>CM056051.1:23463556-24078556 GCA_029574335.1 Rana kukunoris
CTCGGATAGATGCTGAGGTGCGGTAAGAAAGAGGGAACATTGCTACATATTTTCTGGTTCTGCCCAAAGATCCTAAGCTTCTGGACAAAGGTTCAGGGAATAGTACAGAAATTTAGCAAAGAAAAATTACCAGATGAATGGTCCTATTATTTAATACAGGACTCCGAGCTCTCTGTAAAATGTTATAGGAAATCTATGGTTTGCCACCTTCTAAATGCTGCCCGTGCCTGTATTCCAGGAATGTGGAACAGACACATCCTCCAACAGTAAAGATGTGGCTTAACAGAGTAGAGGATACAAATAGAATGGAAGACCTTGTGTGGACCTCCAGACAGAAACGTAAGATGTACCTTGATACGTGGACTGAATGGAATACGTTCAGATATTCAGAAGAGGGAGGGCCTTGATGGATGCGTAGAGGTGCGTCGGGGGGGGATCCGACCCGGCGGTTGAGGAGGAGAGGAGACGGACGGAGGAGGGGGTACTTCCCACCCTTCCCCCTTTTTTTTATTATTTTTTTATTATTTTTTGTGTGGTGGGAGGGGGGGGGGGGACCATATAAATTTTCCCTTTTTTTTTTTATGGGTTGTTCGAAGGGGGGCGGGTTTGGGAAGATAACACCAAGGGTGATTCCATAGGGGGTGGTCCAACTGCCCCTCCCTGCAGGGGACATTTAGATCTCCAGGCAGAAGAGGGGCTCACTGGCCTGATGTAGTAAGGGGAAGGTACCCACAGGCAAATAGAAGTACGGAGGATGAACCGGAGTTTAAGAGAGAAGTGATAAGAAATGTTTCGGGGAACAATCCTCTTCTATTCTTTGTTTAATGGATTTGATTTTGTACTATGTGGGTATTTATCTTTCTTCCTTTACTATTCTCATTTTTTGTATGTTGTAATGACTCTATGGTCAGGGGGATGACCCTTCATATGTATATTACAATGTTTGGAAAACAATAAAATGAAATTGAAAGAAAATAATAGTATAGAAAAAAAACAATAGAATAGAATGAATATAACCATCTTCCTATTCTAATCTATTCTTTTCTATTCAAATTGATTATATTTAAATTTTGGGAAATGGTTATATTCTTTCTATTCCTTTTTTTTTCTATTCTTCTGAAATTTCAAATAGAATGAATTTGAATACAGAATAGATGGTTAAATTCTATTCTACTTGTTTCTATTATATTCTAGTCTATTCTGTTCTTATATTTTCTATTCTATTTTGTTATATTTTTATTATTATTTTTCATTTTTTTTTTTTTTATTTAAACTATTAAAATGTCATTCAAATTGTTTTTAGTTATATCATTTAAATTCGGTACTATTCATTTAAAAAAAAAAAAAATGGACAAATTTTAGTTTGTCTACTTCCTAACATTGAGGCGCCATGGCTCGCCGATACCGCAAGGCAATTTTATATAAATCACTAAGTCAGTCCAACACGCACCGGAAAAAACAAACAAACAATACAACAGTCTGGAAAAATGCCTGCCATTGATCGATGATTGGATGATTGGATGACCGAGAGCTCCCTCAAACTCAATGGATCGAAGACAGAACTCCTTCTCCTCTACGCAAACCGAAAGACAAAAGCTAAGACCTCATGGACACCGCCCACCATCCTCGGATAGTTGTTCACCCCAAGCTAGGGGTGCAACGGATGACGGTTGATCCGTGATCCGAATGAGTCACCCCCTTCGGATCGGCACGCTATGCGATCCGCGGACTACCGCCACGGCCATAGCATTGGGAAAGGCCGCGGCTTCGGCCTAGCTCCGGAGCCGCGGCCATCTTGTTTACACCCACAGAGGAGGAGGAGCCCGCGCTCAAGGGACACACACGCCTCTATCTGATCTGAGGTCTGCATGGGGGGGCTCACTGTGTGCCTGTACTACAGAGGGGGGGTAGGTCACTGTCTGCCTGTACTACTGGGGGGGGGTCACTGTGTGCCTGTACTACTTGGGGGGGTCACTGTGTGCCTGTACTACAGAGGGGGGGTAGGTCACTGTCTGCCTGTACTACTGGGGGGGGTCACTGTGTGCCTGTACTACTGGGGGGGGGTCACTGTGTGCCTGTACTACTTTGGAGGGGGGTCACTGTGTGCCTGTACTACTTGGAGGGGGTCACTGTGTGCCTGTAATACTTGGAGGGGGTCACTGTGTGCCTGTAATACTTGGAGGGGGTCACTGTGTGCCTGTACTACTTGGGGGGGGTCACTGTGTGCCTGTACTACTGGGGGGGGGGTGTCACTGTGTGCCTGTACTACTGGGGGGGGGTCACTGTGTGCCTGTACTACTGGGGGGGGGTCACTGTGTGCCTGTACTACTGGGGGGGGTCACTGTGTGCCTGTACTACTGGGGGGGGGTCACTGTGTGCCTGTACTACTGGGGGGGGTCACTGTGTGCCTGTACTACTGGGGGGGTCACTGTGTGCCTGTACTACTGGGGGGGGGTCACTGTGTGCCTGTACTACTGGGGGGGGTCACTGTGTGCCTGTACTACTGGGGGGGGGTCACTGTGTGCCTGTACTACTGGGGGGGGGGTCACTGTGTGCCTGTACTACTGGGGGGGGGTCACTGTGTGCCTGTACTACTGGGGGGGGGTCACTGTGTGCCTGTACTACTGGGGGGGGGGGTCACTGTGTGCCTGTACTACTGGGGGGGGGGTCACTGTGTGCCTGTACTACTGGGGGGGGGGTCACTGTGTGCCTGTACTACTGGGGGGGGGTCACTGTGTGCCTGTACTACTGGGGGGGGTCACTGTGTGCCTGTACTACTGGGGGGGGGTCACTGTGTGCCTGTACTACTGGGGGGGGGGTCACTGTGTGCCTGTACTACTGGGGGGGGGGGTCACTGTCTTAATTTTTTTAAATGTTTTGCTCATCCGAAAAATGATCCGATCCGTGATTGCCGATCCGAGGAACGATCCGAACCGTGAGTTTTTTGACCTGTTGCACCCCTACCCCAAGCACCAAAGTCAAAAGTCTCCGAGTTATTTTTGACTTTGAAATGTCGATGGATGTACAAATAGGATCAGTAGTCAGCGGATCTCACCATCTCCTCCAGCTGCTGCTGAGACTCATCCCCTTCATCCCAGAAGAAGACAGTAGCAGTTGGAACACTAATCAATTCCCGGCTCGACTACGCAAACTCCCTCTATATTGGACTACGTAAATATCAGATATCGCGTCTACAAGTCATCCAGAACACAGCAGCTAGACTGGTAACGGGAAAAAACGCTGGGAATCAATCACCCCTTCACTGAGGACCCTTCATTGGCGAACCGTAAAGGATCAAGTCACATTCAAAACCCTCTGTCTTACCAACAAGTGCATACAAGAAAACGCTTCACAATACTTGTGCGAGACAATGAAGCTTTACACCCCCCAATCGCATTCTCCAATCCACCAACCAAAACCTCCTCCACATCCCCAAGTCCCGCTACAAATCAAAGGGAGAACGAAGATTTGCAGTCCAATGACCTCGGCTATGGAACGCTCTACCAATACGAACATCCGCATGGAAGAAAACCATCGGGCCTTCAGGAAAAAAAAACTTAAGACTCACCTCTTCTGAAGGATCAGGGATGGCACTGGGTGGAAATAAGCACCTTGAGGCGATTCAGTTCGCATTTGTAGCGCTATACAAGTTATTCACTCACTCACCAGGCGGCTGGCAATTATCAGCGATAATGTACAATTCAGCACGTTATTCTAACTTCTCAGTTTAACAGCACAGGCTCTCATGGAGTTCACCTCCGGGCACCTGGTATGGCATCAGATACTTAGTGCCATACCTGGTATATTTGTAACAAAAGACAAGTCATCACCTGTTACATACATAAGTAATCTTAACAGCCATTTCAGCATATGCTCACTATTACATAAGAAACTGGTCCGACGCCAAACAGATTCCGGTAACTCATATTGTATGTGAATAACAATTTAACCCCACCGCCATTTTGTTGTAGATACAATGCTTGGCAAAGAGGACAATATGATCACACTTGGCAACTTTCCTAAATCTTGACTAACGATATTATATTTACCGACCACATCGCCCAACATTTTGAGTAAGGATGAGCCGAACACCACCCCCCCCCCCGTTCGCTCAAACATTTAGAACCCCATTGACGTCTATGGGACTCAAAACGATCAAATTCAAAAGTGAGCGATGAGAAACGTATACGTATCGCATCGCCTGCATATGAAAACCATGTTCAAACCACACATGCGAGGCATCACCGCGATCGTTCGAGCGATAGCAATAATTCTAGCCCTAGACCACCTCCAACTCAAAAGATGCAACCTGTAGAATTTTTTTAAACTTCAAGATTTTGAAGTGTAAAAGTTTGAGCCCATTCCACGAGCGGGCGCAATTTTGAAGCGTGACATGTTGGCTATCATTTTACTTGGCGTAACATTATCTTTCACAATATAAAAAAAAATGGGCAAACTTTACTGTTGTCTTATTTTTTTTATTAAAAAAAAGTTGTTTTTTTTCACAAAAAAAGTGCGCTTATAAGACCGCTGCACAAATATGGTGTGACAGAAAGTATTGCAATGACTGCCATTTTATTCTCTAGGGTGTTAGAAAAAAGATATAATTTATATATATATATATATATATATATATATATATATATATATATATATATATATATATATATAAATATAAATGTTTGGGGGGTTTAAGTAATTTTCTATCAAAAAACAAACAAACTGTTTTAATCTTTTAAATGCCAAACCTGAAAAACAGGCAAGGTCCTTAAGTGGTTAAGTACTTGGGATAATAATAAAGTTTATGGGAATGTTTATTTTGTTGTGCTCAATGTATTAAGCTAAAGAATTCTGAGTGTTACTACTACTACTACTACTACTAGATCTTTGATAACCTTTGCCATTCGGTGACGGATCATGTTGGATTTCCCGTCAGGTGAGGTTGTTTACACATTTCTCTCCCACTTCTTTTCTCATGGCTACAGCGCGCTAATCATCTCAGACGCTTCTTAGCAGTTAAACCAGCATGACAGCTGCAGCTCAGATAAGGCCAGGCTATGACAGGTGGAGTCACCCAATGTATTATAAAAATAATAATAATACGTACATGTAAAAGTCACAGAAATCGGCTCTTTCCTTTCCGCCTCTCACATGGACTTCCATGCGCTGACGTTCTAACAATCCAAATTTAGAGAACACAATGCGCTGGTTAGAAGGGAATAAAACATGTCCTTAATCCCACCGTTTATCTTCAAACAAATGCCTCTCTCTGCTCCCCGTGGCTGAGTCATATCCCCCGACATCTGGTCCACTGACACGCTTTATTACCACTTTACAGGTGCTACACAATTCCGCTTTACTGCAGAAAAGGTAATGACTTCAATAAAAGGTGACTAAATCCACACAATGGTTTTATGAATTTCAAATTGATATGAAAAAGATTCAGAAATGTATCGGCGATAATAATGCAAAGTACGGCTAAGTGTCCTTTATCTATGATAATCCATCATTCCCCGAAAGTAGGAGACAACGTAGAAAAAAAACCAACGTTTAATGGTTCACAAGATTACCTCGTTCCGGGCAGATATGGAATCATTGCATCTACTGTTCAAGGTTGTTTCCATCAACAACAAAAAAACAGTGCAATCAGGTGCAGCAGCCAGGGCTGAGACAGGGGGCTCCTTCCCAGGGCGTAGCAGTATAAGAAGGCCCCCTTACTGCACTGAAGATATAGATCAGGGGTCTCAAAACTTTTCAAAGGGGCAGTTTATTGTTTTTCAGCCTTTAGGAGGGCCGGATTGTGGCCAGTGGGGGCACAAAAGGCAATGAGCCCAGCATTGGTGAGAATAAATATGGCCTCATAGTTTGCGATCAGTAGGATAAGGAGTAGTGCCCCTATTAGTAGGAGTAATTGTATCTCATCATTGATATCAGTGGAAGAAAAAGTGCCCCATTGTTGGAGTCAGTGGAAAGAATAGTGCATCATATCAGTGGGAGGAATAAAGCCCTAAGGGCCGGATAAAGGCTAGCAAAGGGCCGCATCTGGCCCTCGGGCCTCAGTTTGGAGACCCCTGCTATAGATTAATGGTTAACAGGGCCAGAACGTAGATCAATGTCTGCTTTGACAGCTACTGCCGTAGAAAATCAAGAAAAACTGACACAAATGTGCAGTTCACACTCTATGCCAACAAGTGGCGCCGCTCATGTGGGGCCCCTAATTCCATGCAGGGCACCAGACTCATAGATTTCAATGTTCTATCTTTCTTCTGAAGCATAAGGTTAGAATCCGAGGCTGTAATTTGCTTTAAAAAAAGGTGGACTCAGGGCGTAGAGCAGGGGTCTCCAAACTTTCTAAACAAAGAGCCGGATTACTGTCCTCCAGACTTTAAGGGGGCCAAACTGTAGAGTACAAAATCCCACATCATTGGTGTCATTGGGAGGAACGCTGCCCCATCATTGGGAGGAACGCTGCCCCATCATTGGGAGGAACGCTGCCCCATCATTGGTGTCATTGGGAGGGATTCTGCCCTTCATTGGTGCCAATGAATAAAAAAATCACCCCATGTTTATAGACCACTGGCGTAGAGCACTGCACCCCCGGGCCCACCCAGTTGTGTGACATTAGCAATGTTAACATTTGCTAATGTCTTCCCGTTTTTCCTCCCAGCCTATTAGGAAGCGGGTCCTGTGACCCAATTGGCTCAGAGGAGAAGCGGCCGCGGCGAATTGGAGGGGGAAGCCGCCGAAGCTGTAACCCTTTTCTTGTTGCGATTAGAAAAACTCTGTAATCACATTGGGTCTTGGGCCCCAACGCTAGCCACCAGCAAGTAGACCATTGGCAAGTGAGAGGCTGACAGAGGAACTGGGACTCAAAGCTACTATGTGTGTGTATCCTATACACCTCTTTTAGTTAGAGCCTAGGAGGTATAGACTTTTCCCCCTTAAATAAGTTTTAAGTACCCATAATATGTGGTTTTGTTAATAACCTGTTCGCAAAATGTGTTTTATTGCAACAGTTATTTGCCTTAATTTGCCATTGTTTGTTTTTGTTGCTCCTGTTATTTGATCTGCTGGGTGTGAAGCTCAAATAAACAGCCATTACTTTGGCCTTGGGGTGTCAAGAGGGTGCAGTACTGCCTGCAGGGTAGTTATAAGGAACATGAAAACTCATAGGGCTTGCTTACACTTGCGATTGGGGGATGGTATAGCCCTATGCATAGGTGTGTGCAGCCTATTGCATTAGGGTGTGCACCCCAAAGCCCAAACACACATTACCGATCACTCACAATGTTCATTCAGAAAAGGAAGGGGCCGGTAAATTACATATTTATTGGCCCCTTCCTCACACCTAAAACATCCCAGCAGCAACAGCCAATAGGAGAGGAGGGAAGCTGGCAGCGCTGCGGGGGGAAAGTTGGGAGCCAGGGCTGTAGGGGGAATCTGTGCTACACAGGGTGATTAGGGTGTGCCTGGGCACACCTGGCGCACGCCTATGGCCCTATGGTTAAACTGCTTTTACCTTCCGTCAACTGCTCTTCATTTAGCTGGGCATGGCAAGAAAAATACC
Organism: Rana kukunoris; assembly: GCA_029574335.1. Classification (NCBI taxonomy): domain Eukaryota; kingdom Metazoa; phylum Chordata; class Amphibia; order Anura; family Ranidae; genus Rana; species Rana kukunoris. The sequence goes on from CM056051.1 coordinate 23,471,124, forward strand.
ACCTGTCGTGCTCATTGGGCACTATTGCCTCTGATGCAGCTGGCATGACCAGCAAAACCAGTAAGGCACACCCCTACTGCCCTGGACCCCCCCCTTTCCACCCAAACAGACATGAGACCACAGTGGACTTAGAATGTTTGGAGTAGTACAAGGACCAGGAACACCTCCTTGTATTGCATTGTTGAGCTATAGCTGGTGCCTCTTTGATATGGCGCATTATGTCAAGTTGGAATATTGGACAAGAGATGCACTAGTTTTGCATGATTGTGGATGAACGTCTGTGGCCAATCCTAGAAGAGGTGCAACACCTTTGCTTGGCTGATCATTACTATATAGTGTGTGCATTTCCCTCGGATAACATCATATAACCGCATGGACAGTGAATGGTCTGCTTTCTTCATAGTAAAGCCTCACACACATGATCGGATTTTCTGCAAAGTGTAGGACTTTAGTGCAAAGGGTGTTGGCCAGGGACTTGTCTTGCATACAAACGGCAAAGAATTGTCTGCCAACAAACCCAAAACTACGTGGTTTTTCAGCTCTTTAGTGCCACCCTTTGGGCAACTTCTGCTAATGTATTATGGTGAGCATTGCTTCTGAGCACGATCGGAAAATCCGACAACGCACAATTGTTGGCAGACAATTTTAAAGCATGCTATCCCACATTTGTCCGTGGAAAATCTGACAATTGTTCGATGGAGCGTACAAATGGTTGGCTTTTCCGCCAACAGCCCCTCACACAATTTCTGTCAGAGAATCCGATCGTGTATACGAGGCTTTAGAGTCCACTTAGGAAGTCCTGTGCTTTCAGAGAAGTCTCGGATGCTTTGATGGTGGGACTTCTGCAATTTGTTCATTTTAAATTGTTACCTTGTTCAGTGATTAGGAGCAAAGGAGAGTGAATTTGTCTGTTGAACCCATAGGTGTGCGCAGCCCATTGCATTAGGGTGTGCACTCCAAAGCTCAAACACATGGTACTGATCACTTACTGTGTTCATTTACAAAGGGAAGGGGCCGGTAACTGATAAATTTATCGACCCCCTTCCCCCAATCCTTTTAAAACTTCTCCAGTGTATGCCAGCAGCAGCAGCCTTTGGGAGAGAAGAGGAAGGAAGTTGGGAGTGCAGGAGCAATCTGTACTGCACAAGGTGATTAGGGTGTGCCCAGGCACACCTGGCACACCCTGTGCGCACGCCTATGGTTGCACCGCATATCCACAGACCACAACTTCCATCGAAAAAGGGACAGGTAGACTTACTAAAACTGGAAAGCGCAAAACCTGGTGCAGCTCTGCATAGAAACCAATCAGATTCCAACGTCAGCTTGTTTAATTAACCCCTTGCCAACCAGCCGCCGCCATACAGCGGCAGGTCAGCGTGATCCCGCGAACCGTTGTAGCTGTATGCCGGCCCTTTTAAGCGTGATAGCAGTCAGTGCGGGGGTGCCGATGCTCATGACCGGCGGTTACGATGGCAGAACAGGGACATGTGTGTACACTGAAATCCCTGTTCTGAGAGGAGAGACAGATCGTGAGTTCCTACTAGCTAGGAACCACTATCTGTCATTTCCTATAGGACAGTCCCCTCCCCCTACAGTTAGAACACACACACTGAGGGAACACAATTGACCCCTTGATCGCCCCCTAGTGTTAACCCCCTTCCCTGCCAGTGACATTTTTACAGCAAATCAGTGCATTTTTATAGCACTGATCGCTGTATAAATGCCAATGGTCCCAAAAATGTGTCAAAAGTGTCCGATGTGTCCGCCATAATGTCGCAGTCCGGATAAAAAATGCAGATCGCCGCCATTACTAGTAAAAATAATAATAGAAATGCCATACATCTATCCCCTATTTTGTAAACACTATACATTTTGCGCAAACCAATCCATAAACGCTTATTGAGATTTTTTTTTTACCAAAAATATGTAGAAGAATACGTATCGGCCTAAACTGAGGGAAAAAAAATAACATTTGAGGACCAGTTCACACCAGATGCAGTTCCGTACAGTTTAGTGTGCATTTGTTCTGCACTAAAAAATGCATGCACAGTGTCTTCCCATTCCTCTATCTGGGGGTTTTGGGTTCTTTTGGACCCAATTTTTTGTACCTTGGCTTTTGTTTGCTCCGCCATATTTCCCAGCAAACTATTATTGTTTAAATCCATGGCGAATAAAATATTTTTTGTATGTATTTAATGAATCTTGTATAAGCTGTTAAATAATTTTTGTTTCATTTTCTTAGAGCTACTCACTAAGCTGGTCATTTTACCAATACCCTGATGAAGCCAAAGGTTTGGCGAAACTAGTCGGGAAAATCTGACCAATGGCCTGCACTTTGCTGTTTTGCTCCCACACTTATGCCGTGTTGCTCAAATGCTTGAACCATTTTTTTTTATTACTTTGTAATTAAATAAATGTTTCTATTTTTATATATTTACATTGTTTGGTCTCTATTCGTTGGCACCGCAATAATCCCATGCCTCTTTATTCCTTTATCAATCCAATTAAGGGATGAGGTGCCGTATCTTTATTAGGACTATCGACCACTAACTACTATTGTTTTCCATGTATGCAGAAACTGACCGGAAACTGACTGCATGGTGTGAACTAGAGCCATTGGAATACATGGAAAACACTGTGCATGCATTTTTGTGCAGAAAAAAAGCACAGGGAAATGAACGGAACTGCGTCTGGTGTGAACTGGCCCTATAAGATTTTGTGTTTTTTTTTCTAAATTGTTGCTGTTCTTTTGTGTATAGCACAAAAAAAAAAACTCAGAGATGATCAAATACCACCAAAAGAAAGCTCCATCCGTGGAAAAAAAAGCCACAAATTTTGTTTGGGTCCACGCAATTGTCAGTTAACCACTTAAGGACCACCTCCTGCAGATATACGTCAGCAGAATGGCACGGCTGGGCACAAGCACGTACCTGCACATCCTCTCTAAGTGCCCAGCCGTGGGTCGCAGGCGAGCGCCGCGGACCGGTGCCGCCGATGGAGTCCCGCGATCGGTCCCTGGAGCTGAAAACAGGGAGAGCTGTGTGTAAACACAGCTTTCCCCATTCTTCACTGTGGCACTGTCATTGATCGTCTGTTCTCTGATATAGGGAAACACAATCAATGACGTCACACGTCTAGCCCCGCCTCCCTACAGTTAGAAACACAGATGAGATCACACTTAACCCATTCATCGCCCCCTAGAGGTTAACTCCCAAACTGCATTTGTCATTTTCACAGTAAACAATGCATTTTTAATGCATTTTTTGCTGTGAAAATGACAATGGTCCCAAGAATGTGTCAAAATTGTCCGATGTGTCCATCATAATGTCGCAGTCACGAAAAAAATTGCTGATCGCCACTATTAGCAGTAAAAAATGCAATAAAACTATCCCCTATTTTGTAAACACCATACATTTTGCGCAAACCAATCGATAAACGCTTATTGCCATTTTTTTTACCAAAAATAGGTAGAAGAATGCGTATCGGCCTAAACTGAGGAAAAATTTATATTTTTGGGGGATATTTATTACAGCAAAAAGTAAAAACATTGCATTTTTTTCAAAATTGTCGCTCTATTTTTACTTATAGCGCAAAAAATAAAAACCGCAGAGGTGATCAAATACCACCAAAAGAAAGCTCTATTTGTGGGAAAAAAAAGGACGCCAATTTTGTTTGCGAGCCACATCGCACGACCGCGCAATTGTCAGTTAAAGCGACACAGTGCCTAAATCGCAAAAAGTGGCCAGGTCCTTTACCTGCCTAAAAGGTCCAGGTCTTAAGTGGTTAAAGCAACGCAGTGCCAAATTGTAAAAAGTGCTCTGGTCAGGAAGGGGGTAAGGGGGTTTGAAGCGTTTAAAAATATCTACCTTGCTTCCACCTACAATGAAAGAGAAAGTCACGTGTGGATCCATACTAATGGATGATGCATAAAAATGTGAGCCGGCCCAAGGAGCGTCGCATTAACCTAGGCACAGGTACAAATAGCTCACGACCCATCCAAACCCAACCACCGCATTACACATCTATTTTCGTACACTACATAATAGAGCAGGTGCATCGCAATATATAATACGCATGTCAATGAAGGGTTAATCTACATTGACGAGGAAACTGGAAAATTGAGTTTTAAGTAAACTAAAGCACAAAACAGGTTATACAAAGATCCCGCACAATTAGAGCATAATTAACCTTGTGTATTATTTTGAAAAGTAGCATTAATATATCTGCCAGCATGGCAGCCTTTTAGGATAATTAGAGTATAGTTTGCATAACCAGATTTGCAGCAAAAAGTCTACTGGAGACAAAGGCTGTTTCAGTTCAGCTCCTCTCTCCATAAAGGTCACATGAGAATAATGGGCTGTATGAACCATGGGAGAAAACGCTTTAGAATAAAAGAAAAGCCATATTCGCGGCAGGTGTAGACATCAGAACACGCACTAATAATGTGCATGCAAAGCCAAAACTTTTCTTTTTAGTTTTGTATAGAGTAGAAAATTGTTATTACCTCCATCAGTTTTTTTTTTTTGCTGCTGTGTGTCCTGTTGGGGAGATTTTCCTTCACTTCCTGTTTTGGAGATGCATTAGAAAGAACGATGAAATCTCCCCAAAGTGAAGGGAATTTCCAAATTAGACATTTCTTCCAATTAGAAGCATAGGTGTGCGCAGGGGGGTGCCAGTTGTGCCCAGGCACACTCTAATCGCTCCCCATGCAGCGCAGCTTCACCCTGCTGATATTTTACCAAACGGGTCTCCTAAAAATAGTTGTAAAAAAACAAAACAAAAATAAAGTAATTAAAAAAAAAAAAAAAGCACTGACACCAACCTCTGCCCTATTGACACGGCCACTGTCCTACTAACACTGTCCATCTTTTAACACATTTTTAAATGTTTTTTACATTTATTTATAAGAGTGCGTGTGTATATATTACGCATGCATACATACATACATACATAAATACATACACGCACTTGAGCTTTGGGGTGCACACCCTAATGCAATAGGCTGCACACACATATGATTGGAAGTTTTCCCTTACCCACTTGCTCTCAAGACTACTTTAAAATCGGACATTAGTGCCCCATCCTTGGCATTGGTGGGAAGGAAGGGCGTCCCATCCTTGGCATTGGTGGGAAGGAAGGGCGTCCCATCCTTGGCATTGGTGGGAAGGAAGGGCGTCCCATCCTTGGCATTGGTGGGAAGGAAGGGCGTCCCATCCTTGGCATTGGTGGGAAGGAAGGGCGTCCCATCCTTGGCATTGGTGGGAAGGAAGGGCGTCCCATCCTTGGCATTGGTGGGAAGGAAGGGCGTCCCATCCTTGGCATTGGTGGGAAGGAAGGGCGTCCCATCCTTGGCATTGGTGGGAAGGAAGGGCGTCCCATCCTTGGCATTGGTGGGAAGGAAGGGCGTCCCATCCTTGGCATTGGTGGGAAGGAAGGGCGTCCCATCCTTGGCATTGGTGGGAAGGAAGGGCGTCCCATCCTTGGCATTGGTGGGAAGGAAGGGCGTCCCATCCTTGGCATTGGTGGGAAGGAAGGGCGTCCCATCCTTGGCATTGGTGGGAAGGAAGGGCGTCCCATCCTTGGCATTGGTGGGAAGGAAGGGCGTCCCATCCTTGGCATTGGTGGGAAGGAAGGGCGTCCCATCCTTGGCATTGGTGGGGAGGAAGGGCGTCCCATCCTTGGCATTGGTGGGGAGGAAGGGCGTCCCATCCTTGGCATTGGTGGGAGGAAGGGCGTCCCATCCTTGGCATTGGTGGGAGGAAGGGCGTCCCATCCTTGGCATTGGTGGGAGGAAGGGCGTCCCATCCTTGGTATTAGTGGAATAGTGTGCATATATTATTAATATATAAACACACACATAGATAGAGATAGATAGAGATAGATAGAGATAGATAGAGATAGATAGAGAGAGATAGAGAGAGATAGAGAGAGATAGAGAGAGATAGAGAGAGATAGAGAGAGATAGATAGAGAGAGATAGATAGAGCAAGGTGTACAAGTACATATGCATACACACACCTACACAGTACATAAACACTGAATGTATATAGAAGAAAAAAATTATATTTGCAGGAAGTGCTTTTTAAATCAATGAGTCACTTTAAGAACATGAAAAAGGTTCATTAGGTTGGAAGTCCTCATATGAGTCACTTCTCTACATTCTACTTGCCGATAACGAGGATCGCACATAGCAGCAGAGAGGAATATCCCCAGTACAGTATAAACAAACATTTCCCTTTTCCCTGAAATAGATAAACATCCAGAAAGCGTGGTCAGTGGAGGATTGAAAATATCATAGGCGAGATGAAGTCACAAGGACACCAGGAATAATCACAGAAGGAATTACTAAAGGGGGCGTGGTCATTGTGTTCCAAGAAGCTGGACGGATGAAGAGGAAACGGATTGAAAATATAGAATTCCTCATCTCTGGGAAGTTCCTGATAAAATATTCCAAACATCTTCCTATTTTCTGTAATTATATCCAGAATTAATTTCCACAACGAGGGAATTCCAGAACTGGTGAATGAACAATGAATGTAGTTCAGCCACAGAGACCTACGGGATCAGGAAATAAAAACGCAGGACAAAAAGTTTCAGAAAATAATAAGGATTTGGCTGGAATCATCGTTAATGCTCCGTTCACACCTATGCAGGTTTTTGCACGTTACATTTTGGGCAGCCCATTCATTTTAATAAACTTCCTTACTTGTAAAAATCGTACGGGTGAAACGCGTCAGTGGATAAGTCATGAAGGCTGAGGTTGCCATTTACATTTATGTTGCAGAAGCTGGTTGGGAGAGCAGCCTTTTCTCAGTTGACTTTTTTTTATCGTGCTGCACCAAAAACGCATGGTACACAGGTACTATGCGTTTTGCCACACAGTTTGGTGCACGGGTTAGGGCTCTTTCACACAGAGTGCCCCTTCAGGTCCGCCTGCCAGGTTTTTTTTTGCAGACCTGAACGGGCGCTCCGTGCTCCTCTATGGAGCCGCAGATGTCAGCGGTGACATGCCTGCTGACATCCAACCCGCTCCAATCCGCCAAAGTATGACAGAGGAAAAACCTACTTTTCCATCCGTCTGACGGATCAGATGGGATGAACACGGAGAGACTGTCCGTGTTCATCCGATCCCCCCATAGGGGAGAGCGGAGAAAAGACACAGTGTGTGGGGACTATCCTGTCATCCGCCGGCTCAGCAGGGATTAACGGAGCGATCCCCGCTGCGCAAACAGAGCTGCAGGGGGCGGATCATTACTGATCCGCCCCGTGTGAAAGAACCCTTAGAAAAGGTGTTTTCGGCTACTTGCAAAGGGGATGTGCGTCTTTTGTACACTGCAGGAATGCAATCGATTTTGCACACATTCCCACAACGCACAAATGTGAACCTAGCCTTAGGGCCAGTTCACAACACATGCAGTTCAGCATAAAAAAATAAAAACGCATGAAAAGTAGATTATATGGTTTTCAAAGGCATAGTTCACACCAATGCTTGCAGTTCCATAATAAAAAAATAAATAAAAATAAAGTAGAACATGTTGCATTTTACCTGTACTGGAACGATGTAAAGCGCATCAAAAATGCACTGGAACACACCGGAACGCACCAAAAAACGCACTGAAAAACATGTGTCCTTATCTAAAGTTTATAAAAAAAGAATAAAAAAAAAAAAAAGCAATGGACAGCATTAAAAACGTACCAAAAATGCACTGGAACGCGTCAACAACACGCATGCAAAAAAGCACCTGAAAAGCATCCAGATTGCGTTTCTATGGTGTGAACTGGCCCCTAAACCATTGTGGAATAATACATTATTCGATCATTTAATATAAAATGATGCCATTTGCTACAACACAAGCTGATCAGCAGGTCCCAGCCAATGAGTTACTGCTGGAGTGTACTTAGTTTTGTGAGATACTGTATATGGTTTTCAATTGCATAGTTCACACCACTGCTTGCAGTTCCAGTGCGTTGAAGATAGAGAAGATAGAGAAGATAGAGAAGATAGAGAAGATAGAGAAGATAGAGAAGATAGAGAAGATAGAGAAGATAGAGAAGATAGAGAAGATAGAGAAGATAGAGAAGATAGAGAAGATAGAGAAGATAAAGATGCTGCATTTTTCTTGCCGTGGAATGCTGTAAAACGCACCAGAATGCACCAAAAATGCACTGGAGCACACGTCCTTATTTAAGGTTAAAAGAAAAAAAAGGGGGGGTGCACTCAACTGCATCAAAAACACACAGGAACACGTAAAAAAAAAAAAAAAAAAAAGAAAAAAAAAAAAAGGTATAGCACGGTGCGAGAAACCTGCATTCTATGATCGCTTCCCACACTGCGTTCAAAGTGTACTGGCTGTGCAATCTGCTGCGGGTGTCAATATAACCTTAACGACGCCCCAAACACAGATCACAAACGCAGCATGTTTGCTTGCACCGGACCACGTGGTTCCGCAGAGCCATGCGATCCAGTGCAGTACGTTTTTCGCACACACACTACTTGTGGTGCAATATCAGCCTATTCCTATTCTAATGAATGGGCTGATATCGCACCGCACTGAGCCGCACAGAATTGTGGAACGTGGTGCGGTGTGAAGCGGCCCCAATGCCCTGTTCAGATATGGTGCGGTGGGATTGAGTGTTCCTAGAAGAATGTGCTGGCTCCACACCATTTAAGACAGCCTGGGGAGATCCCGAGCCGCTAAGGAAAGCCTGTGTGCCTGCTTGGTCTACAGCCAAATGGATACACCAAAGGGAGGAAAAGGTGGCGGCACATCCGAAATTATTGGCCATTCCTTTATTGAATATCCACCACATTCGGGCCAATTCTGGCATTTCACTTTGCTCCTACATGTAAAAATCATCATTTGTTTGCTAGAAAATTAAACACCCAAAAAATATGCATTGCTTTTTTTTAGCAGAGACCCTAGAGAACACTATGGCGGTGGTTGCAACTTTTTATCTCACAGTAATTGCGCAGCAATTTTTCCAGAATGTTTTTAAAAAAATGAATTAAAATAACAGGTTTCATTCTTAAAAAAAAAAAAAAAATGCATACACACACACACACACACACACACACACACACACACACACACACACACACACACACACACACATTAAAGTTAGCCCAATTATTTTGTATAATGGTAAAGATGATGTTACGCCGAATAAATAGATACCCAACATGTCACCCTTCAAAATTGCACACGCTCTTGGAATGGCGCCAAACTTCGTTACTTAAAAATCCTCATGGGTGACGCATTAAAAAAAAAAAAATTCAGGTTACATGTTTTGGGTTACAGAGGAGGTCTAGGGCTAGAATTATTGCTCTCGCTCTAACGTTCGTGGTGATACCTCACATGTGTGGTTTAAACATCGTTTTCAAATGTGGGCGGGACTTGCGTATGCGTTCGCTTCTGCGTGCGAGCTCACGGGGACAGGGGCGTTTAAAAAAAAATATTATATATATATATAAATAATTCTACTTTAAAAAAATTTACTTTGACGCTAAAAATTCTGATCACTTTTATTCCTATTAAAATAAATTTAAACATTTCTTGTAATAGGATAAAGCATGACAGGTCCTCTTTACCGTGAGATCTGGGGTCAATAAGGTCTCACATCTCACCTCTAGGCTGGGAAGCCCGAAATAAGGCCAAGGCGCCACCGTTTTTCTTTTAATGCAGAGGCCGGGAGTGATGTCATAACATCACGCCCAGTCTCCGAACGATCAGAGAGACTCCCGGCAACTATCTGGTCTGCCAGAAATCGCTATGGTAAGCACCCGTGGATCAAGTAGAACATGTTGCATTTTACCTGTACTGGAACGCTGTAAAATGCATCAAAAATGCACTGGAACACACCGGAACGCACTGAAGAACATGTGTCCTTATCTAAAGTTAATAAAAAAAATAAAATAAAAAAAAGCACTGGACTGCATTAAAAACTTACCAAAAATGCACTGGAACGCGTCAACAACACGCATGCAAAAAAGCACCTGAAAATCATCCGGATTGCGTTTCTATGGTGTGAACTGGCCCCTAAACCCTTGTGGAATAATACATTCACTCACAGTCCAGATTTTATACAACTTGTCTGAGCTTTCTGAAAGCTCAGACAAGCTGTATAAATTCTGGACTGTGAATGAGCGTAGAGAAGAGAAGAACAATTTATATAGGAGGATTTGTTTCATCTCTGTGTATCACCTGAGGCCAATCGCTGTACTGGGTATATGGAAGGGTTTACAACCACGTTAATGGTGGTTAGATATAAAAAAAAAAAAAAAAAAAAAAGGAAAACTTTACTAACCACTCAAAATGTATTTAAATCCGAGAGGCTTATTGGATGAGATGAATTGTTGCAGAAGAACATTTGTGCTGCCTAATCACTTCTTATCCCTAGCAGAGTATCCAGAGCACATTAGAAACTTTTCTGTAAGCCACACACAGCCATGCCAGGCCGTCCCGAGAGTTAATTGACGCAATTAACCCGACAATCCGCACCCAATAGACTCGGCGTGAGCTTAGCTACAAACACTTGGCAATCAGTTGCTATGTTAAATGACGTGCTATGGCTAAAAAAAAAAAAAAAAAAAAATCAATATGTATAATTCTTTCATTACAGAAAAACACGGACTGAGGACCAGCTGTGGCTTTCATGGAGAACCCGGAAAAGGTGAAGATTCCCCGGAGCTATTTTCTTTATTATTGCTTTCTTTCTTTTCATTTGTTTTTATATTTTTAATGCATACTGGGCACATGTGAACATTTCGCATGTACTTTATTTATTTAGAGTGTTGGCATTGAGCCCTATAACACCTCTGCAAGTCCTGTCACAACCAGAGGAGGACTTTTGAAACCAACGGTAATTAACCAATCGTTCCTCATTTCTCATTATACATAGGACTCATTTCCTCTAAAATGCTCATTAACCACTTAAGACCCGGACCATTATGTGGGTAAAGGACCTGGCCAGTTTTTGCGATTGGGCACTGCGTCGTGTTAACCGACAATTGCGCGGTCATGTGACGTGGCTCTCAAAATAAATTGGTGTCCTTTTTTCCCCACAAATAGAGCTTTCTTTTGGTGGTATTTGATCACCTGTGCGGTTTTTATTTTTTGCGCTAACAAAAATAGAGCAAAAATTTTGAAAAATAAAATAATATTTTTTACTTTTTGCTATAATAAATATCCCCAAAAATATATAAAAAATATGTTTTTCTCAGTTTAGGCCGATACGTATTCTTCTACATATTTTTGGTAAAAAAAAATAGAAATAAAAAATCGCAATAAGCGTTTATCAATTGGTTTGCGCAGAATTTATAGCGTTAACAAAATAGGGTATAGTTTTAAGGCATTTTTATTAATTTTTTTTTTTTTTTTTTTTTTTTTTTACTACTAATGGCGGCGATCATCGATTTTTTCTTGATTGCGACATTATGGCGGACACATCGGACAATTTTGACACATTTTTGGGACAATTGTCATTTTCACAGCAAAAAGAGCTATAAAAATGCATTGTTTACTGTAAAAATGACAATTGCAGTTTAGGAGTTAACCACTAGGGGGCACTGAAGGGGTCAAGTGTGACCTCATATGTCTTTCTAACTGTAGGGGGGCGGGGCTGGACGTGTGACGTCACTGATCGCCTTTCCCTATATCAGGAAACAGACGATCACTGACATTGCCACTGTGAAGAACGGTGAAGGTGTGTTTACACGTTCTTCAGCTCCTGTGACCGATCGCGGGACACCGGCGGCGATCGGGTCCGCGGCTGGGCACCTAAAGGGGACGTACAGGTACGTGCCTGTGCACAGCCGTGCCATTCTGCCGACGTAAATATGCAGGAGGCGGTCCTTAAGTGGTTAAAGGGTAACTCCTCTAATTGTGGAGAAAAAAAAATAGCAAATAAAAGAAAAAAAATAATATAGTGTGTACAATCGCTATACAAGTCATATCGTAATCCAGGGCTTGACAAATTTGCTTGGAGCCAGCCAAAAAAAACGTAGGAGCCAGGAACGTGCCCCGTCCGAATGAAAGCGGTGTTCAAACCACACATGTAAGGTGTCACCGCGATTGGTAGAGCGAGAGCAATAATTCTAGCCCTAGACCTCTGTAACCCAAAACATGCAACCAGTAGAATTTTTTTAAACGTTATGGAGATTTTTAAGTGAAAAAGTTTGTCGCCATTCCACAAGTGGACGCAATTTTGAAGCGCAACATGTTGGGTATCAATTTACTCGACATAACATTATACAAAAAAAAAATTGGGCTATGTTACTGGTGTCTTATTTTTTTAATTAACCACTTCCATACCGGGCATTTTCACCCCCTTCCCGCCCAGACCAATTTTTTGATTTTCAGTGCTGTTGCACTTTGAAGGACAATTGCACAGTCATGCAACACTGTACCCAAATTAAATCCTTATGTTCCCCCCACAAATAGAGCTTTCGTTTGGTGGTGTCTGATCATCTCTGCGGTTTTTATCTTTTGCGCTATAAACAAAAGAAGAGCAACAATTTTGAAAAACCACCATATCTTTTACTTTATGATTTAATAAATATAAAAGAAAAAAAATTCTCAGTTTAGACCGCTACATATTCTTCTACATGTTTTTGGGGTATATGAAAAAAAAAAAAAAAAAATCGCAATAAGCGTATATTGATTGGTTTGCGCAAAAGTTACAGCGGATAGATTTATGGCATTTTTATTTATTTATTTTTTACTAGTAATGGTGGCGATCTGTAATTTTTACTGTGACCGTGACATTGCGGCGGACATATCGGACACTTGTGACACGTTTTTGGGACTATTCACATTTATACAGCGCTTAGTGCTATAAAACTGCACTGATTACTTTGTAAATGTGACTGGCAGGGAAGGGGGTTGACACTAGGGGGCGCTGAAGGGGTTAAATATGTTCCCTGGGAGTGATTCTAATTATAGGGGGGAGGGGACTCACAAGGGGAGGAGACCGATCGGTGCTCCTCTGCACTGGGAACACACATCGGTCTCCTCACCTCCAACAGGACGTGGATCTGTGTATTTACACACACACACACAGCGGGAGCAATAGAGCCCCATCCATGGCGTCAGCGGGAGCAATAGAGCCCCATCCATGGCGTCAGCGGGAGCAATAGAGCCCCATCCATGGCGTCAGCGGGAGCAATAGAGCCCCATCCATGGCGTCAGCGGGAGCAATAGAGCCCCATCCATGGCGTCAGCGGGAGCAATAGAGCCCCATCCATGGCGTCAGCGGGAGCAATAGAGCCCCATCCATGGCGTCAGCGGGAGCAATAGAGCCCCATCCATGGCGTCAGCGGGAGCAATAGAGCCCCATCCATGGCGTCAGCGGGAGCAATAGAGCCCCATCCATGGGGGAAATAGTAGTGTCCCATCAAGAACATCAGTGGGAGGAATGGTGCTCCGTCATTGGTGTCAGTGGGAGGAATGGTGCTCCTTCATTGGTGTCAGTGGGAGGAATGGTGCTCCATCATTGGTGTCAGTGGGAGGAATGGTGCTCCATCATTGGTGTCAGTGGGAGGAATGGTGCTCCATCATTGGTGTCAGTGGGAGGAATGGTGCTCCATCATTGGTGTCAGTGGGAGGAATGGTGCTCCATCATTGGTGTCAGTGGGAGGAATGGTGCTCCATCATTGGTGTCAGTGGGAGGAATGGTGCTCCATCATTGGTGTCAGTGGGAGGAATGGTGCTCCATCATTGGTGTCAGTGGGAGGAATGGTGCTCCATCATTGGTGTCAGTGGGAGGAATGGTGCTCCATCATTGGTGTCAGTGGGAGGAATGGTGCTCCATCATTGGTGTCAGTGGGAGGAATGGTGCTCCATCATTGGTGTCAGTGGGAGGAATGGTGCTCCATCATTGGTGTCAGTGGGAGGAATGGTGCTCCATCATTGGTGTCAGTGGGAGGAATGGTGCTCCATCATTGGTGTCAGTGGGAGGAATGGTGCTCCATCATTGGTGTCAGTGGGAGGAATGGTGCTCCATCATTGGTGTCAGTGGGAGGAATGGTGCTCCATCATTGGTGTCAGTGGGAGGAATGGTGCTCCATCATTGGTGTCAGTGGGAGGAATGGTGCTCCATCATTGGTGTCAGTGGGAGGAATGGTGCTCCATCATTGGTGTCAGTGGGAGGAATGGTGCTCCATCATTGGTGTCAGTGGGAGGAATGGTGCTCCATCATTGGTGTCAGTGGGAGGAATGGTGCTCCATCATTGGTGTCAGTGGGAGGAATGGTGCTCCATCATTGGTGTCAGTGGGAGGAATGGTGCTCCATCATTGGTGTCAGTGGGAGGAATGGTGCTCCATCATTGGTGTCAGTGGGAGGAATGGTGCTCCATCATTGGTGTCAGTGGGAGGAATGGTGCTCCATCATTGGTGTCAGTGGGAGGAATGGTGCTCCATCATTGGTGTCAGTGGGAGGAATGGTGCTCCATCATTGGTGTCAGTGGGAGGAATGGTGCTCCATCATTGGTGTCAGTGGGAGGAATGGTGCTCCATCATTGGTGTCAGTGGGAGGAATGGTGCTCCATCATTGGTGTCAGTGGGAGGAATGGTGCTCCATCATTGGTGTCAGTGGGAGGAATGGTGCTCCATCATTGGTGTCAGTGGGAGGAATGGTGCTCCATCATTGGTGTCAGTGGGAGGAATGGTGCTCCATCATTGGTGTCAGTGGGAGGAATGGTGCTCCATCATTGGTGTCAGTGGGAGGAATGGTGCTCCATCATTGGTGTCAGTGGGAGGAATGGTGCTCCATCATTGGTGTCAGTGGGAGGAATGGTGCTCCATCATTGGTGTCAGTGGGAGGAATGGTGCTCCATCATTGGTGTCAGTGGGAGGAATGGTGCTCCATCATTGGTGTCAGTGGGAGGAATGGTGCTCCATCATTGGTGTCAGTGGGAGGAATGGTGCTCCATCATTGGTGTCAGTGGGAGGAATGGTGCTCCATCATTGGTGTCAGTGGGAGGAATGGTGCTCCATCATTGGTGTCAGTGGGAGGAATGGTGCTCCATCATTGGTGTCAGTGGGAGGAATGGTGCTCCATCATTGGTGTCAGTGGGAGGAATGGTGCTCCATCATTGGTGTCAGTGGGAGGAATGGTGCTCCATCATTGGTGTCAGTGGGAGGAATGGTGCTCCATCATTGGTGTCAGTGGGAGGAATGGTGCTCCATCATTGGTGGGAGGAATCAGTGGGAGGAATGGTGCTCCATCATTGGTGTCAGTGGGAGGAATGGTGCTCCATCATTGGTGTCAGTGGGAGGAATGGTGCTCCATCATTGGTGTCAGTGGGAGGAATGGTGCTCCATCATTGGTGTCAGTGGGAGGAATGGTGCTCCATCATTGGTGTCAGTGGGAGGAATGGTGCTCCATCATTGGTGTCAGTGGGAGGAATGGTGCTCCATCATTGGTGTCAGTGGGAGGAATGGTGCTCCATCATTGGTGTCAGTGGGAGGAATGGTGCTCCATCATTGGTGTCAGTGGGAGGAATGGTGCTCCATCATTGGTGTCAGTGGGAGGAATGGTGCTCCATCATTGGTGTCAGTGGGAGGAATGGTGCTCCATCATTGGTGTCAGTGGGAGGAATGGTGCTCCATCATTGGTGTCAGTGGGAGGAATGGTGCTCCATCATTGGAGTCAGTGGGAGGAATGGTGCTCCATCATTGGAGTCAGTGGGAGGAATGGTGCTCCATCATTGGTGTCAGTGGGAGGAATGGTGCTCCATCATTGGTGTCAGTGGGAGGAATGGTGCTCCATCATTGGTGTCAGTGGGAGGAATGGTGCTCCATCATTGGTGTCAGTGGGAGGAATGGTGCTCCATCATTGGTGTCAGTGGGAGGAATGGTGCTCCATCATTGGTGTCAGTGGGAGGAATGGTGCTCCATCATTGGTGTCAGTGGGAGGAATGGTGCTCCATCATTGGTGTCAGTGGGAGGAATGGTGCTCCATCATTGGTGTCAGTGGGAGGAATGGTGCTCCATCATTGGTGTCAGTGGGAGGAATGGTGCTCCATCATTGGTGTCAGTGGGAGGAATGGTGCTCCATCATTGGTGTCAGTGGGAGGAATGGTGCTCCATCATTGGAGTCAGTGGGAGGAATGGTGCTCCATCATTGGAGTCAGTGGGAGGAATGGTGCTCCATCATTGGAGTCAGTGGGAGGAAGAGTGCTTCAAGGGCCAGGAAAAAGGCAAAAAGGGCCACAATTTGGAGACCCCTGCTCCAAATAATTACATTGGTGAATTTAAATATAAAAGTAAGGCAGTGCTGAAAAACGCACATAAGGGTTTATCTATTCAACTCTTCCATATTGCTTCTTACAAGTCTGCTTAACTGGAGGCGGGGGGTGGGGGTTGGTCTTTTACATTTCTAATTCTCCTAGAAAGCTGGGAAATATGATACAATCCACAGCCGGTTTAGTAAGCGACATTTACCACATCTGCTTTGACTTACAACACTGGCTTTGTGGTTTGATGCTGGTCTAGAATGAAGGGGGCCCAGCTTCATATACTGGCTTAGTTCCCTTATACACGGCTCTGGCACACCGCTGTAGGACGTCTTGGTGTAGTCAGGTCCTGAACGGCAGTCCTGCACATACATCATGAGCATGTTTACCAAATGCAGCTTCAAGTAGTTTACACAACGAAATCACAATCAAATATTTATACAGTAGACAAAGTCCTCGCCATTACATTGCTTTATTTACTCAGTTCTTTGCATACATTTCCAGGAGGAAGAGGTGGATGGAAACGATTAATCCCCGATCTGCAGAACAGTCCTCTGAGATCTAAATCCTGCGTGACTCTGTATAGTGCAAGAGCCGGCCCGAGATCCATGGAGAGGAATAGGCAACTATAGCACAGGCAAGGTAGCGGTCCATACGTTAGGCTAATGCAATAGTAATTAGTTGTGTTGCCCATCATTCAACCACCATGGCGGCTCTCGCAGCTCCTCCCCTCAAGCTGTCTCCCAAGGGATTTGCTTAGCAGGCAGGCTCCCATGCCATACAATCGGTGTCCATAGCCGCCGATTGTATGACTCGGCTAGGGTGACCACGTGTCCCGGGATTGTCCCGTAATTGATATCTTTGTCCCTGGTCCCGGGCACCTTCGTTCTGGGACAATACATTGTCCCGGAATTGCCCCCTTGGCCGATCTGATGCCCCCTAAAAATTGGCGGCGCATTGCCGCTGTCCCTCACTGCCCGCTCGGCACGGCGGCCGCGTCATTGAATTTGATTAACAGCGGGAGCCAATGGCTTCGCTGCCTTCAATCTATCCAATGAAGAGCCGATCAGGCATTGGGAGAATGACGCGAGATCACGCCCTTGGAAATTCAGGGTTCCGGTAAGTAAAACGGGGGCTCGGGGGGCAGACAGTGCAAGGTGTTTTTTCACCTTAATGCATAGGATGCATTAAGGCAGGCATGTCCAAAGTCCGGCCCGCAGGCCAATCACGGCCTGTGTTCTGGTTTTGAACGGCCCGCCGGGTTATTAAGACATATAGATCTTTTGTGGCTCCCGACGATCTCCCAGTGCCGGGGCCACAAAAGATGTATATGCCTTGGAATGCGACAGGGAGGAGGTGGGACGAGCGCGGCCGCTGTACACACACAGGAGAATTTCTGTTTATGGGCGGCCTCTGTAATAGGAAGTCCCACGCTGCCATTGGACGACTGGTCTATCCATCAAAGGAGGTGGGACTTTCTATTAAAGAGACCGCTGTGTAAACAGGAGATTCTCCTGTGATGGACTGCAGTCTGGGCAATGGAGCGGCTGCAGTCTGGGCAATGGAGCGGCTGCAGTCTGGGCAATGGAGCGGCTGCAGTCTGGGCAATGGAGCGGCTGCAGTCTGGGCAATGGAGCGGCTGCAGTCTGGGCACTGACCCTTATTTTGCTCCACAGTTCTTTATTACATTTTTTATGGTCGGCCCTTACGCATGTTCACGTCATCAAATCTGGCCCTCTTTGAAAAAAATTTGGACACCCCTGCATTAAGGTGAAAACAACACGAAGGTTTAAAACCCCTTTAAAAAAGGAGTTGTAAAGGTTCATGTTTTTTCACCTAGGAGGAAGTAATTAGGAAGCAAGAGAGCAGGAGATCTTGGGAGGAGTGGAGTGGGCAATTTGGGCGATATGTTAGCATGAGGTCGGTGATGTAGCTGGGAGCGAAGGTGTAATACTTTATTCCGAGCTTCTAAAAAGGTCCCTCAAGAAGTGTTACTGGTCCCAGAAAGCCTCCTTTCCCATGGTTGCACTCCTGTCTCCTCCATGTGCACTGCCACACCAGGTTGGATATTTATGACGCAAATTGGCAACACAGTTAGGGCTCATTGACACAAACTGACGGGATGACGGTAGGGCACAGGTATACATCCCCCAACTGCTCTTCTTAACCCAACAGGCGGTTCGAAGGGGGTTGTACACATGCCGCAGCAAACATTACATCCAGTTGCTTTTAGCGGGCAGAACCACTGCCAAAACGTGACCTATTCAATTGAATGGGTCAGATTTACTTTATTAATCCAGAAGGGAATTTATAAAGACACAATTATATTCAACGAAGAACAAAAGCAAAAAACACAACAAAAAAAACTACAATACCAAACATAACAAATCACCACTAACAAATAAGTATATACAATAATATGAACTGAAATAAAACAAATGAAAAACTAAATAAACACTCTACTATAATAAACATACCATCCTATTTAAACTCTGCACTGAATAAATAACACTGGTTAAACAAAAAAAGCAAATATTGCATCACTTCCCCTAAATATAAAACTAAAAAGATTGTTACACATAACTTAAAAAAACACTAAAGTAAAAAAAACTATTTGGGGGGAAAATAACAAACATGTTATACTTACCTCCACTGTGCAGTTTGTTTTGCACAGAGTGCCCCCGATCCACATCTTCTGGGGTCCCTCGGTGGCCTTCTCTGGTCCTCCCCGCAATTAGTAACCACAGTCATGCGAGAGCTTGCATGGTGGTCACTAATTGTGGGCACACTCCCGTGATACGAGCGGCCATAGCTGCTCTCTTTATCACTCGGCCCCGCCCCTCAGCGTGCCGCGTCACTGGATGCGATTGACAGCAGTGCCAGACAATGGCTGCACTGCTCTCAATCCATCTGCTCTAGCCAATCAGCGGCCAGGCTGAGCGGCGAAGAGGATATTGTGACCGTGCAGGACTTTCGAGGATCAGGTAAGTATAACAGGGGTTCGGGGGGGGGGGTGGCAGCAGCAGATGTTTTTTCATCTTAATGCATAGATTGCATCAAGGTGAAAAAAAAAAAATTCCATTACAACTCCTTTAAAAATCTGGCTCACGACTCTAGTAGACATATGCGATTCATTTAGTTACAAATCAAAATTCGAATGAAATTTTCATTATGGTGGTATAGAAGGGAAAGGAAAAAAAAAAAGAGAAGAGAGAAGAGGAAAGAGAAGAGAGAAGAGGAAAGAGAAGAGAGAAGAGGAAAGAGAAGAGAGAAGAGGAAAGAGAAGAGAGAAGAGGAAAGAGAAGAGAGAAGAGGAAAGAGAAGAGAGAAGAGGAAAGAGAAGAGAGAAGAGGAAAGAGAAGAGAGAAGAGGAAAGAGAAGAGAGAAGAGGAAAGAGAAGAGAGAAGAGGAAAGAGAAGAGAGAAGAGGAAAGAGAAGAGAGAAGAGGAAAGAGAAGAGAGAAGAGGAAAGAGAAGAGAGAAGAGAGAAGAGGAAAGAGAAGAGAGAAGAGGAAAGAGAAGAGGAAAGAGAAGGTAAAGGAAAAGAAAGAGAAGGTAAAGAAAAAAAAAAGGAGAAAAAAAAAAGGACAAAAGGAGAAAAAAAAAGAGAAAAAGGAGAAAAAAAAAAGGGAAAAGGAGAAAAAAAAAGAGAAAAGGAGAAAAAAAAGAGAAAAGAGAAAAAAAAGGAGAGAAGAAAGAAGAGCTGTCCATTGTGGAACCCCAATATTGCTGACCACCTTATCCAACACACATTCCTTCCAGTCAGGTAGTCAACACTACATCCACTACACAAGGAAGACGTCAACCTGTATCGCTGTTTGCTTCTCACCAAGGAGAACCTGCCTGATGGTATCAAAAGCACTGGAAAAATCAGACATGCCTCTCACTGTGCTTGCCGGCTTGTCCAAGTGTGCATACATACCATTTAATCAGGAGATGATAGCATCCTAAACTCCCAATCTAGGCAGGTGGACAAACTGCAGTTGGTCTAAATATTTACCAGCCATGATGTAAAACGAGTCTCTCCAAGGTCTTAATAATGTGGGAGATCAGAGCCACCGGCCTGTAATCCTGACAGCACCCAGGACACCGTATCTTCATCACGGGAACAAGGCGAGATGTCTTCCACAACTCAAGGACCTTTTGGAGACTGATGCCCCGTACACACGATCACTTTTTGTGATGAAAAAAAATGTCATTTTCCTTCATGAAAAAAAATGTAATTTTTCAAACTTCATTTTAAAAAATGACGTTGCGTACACACCATCATTTTCGGAAAATAATGAACAAAATGACGGCACTCTAAAGGGGAAGTTCTATTTGCCTTGAGGCTGCTTTTAGCTGGTTACTTGTTAGTAAAAGACGATTCCTGCTTTTTTGTCTGTTACAGCGCGATGAATGTGCGATCTCCATTATGAATGGTAGTTTTACCTCCCGTCTCCTAACTTGCTTCTGGGCATGTGCGGGTTTAAAACGTCATTTTTTACGTAGTTTTGCCCACACACGATTATTTTTTATGACACAAAAAATTACATTTTAAAAAATGACATAAAAAATTCGAGCATGTTCGAATTTTTTTTTGGTCATTTTTCAGAAGACATAAAATGACATTTTGCCCACACACCATCATTTTAAATGACATTTTTAAAAATGTCATTTTTTTTCATCACAAAAAGTGATCGTGTGTACGGGGCATTAGGCTAAGTTGAAGGATACCCCCAGCAGATGTGCACACGCCCTAAACTCCATGGAGCCGACGCCAAGACCAGCCAATTATCACATTTTAAGTTCCTACAACGGTCTACTCACCTGCTGTAAAATACATCGATGCACTTTCCCAGCAAAGGAGTAGTAAAATAATAGCTGCTGGTGGTATCCGATAGGAGAAGCAGAACCCACATCAAATGAAGAACATCCAATAAGAGGAGTGGACAGGGCCAGATTAAGAACATCCAATATGAGAAGTAGGTAGTCCACACACTGCTTGTCTACAGCTCTGCATGTAAATCTGAGGGAGCCGAGGGCCACTAAATGAAACCTGTTAAAAAACAGGTTTAGTTATTTTGCCCTCTCCTCGCCTCCCCCAGTTACTCCACCAACCGGTTTAAAAACCTGTAATTTTTCTCGTGCCACTCCAGATGTCCCTCGCATTGTTTTGCTGGAGTTTCCACTCCAGAATTCTCCTAAATTTCTTTTTCGTCTCCCCAGTCTTTTTATTTATTTTTTTTGAAAATTCCATTTTTGTTACTTTTCAAAATATGAAATCTAAAACTGAGCCTTTTGGGCATTCCCAGGCTCAAACCAACAAACAGTTGCTCTACTACACTTACATAAAGGGTTGGTAAAAGTTCCCTTTTTTTTTTTTTTAAATAACAACCAATGTTATACTTACCTCCACTGTGCAGTTCGTTTTGCACAGAGTGGTCCCCGAATCTGGTCTTCTGGGGTCCCTCGGCGGCTGTCTCGGCTCCTCCCCGCAAGAGCTAACCCCAGTTCTGGGAAGCGCTTTCCCAAGGGGGTTAGCTTGTGGGCGCGGTCTCGTGATCCTGTCGGCGGCCATAGCCACCGACTGTATCACTTGGCCCCGCCCCCGGCGCACCGCGTCATTGATTTGATTGACAGCAGCGGGAGCCAATGGCTGCACTGCTATCCATCTCCAACGACGAGCCACCTCAAGCAGGGGGGAAATCATCTCGGGAACAAGCCCACAGAGTTTCGTGGCTTAGGTAAGTAAAACGGGGGGGGGGGGCAGGGACGTATATATACGCCCATCTGCCTATACGTGCCATTCGGTGGACGTACATAGGCGTACGGCGGGCGTTAAGTGGTTAAGCAATCCCCTGCTGATCGCTTTTTCTTTATTAGAGGGGTGGCAATGGCTGTCGCCAGTGCAAAACGAGCCCTTAGATGCAAATCCAAATGCCATTTTAGTAGTAACAGTGCAACGTTTTTTCTGTCAATATGCAACCCTTGTGCCTGAAATCCTGGGCAGCCAACTACAGCAGATTTGTAAGGTTCTGCAACACACTGATTACTACAGAGGAGATCGAATTCCACTCAAAACACACATTTTAGAAGTCAAGAAAATGGAACATTTATAGTGATTGAAAAGCTTGGAAAGGTCATCTTGCAAAACTGCCACCTAACAGAGCAAATCAATACAGTCACACATAACACAATCAGCAGACAACACAGGCTACATTGGTTTATAGTCTTTCAATAACAGGCTAGGGCTGCAAGGCTGTATTATACCCAAAACCAAAATATATTGCAGCTTACCAATCATTAGATGTGGTGGCTGCATTCGTTTTTTAGCTTTTTTTCCCCTCTGCTTTCACCTAGTGATCTTGCAATTAACACAATATATATATATATATATATATATATATATATATATATATATATATATATATATATATATATATATATATATATATATATATATATATATATACATACACACACACACACACACACACACACACACAGTCACACAGTCACACACACACACACACACACACACACACACACACACACACACATACACACACATACACACACATACACACACATACACACACATACACACACATACACACACATACACACACATACACACACATACACACGTTTGGGGTTCCATGTAATTTGTCTAGCACAAAATTATTGATTTTAACCTGTAAACAAAAAGTTTAAGTAAAGTCCTGGTCAGCAAGTGGTAAAAAAAAAAAAGAATATAGACTTACTGTCTGGATTATCAGATGAGAGTTAAAGCAGTTGTAAACCCCGCTTTGTGATTTTTACCTACAGGTTAAACCAATAATAAGGCTTACCTGTAGGTAAAATAAATATCTCCTAAACCTGTATGATTTAGGAGATATTCACCCTGAATGCACCCGCTCACGTCAGCACTGCATGCACTCGGTTTGGCGTATCGTGCCAGGAGCTTCTTGCCGGAATCGAGGGCTCTCGTGGAAGTGACATCATCAGGATTCTGGCCACTTACAGCACTGAAACCCTGCAAACTCGGAAGAAAAGCAAAGGGAACAGATCAGTCCCCTTAGCATTGACAGTGTGCCACTGCAGGGGCTTCATTCTAAGTTTAGTATTTTTATAACGTGCTAGTATGCAATGCATACTAGCACATTATGCCATTGTCTTGCAGGTTGGGATTGTTTTTTTATATTTTTTTCCTCAGCGGTTTACTACCGCTTTAAAAAAAAGAGTTCCAGCCTCGCTAATAAAAAATATATATATTATATATATATATATATATATATATATATATATATATATATATATATATATATATATATATATTAGGGCTGCGCATCTTCACCGGTCTCACGATTCGATTACGATTATCAAGGCCACGATTCGATTCGATGCGATTCCGCGATGCATCACGATGCATCACGATTGCAGCGCAAGTGCGCATGGCTTTCATTAAAAAAAATTTAAGTACTCCATTTTTTTTTCTATCTGTTCTTAAAAAAAAAAAAAAAAAAAAAAAAAACACACAATAACACTTTCTGCATGTAGCAAAGTCTAAACACAGCAGACATGCTACAGGAGATGGTCAGAGACTGCAGAACTACTACAGGAGATGGTCAGGGACTGCAGAACTACTACAGGAGATGGTCAGGGACTGCAGAACTACTACAGGAGATGGTCAGGGACTGCAGAACTACTACAGGAGATGGTCAGGGACTGCAGAACTACTACAGGAGATGGTCAGAGACTGCAGATATGATAATGATATAGGAGATGGTCAGAGACTGCAGACATAGTACAGGAGATGATCAGAGACTGCAAACAAAGTACAGGAGATGGTCAGAGACTGCAGACAAAGTACAGGAGATGGTCAGAGACTGCAGACAAAGTACAGGAGATGGTCAGAGACTGCAGACAAAGTACAGGAGATGATCAGAGACTGCAGACATAGTACAGAAGATGGTCAGAGACTGCAGACAAAGTACAGGAGACGGTCAGAGACTCTTACATAGGACACCGTTCTGAGGAGGATGGATAATCAGGGATATAATGAGGCGAGTGTCGGAGGGACCCCTGCAGACATAGTACAGGAGACGGTCAGAGACTGCAGACAAAGTACAGGAGACGGTCAGAGACTCTTACATAGGACACTGTTCTGAGGAGGATGGATAATCAGGGATATAATGAGGCGAGTGTCGGAGGGGCTGTAACCCTTTCCTGCACTCAGAGGAGAGGTGACCCCAATACACAGGACGGGGGAGGGGGTGTCACCCTCGGCATAGGATATGGAGAGGTCTGGGGGGGTCACCCCTGAACTATGACCCTAATTTCTCAGATTCTGCTGAGAACAACCCCCCCCCCCCTCTGTCACATGATCACAGACCCAGGATGGAGTGCACACTGACCTGGGGGGGGGGGGGGGTCGTGTCCTCACTCCACTTCCCCCACATTCCTATCAATAACAGGCAGTCTGAATAGATTGTGAGCTCCTCTGCAAAATCTGAACAGAGACGTATCCCCTCACCCCACCATTCTCACTGCTATGTAATCTTCTATGAGATTTCTGCTGGAATCAGCGCCCGGGACCCAGCATGCGTCATCGACCCCCCCTGAAAATATTTGCACCCTTTCCAGTTTTTTAGACCTAAATGTGATGCATTAGAGGTAAAAAAATGCATGTCTGTTTGCATCCGCCTACCTTTAGACCTATCATGGGTCTATTTCAATATGAAAGAAAAACCTTAAGATACGCATGTCACAAAAGTCTATCCAAGATCTCCTGCTAATTGGAATGTAAGCTGCCTGCGTGACACTTCTTTAGCTTTTTTGTTACATCCCTAAGGTACAGAGTGTGATTCACGTACCTCTAGAGTAGATTGTAAGCTCCTAGGGACAGTGCGTGACTCTGCTGCTCTTACGTCCTCTCCTGGCGTCAGCCCCTCCCGCCTTTTTACTGATCTGATAGTTAGACAGTGGGCAGGGGCTGACGCCAGGACGTAAGAGTAGAGTGGACATAGGAGACATAGGACATAGGAGAGAGGCGGGCCGTGCACTACCCGCCTCTACTAACTTCTACTGAAGTTCTACTCAGTGGGCGGAGCTGACGCCAGGAGACACGGAAGAGCATGCAGACTGGACATAGGAGAGAGGCGGGCCGGACAGTCACACGAGCTGTAAAAAAAAAAAAAAGTACCATAACGGAGCGCTCTCCCGGGAGGGGCGGGAACGGGGCGGGGCTAGGCATCGATTATCAGGGTCGCATGCATCGGTACAGCATCGGGAGCACCCGAATCGCGATGCACCGATTATATTTGACACCCCTAATATTAATATATATATATATATATATATATATATATATATATATATATATATATATATATATATATATATATATATATATATATATATATATATATAAAAGCGGAGTTCCACCCTTAAAATCACTTTGTTTCATTCCATCCAGCATACTGGCGTCAGCGCCAGTATGCCGTTTTTTTTTTTTTAATGCACGTACTTACTTTATATAAAATCATTGAATTTCAGACGCACCGCGGAATGTCGCCGCTATAAGGCGTCACGCCTTCCGGAAACAGCCGATTAGCATTCGGCTCTTCTCGGCGCCTGCGCACAGACCCAGGAGCTGACTGCGCAGGCGCCGTATATAGCCGCGTCACGCCCTCCGAAAAAAGCCGAACTAGGACCGGCTATTTTCGGCACCTGCGCAGTCAGCTCCTGGGTCTGTGCGCAGGCGCCGAGAAGAGCCGAATGCTAATCGGCTGTTTCCGGAAGGCGTGACGCCTTATAGCGGCGACATTCCGCGGTGCGCCTAAAATTCAATGATTTTATATAAAGTAAGTACGTGCATTTAAAAAAAAAAAAACAACAGCATACTGGCGCTGATGCCAGTATGCTGGATGGAATGAAACAAAGTGATTTTAAGGGTGAAACTCCGCTTTAAAGTCATCAGATACAAACTTTTAATATAAGGCTCCATGCAAACAGAAGCTAAAAAAAAAAAGCTATACAAAAAAAAACGTTTCTGCAGTAGCTTTTATTAGCGTTTTTCAGTCTACCATTTTTCTTTTTTTTCCCCCAATGGATAAAAAAAAAAAAAGGCTAAAAAAATCTTTTTTTTTTTAAGATTTTATCATCTTTCACAATATGCAAAAAAATAAAAACAAATGGGCCAACTTTACCGTTTATTTTTTTTTATATTCAGTAAAGTATTTTTTTCCCAAAAAATTGCGTTTGAAAGACTTCTGCGCAAATACCGTGTGACATAAAATATTGCACCGATCTCCATTTTATTCTATAATATATATATATATATATATATATATATATATATATATATATATATACACACACACACACACACACACACACACACACACACACACATATAATAAATGTTTGGGGCTTGCTTCTAGCAAAAAATACTGATTTTACCTTGTTAACAAGTGTCAGAAATAGGCTTGGTCTAGAAGTGGTTAAATATTCCATCCCGCCAGCACATTATAATGCCAAGGTTGAAGCATTCGCCTTTTTTACTTGTATAGAGAGTGGGACGAATGTCTAGGTTACATAGATGAAATGTCAGCTTATGAAAAAGGTAGAATAACATTTATAAATAGAAAGATTTGTATTCAACAAAAATGATTAACTGAATAAAACACAATAGTTGCAAAGCCTACAGGAGGTGGAGGGGTCTGGCATTTTCAGAAAGCTAACACAAAAAAAAAATATATATATAATAATAATAATAATAGGAAGGCTGCCATCAGGAAAGTTGCTAGACTGATTGCCAACGATCGTTTTCCATAAATGTTGACTAATTCTGATTATACAAAAGACAATCATGACTTTTATTTTATTATTTTTGTATATCTTATGTCAGCATGCAGTGCACAAAGATTCTACATTTATTCGGTATTGTAACGGTCACCACCGTTTACGATCTTCCATCAACCCAAGACAGCTTATCTGACACTCCGACACACCAGCAGACCTGACCCATTTCGTTCCCCAGAATAAAGACGAGACAAGCTCCGTTCTCTGAGTCAAACGAATGAACGATTTAATGGGTAGCTCTCAGCTTTATACAGTACAGGCATGTTACAGGGACAATGGAACTCTCCACCCCCCTCATCACACAATGGGGGGCTTCAATACACCTTCAGATGGGCTATTTACTAAATCAGTATACAGACATTTTGGCGCCGGTCTGACATAATTAACATTACTACACCTGAGAAGTCACATTCCACACCTATTCATCAATAGACTTTAGCATATACAATGAAAAGGTCTGTAGCGCAGACTCAATTAACACCTCGCAGTTAGACATCTGGCCTGTATAGACTTAATTAGTACAATAGACACAACACAGTATTCAATCAGGTAAACGTAACTGCTTGCCGACCGCGCGCCGTCGTTTTACGGCGGCAGGTCGGCTCTCCTGGGGGAGAGCCCGTAGCTCTACGTCAGCAGTTTAGCGACCACTAGGGGGGGGCATGCGCAACCAACCCCCCCGTGTCCCGTGCCCAGCGGGCACGATCACCGCTGGGCACACGCGATTGCTCGGTACAGAGCGAGGATCGGGAGCTGTGTGTGTAAACACACAGCTCCCGGTCCTGTCAGGGGGGGAAATGCTGATCTTCTGTTTCTACAATGTATGAACAGAAGATCAGTGATTTCCCCTAGTGAGTCCACCACCCCTCCCCCTACAGTTAGAACACACCCAGGAACATACTTGGCCCCTTCCCCGCCCCCTAGTGTTAACCCCTTCAATGGCATTTTTATAGTAATCCAATGCATTTTTATAGCACCGATTGCTAAAAAAAATGCCAATGGTCCCAAAAATGTGTCAAAGGTGCCTGCCATAATGTCGCAGTACTGAAAAAAACGCTGATCGCCGCCATTACTAGTAAAAAAAAAAAAAAAAATTATAAAAATGCCATAAACTACCCCCTATTTTGTAAACGCTATAACTTTTGCACAAACCAATCAATAAACGCTTATTGCGATCTTTTTTTTACAAAAAATATGTAGAAGAATACGTATCGGCCTAACCTATATATAACCTATATTTTTGGGGGATATTTATTATAGCAAAAAGTAAAAAATATTGCATTTTTTTCAAAATAGTCGCAAAAAATAAAAACCGCAGAGATGATCAAATACCACCAAAAGAAAGCTCTATTTGTGGGAAAAAAGGATGCCAATTTTGTTTGGGAGCCACGTCGCACGACCGCGCAATTGTCAGTTAAAGCAACGCAGTGCCGAATCACAAAAAGTGCTCTGGTCATTGGGCAGCAATATGGTCCGGGGGTTAAGTGGTTAATTAGCATTTCAACAGCCTGTTACACAGAGGAATGAGTCACTGTCCTACTGACCTGTTCGGGTCAAAATAAACCACTTGTAATATTCCAAGATATTCTGCAAACATGAATTATCATTAATGTCCTATCTTATGTAATCCGAGATATAATTTCTCATGCCCAAAGGGGCACAGGGTGACCCTAGACCCAAGAGTCATTAGTGACGCTGGCACAGGAGTATCCCCCATCCTTCAAAAGTCTCTGGGTGTCATGGACCATTCTGTTACAGGTATGTATTGCTGTAAAGAACAATTTTTGTCTTATCCTCCCCATGTACTGCAAATGACACTAGATTCACACCTTGCGCATGCGTACCTGTATGTGATTTAAAAAAAAAAAAAAAAAAAAAGGTACATCCTGTGGCGGCGGAGCGTAAGCTATTTACACTACGCCGCCGCAACTTACAGGAGCAAGTGCCGTATTCTCCAAGCACTTGCTCCGTAATTTGCGGCGGCATAGTGTAACTGGCCCGGCGTAAGGCTGCGTAATTCAAAGGGGGCAGCTTGTATTTAAATTAAGCGCGCCCCTGTGCCGAACGAACTGCGCATGCTCCATCGTACGCTGCAAATACAACGATTACGACGGCAACGTAATTAACGTAAAAGCCTATTAGCGTCGAGTTACGCAACCGACGGAAAAACATGACACTGTCCCGACGGCCATACTTAACATGGCATACGGCAGACTAACACAAGGTTACCCCTCATATAGCAGGGGTAACCTTACGCCAACGACGTAAACTACAACGACGCGGCGCAAAGACATTCGGAAATCAGCGTATCGGCTCATTTGCATATTCGGCGCAGAAATCGACGTACACGCCACCAAGCGGCCGGCGTATTATTGCATTTAGGATCCGACGGTGTAAGTGACTTACGCAAGTCGGATCCTAGCGTAATTCCGGCGTATCTTGTTTTGTAAATACAAAACAATGATACGCCGGCAGGATATTCGAATTACGCCGGTGTATGGGTAGATACACCGGCGTAATTCTTTGGTAAGCAGGAACACGGATCTCTGAGTTCCTACAGTTAAACCATCCCCCACACAGTAAGGCTGGCCGTACATTATACAATTTTCTTGTATAACTTTCCATTAAACTTACATACCTCCCAACTTTTTGAGATGGGAATGAGGGACACCCATTAACAAATGGGTGTCCCTCATTCCCATTAACAAAACTGCGCACGTACAGACGTGCGCAGATGATCATTGGGACATGTGATTTTACTGTTACATATGTGGGGGGACATGTGTTTTTACTGTGTGGGGGACATGTGTGTAGTGACACTATTTCGGGGACTTTATATGTTTACACGGTGTGGGGACATGTGTTTTGGGTACATTGTGTGGGGGCTTTGTGTGTTTTACATTTTGTGTTTACATTGTGTGGGGACACTAGGCTGGTGATCAGTGTGTAAAAAAACAGATCATACTCACGGATCACCGGCCAACTGCAGAGATCCGCTCTCCTCTTCTCACTGAGGACTTCTGTGTGAGCAGAGGAGAGTTAATCGCCTAGCAACCAACTCTATTTACATCATATGATGGCTCTGATTGGACACAGCCGTCATGTGATCAGGAGGGCCAATCACAGAGCCCTCCTGCTGGTCAGAGATGCCCACCCATTATCTATGTGAAAAAATAAAAGCTCACAATCCCAATCGCGTTCTGCGATCCACCAATCAAAATCTGCTCCAGATTCCGAAAGCCAACTTTAAGTCCAAAGGAGAAAGAAGATTCGCGCTCCAAGGTCCCAGACTATGGAACGCTTTACCGACCAGTATTCGGTTGGAGGAGAACCACCTCGCATTCAGGAGAAAGATCAAGACTCATCTCTTGATTTCAAAAGAGAAAGGAACAACAAGCGCCCAGAGGCGATTAAATTCGCATGGGTTGCGCTATACAAGTTTTTCATTCATTCATTCATTCACGCCGTTCCCACTGGTGGGCACATCCATTTTTGCCCCTCTTCCTTCCGGGGGCCGCGGACTCCAGCTCTGTGACTGGCCGGAGTTGCGCGATGTCACTCCTTGGCATGCGCACGGGAGCCATCAATCACGATGCTTGCGTTGGCAAGTGAAGAAACGGCACGGAGGCACAGCAAATGCGCCGGTGACAAGGTAAATATCTCCTAAACAACACCCGTTTAGGATAAGCTGACCAGATTTTTAAAATGAAATCCGGATCAGAGGAAGATCACTCCGCCAGAGAAGACAAGGAGGTAGGCAGGCAGACGGCTGCCGGGGACTTGAGCCAACGCAGAAGAACATGCGAGTGGAGCTGACTGGGCATGCACCCAAAACTGAAGAAATATTCCCTCCGCTCCGATCAGCACACGATCATCAGAAAGGGACACATATAATAAAAAAAATAAAAAAATACACCTCTTCTAAGCTTGTAGCAGTGGGGTAGGGTTGTCCCGATACCACTTTTTTCGGACCGAGTACAAGTACCGATACTTTTTTTTTCAAGTAGTCGCCGATACCGAAT
The DNA here is from genome assembly GCA_029574335.1 of Rana kukunoris. NCBI lineage: Eukaryota > Metazoa > Chordata > Amphibia > Anura > Ranidae > Rana > Rana kukunoris. Next base: position 23,502,226 of record CM056051.1, read on the forward strand.
ACCGATACTTTTTTTAAATGTGTCCCCAAAGGCAGCCATGTCCCCCACATATGCAGCCATGTCCCTCCAGCCATGTCCCCCCACATATTGCAGCCATGTCCCCCCACATATTGCAGCCATGTCCCCCCACATATTGCAGCCATGTCCCCCCACATATTGTAGCCATGTCCCCCTACCTGATGATGATGCCGCCGTTAATACAAAGCCACTGCCGCGAACATTACACGCACCTTTAGTTTTTCAATAGCCGTTTACCCCCCGCCCTGTGTAAAGGACACTCCCTCCTGCTCGGCATTGGACAGATCCGTCCAATCCCGAGCAAGGGGGAGTGTCCTTTACACAGGGCGCGCAGTAAACAACTATTGAAAAACTAAAGGTGCGTGTAATGTTCGCGGCAGCAGCTTTGTATTAACGGCAGCGTGGTCGGCTTTGCACATATGTCGGCGGCAGCGGGGGGCGACGGCGGCGGGGGGGGGGGGGTTGCGCATTAAGTATTCTATTTGGGTATCGGGGGTATTTGCGGGAGTACAAGTACTCCCGCAAATACTCGGAATCCGTCCCGATACCAATCGGAATCGGTCCCGATCGGTATCGGGACAACCCTACGATGGGGGATGTAAAAAATTTCTTTTATTCTGCACTGACTTGTCTTTGAAATGGCCCCAGCCCCCGTTCAAATCCAATCCGGGGACAAAACCAGGGACAGACTTGTTCCAGGGACAGTGTCCTCAATCCGGGGACTGTCCCCGCAAACCGGGGATATCTGGTCACCCTAGTTTAGGAGATATTTACAGTACCTATAGGAAAGCCTTATACTAGGCTTACCTATAGGTACAAGTTGCACAGAGGGGTTTACAACCACTTTAAAGAAAATCCAAGCCTTTAATGTCACTTTAATAGAATACAAATGATACTTTTACAAAAAAAATACTGCAGTTCATGTCTCATAATCAGTGTCTTCCTGTAAGTACAGAGCTGCACACAAGTTGTACACGGCACACCAAACAGGTCCTTCAACAACTCTGAAGTCTTGCCTCACCGCAGGTTTCCTGTGAAGCCGGGCAGAGAAGACAGGAAGTTTGCTGGCCGGCTCTAAACTGTCTGTGAGAAGGTTTTCACAGGGGAGTGCGGTTATTTCAAGTCATGCCACGGCCACGCTGTAAATTTACTAGGTATGTCAGCGTTGTACAATATCTGCCATATGACATTAAGAAGGGATAAAACGCATTTATCATTGTCACTGGTGATGTTCGTGTCAGTTAGTCAGTTCCCACCCAGTGTCAGTTAGGGGTGGATTTACTAAAGGCAAGTAGACTGTGCACTTTGAAAAGTGCAGTTGAGCCAGAGCTTAGTAAATGAGAAGTTCTACTGACTTTCATCATCCAATCATGTGCAAGCAAAAATGCTACTTTTTGGATTTTCGAAAGAAAGAAAGGGGAAAAAAAAAAAAGAAAGAAAGAAAGAAAGGGGAAAAAAAAAAAAGAAAGAAAGAAAGAAAGGGGAAAAAAAAAAAAGAAAGAAAGAAAGAAAGGGGAAAAAAAAAAAAGAAAGAAAGAAAGAAAGGGGAAAAAAAAAAAAGAAAGAAAGAAAGAAAGGGGAAAAAAAAAAAAAAGAAAGAAAGAAAGAAAAAAAAAAAAGAAAGAAAGAAAGAAAGGGGAAAAAAAAAAAAAAAGAAAGAAAGAAAGAAAAAAAAAAAAATAAATAAAGAAAGAAAGAAAGGGAAAAAAAAAAAAAAGAAAGAAAGAAAGAAAGGGAAAAAAAAAAAAAGAAAGAAAGAAAGAAAGGGAAAAAAAAAAAAGAAAGAAAGAAAGAAAGAAAGGGGAAAAAAAAAAAAAAGAAAGAAAGAAAGAAAGGGGAAAAAAAAAAAAAAGAAAGAAAGAAAGAAAGAAAGAAAGAAAGGGGAAAAAAAAAAAAGAAAGAAAGAAAGAAAGAAGGGGGAAAAAAAAAAAAGAAAGAAAGAAAGAAAGAAAGGGGAAAAAAAAAAAAGAAAGAAAGAAAGAAAGAAAGAAAGAAAGAAAGAAAAAAAAAAAAGAAAGAAAGAAAGAAAGGGGAAAAAAAAAAAGAAAGAAAGAAAGAAAGAAAGGGGAAAAAAAAAAAGAAAGGGGAAAAAAAGAAAGAAAGGGGAAAAAAAGAAAGAAAGGGGAAAAAAAGAAAGAAAGGGGAAAAAAAGAAAGAAAGGGGGAAAAAAAGAAAGAAAGGGGGAAAAAAAGAAAGAAAGGGGAAAAAAAGAAAGAAAGGGGAAAAAAAGAAAGAAAGGGGAAAAAAAGAAAGAAAGGGGAAAAAAAGAAAGAAAGGGGAAAAAAAGAAAGAAAGGGGAAAAAAAGAAAGAAAGGGGAAAAAAAGAAAGAAAGGGGAAAAAAAGAAAGAAAGGGGAAAAAAAGAAAGAAAGGGGAAAAAAAGAAAGAAAGAAAGAAAGAAAGAAAGAAAGAAAGAAAGAAAGAAAGAAAGAAAGAAAGAAAGAAAGAAAGAAAGAAAGAAAGAAAGAAAGAAAGAAGGAAGAAGAAGTTGCTGATGACCGTTAGTAGCATTAAAAAAATAATTTAAATAAAATTTACATTTCAATATTATATATCTATCTCATAGTTTTTGGACTCTATGGGGTTGATTTACTAAAAACAAAATAGACTGCGGACTTTGCAAAGTTTCTCCAGAGCTTAGTAAATGAGCAGAAGCTCTGCTAACTTCCATCACCGAATCACGTGCATGCAAAAATGCATTTTTTTTTATTTTCCTTGCACGTGATTGGGTATGTTTTTCAAAGTGAAGCTTTACCTCATTTACTAAGCTCTGGAGCAACTATACGTACAAAGTGCACAGTCTATTTGCCTTTAGTAAATCAACCTCTATAAAACTTTAAAACTTTCATGCAAACCAATTAATACACACTTATTGGGATTTTTTTTTATCCGCCAAAGACAATTAGTAGAATACATTTTGGCCTAAATTCATGAACAAATTTGATAGGCTTTAGAGCAGAACGTAATAAAAAAAAGGATTTTTAATAACAGCTTACCTGTAAAATCCTTTTCTTGAAGTACATCACGGGACACAGAGCGCATAGTCATTACATATGGGTTATATGGGTACCTTCAGGTGTGGACACTGGTGTAATCAACTTCACAGGAAGTTCCTCCCTATATAACCCCCTCCCACTGGGAGTGCTTCAGTTTTGTAGCAAGCAATTTCTCTGAGGTTACACAATGTTCCCCAAAAGAGGGGTGGGAGCTCTGTGTCCCGTGATGTACTTCAAGAAAAGGATTTTACAGGTAAGCTGTTATTAAAAATCCTTTTTTCTTTATCGTACATCACGGGACACAGAGCGCATAGCCATTACATATGGGATGTCCCAAAGCAATGCTCCATGAAGGGAGGGAGACCGTAAGGCCAAAAAATAGCCAAACAGAAAATATATCAGGAGGTAAAATATAGCTCCACCAACAGAAAAAAGGGGGGCGTGAACCGGGCCAGAGGATTCTATACTGCTGCCCGTAGGACCGCCTGCCCAAATGCTGCGTCCGTAGCTTTTGCGACGTCCAACTTATAAAATTTAGTAAACGTATGTACGGAAGACCAGGTTGCCGCTTTGCAAACCTGTGCCATAGAGATCTGATGGTGTGCCGCCCAGGAGGCACTCATGGCCCTCGTAGAATGGGCTTTAACTGATAAGGGAGGTGGAACGCGCTTCAGACCATAGGCCTGAAAAATCAGCTGCTTAATCCACCTAGCCAAGGAAGACTTGGCAGCCGGCTGACCCTTCTTGGGGCCATCCGGGAGAACGAAAAGCACATCTGTTTTCCGAATCTTTTCTGTAGCCTTGAGATAAACCCTCATGGCTCGAACCACGTCCAAAGTATGAAGCAGTCTTTCCTCTCTGGACTGGGGAGTAGGAAAGAAGGATGGTAGGACTAGGTCCTGATTCAAGTGAAAACTGGATATGACCTTAGGAAGGAAAGAAGGTTGAGGCCGCAGAACCACTCTGACCTTATGCCGAATCAGGTACGGTTCCCTGCAAGACAAGGCTGCCAGCTCGGAGACCCTTCTGGCCGAAGCCATAGCCACCGAGAAAACCAACTTTCGGGTTAGCAGCACAAGAGGGATTTCTGTCAGAGGTTCAAACGGCTGCTTTTTTATAGCTGACAAGACCAGATTTAAATTCCAGGGGCAGAGGGGAGCTCTAATAGGGGGATTTACATGCAAGACCCCCTGCAAAAAGGTTTTCACAAGCGAATGTGTGGCCAAAGGCCTTTGAAACCATATCGATAAGGCAGACACCTGCCCCTTTAGAGTACTAAGAGCCAACCCCTTGTCAACGCCAACCTGGAGGAATCGCAAGATCCTGTCAATAAAAAACTTGCGAGGATGCCCTCCTTGAGACTCGCACCACTCCACATAGGTTCTCCAGACTCTGTAATAGATATTTCTAGAGACTGGCTTTCTAGCTTGAATTAACGTAGATATGACTTGGGCTGAGAGGCCTCTGCCCTTAAGAATTAGGGATTCAGCCGCCAAGCCATCAAATTTAGCTGCTGTGAAGCAGGGTGGTAGATCGGGCCCTGAGACAGCAGATCTGGGCGCAGGGGGAGTGGCCACGGTGCCCCTACTGACATCCTCACGATGAGTGCGTACCAAGCCCTTCTGGGCCAGGCTGGGGCCACCAGGATCACCGGCCTGCGCTCCACCCTGATCCTTCGTAGAAGGCGGGGAATCATCTGTAGTGGAGGGAACGCATACAGGAGAGAAAACTGGTGCCAGGGGCAAACCAACGCATCGGTCCCGTAGGCCGAGGGGTCCCTGGCTCGGGATACGAATTTGTCCAACTTCTTGTTGAATCTTGTTGCCATGATGTCCACATCGGGAACTCCGAATCTTTGGCAAATCTCTTGGAATACCTGGGGGTGAAGAGACCACTCTCCCGGGAGTAACTGTTGACGACTCAAAAAATCTGCTTGAGAATTGTCTATCCCTGGGATGAACACTGCTGAGATGCAGGGTACATGGGCTTCGGCCCATGAAAAAATCAGGTTTACTTCCCTTTGAGCCGCTAGGCTCCTTGTGCCCCCCTGGTGGTTTATGTATGCCACCGCCGTGGCATTGTCGGACTGTATCCTTACTGGCAGACCCTGCAGGGGGAGAGTCCAGGCGACCAGGGCCAACCGAGCAGCTCTGATCTCTAGGACATTGATGGGAAGCAGACTTTCTGCCTCTGACCACTGTCCCTGCTGGGTCCGTTTTCCTAAGATTGCTCCCCAACCTGATAGGCTGGCATCTGTGGTTACTATTTTCCACGAGATGGGGCAAAAGGTTTTCCCTTTTGATAATTTTTGAGGGATCAGCCACCAGTACAGGCTGCGCCTGACTCCTGGGGAAAGAACTAATGGACGGTCTAATGCCTGTATGGACTTGTTCCAAGCAGAGAGAATAGCTGCCTGCAGAATTCTGGTATGGATCTGGGCATAGGGCGCTGCTTCGAAGGCGGCCACCATCTTTCCCAGCAGTCGCATGCATAGGCGAATAGTCGGCTTCTTTTTGCCTAAGACTATTTGAATCGTTTGAATCAACGACCTGATCTTCTCTTGAGGTAAAAATACCCTCTGGCATTCTGTATCTAACCGAAAGCCTAGATATTCCAACTGTCTTGTGGGTTGTAACCTTGATTTTTCTTGGTTCACAATCCACCCGAACTCTTCTAGATGCCGCACTGTGCGGACTACTGCATGATTGAGGTTGGAAGCTGATCTGTCGATAACCAGGAGATCGTCCAGGTATGCCAGGACCAAGATGCCTTCTGTCCTTAGGACGGCTAGCACCGGGGCTAACACCTTTGTGAATACCCGTGGAGCTGTTGCCAACCCGAAAGGGAGGGCTACGAACTGGTAATGACTTTGATTTATCGTAAAACGAAGAAACTTGTGATGTGCTGGGTAAATCGGCACATGCAGATATGCATCCTTTATGTCTATAGATGCTAGAAAGTCGCCCTGATGCAGGCTGGCTGTCACTGAACGTATGGAGTCCATACGAAAGGTCTGAATCCTTAGAAAGCGATTTAGGCGTTTGAGGTCTAATATAGGCCTGACGTCGCCATTGGGTTTTGGTATAACAAAAAGGTTGGAGTAGAATCCCAGACCCCTTTCTTGGGTTGGTACTTCTACAATTACTCCTTGGAGCAAGAGGCGATCCAACGCCTTTACGAGAGAGGCCCTCTTTAACGGGTCGCTTGGAAGACTTGACCCCTGAAAATGAGGAGGGGGGATTTCTCGAAACTCTAGTTTGTAGCCTGAGGCTACTACGGACCGAACCCAAGAGTCGGGAATTCTGGCCTTCCAGACTTTGGAGAAAAACTGAAGTCTTCCCCCCACCCAAGAGAGTGGGGGCGCCCCTTCATGAATCTGACTTGATGACTGGTTTAGCCGGCTTGCGAGACCAGGGCCTCTTGTTTGCCGCGGCTTGTCCCTGTGGGCGGCTATTAACTGCTGAACGCCCGGGAGGCCGTCGATACTGACGGGAAGTCGAAGGGGCCGAGCCTGCAATGGCCTGTCGTTTAAACGTGGGCCCACGCGGTCTTTTCTTGACCGGTAAGGAAGTACTTTTTCCACTTGATATGGTGTGGATATATTTATCTAGGTCTTCCCCGAATAGTCTTCCCCCATGAAAGGGAAACCCTGCTAAAAGCTTTTTGCAGGGTGCCTCTGCTGACCAGTTCTTTAGCCACAAAAGGCGACGCATGTGAACCATCAGTAGAGATGAACGGGATGCCTGTTGGATGGAGTCCTTAATAGCATCTATTGCAAAGCAGAGAGCCCTAGGGAATTCTGCTAATTCATGAGTATGCTGAGCCGGCATGTCCTTCAATATATGTTTTGCCTGATCCTTCAAGGCCTGACAAACACCAATGGCTGCTACTGCTGGCTGAACCATGGCACCTACTGAGGTGAAAGCTGCTTTCAGTAGGGTCTCGAATTTTTTGTCGACCGGATCCTTGAACATATGGACATTTTCAACCGGACAAGTCAGGGTTTTATTCACGCAGGAAATGGCCGCGTCCACTGTAGGGAGTGCCCATTTCTTTACATATTCCTCTTCCATAGGGTAGAGAATAGAGAATCTTTTAGGAGGGACAAAGATTCTATCAGGTCGAGCCCAATCCTGGTAAATCACGTTCCGCAGAAGGGGGTGCATTGGAAAAGACGCACAAGTTAATGGAGCCTTTAAAGAACCCAATGAGGATACCTCCGGGGCTACTGGTTCTGGCACTGGAAGTTTAAAGGCAGTGCGAACCATATCTGTCAAAGACTGGATCCACAGGCTCTCCGCTTGAGAGGCCGAAAAATATTCATCTATAGTGGAATTTTCCCTGTCTGAACCGTCGGGACTTGGGTCTGCCTGATCCCCTTGTGGGTCCCGTTCCTCTGAAGAGGAGACCTCCGCCTCTGAAAACCCCACACTGGGTGAGGGGGATCTAGCCCGCTTGCTACTTGGGCAAGGACGGGAAAACAACGCAGTTAACCTTTTCTCTAGCCCACTCATGGTGGCTGCTAGCATTTCTTCCGTCACGTAAACGGGAATGGGTGGATCGGGGGCCGCCTCTGCCCCCAGCACCCCCAATGGCTCTTGTACTATGCCACTCGGTGTCCTAACTGGCGAGGGTGGGGCCGTAGAAGCCTGGCCCAAATCCTCTGACCCCGATGGAGACCCCTTTTGCTTTTTGGCACCTTTAGCAGCCTTGGCTGGTCCAGATCCCTTTGGAGCCATTGTACAACCTTGGGTCACCCCTATAGCCAACACCTGACTGTTGCAGCTAGGAGTAACCAATATGAGGGCAGGTATGAGGAAAATGAAAAATAACTAATTTCTCTCTTTTTCCTTTTTTCTTTTTTTACCCGCCTGGGAGGTGGCAATACTGAGGAAACCTGTGAGTATTGACACACCAATGCCCGTTAGCCAGAGTCCAAGGTAGACTCAGATACTGCTGGATCTAAGGCTGAGTCCCTTTAAGCAAAAAAATTCCTTTTTTTTTTTTTTTTTTTCTGGTCAATAGTGGACCTAAGTCCTAGACCTGAAGATCCACAAAACCGCCACTAGGTGTCCCTGTGTGGCCAAAAGACCCAGCTGCACGCTCTGTATCCTTTCTTCCTCTGCCTCCAGGAGGGAAAGACCAGCCAGAGAAAAGTTTTTCCCTTTAAACAGACCCTGACGCTGCTGGCCCGCCCCCCCGACGTACGCCGACGCTATAAAAGGCGGCGTGCATGCGCGCGCACGCGCGCACGATCGCGCGCACCACGCTGAAACCACATGGAGGAAGCAGAGCAGAGGAAACAACATGGACCAGCGTTTAGGCAGCACCAACAGACACCAGGTAAGCACTAATCTTATTGTAGTGCACACATAGCGAGGAAGCTGTCCCCATGGGCTTCCTAAGAAACAGGAGTTTTTACCAGCAATTTCCTCTTTAAAACATGTGGGGTTGCAGTATCAGTGTTAACAGGCAGACCTGGGGTGAGTAGCAAATATATAACTTACACAAGTATACATATATCTACATGTTATCTGGGTAAACATTAGTATCCCATCCTGCCTACACAGACATAGTGGAGATAGTGGCTGATGCACAAGCATACTGTTAGCCAACCCAGAACCCCCAGGGGGATACCTACTGTCGAACCAAGTCCCGCAGGTTCCCTCTTACCTGCTCCACGCCGCAGGGTATTGCAAAATGCAAGAGGCCCAATCTTCCCCCATCTCCGTGGGTATTGTCTTGGACCTTCAGGGGCCGGGGTCCTGTGTTAAGGAACCCACACCCCTGGACCTATATAGCATCCTGGCATCAGTAGCGTTTAGTTCTTGGAAGAGACTAAGGCACTGGAGCCCAGAATCCAGCCCTCCAAGGAGAGGCATTATAGGCAAAACCCCACTCCAGCAGGGCCCGGGTACCGTACACCTTGGCTTTGAAGCACTTCGGACGGATCCGGCTAGATATCCTGGGTCCCGAGACCTCCGAGGGACAGCTAGACGTGACCAACACCTAAGACACTGGCGAAAAAACTAAAGCACTCTCAGTGGGAGGGGGTTATATAGGGAGGAACTTCCTGTGAAGTTGATTACACCAGTGTCCACACCTGAAGGTACCCATATAACCCATATGTAATGGCTATGCGCTCTGTGTCCCGTGATGTACGATAAAGAAAATAATAATATTTAGAATAAAATAAAAACCCAGGGGTGAACAAATACCATATATACTTGAGTATAAGCCGGCGAGAATATAAGCAGAGGCACCTAATTTTACCACAAGAAAAAGATGGGAAAGCGTATTGACTCAAGTATAAGCCTAGGGTGTCCATCTGCATGCCTCAGTGTGCCAATGACTAGACTGAAGTTTAACATGGGAGTCTATGGAAGGGGTGCCAAACTTTGAAAAATCGGTGCTCCCCAGCCGTAGGTCTCCCAGACAACAAACTTTGTACACTTATAGAGGAGAAATGGGGCTACATGTGTGCCAGTTCTGGGTCCAGGGGACCTACGACCGGCCAGCAACAGGTCCGCAAAATCACCAGAGAAATGACCGTTTAACATGTGAGTCTATGGAAGGGGTGACCGGCTTTGGAAGAAAAAAATAAAAATCGGGTGCTCCCCGGCCGTAGGTTCCCCGGACAACAAACTATAAATTTCATTTGGGTCCAGTGTTGCATGATCGTGCAATTACCATATAAAGTAGAAACCCCTGCTCAATTCTGTAATGTTGATAAATATTGTTGCAGCAATGTAATCTCTAAAAGCAAAGTCCAGCTATCGCTCGTGTGTTATGCAGTACAAAGAGCTGGAAATGTTAATCGCTGTTTTTTTTTTCCATCCCCTTACTGCAAAGTGAAAGCCAAACTTCTGTTGTGCTTGGCGACATCTGTTGTTCCGCAGAAGACCCCACAATCAACAATCTGATCAGCTTTACAGATAGAACCCAGCTACTGCTACTGCTACAGCCAAGGCAGTTTTTATTCAGCCATAGATAATCGGACTCCAGGCGGCCAGTGGTGTCACTATGGGAGGTGCGGATTGCACCCAGGTGACACCCACAACAGGGGGTGACACCATCAGAGACGGCGCTAGCATAAACTCAGCTGATGCCATCACCGCCGGTGCTATGCAAACACTGCATCCCTCGCATGTCTGGAGGAGCACTGGGGAAGCCATGTTTGGCATAGCATTGGTGGCACCTGAAGGGACCCCCGCAAAACAAGAGCCGCCCGCTGGGAGGCGATGATGAGTGGGGGGTAGCAGAGGCAGGGCCAGGGCAGTCTTTAATATCGATTGGACCCTGCGCAAAAAAATTCTTTGGCCCCTGAGCTAACTAGCCAGGTCACATGATATGACATAACACATGTGGGCGTGTATACAGGCTGTAGTGGAAATCTCCTCCTACCTGAACTCTCAGCAAGGGGGAAACTGTGCATTTTGTCACTAACCATGGTATACAGATCAGCCAAAAAGGGTATATAGTAGCAATATTTTAATGAAAAAATAAAGTTTCTAAACTGTGGGCAGGCAGATTAAGGCTCAATGCACACTGAAGCTGATAAACTGCAGTATATTGGCGTTTTTGGCTTTTTTTTTAAGCCCATAAACTCAACTCTATGTTAGCCTATGTGCCCATGCACACCTGGGCGTTTTTCAGTGTTAATGAGCTTTGGAGTTTATTGGCTTTTTTCTGAACGCCCGAAATTTGCGTTCAAAGTGCCGTTTTTTGGCGGGGGAAAAAACGCAAAAAAATGCAAAACGCTGAAAAACACTAAAAAAAAAAAAAAAAAAGGCTGATAAAAGCTACACTGAAAAATGCTGATTAAAGCTATTGCAAAAACTCTAAAAAACGTTGCAAGGCTCCCTGCAAAGCTACTGGTGTTTTTTTTATAGCTTTTATCTGCTTCAGTGTGCATGGAGCTTTACTATTTTCATATTACTGGGTTTAGTAACACTTTAATGACCACAGTTGTAGGTGGGACTTTCAAACACGTCCCATTATCTCCCCAGTGGGCAGCCTTCAGTATAAGTGAAGAGGTGGAAATGACCTCATGATATACATATGAATACTGCTTCTATTTACATATGAATGCCACCGCTATTTGCATATCAATGCCGGTATTTACAAGTAAACACAGGGTCTACAGGCGAATCATCTGTACACAGCAATAGGGCAGAGCTGGGCAGCATTAGTAACATAACTTCACACTGAGATATCAGGACACAGCACAGGACTAAAACCTCAAGGGACGAGGGAATTTAAACTGGGATAGTTGGCAAGTATGAGGCAGCTAATTTGGGCCCCAAGAACAATAAAAGCGCCCAGGGCAGCTTCTCCTTTTGCCCTGCGGTGGGGTGTACATAGGACAGGCCAAGGCTGGGACTCCGCTGAAGTAGAATGCTGGTTTGCTGGTGCAGAATGGAGGGAGGGAAGGAAGGGTAGACTAGGGCACCAGTTATTTGCAGTAGAGACCACGCTGTCCCAAACTTTTCTTATAACCAGCAGAACCCAGCTCCTCAATGCACCCCCACCAGCTACCTAAACCCTGGGCACCCTGTGACACTGCTCCACGGGGCCCAACATGTGTGGGGCTGGGATCACCAAGTAACTACCCAGCTCCTGGATCACCTTTAAGGAGGCCCCCCCCCCCCCAACAGTGATTCCACAGCCCCCCCCCGGTCGGTCGGGTATGGAGCAAGCACTTACACCATCTATGGCAGGCAGCACTTCATCTGGGCAAAAGGTGGCAGGCATCACGGGCAGCTTCAATCTCCTCCCTCATTCTCCGCGGGCAGTCGGAAATGCTTCTCCTTCCGGCCAGTCGGGACCTGCTTCCTGATTGGCCGGGGGGGGGGGGGGAGAAGCCGTGTGAAAATAGTGAATATTTATTCGCTATTGTCGCACAACTGGGTGGGCTTTGGGGCACAGTGCCCCGAGCCCATATTTTTTTAAAGTCTATTAGCATACCTCCCAACATTTTGAGATGCAAATGAGGGACTAACAAACGTATGTAGGTGTAGGACACACCCCCTTAAAGGAGACTTATTTAAAAAAAAAAAAAAAAAAAAAAAAAAAAAAAGAAGATTAAATCCACAAGGGCTTTTTTTTTACCACTACTATTCCTTTATACTGGCTTTTTATAAATTTACAAATGCAGCAATTTAGAATTTGGATGAAAGGTTTAGCGCTGGGAAACACGTTTTGAAAGATAAAATGTGCATTTTATATACAACTATATGGATCAGACCAAAATGAGGGACATATGAGGAGGAAAGGGGGACAGAGGGACGTTGGTACAAATCAGGGACAGTTGGGAGCTATGTATTAAAGCCTCCCGCTCTAATCACGTGCATCAAACCACCCCCCCCCCCCAATTGGAATTCATGCATCGGGCGACTTGTATGGGGGCCGGATGCATGGATAGGGGTGCCCCTAATGAACAGGTTGCCCTCCACACAGCCATTTACTAGGAAGCTCAGTGTGCTGCTGTTTCTCCTCCCACCAGGTCTATTGCAGCTGAGAACAGAAGGAATAGGATCACTTAAAAAAAAAGAAAAAAAAGTATTTATTGACTTTTTTTTTTTTATACCTATACACAAATGTTTTGCTTTTAATAAACTGAACGGGGTTGTTTTACAAGGTGAGGGTTTTATAGTCACTTTAACAGCCACATGAGTGGTTGGGAATGCGTGACCCGTGATGATGATGATGATGAACACTGGAAGTATGAGAAGCAGCAGCTGGGCTGACAGCGGCAGTAGATCATGAATTTGCAGTTATCATATTATCCTAATACCTTGGGGTTTTTCCAAAGGGGAGGGAGGAGATTAAGATTACTGGCTCATTCCTGACACATAAGACAGGCACCTTAGAAATCAGTGGAGTGCGGCGCGCAGGAGAAGCCTGATCCGTGTCACAGTCACCGTGTCTTTCCCATCTGTCACACACACAGGCATGTAAATTGAAATAAATGCCTACGTCACAGTTTATTGCACGCTCATGTAAAAAGCATCATGTAATCAGCAGAGAGGCCGGCGTGGGTTGTGTGTAAATCATTCAGAAGCTCACATTTTATACTGGGAGAGAAAAAAGTCAACAGCATGACGGATGTATCGGGTCTGCCACTTCCTTTCTGAAATTTGTTAAAGACCCAGCTCTGGGCACAATCATTTCATTATCATTAGAGGCGCCATTATGTTTTTATCTCAATTGTAATTTATGGTTTCAAGCTCATCTTAGCCCTGGTTTACACCAGTGCGCCTCAACAGTTCAGAGTCGCAACCCTATTTGCGGAAATTGAACCGATTTGATTACTGCGACGATCTGTCTGCATTATTTCTGTGAGACCTTGTTAATGCAAAGTCGCGCTGAAGTCGCACAGAAATAATGCAGGAAACTTGCCGCAGTGATCTCTACGACTTTAGCGCGACTTTGCATTAATATGTGTTACCACTTTCTGACCATCCCATAGCAGTTTTACTGCTACAGGGCAGCAGCTCTACGCCTGAATCACGGATTTATACTCAACCCTGCAGGTGGCGCAAGCAGGCAGCTTCTTCTGTAACTAATCATTGCACAAACCGATCTGCGAGTGCCGGGCACTCCATGTCCGCCGGCACCCGCGATTGTCAGGCAGAGACTCAGAACAGAGCTCTGCCCATGTAAACAAGGCAGCAGTGGTGGCTAGTGGCGGGTTGGTTGGTAGCACTTACCCCATTACCGGCGGCTTCCCGCTCTCTGGTTCATCACAGCGGTGGCAGCTTCCGTTTCATCCCTCCTCCTTGGCAGCCAATCGGAAAACGGGTCTCACACCTGCTTCCGATTGCCTGGATTGAGGATCCGTGTTTCAATGGCAAATTTTCATTCGCTGTTGTAACACACCTGGGTGGGCTCAGTTCACATACTCTGTAACCTGAGACCACCCCATTTTGAAGCCCATTAGAGTCTCTGGCTCTAATCAGGGGCTTAAAAAAAAAAAAAAAAAAACTAGCAGCTGTAATTCATATAACAAAAGTGACCTGGGAAGGGAGAAAACAAGCCTACTTACCGACCAGCTTGCAAAATAACCAATTAACCTGTCTAACAGTATGCGTTAAAAACAGGGGTTTTGTCTGCACACATTTGCAAACGCATGCGTGAGCCACAGAGCCGCGCCAAGCCACCCCTCAATCTGTGGTCCCAACACTAACCAATGAGCGTCTCCACAGTGGAGGCACATGCATTTTAATGGATAGAAAGGGGCAGGTGAACTGATGGGGAGCCACCCCTCCTTAAAGGTACAGGAGCACACCAAACACCCAGCATGTAGCTCAATGGCTGCAAAGGTGTTGGTGCATTGCTGGACCAATATAGACATCACAGGTGAAGCCTGTGGTGTCTATATTGGTCCAGCTGTAATTCATGTGCCTGGTGCCCTAAAAGGGGCCGGACGCATTTATAGGGGGGGGGGGCGGCCACGGCGGCCCATGGATAGATTCACGCTATGCATGAATCTATCTATTGCATATAGGGGGTGGCCCGGAGAGAGGGGCTGAAGCCCTTAATGGATGGGCCACCACTGCAAGGCAGATCTCCATCGTGACGGGGGGGGGGGGGGGGGGGGGCTTTGGGTTGGATTATGTGTTCCTGAAAAGCAGGGACTAAAATCCATCTAGTAAAATCAGTGCACAAAAACAGTGTCATTAGTACAGTGACCGTGCCTATTTTTAGTAGAAGACTATTTGCGGGTGTCGGGCACTCGATGTCCGCCTGGACCCATGATCATCATGCAGAGACTCAGAATGGAGCTATACCTATGTAAACAAGGCATATTTCCGTTCTAGCGCGGGGGGGGGGGGCTTGGGGAGGGATAGACTGTGTTCCTAGAATCCATCTCTTCCCTTACAAAAAACAGAAAGTATAGTACACAAGAACATTGGCTAGGCACACATTTAACCCTTTGATCGCCCCAGATGTTTAACCCCTTCCCAGCCATTAGTACAGTGACAGTGCATTTTTTTTGTACTGATCACTATCAGCATCACTGGTTCCTGAAAAATGTCAAAAGTTTTAGTTAGTGTCCACCACAATATCGCAGCCATTACTAAAATGAGATTTTTATAATATAAAAGGGGCCGGACACCTGAAAAAGGGGCCGGCAACCATAGATAGATTCATGCAATGCATGAATCTATCTATGGTGATAGAGCGGTGCCATGAGAAAGGGGGTGGCACCCATGCACCGCCACTGCTTGGTACACCATCCAGCCGCTGCATATTTCACCGTGTCATAGACCTTGACAGGCTACAGACAGCAGGGCTGGATGCTGCACCTGTGCATCCTCGGTGCAAAAACACACCAGAATAGGATGCACAGGGGCTACGCAGCGTGCCTAGTGAACCCAAGACAGTGACCGTAAGAAATCCTGCATGAAATTGCAGCTGAGATAAAGACATACCAGGGTTAATTTACTAAAGGCAAATAGACTGGGCCCTTTGCAAAATGCACAGTCTATTTGCCTTTAGTAAATCAACCCCAATATCTCTTCCATTGCACCCAGAATTAGGGCTCATTCACACCATGTCTGTTGAGATACATCAATCTGCATACATCATCGCAGGCTCAACGCAAGGGCACATAGGAGATAATTGTTTACATAACTCAACATTTAGAACAAAATTTGTTTTTGAACACAATGTGCCCCAACACATAACACTATAATAAAGTAAAAAACTAAAATGTCAACAGTGCAATGTATAAATGAATTGCAGTGCCTCTCACTGTCTCTATACACCAGGGGTCTCCAAACTTTCTGAACAAAGGGCCGGTTTACTGTCTTTCAGACTTTAGGAGGGCCAGATTGTGGCCGGCGGGAGTGGATATTTTTGTTGGCATCAGTAAGGGTAAACATCACCACATTTGGTATTAAGTTAGAGGAATAGTGCCCAATTGTTGGTATCCTAAAGAGGAATAGCGCCCAATTGTTGGTATCCTAAAGAGGAATAGCGCCCAATTGTTGGTATCCTAAAGAGGAATAGCGCCCAATTGTTGGTATCCTAAAGAGGAATAGCGCCCAATTGTTGGTATCCTAAAGAGGAATAGCGCCCAATTGTTGGTGGGAGAAATGGTACGCTATTGTTGGTGTTCGATGGCAGACTAGTGTCCTGTATCAATGGGAAGATTAGTGTCCCAAGGGCCGGATAAAAGCGAGCAAAGGGTCGCATCCGGCCCCTGGGCCGCAGTTTGGAGACCCCTGCTATACACTGTAGACCAGCGTGTGTGCATTTTAGTGCTCGATCCATGCAGGCAGGGCCGCGATCAGGAATCATGGGGCCCCTTTCACAGCTTCAGGCATAGGTCCCCTGGAGCAGAGAACAGAGGGGGGGGGGTGCTACTGCCTTAAATTGAGAGGCAGGGGGCTGTCACGAATAGAGAAGCGTGGAGGATCTCTGGGCCCCTTACAAAAAAGAAATTATATATAAAGGGGGTAGTCATCCGGGCCCCTGGGATGCCTGAGCCCTATAATAAAAAAGAAAAAAATATAAAAATAAAAAGTTGCCATCCGGGGCCCTCTGGGCCCCTGGGACAGTCTGGGCCCTTTAATAACATAAAAAAAAATTATATGAAAAAATAAATCACATTTTGTAACATAAAAAAAAGGGGGGGGGGGGGTTGCCATCTGGGGCCCTGGGGACCTTTAATAAAAAAAAAATTATATATATATATATATATATATATATATATATATATATATATATATATATATATATATATATATATAAAAATGCATGCATGCAGGTGGTACTGAGCGTCCCTTCTAACAGATGGCAGCAACCCTACACCTAGGGAAAGTTTACTGTACAAATGCTTCCATCTATCACACTGGGCACTCATTGCTGCACACAGATCCTGCACCTTGTTGTAGAGATCAGCGGGTGAGGAGTGTGCACAGTTCTATGAAGACGCGTGGAAAAAGCGTATCAGCGAGTGTGTGGGATCCTATCACAGGTAGGCCAAGGAGGAAACATCCTGCAATGATGGGGTCCATACTCATCAGTCTAAAGGTCGCCATATGTGTTGCAATCATACTATATAGCCTCTTCTAGGTGTACCTACCTAATTATCCCATCTATTATCCAATCAAGTGGGCACTTGGGTGACATAGTTATTAGTAGATCTAAAAGAGATTTTACAGTCAGAGTTCATATGTGTGGTGAGCTTTAGGCAGACACACACATAGTATATAAAATATTGTTTGGATTAAAAGATGCCCACATAGTGTGCAGAAGGATTGACTGGCAAGATTCTTGACCAGCTATTTTCCACCCTTAATTTCTATGCGGCTCCATGGATACCACCTTATGAATGCCTATGGGGCATGTCTGGTATAACCTCAATGTCTTTGGGGCATGTTGGGTATGACCACGTTAATAGGTAATGGGCACGAGGGGTATTACCTCAATGTCTATAAGATATGTTGGGAGATCACCTCACTGAACTCCTATGGGGCATGTTGGGGGGGCATCATCTCACTAAACACATATGGAGCATAAACCCCCATAAATGCCTATGGGGCACCACCTCACTACACGCCTATGGGGCACGTGGGGCCAATCACCTCACTAAACGCCTATGGGGCACGTTGGGCCAATCACCTCACTAAACGCCTATGGGGCACGTTGGGCCAATCACCTCACTAAACGCCTATGGGGCACATTGGGCCAATCACCTCACTAAATGCCTATAGGAACATGCTGGGTATCCCTTTACTAAATACCTACAGGGCATGTTGGATATCACCTCATTATTGGAAATGGGAATAATGATTATCACCATACTACCTTTCACCTCAACACCTAAGGGGCATATTGGGTACCACCTCAATGTCTATGGGGTAGTAATCCAGAGCAACAGGGCAATCCCCAACTATGAACAATACAACTTTCATTTACCCAACCTTGATCTCTACTATTCATCATCACCAGGGGGGGGGGGGTCACCCCATTACTGCAGATACCTCCACTTTCCATCACTACAACAAATGTGAACAGCATATGAAATAAAATAAATCCAACCAGCCTGATCACTAGTGATTGGGGTCACCCCAAGTTCCATAACACGACACTTGTGACCCACACATGAAGATCTCATTACATCAAACCCACATATACAGTATTATCATGAGCTGGTTGTGTTCTGTGGAGAGTTTTATAACAACAACAAAGAGTTTGGGAACTTTCTTGACACATATACAGCACTGTACAGAGCAGAGCCCACATCTCCTGGAGGGTGGACAATGATCTGACCCCAGCTGTGTTCTACACCTGTCCCCACCAATCCCCCCCCTCTCTTCTCTTGTCCACCCTCCTCACCTGTGCAGCTCTTCCCCTACTCCCCTCACCTGTCCCCACCAATCCCCCCTCTCTTCTCTTGTCCACCCTCCTCACCTGTGCAGCTCTTCCCCTACTCCCCTCACCTGTCCCCACCAATCCCCCCTCTCGTCTCTTGTCCCCCTCCGCTTTCTTGTCCACCTCTTCCCCTGCTCCCTTCACTTGTCCCCACCAATCCTCAACCGGCCCCACTCTTTTCACCTGTCCCCCTCTTGTCCACCCTCCTCACCTTTGCAGCTCTTCCCCTGTCTCCTCACCTGTGCAGCTCGTCCCCTGTCCCCTCTCCTCACCTGTGCAGCTCTCCCCCCTGTCCCCTGTCTTCCTGGGCAGCTCTTCCCCTGCTCCCCTGTCCCCTCACCTGTGCAGCTCTTCCCCTGTCCCCTCACCTGTGCAGCCCTCCCCCTGTCTTCCCCTGTCTCCTCTCCTCACCTGTGCAGCTCTTCCCCTACTGCCCTGTCCCCTCACCTGTGCAGCTCTTCCCCTGCTCCCCTGTCCCCTCACCTGTGCAGCTCTCCCCCCTGTCCCCTGTCTTCCACTGCTCCCCTGTCTCCTCACCTGTGCAGCTCTTCCCTTGTCTCCTCACCTCACCTGTGCAGCTCTCCTGCGCTCATCTCCGCCGGCCTGCGCTGCGCTCCCCGCACTCCTCTCCGTGTCCCTCCAGCGGGCTCTGCGCCTCCTCTCTGCTCCGACTTCCTTCTCTGCCATAACCAACCCCTAAAGGGGAGGAGGCCGACCTGTCATCGCTGCGATCCCCGGCCAGCCCAGGGAGGGGTGAGAGCTCCGATCTGCCAGGTGTCCGATTGTCGGGAGATCGTCTGTGCAATGTATAGGAAATCATACAATTATCGGGAATCATACAATGTATCGGGATTCGGGAATCATACAATGTAGTAAAACACGATCTTATGTTCTTCCCTCTGGAGCTTGTCAGTGAGATACAATGTAACATTTCCCCAATCGGTACTCCACATGGGATACATTTTTTATACTAAAATAAAAGCCTCATCTACAAATCACCTGTACCTTTTACAACATTTTTATTTTTAAAGTGTTACTAAACACACAACAGTGAAATCGGTCAGTAAATCATGCTTGTTATACTCATTGTGGAACCTAAGAGGTTAATCCACTACATTGTGTAAAAAGGCTGTTTGATCCTGTATGCACCTCCCCTTTTTGCATTGCCCCCAAAAAATGTCAGATAAGACAGAGTTACTGGAGTCAGGCTGCACATGCTCAGTTTGGTGTGAATTTTGTGAAAGTTGTTTTTTTTTCCTTGGGAGTATGCATGTGATCAGGGCAGCCTTCAGAAATTATGGGGCCCCTTACACAGCTTTAGCCGCCACCTGACCGCCAACATTCCCCAGGGCCCGCCCACTGCCCATCCCACATCCTCCTTCTAGGCTTCTCCATTCCATGTTCTCTATCCCATGTCCTCCTCCTCAGATTCCATCTCCTCCATCCCATGTCCTCCTCCTCAGATTCCATCTCCTCCATCCCATGTCCTCCTCCTCAGATCCCATCTCCTCCATCCCATGTCCTCCTCCTCAGATTCCATCTCTTCCATCCCATGTCCTCATCCTCCTCCAGTCAAGTGTCCTCCATCCCATGTCCTCCTCCTCAGATTCCATCTCCTCCATCCCATGTCCTCCTCCTCAGATCCCATCTCCTCCATCCCATGTCCTCCTCCTCAGATTCCATCTCTTCCATCCCATGTCCTCATCCTCCTCCAGTCAAGTGTCCTCCATCCCATGTTCTCCTCCTCAAATTCCATCTCCTCCATCCCATGTCCTCCTCCTCAGATTCCATCTCATCCATCCCATGTCCTCCTCAGATTCCATCTCCTCCATCCCATGTCCTCCTCCTCAGATTCCATCTCCTCCATTCCATGTCCTCATCCTCCTCCAGTCAAATGTCCCCCATCCCATGTTCTCCTCCTCAGATTCCATCTCCTCCATCCCATGTCCTCCTCCTCAGATTCCATCTCCTCCATCCCGTGTCCTCCTCCTCAGATTCCATCTCCTCCATCCCATGTCCTCCTCCTCAGATTTCATCTCATCCATCCCATGTCCTCCTCAGATTCCATCTCCTCTATCCCATGTCCTCCTCCTCAGATTCCATCTCCTCCATACCATGTCCTCCTCCTCCTCCAGTCAAATGTCCTCCATCCCATGTTCTCCTCCTCAGATTCCATCTCCTCCATCCCATGTCCTCCTCCTCAGATTCCATCTCCTCCATCCCATGTCCTCCTCCTCCTCCAGTTCCATCTCCTTCATCCCATGTCCTCCTCCTCCTCCAGTTCCATCTCCTTCATCCCATGTCCTCCTCCTCCTCCAGTCAAATGTCCTTCATCCCATGTTCTCCTCCAGTCCCATCTCCTCCATCCCATTTCCTCCTTGTGTCATGGAAGGAGATCAGCAGGATGGGGGGGCAGCTGGAAAGGTGGGGTCAACAGAAAAAATAAGGGGGCAGCATCACAGATTAGAGGCAGTGCCCCAGGTGGGGGACAGTGGGGTAAGAGGCAGTGTCACAGGTGGGAGGGAGCAGGACATGTGGGGGCAGCTGGACAGGTGGGAGGCAGTGTCACAGGTGGGGGACAGTGGGACAGGTTGGGGGCAGCGGGACAGGTGGTAGGCAGTGCCACAGGTTGGGGGCACGAGGACAGGTGGGGGGCAGCGGGACAGATAGGAGGCAGTGTCACAGACACCTAGGGAAGCACCAGTCCTCCCAGTTCTCACCTGTCCAGCAGGGGTAGCTGAGCCAGTGCCAGCATGAGTAGCTGAGGGGGGCTTCTACACCCTGGTCCACCGCTGGCACCAACTGGCCTCATCCCACCCTACACAGCCCAGCGCACACTGGCACCAGAGCAGAGCCTGCCTGACTGTGACAGCGGGTCCTGATCTGCATGCACAAAAGAGGGCTACTCTTCCATGGGGCCCTCCAACCTGCACACTAGGGTTGCCACCTTTTCTTCAGGCCAAACCCGAACACTTCAGCGTTGCACAGCAATTTTGTTTTCCTAGTATGCAGAAACTATGCATAGATGTTGCTATTAAATAATATTTCTAATCATATGAAGCTCATCACAAGAGTCCCCCTTTACATCAGAGTCCACAGAGTTCCCCCTTTACATCAGAGTCCACAGAGTTACCCCTTTACATCAGAGTCCACAGAGTTACCCCTTTACATCAGAGTCCACAGAGTTACCCCTTTACATCAGAGTCCACAGAGTTCCCCCTTTGTATCAGAGTCCACAGAGTTCCCCCTTTACATCAGAGTCCACAGAGTTCCCCCTTTACATCAGAGTCCACAGAGTTACCCCTTTACATCAGAGTCCACAGAGTTACCCCTTTACATCAGATTCCACAGAGTTACCTCTTTACATCAAAATCCCCAGTGTTACCCCTTTTCACTGTAAGGGAGAACTCTGGGGACTGTGATGTAAGGAAGAACTCTGGGGACTGTGATGTAAGGGAGAACTCTGGGGACTGTGATGTAAGGAAGAACTCTGGGGACTGTGATGTAAGGGAGAACTCTGGGGACTGTGATGTAAGGGAGAACTCTGGGGACTGTGATGTAAGGGAGAACTCTGGGGACTGTGATGTAAGGGAGAACTCTGTGGACTGTGATGTAAGGGAGAACTCTGGGGACTGTGATGTAAGGGAGAACTCTGGGGACTGTGACGTAAGGATGGCTCTGGTGTACGGCAAGGACTCTGATGTAAGGAGCAGCACTGTGGCCTCTGGTGCAAATGGGGAGCTCTGATGCAATGAGTGCTCTAAGAACCCCGATTTACCATGGCCTACTTACTTAGAGGCAGGAGAGAGAAGGGGGAGGGGAAACTTAGTCCATTGTGAATAATGTGTCCGGGTCTCAGACAGTGTGAAACCCGGACGCATGATTGCAAACCCGAACTGTCCGGGTGAATCCCGAACAGGTGGCAACCCTACTGCACACACAAAAGAGCAGGGAGGGGCTCCTCCCCCTGATGTCTTCCTCCTTGGGGCCTACCGATCTGGTACATGACCTCACCGCACCTTGCAAAGCGTCTGACAGTGGGCACGACCTGCACACACATGGGATCCGCCCACCTCTCCACCCTCACCTGCATCCTGGCAGCCGGTCCGCTCTGATGGCAGCTGCCTCGTATTAAAGATGGCTCAGGTTGTGAGTGACCCATGGTCCGGGACCCTTGGATGCAAGGGCCCCTTATATGTGTACCGGCTGTACCCCCCTGAAGGAGGCCCTGCATGTGATCAGCACAGGGCCAATTAGCACTGTCTCAGACAGAGGGTCAGCGCCCTACATCTTGATAGGACAGCCAGTGTAGTGTAGTTTATTGTGTAAACAGGCTATTTGATCCTGTCTTCTCTGATCCTCCTTTTTTTTTTTTACTGTTCCCTGATAATTTCCTGATAACACTGAGTCTATGGAGTCAGGTTGCACATGCTCAGTTTGGTGTGTATTGCTAGAGATGTTCTTATTTTTTTCTTGGAAGGATAAAGACCAGATATAATGAATGCAGTGTCATTTAAAGGCCCATTCACATCAGAAACGGCATATTTACCTGCATTTGAAGCGTGTATGTAAAGCGCATTTGATGCGGGCCTCAAAGCATTTTACGCTGCGTTTGCAGTGCATTTTCTAAACATTTTTGGGCTTGGCTTTCATGGCTTAAAGCAGAGCTCCACCCAAATAGGCTTGTTTGCACCCTCTCCACTGCCACATTGGGGTGGGGGGGGGGGGAGCGGGTACCTGGTTTTGACAGGTACCCAATCCCACTTCCATGTAAGATCACCGCATGGTGATCTATGTCATGTCCGGCCCCTCCTCCTTCCCCCCTGCTGCCCTCTGGGACCTGTGTGTGTCCATTCAGAAAGCAAAGGGAATGCGCTGTAGTTTTCCTTACTTGCAATGCGGGTGCTTGCACCAGAAATCAATGGACGAATCGACTTGGGGTGCCGACATCGCAGGATCCCTGGACAGGTAAGTGTCCTTATATAACCACTTAGAGACCGCCCACACAGATACACTGCAGCAGGACAGACGATCTGTGCCCGATCACATACCTAGTACGTGATCTGACACTTCCGGGTCTGGGGCACACACACGCACGCCGCCTGCGACCGTCTTCTGCTGTGATTGTACACAACAGGAGCCAATCAGCGGGCCCAGCAGATGCGATGTCAGCCAGGAACCACTGATCATTCACGAAAAAGGCAGAACAGCAGTCTGCCCATGAAAACAAGGCAGACCGCCGTTCAGTGCATAGGCATACGCAGCCTATTGCATTACGGTGTGCACCCCAAAGCTCAGTTGCACATGCGTGTGTATGGATATACATATAAGTAGGCATACACACACAGACAACTGTGTGAATGAGCCCTTCATTTATTTTTTATTTTTTTAATTTTTTAATATTTTTACATGTTTTATTATTTGCTGCAATTTCTTTTCTTTTTTCTTTTTTCACTAAATAGACCCCTGGATTCTCACTCTTGAGGCAGAGTAAGGGACCCAGGAAACATATTCCCCAGTTCCAGCCTGCATATAATGAATGAACACAAAAACACAAAGCCTCCTCTTTTATAAACTGAAGCATATTAAACACTGCTTACTATGCTTCAGTTATGAATAATCACAGTGAATGACTGGTACCAATCACTCTCTTTATTCATTCAGAAAAGGAAGAGGTCAGAAAATTCGATATTTACCATCCCCTTCCCTGCTCTTTATCCTGAAGATCTCCCTGTGTGTTTGCAGCAATTGGCAGGAGAGGAATAGAGGGAAGCCAGCAGTGCTGTGAAGGGGGTCAGGCACTAATACTAATGTGCACAAGGTGATTAGGGTGTGCCCAGACACACCCAGCACACCCTATGGTTCTGTGAGAGGGGAAAGTGCTAATCCTCTGTTCCTGCTAAGTAGGAACACAGATCTTTACATTCCCCCAGTCAAAGCAACCCACCCCACAGTTAGGAACGCATTTAACCCCTTGATCACTCCTGATGTTTACCTCTTCCCCGGGGGGCTGCCGCAAATTCAGAAGCGGGGGGCTTTGGGTGCTGACGAGCAAAAAAAGGGGGGGGGGGTTGCCCTGAGGACATCTGGGCCCCTTACAAAATAAATAAATATATATAAATATATATATATATATATATATATATATATATATATATATATATATATAAAGGAGGGGTAGCCACCTGGGGGCCTCTGGGCCCTTTAATAAAAAGAACAAAAAAGAAAAGAAAAATGTATATAAAAAAAAGGGGAGAGGGGTTGCCATTCGGGGCCCTGGGATTTCTGGGCCCTTTACAATATATATATATATATATATATATATATATTTTTATAGAAAATAGAGGGGTTGCCATCCGGGCCCCTTACAGGTGTACTGCCTGTACCCCCCTGACGGCGGCCCTGCCTGCAAGTATCATTAGTACAGTGACAGTGCATATTTTTAGCATTGATCACTGTATTAGTGTCACTGGTCCCCAAAAAGTGTCAAAAATGTTAGTGTCCAATTTTTCCGCAGCAATATCACAGTCTCCCTGATCGCCGCTATTACTAGTAAAAATAAATAAATAAAAACATCCCATAGTTTGTAGATGTTATAACATTTGGGCAAACCAATCAATAAACGCTTATTGGGATTTTTTTTTAAACCATAAATATGGAGCAGAATCCATATTGGCCTAAATTGATTATGAAATCAGATTAAAAAAAAAAAACCTTGGGAATGTTTTATAGCAGAATGTAAAAAATATTGCTTTTTTATTTTTAATTGTCAGTCTTTTTTTGTTTATAGCGCAACAAATAAAAACCGCAGAGGTGATCAAATACTTTCACACGGAGCGGTCCGTTTTTTGATCCGCTCCGTGTGTGTCCGTCGGCTCAGTGGGGATCCCCGCTCAGCTGTCGGCGGACAGGGCGGTCCCCCTCCTGTCACCACTCTAATCACCATAGATAGATTCATGCAATGCAGGAATCTATCTATGGTCGCTGCTGCCACCCCCTATTTAGGTGCCGGGCCCCTGAATTACAGCGGCGGGGGTTGATTTTTGGAACCACCTGATTAGAGCCGTCGGCTCTAATAGGCGCCCAAAAATTTGAATAGCGAGCGCAACGTTAAGCGTTGGCTATTCACTCAGCTGTGTGTTAGCAAAGCGAAGGAATTCGCTTTGCTAACATGGACCCACCTCTAACCGGGTCTGTGTTACCTGTCACCTGACAGGCGCTGTGATTGGATGCCTATCAAATCTGATCGGGCACAGTGGCAGCATTTGTGGCACAGTGGCAGCGTTTGATGGGCACAGTGGCAGCATTTAAGGGGCGCAGAGGCAGCATTTGAGGCACAGTGGCAGCATTTGGGGCACAGTAGCAGCATTTGAGGCACAGTGGCAGCATTTGATGGGCACAGTGACTGCATTTAAGGGGCACAGTGGCAGCATTTGATGGGCACAGTGGCAGCATTTAAGGGGCACAGTGGCAGCATTTGATGGGCACAGTGGCAGCATTTGGGGCACAGAAGCAGTATTTGAGGCACAGTGGCAGCGTTTGATGGGCACAGTGGCTGCATTTAAGGGGCACAGTGGCAGCATTTGATGGGCACAGTGGCAGCATTTGGGGCACAGTGGCAGAATTTGATGGGTACAGTGGCTGCATTTAAGGGGTACAGTGGCAGCATTTGGGGCACAGTGCCAGCGTTTGATGGGCACAGTGGCAACATTTAAGGAGCACAGTGACAGCGTTTGATGGGCACAGTGGTTGCATTTAAGGGCACAGTGGCAGCATTTAAGGGGCACAGTGGCAGCATTTGATGGGCACAGTGGCATCATTTGATGGGCACAGTGACTGCATTTAAGGGGCACAGTGGCAGCATTTGATGGGCACAGTGGCAGCATTTGGGGCACACTGGCAGCGTTTGATGGGCACAGTGGCTGCGTTTGATGGGCACAGTGAGGCTGCAATTGATGAGTTTTTATTCTCAGAAATTTTCAGTTTGTTTGCGCCCCTCCAAAAATTTGGAGCACCAGCTCTTCTCCACGGGTTGCAGGAAAGACATTTTCACGATTTTCCCATCAACACAGACAGTGATGACAGGGGAATCCCTCCTGCCAGGACATTGCCTAGCGGGGGCGGGCGGGGGAAGACATCCATGCCGGGAGCTGACAGTTGCTAAGCAGGAGGGATTCCCCTGTCAGCACTGTCTGTGTTGATGGGGGAATCTTGCAAATGTCTTTCCTGCAACCCGTGGTTGCAAGAAATAAATTTGCACTGTTTATGGGCTGCCCTAGCAGCCTAAGTTCTACTTTAACCACTTCAATACCAGGATAATACCACCGTCCTGCCCAGGACAATTTCCAGCTTTCAGCGCTCTCACACTTTGAATGACAATTGCGCGGTCGTGCTACCCTATACCCTAACTACATTTTTATAATTTTGACCCCACAAATAGAGATTTCTTTGTTGGTATTTGATCACCTCTGCAGTTTTTATTTTTTGCCAAACAAACAAGCTAAAAAAAATACCAAAATGTATGAAAAAAAATGAGTTTTCTTTGTTTGTGTTATAACATTTTGTTTTCTCCTTCACTGACGGGCACTGATGAGGAGATACTAATATGTAGAAATGATGGGCACTGATATGCAGCAATGATTGGCAGCCATAGCCGGCACTGATATGCAGCAATGATTGGCAGCCATAGCTGGCACTGATATGCAGCAATGATTGGCACCCATAGCCGGCACTGATATGCAGCAATGATTGGCAGCCATAGCCGGCACTGATATGCGGCAATGATTGGCAGCCATTGCTGGCACTGATATGCAGCAATGATTGGCACCCATAGCCGGCACTGATATGCAGCAATGATTGGCAGCCATAGCCGGCACTGATATGCAGCAATGATTGGCAGCCATAGCCG
This sequence comes from Rana kukunoris, assembly GCA_029574335.1. NCBI lineage: Eukaryota > Metazoa > Chordata > Amphibia > Anura > Ranidae > Rana > Rana kukunoris. The sequence continues at coordinate 23,529,534 of CM056051.1, forward strand.
GCACTGATATGCAGCAATGATTGGCAGCCATAGCCAGCACTGATATGCAGCAATGATTGACAGCCATAGCCGGCACTGATATGCGGCAATGATTGGCAGCCATAGCCAGTACTGATATGCAGCAATGGTTGGCAGCCATAACCGGCACTGATATGCAGCAATGATTGGCAGCCATAGCCGGCACTGATATGCAGCAATGATTGGCAGCCATAGCCAGCACTGATATGCAGCAATGATTGGCAGCCATAGCCGGCACTGATATGCAGCAATGATTGGCAGCCATAGCCAGCACTGATATGCAGCAATGATTGGCAGCCATAGCCAGCACTGATATGCAGCAATGGTTGGCAGCCATAACCGGCACTGATATGCAGCAATGATTGGCAGCCATAGCCGGCACTGATATGCAGCAATGATTGGCAGCCATAGCCAGCACTGATATGCAGCAATGATTGACAGCCATAGCCGGCACTGATATGCAGCAATGATTGGCAGCCATAGCCGGGACTGATATGCAGCAATGATTGGCAGCCATAGCCAGCACTGATATGCAGCAATGATTGGCAGCCATAGCCGGCAGTGATGTGCAGCAATGATTGGCACCCATAGCCAGCACTGATATGCAGCAATGATTGGCACCCATAGCCAGCACTGATATGCAGCAATGATTGGCACCCATAGCCGGCACTGATATGCAGCAATGATTGGCAGCCATAGCCGGCACTGATATGCAGCAATGATTGGCACCCATAACCAGCACTGATATGCAGCAATGATTGGCAGCCATAGCCGGCACTGATATGCGGCAATGATTGGCAGCCATAGCCGGCACTGATATGCGGCAATGATTGGCAGCCATAGCCGGCACTGATATGCGGCAATGATTGGCAGCCATAGCCGGCACTGATATGCGGCAATGATTGGCAGCCATAGCCGGCACTGATATGCGGCAATGATTGGCAGCCGTAGCCGGCACTGATATGCGGCAATGATTGGCAGCCATAGCCGGCAGTGATGTCCAGCAATGATTGGCAGCCATAGCCAGCACTGATATGCAGCAATGATTGGCACCCATAGCCGGCACTGATATGCAGCAATGATTGGCACCCATAGCCGGCACTGATATGCAGCATTGATGGGTACCGATATGTGGCACTGATATGCAGCATTGATGGGTACCGATAGGCGGCACTGATATGCAGCACTGATGAGGCATCACTGATGGGCACTGATGAGGAGGCACTAATATGTAGAATTGATGGTCACCAATAGGCAGCACTGATGGACTAAGGGCCCTCCACTGAAGTCCTACTCTACATGCTTAACCAGTTTGAGGAAGCCGTGCAGATTGTGCCCCGAGGATTTTCCATGCCTGACTGATCTGCTGTTGTTGGACAGACAGATCCACATCTTCCGGTTAGCGTATTTATTTCTATTAGAACTAGTGAATATTCCTGCTTGCCTTGAGGATCCACGTGGTCAATCCACCATTCTTCTGGTTCACCAGTTTTTGGTGGACTTTCCATTGTACATTTTTGTTGTGTTTAATCCATTCACTATTTCACTTGATACACTGTGAATTTTATAATATTTTGGTATAGAAGAATCACGTCTATTGCACTTAGCGCTACATTTTTTCCCCACATCATTTCCAATATTTGTCATATTGTAGTGTAGCTGCTCAATCTTTTAGATTTTGCATTTGTTTCACACTTTTTTTGATCAGCGCAATATTTCCCCACTTTCTTAGCACTAATGGGCACCGATAGGTGGCACTTATATGCAACATTGATGGGCACTGATGAGGCAGCACTAATGGGCACTGATGGGGAGGCACTAATATGTATATAGAATTTATGGGCACCGATAGGCGGCACTGATATGCAGCACTGATGAGGCAGCACTAATGGGCACTGATGGGGAGGCACTAATATGTATATAGAATTTATGGGCACCGATAGGCGGCACTCATATGCAGAACTGATGGGCACTGATAGGCGGTACTGATGGGCGCTGACAGGCGGCACTGATGGGCACTAATAGATGGCACTGATGATGAGATACCGACAGTCATTACTGATGGGCACTGATTGGCATATGTGAAGGTCACTGATAGATGGCACTGATAGGCTTTGACAGGCGGCACTGATGGACACTAATAGATGGCACTGATGGGCAGCACTGATGATGAGTTACTGACAGTCATTACTGATGGGCACTAATTGGCATCTGAGAAGGGCACTGACAGGCTTTACTGATGGGCACTGGCTGGCACTTTGGTGGGCACTGGCTGGCACTTTGGTGGGCACTGACTGGCAGCTGATGGGCAAATGTGGTGGGCACCTCCATCAGCACAGACCCCCCACTTACAGGAAAGCCGCTGATCAGCTCTCCTGTCAGTGCCAACCGCAGAAAGACTTTTACCGGCACTTCCTGGTTACCATGTGATCAGCTGTGATCGGTCAGAGCTGGTCACGTGGTAAAGAGCCTCCGTCATAGGTTCTTTACCACGATCGGAGTTGCAGTGTGTGAGAGTGAAGCACCACACCACCGATCGCCACGCTGTGTGCCCCCCGCGGGCACGTGATCGCGGTTTATCCTGCTGGACGTTATATGACATCCAGTCAGGATAATTTAACCACTTTACGCACGTCATTCTGTTATATGGTGGGTGGGAAGTGGTTAAGGCTTTGAGCCCCGGTTCACAGTGATGCGGTGTGGAATTTGCAGTGAGTTCTGTGTGGATTCTTCACCGCATACAAATCGCACCCCGTTTATGCAAATCATAAGTTAACAACACCCCAAAATCAGTGGGCAAAACCCAGTGCAATATGCAGAATCGGATTGCATGGGTGTGAATGGGTGTGAATACCCATGCGATCCGATTCTGGTGCGGCTAAAAAAATGATTCGCATGTCATTTGAACAGGAATGTGGTGCGATTCCTTTTCAAAATCACATGCGGTTCCCCACAAGGGTATGAACTAGGAAGACTTCCCTTCATATTCTCTAACCATTAGTGGCATCCGTTTACTAACGCGGTGATGAGAAAATTTGAAGGAGCAGGATGGAACATTTCTACTTGAGCAAAGTTCTGGTTCACACAAGTGGTTGAAGGCCGGTAAGACCCTGTGCTTGAACCCATTCAAGTGAGTAGGACTGCTCTGCTAAGCACGTGGCTGCGTGTGTGTCAGTCCAGAATTTAGGAGGTTATAACAGACAGTGAGTAGGCGGTACAAAGCCTTCTCACCCTCCTTCAATGCTCTCTGAAGAGCGATCCGAACACGGATTCTCCTTCAGAAGGCACCGCACATGTGAACAAGCCCTGACAATGTATGTGGTTCATCTGGTCATCGAATCTACGTACCGATATTCGTTTGGAAACAAAGCTGGATCTCATCTGGGGGTGCAGTAAAAAAATGTCAATGGTCATAATGTCAACACTTTGTGTAAGTCTCTGACAGTTTGTCACGCAGTGTGACAGAGATACAGGGAACCGGTATTCCCAGTTCACTCAGCACGCTTCTGTACCACGAGTCATGGCCTGGGAAACACAAGTATGTATCGGGCTGTCATTAGGATGATTAAACAGAACCTGTTCCCTCTTATATCGAGTGTCTCTATCAGAGTCACCCCTTACATCAGGAGTCTTTATCAGACTGTCCCCTTATATCAGGGTTCGCATCACAGTTACCCTTAGATCAGGGTTCCAATCAGAGTGCCCCTTTACATGGATTGTCCACCTTAGAGTGTGTCGTTCTCATTAAAGTGCCCCCTTACATGTGTCGTTCAGATCAGTGTGCCTCCTTACATGTGATGTCCTCATCAGCGTGCCCCCTTACATGTGTCACCCTTATCAGACTGTCCTCTTATATCAGGGTTCGCATCACAGTTACCCTTAGATCAGGGTTCCAATCAGAGTGCCCCTTTACATGGATTGTGCACCTTAGAGTGTGTCGTTCTCATTAGAGTGCCCCCTTACATGTGTCGTTCAGATCAGTGTGCCCCCTTACATGTGATGTCCTCATCAGCGTGCCCCTTTACATGTGTCATCCTTATCAGACTGTCCCCTTATATCAGGGTTCGCATCACAGTTACCCTTAGATCAGGGTTCCAATCAGAGTGCCCCTTTACATGGATTGTCCTCCTTAGAGTGCCCCTTACATGTGTCATTCTCATTAGAGTGCCCCCTTACATGTGATGTCCTCATCAGCATGCCCCCTTACATGTGTCATCCTCATCAGGGTGACCCCTACATGTCTTGTCCTCATTAGAGTGCCCCCTAACATGTGATGTCCTCATCAGCATGCCCCCTTACATGTGTCATCCTTATCAGAATGACCCCTTACATGTGTCATCCTCATCAGGGTGACTCCTACATGTCTTGTCCTCATTAGAGTGCCCCCTTACATGGATTGTCCTCATCAGAGTGCTTCCTTACACGTGTACTTATCAGAGTGCCCCCTTACATGTGTCGTCTTCATCAGAGTCCCCCTTTACATGTCTTGTCCTCATCAGAGTTTCTCCTCACATGTGTCGTCCTCATCAGAGTGCCTCCTTACATGTGTCATCCTTATCAGACTGTCCCCTTATATCAGGGTTCGCATCACAGTTACCCTTAGATCAGGGTTCCAATCAGAGTGCCCCTTACATGGATTGTCCTCCTTAGAGTGCCCCTTACATGTGTCATTCTGATTAGAGTGCCCCCTTACATGTGTCATTCTGATTAGAGTGCCCCCTTACATGTGATGTCCTCATCAGCATGCCCCCTTACATGTGTCATCCTCATCAGGGTGACCCCTACATGTCTTGTCCTCATTAGAGTGCCCCCTTACATGTGATGTCCTCATCAGCATGCCCCCTTACATGTGTCATCCTTATCAGAATGACCCCTTACATGTGTCATCCTCATCAGGGTGACTCCTACATGTCTTGTCCTCATTAGAGTGCCCCCTTACATGGATTGTCCTCATCAGAGTGCTTCCTTACACGTGTACTTATCAGAGTGCCCCCTTACATGTGTCGTCTTCATCAGAGTCCCCCTTTACATGTCTTGTCCTCATCAGAGTTTCTCCTCACATGTGTCGTCCTCATCAGAGTGCCTCCTTACATGTGTTGTCTTCATCAGCGGCGTGCTCCCCTTACATGGATTGTCCTCATCAGAGTGCCCCTTTCATGTGTCGTCCTCATCAGAATGTCCCCTTACATGTTTTGTCCCCATAAGAGTTCTTCTGTCAGGGTATCAACTCCGCTCACCTTCTGATTCCTCAGCTGCGTGACAGCCCAGCGGCGGCGCGCACGCGCGTGGTGCGTCTGCACGACGCGTGCGCGGGCACGAGCGCGCGCCTGTTCTCGGGCGCGTGCACGCACAGGCTCGTCCCGCTCTCGGCCAATCAGTGGCCTGAGCGGCCTATTTGAACCAGCCCCTTCCTCCTCTCTGGTTGCTGGTTTGTAAACAGTTTCTGTGTTGGACTGCTGCTTTCTTGAACACTTGACCCCGGCTTGGACTTTGGATACCCGATCTTCTCCTGCCCTTGACCTCCAGCCTGAACTTGGACTATCGCTGTCTCTTTAACCCCTGTCCACGGCTTGTTTTCCGGACCTGTTTCCAGCCCTACCCTGACCTACGAAGTACTTGATTCCTGTGATATACCTTTGTGCACGGACTATCTTCTGCTTCATCTGCTGCAGCCTTCCAGCTGGTGACCTGCCTGTACCTGCTCCACGCACCTGACTTTCATCTTCCCGCTGGTACCGGTGCCTCCCGGTGGGTCTGTTCCTTTGTTCCTATCCCAGGGGGCAGATCGCATCAGGTCGCAAAGGTGAGCCACCCTCAGCATCTCGGCCTTGGTAAGTGAACTTTCTGACATCTTCCTTACATGTGTCATCCTCATCAAAGTGCCCCCTTACATGTCTTGTCCTCATCAGAGTGCCCCTTACATGGATTGTACTCATCAGAGTGCCCCCTTACATGTGTTGTCCTCAGAGTGCTCTCTTAAATATGTCATCCTCATTAGAGTGTCTCCTTACCTGTGTCATCCTCAGAGTGTCTCCTTACATGTGTCGTCCCCAGCAAAGTGTCCCCTTACATGTGTCATCCTCAGAGTGTTTCCTTACATATGTCATCCTTATCAGAGTTCCCCCTTACATGTCTTGTCCCCATCAGAGTTCCTTCTTACATGTGTCGTCCTCATTAAAGTGCCCCCTTACATGTCTTGTCCTCATCAGTGTGCCCCCTTACTAGTATCGTCCTCATCAGAGTGCCCCCTTGCATGGATTGTCCTCAGAGTGCCCCTTACACTTTTCATCCTCATCAGCGAGCCCCCTTACATGTGTTGTCCTCATCAGAGTGCCCCCTTACATGTGTTGTCCTCATCAGAGTGCCCCCTTACATGCGTTGTCCTCATCAGAGTGCCCCCTTACATGTGTTGTCCTCATCAGAGTGCCCCCTTACATGTGTTGTCCTCATCAGAGTGTCCCCTTGCATGGGTTTTCCTCAGAGTACTCCCTTTCATGTGTCATCCTCATTAGTGTCCCCTTACATGTGTTATCCCGAACAGAGTTTTCCCTTACATGTGTCGTCCTTATCAGAGAAGCCCCTTACATGTGTCGTCCTCATCAGAGTTCCCCCTTACATGTGTCATCCTCATCAGTGTCCCCTAACATGTGTTATCCCGAACAGAGTTTCCCCTTACATGTTTCATCCTCATCAGAGTTCCCCTTACATGTTTCATCCTCATCAGAGTTCCCCTTACATGTTTCATCCTCATCAGAGTTCCCCTTACATGTTTCATCCTCATCAGAGTTCCCCTTACATGTTTCATCCTCATCAGAGTGTCTCCTTACATGTATTATCCTCATCAGAGTGTCTCCTTACATGTATTATCCTCATCAGAGTTCCCCTTACATGTTTCATCCTCATCAGAGTGTCTCCTTACATGTTTCATCCTCATCAGAGTGTCTCCTTACATGTTTCATCCTCATCAGAGTGTCTCCTTACATGTTTCATCCTCATCAGAGTGTCTCCTTACATGTTTTATCCTCATCAGAGTGTCTCCTTACATGTTTCATCCTCATCAGAGTGTCTCCTTACATGTTTCATCCTCATCAGAGTGTCTCCTTACATGTTTCATCCTCATCAGAGTGTCTCCTTACATGTTTCATCCTCATCAGAGTGTCTCCTTACATGTGTCATCCTCATCAGAGTGTCTCCTTACATGTGTCATCCTCATCAGAGTGTCTCCTTACATGTTTCATCCTCATCAGAGTGTCTCCTTACATGTTTCATCCTCATCAGAGTGTCTCCTTACATGTGTCATCCTCATCAGAGTGTCTCCTTACATGTTTCATCCTCATCAGAGTGTCTCCTTACATGTGTTATCCTCATCAGAGTGTCTCCTTACATGTTTCATCCTCAGTGCCCCTTACACAAATGTCCCCATCAGATATTAGCTAATAGATCAGTGGATACCCTCTCAGAGATCTGGGGGGGGGGAGGGGGGGGGCAAAACTAAAATGCTGTGGGGGCAAAGGTATCTATTAGTGTATAGCCAGATTAATGGTGGCCATGTGCGATCTCATGAAACCATCACATCCTCAAACATTCCAATATCAATAACATTCCTTTCAATTGATTTACATTGGGTTTAGATTTGGTCAGTCAGCCAGGGAGGAATGTTATTGATTGCTCTGCATTGATCATCAGCAGGGCTGCTGTTAGAAATCTTACCTGACAGAGCGTCAGAGCCCTCTCCCACACTATTTTCACCCAAAAATACACTACAATCATTATTAGCGGACACAAACATAACACAAAATTCCTGCTAAGCCCTCGTTCACATTGAGCACAGCTTTAAATCGTGTAACTTCATCTGAAATCGCACAATTTAACTGCTTGCCGACCAGCCGCCGCAGTTATACGGCGGCAGGTCGGCTCTCCTGGGCGAGAGCCTGTAGCTCTACGTCGGCACCTTAGCGGCCGCTAGGGGGCACGTGCGCGCAGCCAGCGGCCGGCGCGTGCGCCCTCCACTCGCTCCCGAGTCCTGTGCGCGTGCCCGGCGGGCACGATCGCCACCGGGCACACGCGATCGCTCGTTACAGAGCGGGGACCGGGAGCTATGTGTGTAAACACACAGCTCCCGGTCCTGTCAGCGGGGGAAACGCTGATCTTCTGTTCATACAATGTATGAACAGAAGATCAGTGATTTCCCCTAGTGAGGCCATCCCCCCCATACAGTCAGAACACACCTAGGAACACACTTAACCCCTTCCCCGCCCCCTAGTATTAACCCCTTCACTGCCGATGGCATTTTTATAGTAATTTTTATAGCATTGATCGCTAAAAAAATGCCAATGGTGCCAAAAATGTGTCAAAAGTGTCCGAAGTGTCCGCCATAAGGTCGCAGTACTGAAAAAAAAAACGCTAGTAAAAAATAATAATAATAAAAATGCCATAAAACTACCCCCTTATTTTGTAAACGCTATAACTTTTGCGCAAACCAATCAATAAACGCTAATTGCTAATTTTTTTACGAAAAATATATAACACGGCCTAAACTGAGGAAAAAAATATATATATTTTTGGGGGATATTTATTACAGAAAAAAGTAAAAAATATTGAATTTTTTTCAAAATAGTCGCTCTATTTTTGTTTATAGCGCAAAAAATAAAAACCGCAGAGATGATCGAATACCACCAAAAGAAAGCTCTATTTGTGGGAAAAAAGGACGCCAATTTTGTTTGGGAGTCATGTCACAGGGCCGTGCAATTGTCAGTTAAAGTGACGCAGTGCCGAATCGCAAAAAGTGCTCTGGTCATTGGGCAGCAATATGATCCGGGGGTTAAGTGGTTAAAAGCCGCATGTCAGTGAGACTTCAGGTGTGACTTGGAAGATATCTGTGCGGCTTCATTCACAGATGTCTATGCAAGTCGCACCCAAAATCGCCAAAATTAGTGCAGGGACTACATTTTAAAATCGTTGTGGCACTTCGAAGCCGGCGTCACACCGATTTGAACAGTGCAATTGCCGCCAATAAGATGCGACTTTGACATGTCAAATCGCATGACAAAGTCACTCCAATGAGGGCTTGGGTCAAATATCAGGGGTCTAAAGACCTCTGACATCTCACCTTTTGAGACAGAGAAAAGAGTTCATACTGCCCTCTGCGAACCGCTGCGGGTGTCAATACAATGTTAACCACTTAACCCCCGGACCATATTGCTGCCCAAAGACCAGAGCACTTTTTGCGATTCGGCACTGCGTTATTTTAACTGACAATTGCGTGGTCGTGCGGCGTGGCTTCCAAACAAAATTGGCGACCTTTTTTTCCCACAAATAGAGATTTCTTTTGGTGGTATTCGATCACCTCTGCAGTTTTTATTTTTTTCGCTATAAAGAAAAATAAATAGAGCGACTATTTTGAAAAAAAATTATATTTTTTATTTTTTGCTATTATAAATATCCCCTAAAAATATAAAAAAAAAAATTTCCTCAATTTAGGCCGATATGTATTCTTCTACATATTTTTCGTAAAAAAAAAAATCGCAATAAGCGTTTATTGATTGGTTTGCGCAAAGGTTATAGCGTTTACAAAATAGGGAGTATTTTTATGGCATTTTCATTAATATTTTTTTTACTAGTAATGGCGGCGATCATCAATTTTTTTCGGTACTGCGACGTTATGGCGGACACTTCGGACACTTTTGACCCATTTTTGGGACCATTGGCATTTTTATAGCGATCAGTGCTATAGAAATGCATTGCATTACTATAAAAATACCACTGGCAGTGAAGGGGTTAACACTAGGGGGCAGGGAAGGGGTTAAGTATGTTCCTATTTGTGTTCTAACTGTAGGGAGGGGTGGCCTTACTAGGGGAAATCACTGATCTTCTGTTCATACATTGTATAAACAGAAAATCAGCGTTTTCCCCACTGACAGGACCGGGAGCTGTGTCCCTGCACATTTTTTTGTGCAAATCCAATGCTAGATCAGACAGTATTATTGCCGCGTACAGACGATCGGACATTCCAGCAACAAAACTGTGGCTTAGGGATGAGCCGAATCCCCCCCCCATTCGGTTCGCACCAGAACCTTCGAACGGACTAAATGTTTGCGTGAACATTTAGTACCCCATTGACGTCTATGGGACTCGAACGTTCGAATTCAAAAGTGTTCATTTTAAAGCCTAATATGCAAGTCATTGTCGTAAAACGTCTTTGAGAACCCGGGTCTTGCCCCAGGGAACATGTATCAATAGAAAAAAAGTTGAAAAAACGGTCGTTTTTTTCAGGAGCAGGACTTTTTTTTCCATTGATACATGTTCCCTCTGGCAAGACCCGGGTTCTCAAAGACGTTTTCACAGGCAAACTATAGACACCCAGCAGGTACAATATTTAAAGGAATTTTTAATATTTTTTTATTTAAGCATCATTATGATGCGGGAGCAGTGATTTTTTATGATGCTTAACCACTTGTCTACTAGCCGCCGTCAAATGACGGCGGCAAGGTAGCTCTGTTGTTCTGACAGGACGTTATATGACGTCCTGTCTTTTAAAGCCGCTAGGGGGCGCGCGCGTGCACCCGCCGCTTTGCTGGGATCATGATGCGCATGCCTGGCGGCAATGATCGCCGCCGGGCACCCGCGATTGCCCAGTAACTGAGCAGGGATGTGGAGTTCTACGTCCTGTCAGGGAGAGAGGAGACCGATCTGTGTCCCTTGTACATAGGGACACAATCGGTCACCTCCCCCAGTCACCCCCCCTCCCCCTACAGTTAGAAGACAAAATAGGCTACACATTTAACCCCTTCCCCGCCCCCTAGTGGTTAACCCCTTCCCTGCCAGTCACATTTATACAGTTATCAGTGCATATTTATATCACTGTTCACTGTATGAATGTGATTGGTCCCAAAAATGTCACAAAAGTGTCCGATGTGTCCGCTATAATGTCGCAGTCCCAATAAAAAAAATTGCAGATCGCCACCATTACTAGTAAAAAAAAATAATAATAAAAATGCCATAAAACTATCCCCTGTTTCGTAAACGCTATACATTTTGCGCAAACCAATCGATAAACGCTTATTGCGATTTTCTTTTACCAAAAATAGGTAGAAAAATATGTATCGGCCTAAACTGAGGAAAAAAATGTTTTTATATATTTTTGGTGATATTTATTACAGCAAAAAGTAAAAAATATTGCATTTTTTTTTCAAAATTGTCGCTCTATTTTTGTTTATAGCGCAAAAAATAAAAACCGCAGAGGTGATCAAATACCACCAAAAGAAAGCTCTATTTGTGGGAAAAAAGTAAGCCAGTTTTGTTTGGGAGCCACGGCGCACGACCACGCAATTGTCAGTTAAAGCGACGCAGTGCCGGAAGCTGAAATTTCGCCTGGGCAGGAAGGGGGTAAAACCTTCTGGGGCTGAAGTGGTTAAATTAAAAAAAAATGAAAAATTCCTTTAAATATTGTACCTGCTGGGTGTCCATACCTGTGATAACATCTTTAAATAGCACAATCACCTGCCTGCCAGTAAATTAGAACTGATCTGGCTAAACTATACAGTGTATAAATATATGTACAACACCTGGGATGTATATATATCCTCTACACACTGTAACATTAACTAACTAGCCTACCTGCCTGCCTGCTCTTTCTACGTGCAAAAAATGACACTCTCTCTGTTTCTCTATGTTCTCTGTTAACTGTCACAACACATTACACGAGGCCGCCCAGCAGACGGCCTTTTATAGTGTGGGGTGTGTACTAAACCCCCTGAGCCATAATTGGCCAAAGCCACCCTTTTGGTGCTGCCTCTCAGGGCCTTCTTAATATCTCTGACCTCTCTACACCCCAGATATCCCCCTACACTCTGACCCCACTACACCCCAGATATCCCCCCTACACTCTACACCCCAGATATCCCTCCAGCACTCTGACCCCTCTACATTCCAAATATCCCTCCAGCACTCTGATCCCTCTACACCCCAGATATCCCTCTAGCACTCTGACCCCTCTACATTCCAAATATCCCTCCATCACTCTGATCCCTCTACACCCCAGATATCCCCCCAGCACTCTGACCCCTCTACACCCCAGATATCCCCCCAGCACTCTGACCCCTCTACACCCCAGATATCCCCCCAGCACTCTGACCCCTCTACACCCCAGATATCCCCCCAGCACTCTGACCCCTCTACACCCCAGATATCCCCCCAGCACTCTGACCCCTCTACACCCTAGATATCCCTCCTGCACTCTGACCCCTCTACACCCCAGATATCCCCCCAGCACTCTGACCCCTCTACACCCTAGATATCCCTCCTGCACTCTGACCCCTCTACACCCCAGATATCCCCCCAGCACTCTGACCCCTCTACACCCTAGATATCCCCCCTGCACTATGACCCCTCTACACCCCAGATATCCCCCTTCACTCCGACACCTCTACATCCCAGATATCCCCCCAGTTCTCTGATTCCTCTACACCCCAGATATCCCCCCAGCACTCTGACTCCTCTACACACTGCTTTGGGGAAAGTGCAGGGGCCCCCCATGCAGCTGGGGCCCCTGGGCTCATGAAGACAGCTCTGCTGCCACTTTCTGCACTGCTGGCTTAGCTCTGACCCACAGCATGGTCCTCCTCCCTGCCTTCAGGTAACAATTTACCATTCTGTGTCTCCTTCTCCAGCAGGAAAGGGTTTAACTAATTTGCACTTGTGGTGACTTTAGATTATGTGAGATTACTGCAGATTAGGGAAGGAAGGCGAGCCGGGGTTGTATTTTTGCCACGTAATTCAATCCCACTGTAGCTGCCGCTCGCTTACTTACGTAAACTTTGTAATGCACAGAATGGAAGCACGCAATGGGCGTGAGACTGTACTGTATACAGAGAATACAGAGAATTTATTAAAGCGATTGTAAATCTTCATTTTAAAACAAAGAAAAAAAAAAAAACGTATCATACTGACCTCCACTGAAGTAGTTTGTTTTGCACAGAGTGGCCCAGATCATCCTCTTCTGGGGCCCCCTGGTGGCGCTCACGGCTCCTCCTCGCTTTGGCAAACCCCCTGGGAGAAGCGTTCTCGCTGCTCCCGCCAGACACACTTTTTTTGGAAAAAATAAACTTTTTTGAATTAAAAAATAAGATAACAGTAAAGTTAGCCTTTTTTTCACGCTTCAAAGTTGCACCCGCTGGTGGAATGGTGACAAACTTTTATCCTTAAAGATATTCATAGGCCACGTTTTCTAAATTCTATAGGTTGCATGTTTTGAGTTACAGAGGAGGTCCAGGGCTAGAGTTATTGCTCTCGCTCCAATGATCATGGAAATAACTCGCATGTGTGGTTTGAACCCCATTTTCATATGCAGGTGCTACTCACATCTGCGTTCGCTTCTGTGTGCAAGTGTAAATCCTTCATGCACCCAGTGAAGTGAACAGCCTCAGATGATGATGATACACAGAGATTAACCAAATCTCCCTACATAAGTTTTATATGTATATCTGCTGTCTTCACATTTATATACTGTTTAGAAAGTTGAGATGGTGTTAGGAGATTTTCTCTTCCTGGTTGACACAGAGTGTGATGGCATACAGGAAAGATAGCTCATATTGCTGATTGGAGGAAAGGCACACACCCCCTCTCATCATAGGCAGAGACTCTCAGAGCTGTTTTGTAAAAGGAGCTGCTCTCTGCTAATCTATTTTAGCAACCTCCTTTGACAAAAGATTCAGGCTGCTTTTGTCTAAAAAGTCTTAAATTATGTCAGGAGTTCTCAGGCTGATAACAGAGGAACCATTCAGAAGAGAGCTATAAGCAGGGCTCAACGGAGTTCCTGCACTTTTTTCACAGCAGGAACTCAGTTCCCTTTGCAGGACTAGAGCAGCCGAGCCACCCAAGCCAATCCTTCAGTAAGTGGCGATGCCCAGCTCGAGTCACTGTCAGGGGCAGGCGAACCTTAGTAATCCTTTATGTTACTGGCCGCTTCCTGTATATGGATTCAATGGGTAGTGTGCGGGTATTCCGTCACTTCCTCGATGCCGCAATGTCTCCTGGGAGCTTTTGTCATTGTTCCCAGGAGACATTGCGGCATCTAGGAAGTGAGTGAATACCCACACACTACCCAATTAATCCATATACAAGCGGCCAATAACATAAAGGATTACTAAGGTATAGTGGTTCGAAAAAAATAAAAACATGCGGTCTAGTAATTATGCATATGAGCGTATCTTTTTTTTTTTTTTGGTGTGGGAGTGGATCTTGGGTGGGAGTTCCCACACTTTTTTCCCCAGGACATGTCCTCTGGCTATTAGACTTAACTCTATGAAGAAAGATAACAAAATACTGCAGATATATGTGCCCAGCTTAAAGGATCACTAAAGGAAAACATTTTTTTAGCTAAATAGCTTCCTTTACCTTACTGCAGTACTGGTTTCATGTCCTTATTGTTCGTTTTTGCTTTGAAGTTGCTGTAATCCTGCTCTGTTCTCCACACTTCCTGCTTGTCTGTTTCCTTATAACCACCATACTGGGAGCTTTCTCACGGTGGTTTAAGCTGTCATTACTGTGTGTCTAAAACTTGCCAGAACCAATCAGATTCATTTTAAAAACAAAACACTGCCCTGGATTTGTTTGTTTTTGTTCTGTGTGTCTATTTCTACTTTGCAGAAACATGGAACCAGTTCAAAAGTGAAACTAACCTGCAGGCACATTATATGATTGATTTTTATCTATTTTTAATCATTTTGAAAAGGAATCAGTTAACTTTTATGTCTCTATACCCTGTAAACAGTCATTTCAGCAAAAACATTTTTTTCCTTTAGAGACCCTTTAAATTTCATAAATCGGGTTTACATCCACTTTAAAGCGGAGTTCCACTTAAAAACTTTTAATTCACTTTTCTGAACCCTCCCCCCCTCCAGTGTCACATTTGGCACCTATCAGGGGGGAGCAGATACCTGTCTAATACAGGTATTTTTCTCCCCACTTCTGGGCATAGATACCTGAGCTACCCATGGCTATCTATGCCAATTCTGGCGCCTCCATCCCCCTGCTGTCTTCTGGGAGGCACACAGGTTCCAGAAGACAGCAGGGACCAGTGAGATTGCGCAGCGCTAGTCACACATGAGCAGTAGGGAACCAGGAAGTGAAGCCGCAAGGCTTCATTTCCTGATTCCCTTTACCGAAGATGGTCAGCATCAGCACCCGAGAGCCGAGGGATAGATCAACTTCGGGGGCCGACATCACAGGTGCCCCGGACAGGTAAGTGCCCTTATTTTAAATGTCAGCAGCTGCAGTATTTAGAGCTGCTGACTTTAAAAAAAAAATTGGTGGAACTCCGCTTTCAATATGAGATCTGGTGTCAAAAAGACCTCATGTAGCGCTCACCCCCGAAGGAGCCGCTGGTTGTTGTTTGGGATTGGCGTATTAAGTTACCTTGTAATGTGTCTAGGGGTAGTAGCAGTGAGTAGTAGCAGTGAGCAAATGTCCAGTCACCAGATGGGTTTTCAAATGCTTTATTCCAGGGCCCAACAATGGCCAACATCAACAGGGGATAGGAAAGGTTGATGAAGCAATAGAGAACAGTGCGGTATCAGGCCTGGATAAGAAACAGAGCAGTCCTGCTCTCAGTAGTAGTAGATACAGTTCGTCACTCTAGCCAGACTGGGTGAAGCGCCTCTGGACAGACCCTTGTTATAAGCCTGGCAGCCAGAATGTCACTTTTAAGTTGCTGGGAGGAACAGGTCTCTATGACAGACCTGGCTCGGGCCTCCGCCACAGGCCTGGTACTTTAGTACTCAAAGAGAACAATTCGGATTGAGCGAATCCTCCCAGTAAATGCAATGAAAGGGGTCACTGGTTGACAGCTGACATGTACCTGTCAATCCTTGGTGAACAGATCCCCGATGGTTCGTTCAAGCCCTTTTGAATAACCTGCCTCCGGGTTCTCCTCAAGCCGATCCCCCAACGAATGGCACACAGCTCTTCTCAGTAAGGTTGGGGACCCAGTAAGTCACTGGGGCCCCTATCAACATCTGGATGGGTCTCCATGGAGCAGGCAGCTCCAGCCAGGGGGCCATGCGGGCGGGGTCGGTGGATGCACGCACCCTGAAGGTGGATGCCGCACCTGGAACGTGGACCCTGCGCAGAGAAGAAGAACCGACCCAGAACACACGGCGGCTGCCACAGATATACCCCTCCCCAGCATGCCCAGCAAGGGAAAAACTCCTCTAATTGGCTGCTGGGGAAAAGCGGCTCTGTCAGAACCCCTGGATCACAGACTGACCTACAGGACAGTTCTGAAATAGCAGCAGCAGCCTGCAAATTGACCAATTATGAATGGGAGCGAAATAACTCTCCCTTTCGCCCACTAACTTTAGCATAGCGCCCGTACTGAAAGTAAGGGGGCGCTACACTCAAATCTCATATTTACACTAAAATGCATTATAAAAATAAAATAAAATATATATAGATTTTTTCTGGGAGACAACACTCGCAAACCGAGTCAGATTTTTTTTTTTAAAGTTGCTTATTATTCAAAATGCTCATTAACCGCATTACTCGTAAACCAAGGTTCCAGTGTATAGTTATGGTGGTGGCTCAGTCTTAAGCCCTGTACACACAGCCCAGAATCTTGGCAGGAAAAACATTTTTCTTGCCGGCCAAGAGTACAGACACTCCATTCAAAAGAACCGCCGCTCTTTTGAAAGGTACGAACGCGGTGACATCTTCAACTACTACGAGCATTCGCTCGTTACATTCGATGCCATCGCCGCCATCTTGCTTCACCCTACCTATGCCTTGGAAGCTACCGAGCATGCGTCAATGTCATTTTAAGCATGCACGGGTTTCCAGGGTGACAGGTAAGTATACAGACGCTTAATCGCCTAACCAGCCCCTCGGCGGAAGCAGGAAGTGGGACAGGAAGTCCCACTCCTCCTGAAGCCCCCACTCCCCCCCCAACAAAAATGACATGCCAAATGTGGAATGTAAGGGGGAGGGGAGTGGGTTGAGCGGAAGTTCCAATTTTGGGTGGAACTCCGCTTTAAGGTGAAAAAACATCTGATGTTGCCGCTTCCCCCCTCCCCCCCCCCCGACCCCGGTTTTATTTACCTGACCTGTCGAAAGTACCGCGCGGTCCCGAGATCCTCTTTGCCATTCAGCCTGGCCGCTAATTGGCTAGAGCGGATGGATTGAAAGCAGCGCAGCCATTGGCTGGCGCTGCTATCAATCACATCCAGTGACGCGACGTGCCAAGGGGCCGAGTGATGCAGCAAGCGGCTATGACCACTCGCTGTATCACGGGAGCGCGCCAGCAATTACTCATCACCATGCGAGCTCTCGCATGACTGTGGTCAGTACTTGCGGGGAGGACCAGAGACAGCCGCCGAGGAACCCCAGAAGACGTTGATCGGGCCACTCTGCAAAATGAACTGCAGAGTGGAGGTAAGTATGACATGTTTGTTATTTTAAAAAAAAATTCCTTTACAACCGCTTTAAGAGAAAGATAGAGGATAATACCAGAAGCCAGCAAACTGTTGAAAGTGTTTCTATCTCCTCCTGATGGTATACTGTACTGCCAAAAAATGTTCCCTCATAACTTGTTACTGACCAGACAGGTCATACTGTCAAGGGGTTTTCCACAAAACATTCACCTGGTTTAGGAGATAAATGAGTCTTTTCCAGCTGGTTCAACAAGTTTGCTGACGCTTTTCTGTCTGTTCGGTGTCAAAAAGTGCCCAGGCCTGAATTCCACCTCTGACTTGACTTTTGTCTGTCCAACCAGAAGTACTGACCATCAATTTTCTAACACACAACCTGTCAAAAGATGGATACCATCGGATTCTAGTCATGGTGAATTTGATAGTAGTACCATCTCATAGCCAAGACCAGTGCCCAGATGGTGTGTGCCTTCCTTTTGGCTGTCCACAGAAGATAAATTCAGACAAAAGATCCCTTTTTGGAAGTGTGTTCATGGTGTCATTCACTAGGCAAAAAATTGCACATATAACAGATATATTATCCCTTACTGCCAGACCCATCTTATTTCTCCATACGATTGCTCATTAAACGAGACCACACCAAGTTGGAGTAAACATTGGCCCTAGCAGCCTCTTTTATTAACCAATTAAATTTAACATATCCGTAAAATCACATCTGTTACCCAGAAACACTCATAATTCTTAGAGCGTTGGTCTTTTCCGGACACCTCCACATACCATCTGTTCAATCTGGCACTGCGGTACCTTTAACCCAGGCCTAAAAGAACTAGGGCCATTGCAATACGTGGAAAACACTGTTTTCATGCAGAAAAAAAAACGCATTGGACTGCATCTGGTGTGAACTAGCACTCATAAAGATTATTATTATTTTTTCTTCTAAATAATAAACATGTTATACTTACCTGCTCTGTGGAATGGTTTTGCACAGAGCAGTCCCAATCCTCCTCTACTGAGGCCCCCAGCCGGTGCTCCCATTTCCATTGGGGCACTCATGCTGGCTCGATCCCGAGCTGCACTGTCTGCTTCCATTGACATAGACTGGGCAGCTCCTCCCTCATCACACCATTTGTTTGACAGCAGCAGGAGCCAATGGCTCGAACAGTTATAAATCTGCCCAGTGGGGAGGAAGACAGCGGTGAGAGACACTTCTTATGTGCACATTGCTGGATCGACTCAGGCAAGTATGGGGGGTTGGGGCTGGGGGGGGGGGATCCTGCAGCACAGAAAGTTTTTTTACCCTAAAGAGGTGTTCCACATGGGATGAAAAAAATTAAATGTCAGACGTTACAAATACTGTAGCTGCTGACTTTTGATATATGGGCACTTACCTGTCCAGGGAGCCCGTGATGTCGGCAACCCAGCCAATTTTTGGATCAGCCGTCCGGTGCTGCCGACGCTATTTGTAGTAAGGGAACCCGGCAGTGAAGCCTTTCGGCGTCACAGCCAGCTCCCTACTGCGCATGCATGAAGTGCTCTGCGCTTTCTACTTGGCCGTCGGCGGAGGAAGGAGGAGGGGGGCCGAACTTCTGAGGGACGGTGCCGCAGTGCAGTCTCCTGGAAGTGGGGAATGATACCTAACAAAAATAACAGCCGAGTATCACGACGGGGAAAACAGAGAGCAGGTTCTCTATTTTTCTCATCTAGATTCTGGGCAGTTTTCTTGACGAGAAACCTCAAAGCCTCGTACACACGTTCGGTATACTCGGCAAGAAAGCCCTGCCAGCAGTTTTCTTGCTGGTTCTTGCCGAGAAAACCGAGCGTGTGTACCCATTCCCCCCTCCCCCTGTATTTGATGGGTACTGGTAGGCTGCCTTGATGGGCGCTGGTGAGGCTACATTTAATTGGCACTGGTGAGGCTGCCTTGATAGGAACTGATAAACTGCATTTGGGCTGCTTTGATGGGCACTTGTGAGGCTACATTTGATTGGCATTGGTGAGGCTGCATTAATGGTCACTGGTGAGGCTCTACTGATGGCCACTAGTGAGGCTGCATTGATGGGCACTGATCAGGCTGCATTGATGGGCACTGGTGATGCTGCATTGATGGGCACTAGTGAGGCTGAATTTGATGGGCACTAGTGAGGCTGCATTCGATGGGCACTGATAGGCTGTATTTGATAGCCACTGTGTGGCTGCAGTCATTAAAAAGGTGGGGTATACTTGGGCAGGGCAAAGGGGGTGGGGTAAGGGGTGGAGCCAGAGGGGGGGCGGCAAAATTAGGTTTCACCTAGGGTGTCAAAAAATCCTTGCGCCAGCCCTAAATATTGCCCCCCTCATTCCTCCTTTTACTCACCTGAGTGCCCCCATAGAAAGCCAGAGAGGAAGAGCAAGGAGCGCAAGCGGGGGACCCGAGAGAGGAGGTTCGAGGCTGATCTGAGCAATTCCCTTGCACCGAGTGGGTAAGTATGAACCGATTTGTTTATTTATTTATTTTTTATGCATTTACACTCAATTTAATTATTCGGCAGCCTATGCATGTTTTTTGCAATTCTGTCAATGTTTGTATTATTGATTCCATTTTGCACCCGTTTAGTAAACTACAAGTTATAGTTGCTATTTGTCTGATCATTCAGCTGATTATCTATTCAACTTCTAATAATGCTTATCCTACATACAAGCTAGTTGAACTTTGTTGCACTTGCGGGAATGTGTAGTCTGTACATATTTATCTGGGGAATAGTGTATCAGGAAGGGCTGTCTATATATATATATATATATATATTTCCCATAGGCACACTGACCTTTCAGCCATAATATGCTACATATTCTTGAAATTGAGATTGTAGTAAATCTCAGGAAAGCAGAGTACTAGTGTTGAGCAGAATATGCCATATTCGATTTCGCGATATATCTCGAATATATAGTCGAATATTCGTGATATTTTTTGGAAATGAAATGATTGCGAAATTTCGCTATTGCGAATGCGAATGCGAAATTTCGAGAAATGCGGAAGGAGCACTCTGATTGGCTCAGAATATTCGTGATATTTTATAATACAAAATAATTGCGAAATTTCGAGAAATGCGGAATGGAGCACTCTAATTGGCTCAGAATATTCGTGATATATTACAATACAAAATAATTGCGAATATTCGGCAAATGCGGAAGGAGCACTCTGATTGGCTCAGAATATTCGTGATATTTTATAATACAAAATAATTGCGAAATTTCGAGAAATGCGGAATGGAGCACTCTGATTGGCTCAGAATATTCGTGATATATTACAATACAAAATAATTGCGAATATTCGGCAAATGCGGAAGGAGCACTCTGCTTGGCTCAGAATATTCTTGATATTTTATCGTAATTTCGCAAAAATGCGAATGAAAAATTGATTGCGGAATTTCTACAGTAACACTCTGAAATCGAATATATGTGTTATTTTAGCTAAAAACAATATTGCGAATTTCTCGAAAATAATCGCGCGATATCGATATTGCCGAATAATCGCATTGCGATTTTTCGTCAATATAAAATGATCGCTGCAGCTACTCGGCCCAAGGTCTCTAATCATACCAGCAATGCTTTTAGACGTCGATGGGGATCTCTAGGATGTGATCTGTTCTAAAAAAAAATTGAAAAAATACGAATATTCGAAATAGCGAATATTCACCGCAAAATTCGGAATATATCGCGAATACTCAAATATGCCATATTCGAGCCGAATATTCGCAATACGAATATTCGTGAGCAACACTACAGAGTACGCTGGAGTATGGCAAAAGCCCTAAAAGAAAAAAGGAGGGTGGATAGCAACGTTTCCCAAATCGATTGCCAGTGACTCACAATCCCATCAATAGATACATATAAAAAACAAAGAACATATAAGGTTGAGAAAAAGCCTCTTCCAAATATAGGGATTTTTAACGTGAGATGTCAATCGTTATATTAAGGTAAGCACACCAAACACAAAGGTTGTAAATATATCAAAAAGGGTTTAATTTACATATAAAAGAGTTATACATATAAAATAATTGGGTTAAAGGTTGACCACATTAGTTACAAAGAACAGAAGAAAAGTAAATTATACAGGTTGCCGACTAGTTTCACCTTATCGTGCTTCATCAGGGCTTTGCAACTTTAGTCTTTCTGAGTTTAGTGGTCTGTGTGTGACATAAAAATGCCATTAGTACAACATAAGGTAATACAACAAAATCCATTGTCAATTATTAAAGGGGTGTTCCAGCCAAATATAATGTTTATTAAAAGTCAACAGCTACAAAAAGTGTAGCTGCTGGCTTTTAAAAAACATTCACTTACCTTCTGCACGCTCCAGCGACGCGCCGACCGGGGCTCGGCTCCTCCCCCCCCCCCCCTCCCCGGCCAGTGTCTGCATTCTTACTGTGGGCACCCAGCCGTGACAGCCTTCGGCTTCACGGCCGGGCACCCACTGCGCATGCGCGAGCCGCACTGCGCATGCGCGCGTGGCTCGCCGCTGATTGGACAGGCGATCGCATGGGACCTGTCATGTGTCCCATGCGATCGCCTACAGGGAGGGGCTGCTGTAGGCGATAAAGCTTAATCGCCTAACCAGCCCCTCGGCGGAAGGAGGAAGTGGGACAGGAAGT
This sequence comes from Rana kukunoris, assembly GCA_029574335.1. NCBI lineage: Eukaryota > Metazoa > Chordata > Amphibia > Anura > Ranidae > Rana > Rana kukunoris. Next base: position 23,551,600 of record CM056051.1, read on the forward strand.
CCCACTCCTCCTGAAGCCCCCACTCCCCCCCCCAAAAAAAATTACATGCCAAATGTGGCATGTAAGCGGGTGTGGAGTGGATTAAGCGGAAGTTCCATTTTTGGGTGGAACTCCGCTTTAACATCAAGAATAAAACAAAATATAGTATATAACAGAATATCCGTGTGCTTACCAATTCCATTAGCTGCTGTGACAAGACAAAAGTCAAAACGCCTTTCAGAGAGAACCCGGCAGTATACGCGGTAACGAGGGTGGACACAGGCTGGTGGAAGTCAGATCCAACCAACTGTTTGATGTGTGGATGTTAAGGTGATGGGATATCCAGCATACAACAAAATTAGTTCTGCAAATTGTTGAAATAAATAAAAAAGGACAATGATCCCAAAAATGTGTCAAAATTGTCCGAAGTGTCCGCCATAATGTCACAGTCATGAAAAAAATCGCTGATCGCTGCCATTAGTAGTAAAAAAAAAAAAATATGCAATAAATCTATCTCCTATTTTGTAAACGCTATAAAATTTTGCGCAAACCAATCGATAAACGCTTATTGCGATTTTTTTTTTACCAAAAATAGGTAGAAGAATATGTAACGTCCTAAACTAAAGAAAAAAAACATTTTTTTATATATATTTTTTGGGGGTATTTATTATAGCAAAAAGTAAAAAATATTGAATTTTTTTCAAAATTTTGGTTGGGAGCCACATCGCATGGCCGTGCAATTGTCAGGTAAAGCGACGCAGTGCCGAATCGCAAAAACTGGCCAGGTCCTTTACCTGCATAAAGGTCCGGGTCTTAAGTGGTTAATTAACCACTTAAGGACCGCCTACTGCACATTTACGTCGGCAGAATGGCACGGCTGGGCACATCAACGTATATATACGTTGATTTTAGTACCCAGCCGTGGGTCACGGGCGCGCGCCCGCGGGCGCGCGCCCGCGACCCGGTCCGAAGCTCCGGGACCGGGACCGCGGGATTCGCGGACCCGATCGCCGCTGGAGTGCGGTGATCCGTCCCTGGAGCGGAAGAACGGGGAGAGCCGTGTGTACACACGGCTTCCCCGTGCTTCTCTGTGGCCGCAGCATCGATCGCGTCATCCCTGTAATAGGGGGACGCGATCGATGACGTCACACCTACAGCCACACCCCCTACAGTTGTAAACAAACACACATAGGCACACATCCCCTACAGCGCCACCTGTGGTTAACTCCCAAACTGCAGCTGTCATTTCCACAGTAAACAATGCAATTTAAATGCATTTTTTGCTGTGAAAATGACAATTGTCCCAAAAATGTGTCAAAATTGTCCGAAGTGTCCGCCATATTGTCGCAGTCACGAAAAAAATCGCTGATCGCCGCTATTAGTAGTAAAAAAAAAATAATTAATAAAAATGCAATAAAACTATCCCTTATTTTGTAAACGCTATAAATTTTGCAAAAACCGACCGATAAACGCTTATTGCGATTTTTTTTACCAAAAATACGTAGAAGAATACGTATCGGCCTAAACTGAGGAAAAAAAATGTTTTTTTATATATTTTTGGGGGATATTTATTATAGCAAAAAGTAAAAAATATTGCATTTTTTTTTTAATTGTCGCTCTATTTTTGTTAATAGCGCAAAAAATAAAAACCGCAGAGGTGATCAAATACCACCAAAAGAAAGCTCTATTTGTGGGAAAAAAAGGACGCCAATTTTGTTTGGGAGCCACGTCGCACAACCGCGCAATTGTCAGTTAAAACGAAGCAGTGCCGAATCGCAAAAAGGGGCAAGGTCCTTTACCTACATTTTGGTCCGGGTCTTAAGTGGTTAAAAAATAAAATAGGGAGCTGTGGTGGCTCAACGTGATTGGCACTGCGCTGACAAGCCGTTCACCTCTGCAGCCAAGGGTTCGGATCCCGGTCTCGGCTACATGTGAATTGAGTTTGGTGGTCTCAGCCCGGCTCCCGGTGGGTGTGCTATGCAAGGTACGCCTGTGCTTAGTACGCCCCCCCCCACAAAAACTACCACACTTGCACGCACACGAAATTGGTTTACCACGCACGCACATTGGCCATGCGGTCTCCTAAAAATGAGAGGCGAAGGACCTACGGGGCTGGCTGGGTGGGCTAGACCCCCTCACTCCCTCATAGGGGGAGTCCCTCTGCCCCGTTGGGGTCCCATTGGGCCCCAGTCGGGCTCCCAAGTGGAGCAGGTAGGGTGGGGTGAGTGGGAGGCCCCCCCTCACACCCGCCATTGCCACCGGGGGCATGGAGAAGGATGGCGATTGCCTCCGGGGGGAGGGTCTGCCTACTGCCAACTCCTTCAGTCCGGCTCCTCTCTCTCGAGTTCACGCACAAAATACACTTAAAAAAATAAAAATAAAAAGTGGTTAAAAAATAAGACAACAGTAAAGTTAGTCCAATTTTTTTTTTATATTGTGAAAGATAATGTTACGCCGAGTAAATTGATACCCAACATACCACGCTTCAAAATTGCGCCCGCTCATGGAATGGCATCAAACTTTTACCCTTAAAAATCTCCAAAGGCGACGTTTAAAAAATTCTACAGGTTGTATGTTTTGAGTTACAGAGGAGGTCTAAGGCTAGAATTATTGCTCTCACATGTGTGGTTCGAACACCGTTTTCATATGCGGGTGCTACTCACGTATGCGCCGTCGGGACGGGGCACTTTAAAAAATGTTTTATTATTAATTCAAACTAAGGACATATATAGTCGTGCGGCGGTCCGAAAGTGGTTAATAGACATGTGCATTCGTTTTCGTTAGAATGCATTTTCGACCGAAAATCTGTTTTTTTCGTTATCGTTTTAACAAACGATAACGAAAGTGCAAGAAACGAAAACGAAAGATCCGACATAAAAAATGCTTTATTTTCGTTTTCGTTGCGGTAAAAATTCGATATAGAGAGATTCGACATTATAGGGAAAAGATTCGACACTATAGAAATAATAGATTCGACATTACAGAGAATATATTTCGATTTATGAGACGTAAAGATTCAACGTTGCGTCGAATATTCTTTTGATCATTCGCCAGCGACCAAGAAGATTCGACGTTCCATCGAATATTCTTTTGACCATTCGACAGAAACCAAGTATTATTGGATTTTCGGACGAAAGCTATTTCCCAACGAAAAACTAAATAAATCAAAACGATTTTCGGGAGTAACTAAGTAAATTTATTTTCCAAACGAAAACGAAAAAAAAAACGAAATTTTCCAGTTTGCACATGTCTAGTGGTTAATGCATTTATTTCAGAAATATAAAAAGCATCATGTAGGCAAACAATGAAAACAGGAACATGCAGTGTGCGCAGTTTGCAGATGAAGTATTATAAAATTATTACATCCTTTTTTTTTATTTTGTATTCTATTATTTTTTTGGGCACATAACATGAAGAATGGAAAAATAATCGAGAAGTACTGTGCGAGCCAAATCAACAACAAAGCAACAAAACTTTTGTGCCAAGAAATAAATGAATTAAAGATTTTTGTTGTGGAGTGGCACAGACGTTCATTCTGTTAGCTGACTCATACAAGGAAGGAAAGACTGAATACACGCTGCCCACACAATTTGAAATAAATCTAAAACCAAAACATTTTTGTTTCAATTTGGAAAGAGCAAAGCCTCGTACACACCACCGGTTCCCCCGTCGGGAAAACGGCCATGAGAGCTTTTGGCCAGGAAAACCGGCCATGTGTATGCTCCATCGCAGTTTTCCCAACAGGAAAACTGCTGGGAAAAAAAGAGAACAGCTCTCCTTTTACCAGTCGGGGAGGTGGGTGCCCTTGTGGAGTCCTCCTCATCACCCGGCGATTCCCAACCCATCTGACCATGGGACCATCTATTCCACTTCAGCGGTAAATATTTCACCATTTTAGACTCTAAATGGGATTTATGATGATGTTTTCCCATTTCTGAAACTATGTAATGTGTTTTATAGAGCCAATTTCCCCCTGATGATGACCGCTACATAGGTCGAAACGCGTTGTGGATTCTACCATGTTCAGCAATCTGACATGCAACAATGTGCACAGTATTGTGTAATACTTGAATACAGGCTACACTGTATTGTATCTACTGGCCATTTTTTTAAATGTTGTAATCTATTTTATCATGATACCTGTATAATTATAATAAATGTACCCCTTTTTGCCATCCATTTGCTATTTGTTCACCCATATTACACTGCAGTCTAAAGCCCCATTGGGGAACCTTACCATTTTTTTTTTTTAACCCCCGCAGTTTTCCTATTGGAAACACTGCCATAGAGCATACACATGGACGGGATTCCCGACCAAAGCTCTCATGGCAGTTTTCCCGACGGGAAACCCGATCGTGTGTAGGGGGGAAAAGTTACCGAGCAGGTTCTTGGTTTTCCCCTGGGGTTTCCCCACGGTAAAAAGTCGGCCGAGAAACCCATATGTGTGTATGAGGCTTAAAAAGGATGTAAAGCCAAAAAAAATATTTCTGGTGTCGCAATGTACAGCAGGGATCCTCAAACTACGGCCCTCCAGCTGTTGCAGAACTACACATCCCATGAGGCATTGTAACACACTGACATTCACAGACATGACTAGGCATGATGGGAATTGTAGTTCCTGAACAACTGGAGGGCCGTAGTTTGAAGACCCATGATGTACAGTATAACATTTGTGCCCAGTCTTGCCACACAGAGTTAATCCAGCTCTGAGCAATCCTCTTTTATTGTTCAGTGAAATAAAATGGACTCACAGAGAAAAACTTTAGTCCGTTCCGCCCCCTTGCTGTGAATGACAGTTTATTTACATATCTCACGCACTAGCCTGGAGACCGGCATTATTTTTTAATTCCCACCCCCACTCTTTTTCTGAAGTCACGTGGTTACTTTTCTGGATTTTGACATTCTGGATTTTGGATGTTAGTGGTCATAGCAGAATTTACTGTAAGGAATACACAAGAAAAAATGCAGGTTGACAAGGGGAGTGTAGAGGTGGGCGGGGAGTCTACTGACATCACGACTCCACCCACAGAGCTCCAGACAACAGACCCACCCACAGATTCTGCAGTTTTTCAGTTCTTATAACAGACAGAGGGGAGACATTTGACAGGTGAGGATACATGCAGGAGGCATCTATATCCTTATAGATCAGCACTATGGCAGTAGTTTAGAAAGAATGAGAGGGGGTTTACATCCAGTTTAACCACTTGCCGACCGCCCACCGTCGTTCTACGTCGGCACTTTAAAGATTGATATCTCGTCAACGGCAGCAGCTGCTGCCACAACCGAGGTATCCATCTCTTCAGTGGGCGGTCGGTCAAATGATAACGGCGGTCTCCACCTCGGATTCGCCGCGAGATCGGCGTTATCGGTGGTGGGAGAGGGCCCCCCTCCCAGCCGCGCTCCCGCGCCCTCCGCCGCTTACCGGAGCCGTCGGTAGTGGTGGAGGCGATCGCGTCCTCTCCCGTGCTCAGTGGGGATGCGAGTGAGGGAAAAATGTCCCACACCCGTCCCCATAGCTCTGCTGGGCCGAAGTGACGTCAAAACGTCAGTCCCGCCCAGCGTCTTAAAGAGATTTTTTTTTTTTGGTCATTTGAAAAAATTACATTTTAAATTTTTATTTTTTTTGCATTTAAGCCTAAATATGAGATCTGAGGTCTTTTTGACCCCAGATCTCATATTTAAGAGGACCTGTCATGCTTTTTTTCTATTACAAGGGATGTGTACATTCCTTGTAATAGGAATAAAAGTGATAATAGTGTTAAAAATTGGTAAAATAAATAAAAATAAATACGAAAACAATTTTTTTTTTTTAAATCGGCCTGTCGGGAAAACTGCGATGGAGCATACACATGGCCGGTTTTCCTGGCCAAAAGCTCTCATGGCCGTTTTCCCGACGGGGGAACCAGTGGTGTGAACGAGGCTTTGCTCTTTCCAAATTAAAACAAAAATGTTTTGGTTTTAGATTTATTTCAAATTGTGTGGGCAGCGTGTATTCAGTCTTTCCTTCCTTGTATGAGTCAGCTAACAGAATGGGCCGAGCTCGTGCGCAGAAGCGAATGCATACGCGAGTAGCGCCCGCATATGAAAACAGTGTTCAAACCACACAAGAGCGAGAGCAATAATTCTAGCCCTAGACCTCCTCTGTATTTTAAAAAATGCAACCTGTAGAATTTTTTAAATGTCGCCTATCGAGATTTTTAAGGGTAAAAGTTTGACACCATGCCACGAGCGGGCGCAATTTTTTAACCGTGACGTGTTGGGTATCATTTTACTCGGCGTAACATTATCTTTCACAATATGTAAAAAATTGGGCCAAATTTATTGTTGTCTTATTTTTTAGTTTAAAAAAGTGATTTTTTTCCAAAAAAAGTGCGCTTGTAAGACCGCTGCGCAAATACGGTGTGACAAAAAGTATTGCAATGACTGCCATTTTATTCTCTAGGGTGTTAGAAAAAAGATATATATAATGTTTGGCGGTTTTAAGTAATTTTATAGCAAATAAAACTGTTTAGTCTCATAAACACCGAATCTGAAAAACAGGCTCGGGGCTTAAGTGGTTAAGGGTTGGTTAAAACCCTTGTCGGGAAGTTTCTTTCCTATCGGGGAGATTTCCTTTCAGTATCCAAGAGGCACAACAGGGAGGGAAAGGAAATCTGTCCAAAGTGATGGAAATTCTCCCCTTAACCTGGCCATACACATATAGCCCTCTTTTTGGGTAGGGGATTATAGGAAATGTAGTTAAATAAGAGTCTGTAGTAGAATAAGTTTCATTACGGAAAATTGTTACTAAACGTAATTTTCCTTTCCTGGGATCTCATGATGTCGGCTTACGAATGGATTAGCTCCACCCCTCTGACCCCACAGGACGATTGCCGCCGGGCACCCACGATTTCCGGCAATCACGTCAGGAGTGTGGATCTGTGTGTGGAAACACACAGATCCACCTCCTGTCAGCGCTGAGGAGACTGATGTGTGTTCCCAGTACAGAGGAACACACATCGATCTCCTCCCCCTGTGAGTCCCCCTCCCCCTACAGTTAGAACATACTTTAGGACACATTTTAACCCCTTCAGCGCCCCCTAGTGTTAACCCCTTCTCTGCCAGTCACATTTACACAGTAATCAGTGCAGTTTTTAGCAATAATCGCTGTGTAAATGTGAATGGTCCCAAAAACGTGTCAAAAGTGTCCGATATGTCCGCCGCAATGTCACGGTCACAAAAAAAAAAAACGCAGATCGCCGCCATTACTAGTAAAAAAAAAAAAAAAAAAAAATGCCATAAATCTATCACCTATTTTGTAGACGCTATGGCCCAGATTCATAGAGCAATTACGCCTGTCTAACTGGTGTTAGACAGGAGTAATTTCAAATTTCGCGCGCCGTATCACTAGTTTGAATCCTCAAACCATGATACGGTGGCTTCGGGCTTCGATCCGAGAGGCTTACGTCTTTGTAAGCCTTCGGATCTACGCTGCAATATTTTTGCGGCCGCTGGGAGGAGTCCGCGTCGTTTTCAGCGTCGGGATATGCAAATGACTTTTTACGGCGATCCACGAAGATACGAGCGGTCTTCGCAATCGCTTTCGTCTATTTTTTTCTACGTACTGTTAGACCAGCTTTTTGCTGGTCTAACGGTGCGTAGCCCATGTTAAGTATGGCCGTCGTTCCCGCGTCGGATTAAATTTTTTTTTTACGTAACTCGTTCAGGAATAGGAATGTCCGTAAACGACGCTACTCAAAAAAAAATGACGTAACGACGTGATTCCGCGCAATGCACGGCGGGAAATTTCTGAACGGAGCATACGCAGTTCGATCGCCGCGGGAACGCGCCTATTTTAAATGCTTCACGCCCCCTACTCGCGTAGATGGCTTGCGCCGGGAGAAATACACTATGCCGCCGTAGTTTACTGGACAAAATCTACCGGGATTCCACGTAGAGCCAGGTAAAATACGGCGGCGTAGTGTATTTCAGATACTCTACGAGAATCTAATTGTATGTGAATCTGGGCCTATAACTTTTGCGCAAACCAATCAATATACGATTATTGCATTTTTTTACCAAAAATACGTAGAAGAATACGTATAGGTCTAAACTGAGGGGAAAAAAAGTTTTTTTTAAAAAAATATTGTGATATGTATTAAATAAAAAGAAAAAAATATTGTGTTTTTTTTTTAAATTGTCGCTCTTCTTTTGTTTATAGCGCAAAAAATAAAAACTGCAGAGATGATCAAATACCACTAAAAGAAATCTCTATTTGTGTGGGGAAAAAAACATAACGATTTATTTGGGTACAGTGTTGCCTGACTGCGCAATTGTCATTCAAAGTGCAACAGCGCTGAAAACTAAAAATTGGTCTGGGCAGGAAGGGGGTGAAAATGCCCTGTATGGAAGGGGTTAAATAAAATCAGGGATTCCCCATAACCCAGCGTTCCTAATGCCACCTTGCAACAATTTTCCATATTCTTGGGGCTAATCATATCAGCCTACAAATGGGATATAGCTAGCATGAAAAGGAAGGGTGGGACCAATGGCGACCCTAGGGGGGAGGCAGAGGGGGCCCTGACCCCCCCCCCCAACATTATGCTGTGCCCCACCATGTGCCCCCCCCCCCCCCCCAAAAAAAAACAAAAATTTTTTGCATTTTTTTTGCATTATTTTTATTTTGCTCGCGCCGCCGCTGGAGTAACAGTCTCTCCATAGAGGGAGAGCGTCCCCAGTCAGCTCTTCGGGGCATTCCCCCTCCCTCTGCTCACTGACACTGCATAATGCGAGCGCTCACACAACCACAGCCACCCTATCTGCTCCTTCCCCTGCATCCTCATTGGCATGGAGAAGAGCCTTAATTTCAGTTACTGAAAAAACAGACTGATTTCTCCCGTCCTTAGGACAGGAGGACAGGAGAACCAGCCTGTAAATTCCAAGAGTGGTGACTGCAAGCTGAGCCGAGTGTCAGTCTATGACACACTTTTACAGTCCAGCGAGTCCAGCCACCCCACCCCCTCACTCTCCTCACATACGAGCAGGGCGGAATACAGCTCCTCTTCCTCCTCCTTTCTGTCCCGCCCACACTATCCCGGCGGGAAATATGAAAATCAGCAGCATTCCTGGCTATGTGTGAATGATGCCTGAAATTCTAGCCTGGACCGTGTGCACTGCAGACTGCAGTAAACTGTAATTACTGAACTGCATTATCTCCATCCATTCTCTCCCCCATCTGTCTCCCTCCCCCTCTTCTGTTCTTTCAAGACATTCACAATTTACTTTCACTTTCAGTTAGGCAACTTGCATGATTCCCCCATCAACACAGACAGTGGTGACAGGGGCCTGCCGAGTAGACTGTATGGGCCACGGGGATTTCTAAGGCCCCTTTCACACTGAGAAGTTTTTCAGGTTTTACAGCGCTAAAAATAGCGCCTAAATACCGCCTGAAAAACTCCTGCCCAGCCTTCTCAATGTGAAAGCCCGAGGCGATGCGCTGGCGGGAGAGAAAAAATCTCCTGTCAGCAGCATCTTTGGAGCCGTATACCGCTCCTTAACCACTCCTTCCCATTTAAAACAATGGGAAACCGCGGTAATACCGCCCACCATGCGCCTCTGTATGGCGGGCCGTATTAACCCTTTATCGGCCGCTAGCGGGGGTTGATACCGCTAGCGCCCGATTCCCGCGGCAATTCCGACGGTATATCGCCGCTATTTTTAGCGGTGCTATACCGCCACCGCACCTCCCGCCCCAGTGTGAAAGGGGCCTTACAACAGCCCTGGCTACGCCCATCTGGGCTAGCCTGCTTCTTACAAATAACCAGGCCATCCAATTGAGCCGTGCCATATTGGAATGAAGCATGCTGCCCTAGCACTGGGAGAGAGAATCCTAAACCCCTGGCTGGATGTAAGAACCAGAAAAAGAATACCAGCAGCTGAACATTGAGAGAGAGGAGATGCCATTAAATCCACTACCGGGGTGCCCCACTGAGCAAACAGAAGTGGGAGACTATTCTGATTCAACATCCATTCGTTTAGATCCTGAAAGCGTGTGCTTAAAAAGTGTCTGCTCTCATATTCTCCACCACCGAAAGATGGGTGCCGCAGTCTGCCGAAGGCTGCTTTTTCCTCCCTGATAGGACACATATGCTACTGCTGTCCAGTTGCTCGTTTGAATCCTCACAATGGCCCTGAAGCAGTGGCATTAAAGTCAGTAATGCCTCCTGTGTGCTGCCAAAAACTCTAAAATAAGGAATCATTTCTCTTTCATCCTGCTTGAGCAACCGGTCCTGACAGTGAGCTCCCCAACCTCTTAGGCTCATGTTGGCAGGGCAGCCATCACAAATTTTTGGGCCCCTTATACAGCTTTAGGCAGGGCCCCCTGGAGCAGAGAGAAGTGTAATCTCTTCTCTCCTGACGCAAAATAATAAGCGGGTGGCACTGGGGACCATCGGGCGAGGAGTGGGCCCCAGCCGGGCCTGTAAGGGGCCCTGGGAACCATCGGCCCCCTTACAGGTGTAATGCAAAAAAAAGGGGAGGGGGCAAGCTGGCCTCCTGGGGACCATCAGGCCCCTTAAAGGTGTAATGCCTGTACCCCCTGATCGCGGCCCTGCACGGTGGAAGTAAGTATGGTCACTTCTGTGAATAAAACCGGGTAATACACATGTAGCCCTCTTTTGGGTAGAGTGATTATGGGAAATGACCCTCGCTTGCGCTAAATCTGTAGTTAAATATGAGAACCAGAACCTGCAGTAGAATGGGTATGATAATAAAGTTGGCAGTGCCTCCACCCAGAACAGGGCCTCTGTGAACAGAGGGGATTTCCTTCCTGGGAAATTTATCAATAATCTAAATAAAATAATTGGAAGCAGAAGAACTTCTGCAACCAGCTTATAACATTAATTCTAAGCATAGAGATAAAGACCAGTGTAGAAATAATACAAGCATTACAAAAGAAGGCATTATCCATTTAACCCCCAGAAGATTTACCTCCCTGCATGACCAGGCCATTTTTTGCAATACAGCACTGTGTTACTTTAACTGACAATTGCGCGGTCATGCAACACTGTACACAAATAAAATGTCCTTTTTCCCCTCACAAATAGAGATTACTTTGGTGGTATTTGATCACCTCTGCGGTTTTTATTTTTTGCACTATACGCAAAAAAATTACGACAATTTTGAAAAGCAAAAAACAATATTTTCAGCTTTCTGCTATAAAACATATCAAATAAAAAAATAAAATAAGAATAGTAGGGCTGTGGAAATTAACTATTAATTCCCTGATTAAAGGGGTTGTAAAGGTAAAAAACATCTAACAGCACCACCCCCCCAGCCCCCGTTTTACATACCTGACCGTTCAAAATTCCCGGGCGCGTCCACGTCATCCTCTTCAGTTCCCAGCCTGGTCGTTGATTGGCTAGACTGGGCAGATCGATAGCAGCGCAGCCAGCACAGCAGATGACGCGGCGCGCCGGGGGGTGGAGCCGGGTGATACAGTCGGCGGCTATGGCCGCTGCTGTATCACGGGAGCGCGCTCGCAAAAGCTTTCCACCATGCAAGCTCGCATGAAGGTAGAAAGATTTTGCGAGGAGGAGCCGAGACAGCCGCCGAGGGACCCCAGAAAACAGCGTTCAGGGACACTCTGTGCAAAACGAGCTGCACAGTGGAGGTAAGTATAACATGTTTGTTATTTAAAAAAAAAAAAATTCTGACTTTAGTGTTCCATTAATCGTTAATTTTTTTGATCGATCAAAATAATTTTGCTCGGTACTCACCTCTTTACCGACTTCTGGGTCATCAGGGAGTTCCGTCAGAGATCCGGTGACATCACGAACACCGGCAGGGCTTGGCGTGTGACGTGTCTATCTGAAGGGCTCCTTTGCTGTGCCTTCATATCTGCATGCCAGCGGGATCTTACTATCGGCCACATGCAAGGGCTGTTAAACTCCCCTCTATCACTTCCCTCTATAAACTTGGAATTCTACAGCCATCCACTGGGAGGTGTGATAGTTCCCTTCACGGAACATCTATATGCCGACGGACTGATAATCCTCATCTGGATTCAGCAGTGGTATCGTGGTACACATTTTTATACCAGTATCATACTTAGCTACATGTTTTTATGACTGCTTTAGTTTGGTATTACTCGCACCATTTTTACAGTTTATGTAGCTACATCGATTTTATCTCCAGTGCAATATTTATTTTGTTACCTACTTGAAGACTATATAAGTTTTAATGCTATTCCCATCGAGCGCTGCCTGTGGGTTTTCTTTTCTATACTGCTATCCATTTTTCCAGAGGTTGGTAGCTTTACTGGGAATCAGCCTGTAGGAGATCAGCTAAAAGTAGTTGGTTCTGTATGTGAGTTATAATTCATCGAAATTAGTCGATCAATCAATTAAAAAATATGTATTCTGCTACAAAATGCCAATAAGTGCATATTGATTGGTTTATGTAAAAGTTATAGCGATCAGCGACTTATAGCGGCACTATGATATTGGACAATCGGACACTAAAGCCCCGTACACATGATCGGATTTTCCAATGGAAAAAGTCTGACTGACTTTTTCCATCGGAAATTCCGACCGTGCGTATGCTCCATCTGAGTTTTTCCATCGGAAATTCTGAGGAATTCCATCGGAGTTTACATAGAGAACATGTTCTCTTTTACTCTGATGGAATTCTGTCAGAATTACAATGTGAGTTTGGCCAGGCAAAAGCCTGATCGTGTGTACAGGGCTTAACTTACACTTTTTTTTTTACCACAAAGTTTTTATTGATTAACCACTTGAGGCCCGCGCTATAGCCGAATGACTAATTTCCAACCCGACGTCTTTTTGACGGCCGCCCCTTTGGGCGTTCCCTGCACGCGCTCCAGAGCGAGCATCGGGAAAATTCTGTGTTGGCCGTGTCCCTTGGACACAGCCAGTCACAGATCGCGGTGAACAGCCAATCAGAGTGGCCGTTTGCTATGCGATCTGCACGGCCAATGAGAGATGATCTCAAATGTAAACATATGAGATCATCTCTCATTGCCGTTTTACACAGAGACAGCATCCTGTCTCTGGAGAGGAGACCGATCTGTGTCCCTTGTACATAGGGACACAGATCGGTCACCTCCCCCAGTCACCCCCCCTCCACCTACAGTTAGAACACTATACAGGGAACACATATTTAACCCCTTCCTCACCCCCTAGTGTTAACCCCTTCAATGCCAGTCACATTTATACAGTAATTAGTGCATATTTATAGCACTGATCGCAGTATAAATGTGAATGGCGCCAAAAATGTGTCCGATGTGCCCGCCATAATGTCGCAGTCCCAATAAAAATCGCAGATCCCCGCCATTACTAGTAAAAAAATAAAAAATTCTGTCCCCTATTTTGTAGGCGCTATGACTTTTGCGCAAACCAGTCGCTTATTGCCTTTTTTTTTTTTTTTACCAAAAATATGTAGAAAAATATGTATCGACCTAAACTGAGAAAAATAAATGTTTTTTTTATTTTTTTTATTGGGCTATTTATTAAAGCAACAAGTAAAAAATATTGTATTTTTTTTTCAAAATTGTCGCTCTTTTTTGTTTATAGCGCAAAAGATACCACCAAAAGAAAGCTCTACTTGTAGGTAAAAAAAGACGTCAATTTTGTTTTGGGAGCTACGTCGCACGACTGCGCAATTGTCAGTTAAATTGACGCAGTGCCGGAAGCTGAAATTTCACCTGGGCAAGAGGGGGGGGGGGTATATGTGACCAGTAAGCAAGTGGTTAAACATAAGAATATAAAAACAACATAAAATTGTAGTGGTTGAACATTACCGGAGATAAAGCATTGTAAACGTAGTACAATAGAGTTTTGGTATGACAAAATTGCCTTTTGAAATATTACAGACACTTTTTGGAAACCAGTGACACTACTACAGTGATCAGTGCTAAAAATATGCACTGTCACTGTACTAATGTCAGTGGCTGGGATAGGGGTTAACCAGTTGAGCCGGTTAAAGGGTTAGCCGTGTGCCTAGCCTGTGTTTGTGATGTGCTTGTCCTAGGGCAGGGAAAGAAAATCAGGCATTTCCCCACTGACCTGGCAGCAGTGGCGTAACAACCAGGGGGGCAGGGGGTGCGTCTGCCCCGGGCGCTGAGCTGAGGGGGGCGCCTGTGACCGGCAGCTCTGCGGATAGTATAGTGAGTGGCTCCTCCACTGAGCGCACAGCCCCCCACCGGTACCTCCCAGCGGCCGGCACAGGCACGCCTGGAAGGATGCAGGGGATGCCCTGTTTGGCATAACACCGGAGCGCGCTGCGGAGGCTCCAAGATGGTGACGTGCTCTGCAGTCCGGCGGCGCCTGCAGGAACTCCTGCTCAGCCAAGCAAGTAAGCGCCGCTGGGATGTGATGCAGGGAGAGAATGGTTTAGCAGAGCCTGTCCCAAGTCTTCCCCAGCGCACACCCTGCCTCTGCCACAGGCTGAGGCTGGGACTCCGTTTGGAGAAGAGTGTTGGCCCGGCCCGGTCCATAGCTTAATAGGGAGCTCCACACTGCAGCCCTGATATCATGTTGATATAAGGGGGGGGTGGAAAAAAAATCTGCCCCGGGCGCCCATGACTCTGGTTACGCCACTGCCTGGCAGAGCTCTGTTCTGTGTGTTCTGCACAATTGGTGGGTGCCGGTGGTAATCTATTGGTCGGCACCTGCTGTGTAAAATCACAGCAGAGCTGGGTCGCTGGTGGCATGCGTGCGCCCCCCCACCCTGAAGTGCTAAATCAGGTACTGGGTACGTGATCTGGGGGAGCAGGGCCACCTTGCCGCTATATATCTATAAGTTATACTGTCAGCAAGCGGTTAATAACAGTGCAGTCATCCAAAGTACAAATAGGTATTATCAGCAAAGTCCAATAGGAGTCCTGGTGGAAGTGTGCACGTATACCCAGGTATATACCGTATACTGCTTCTAATTTTGACTGTCCTATCATCCTGGATCACAAACCTTCCTCACTGTGTTATATGTTTTCTGCTGCACCATGGGTGTGGTTATATCTTCTTAGTCCTCTCTCCATAAAATTATCAGAAATTTGTGCTCAAAGTAGGACTATAGACAACACTGTTTTTTTTTTTTTTCATTTTGGATAGGGTAAGGGAGGGTTATAGCCCCTGTCAGTTTATTTTTTACCATCCCTGTCCCATTGCAGAGATTTCCCTTCACTTGCTGTCCCATAGCCAAACAGGAAGTAAGTGGAAATACAGTATATGCAAATTAAGGGAATTCATCGCCCCCTCCCACCTCCAGGCCCTCAAAACGAGTGTCCCCACTCAAAAATTTCAGGGAGGGTCTTAAAAAGAAAGGGGTGCAGCTTTGACAGGAAGGGGTGGGTGCACGAGTTTAGCCAGGCCTAGAGCAGAGCAAAACCTAAATACACTACTGTCCTCTAGGGATGAGCCGAACACCCCCCAGTTCAGTTCGCACCAGAACATGCAAAAAATGTGTTCGAACACGCGAACACCGTTAAAGTCTATGGGACACGAACATGAAAAATCAAAAGTGCTAATTATAAAGGCTTATATGCAAGTTATTGTCATAAAAAGTGTTTGGGGACCCGGGTCCTGCCCCAGGGGACATGTATCCATGCAAAAAAAAGTTTTAAAATTGGCCATTTTTTCAGGACCAGTGATTTTAATAATGCTTAAAGTGAAACAATAACTTTAAATTACCTGTGGGGGGGGGTGTCTAAAGTATGCTGGTAAAGTAGCGCTTGTTTCCTTCAGAAAATGTAATTTCTGAAGGAAAAAAAGTAATTTAAAACTACTCGCGCTATTAACCACTTCCTTACTGGGCACATATACCCCTTCCTGACCAGGTGAAATTTCAGCTTGTGGCACTGCATCACTTTAACTGACAATTGCGCGGTCGTGCGACGTGGCTCCCAAACAAAATTGGCGTTCTTTTTTCCCCACAAATAGAGCTTTCTTTTGGGGGTATTTGATCGCCTCTGTGGTTTTTATTTTTTGCGCTATAAACAAAAATAGAGCGACAATTTTGAAAAAAAAAATCTATATTTTTTACTTGTTGCTGTAATAAATAGCCCAATTTTTTTTATCATTCTAGGCGATACGTATTCTTCTACATATTTTTGTTAAAAAAAAAAATCGCAACAAGCGTCTGGTTTGCGCAAAAGTTATTGCGCTTACAAAATAGGGGACAGAATTATTATTATTTTTTATTATTTTTTACTACTAATGGCGACGATCAGCATTTTTTTCGTGACTGCGACATTATGGCGGACACATCGGACACTTTTGACACATTTTTGGCGCCATTCACATTTATACAGCGATCAGTGCTATAAATATGCACTAATTACTGTATAAATGTGACTGGCATTGAAGGGGTTAACACTAGGGGGTGAGGAAGGGGTTAATGTGTACCCTAAATTGTGTTCTAACTGTGGGGGGAGGGGGGTGACCGATGCTGTGTCCCTATGTACAAGAGACACAGATCGGTCTCCTCTCTCCCCTGACATGACATGGATCTCTGTGTTTACACAGAGATCCACGTCTTGTCCCTGCAGCCGTCGATCCCGAGTGCCTGGCGGACATCACGGCCGCCAGGCACGCGCATCGGCATGTCAGCGATGCGGCGGGCCCGAGCGCCCCCCAGTGGCCTGGCTAAGAACAGGCCGTAAAAACATGGCCTGTTAGAGATTCAGGACGTCCCTACTGCCGTACAAAGTCGTACGGCCGTTGGGAAGTGGCTAATGAATTGTCGGGTCCCGGCAATACAGAGAAAAGTAATTGAAATAAATGACAGGGGTCCCCCCCAGTCAATTACCAGGCCCTTTGGGTCTGGTATGAATATTAGGGGGAACCCCTGCCATTTTTTTCAATTACTTTTATCTGGATTGCCGGGACCCGAAAATTCATTAATAGCGCGAGTAGTTTTAAATTACTTTTTTTTCCTTCAAAAATGACATTTTGTGCAGGGAACCAAAATAATAATTAAAAAAATGTGTGGGGTCCCCCCAAATTCAATATCAGGCTCTTCAGGTATGTATATTAAGGGGAACCCTGCGTAATAAAAAAAATTATTTTAAGGGGAACTCTGTGCCAAAAAAAAATGGCATGGGGTCCCCCCAAAAATCCATACCAGACCCTTTATGCGAGCATGCAATCTGACAGGCCCCTAGAAAAGAGGGGGGGACGAGAGAGTGCCCCCCTCCTGAACCATACCAGGCCACATGCCCTCAACATGGGGAGGATGCTTTGGGGTCCAAAGCACCATTTCCCCATGTTGATGGGGACAAGGGCCTCATCCCCACAACCCTTGCCCGGTGGTTGTGGGGGGCAGGGGGCTTATCGAAATCTGGAAGCCCCCTTTAACAAAGGGGACCCCCAGATCCCGGACCCCTATGTGAATACCATTTCACAAAAAAGAGTCAAATTGTTAAAAACAGACACAGACACAGCTTTATAAGTCCTTTATTAAAAATTAAAAAGAAAAAAAAACATTCCAGCGATGTCTCGATCTCAACTCCACTGATGGAATCCATTCTTGGTATCCAGCGATGGGTTCTTACACAATCCTTACTCCACCGGAGGGCGGGGCCATCCGTCACGTGACCCCACCCCCTCTGACGCAAGAGGAAACACCAGGCTTTCCTAGTGACGTGGCTGGATGACCCCGCCCCCTCTGATGCAACGGAAACCACCCATCGACGTCACTGGGAAAACCCGACGTTTTCCCTTGTGTCAGAGGGGGGCGGGTTCACGTGTGACTGAACTTTCTCATTCTCTACACTTCCTCCTTCCAAGGTTTCAAAGGCGACAACACAGGGGTAGGAAGCGCATACATAATATAATTACAAGAAATTACAAATTCAGATGGTGGAAGGCAGCAGATTGCCATGTATAGAATCCTCCATCCATGATAACGGTGTGGGTGGACAAATCTCCCGCTGAGGGCTATTGTATTCTGATTGGATGCAGGCACTGTTCAGCTGATAATTCTTCACCCAGCTAATTTGACAAAAGTAAATTTTTGTTGATTCTGGTGTTGCCAACAAGGCCACCCATGAAGTGAATTTCGTCCGATTCATCAATGATCAACTAAAGTTCAATGTGTCAATGGTCACCTTTAACACGTTGTCACCAGAAGAGATTTTGCCACGCTAAGATTTCCTCTATACAGTGAAACCTCGGATAACAAGCATAATCCCTTCCAGGAGAATCGTAATCCAAAGCACTCGCATATCAAAGCGAGTTTCCCCATATAATTCAATGGAAACGAAAATAATTTGTTCCGCATTGACATCTATGGCATGCAATACCTCATGTGGCCAGAGGTGGGGGGCCTCGGAGAGTCTGGAAACCTCGGAAAGGCTTGGGGAACTGAGTGGGCTAGATTCTCAAAGACTTACGACGGCGTATCTCCACGTACGCCGCCGTAAGTCCGAATCTGCGCTGTCATATATGCGCGACTGATTCTCAGAATCAGTTACACATAAATTCGGCTGAAATACGAGTGGCGTAAGTCTCCTACGCCATCGTATCTTGGGTGCATATTTACGCTGGCCGCTAGGTGGCGCTTCCGTTGATTTCCGCGTTGAATATGCAAATGAGCTAGATACGCCGATTCTCCAACGTACGTGCGCCCGTCGCAATTAGTTACGCCGTTTACGTAAGACATACGCTGGCGTAAAGATAAAGCTGCTCTCTAGGTGGCGCAGCCCATGCAAGGTTTGGACGTCGGAACAAGCGTATCCTTTTACGTCGTTTGCGTAAGTCGTACGCAAATAGGGCTGTGCGTAAGTTACGTTCACGTCTTAGGCAGTGTTCGACGTATCTTAGGCATTCTATCCGACGCATGCGCACTGGGATACGTCCACAGACGGCGCATGCGCCGTTCGTTAAAAGCGTCAATTACGTGGGGTCACGATTATTTTGTATAAAACACGCCCACCTCTTCCCCATTTGAATTAGGCGTGCTTACGCCGGCACATTTATGCTACGTCGCCGTAACTTAGGATGCAAGTGCTTTGAGAATACTGCACTTGCCTCACTAAGTTGCGCCCGCCGAAAGTTACGCCGCCCTACGTGAATCTAGGCCAGTATTTCTGTGTTTTTCTGCATATTTCCGAATGGCTCTGATTGGCTCCGGCACCCCCCACCTCTGGCCAAATACGGTACTGCACACCGCTGTGGCTTGAATTCTGCTTGTTTTGCGAGACAACACTCGCAATCCGAGTCAGGATTTAAAATAAAAAATGGTCGTATTGCGAAACACTCGTTAACCACGGTTTCACTGTATTACTGTTCCATTGACAAATACACTATATTGTCAAAAGTACTGGGACACCTGCCTTTACATTTTAATGTAATCCCAGTCTTAGTCCGTAGGGTTCAATATTGGGTTGGCCCACCCTTTACAGCTTCAACTCTTCTGGGAAGGTTGACCACAAGGTTTAAAAGTGTGTCAATGGAAATGTTTGATTTTTTTTTCCAGAAGCGCATTTGTGAGGTCGGGTACTGATGTTGGACGAGAAGTCCTGGCTCGCAGTCTCCACTCTAATTCATCCCAAAGCTGATATATCAGGTTGAGGTCAGGACTCAGGCCAGTCAAGTTCCTCCACCCAAAACTCGCTCATCCATGTCTTTATAGATTTTGCTTTTTGCGCTGGTGTGCAGTTATGTTGCAACAGGAAGGGGCTATCCCTAAACTGTCCCCACAAAGTTCGGAGCATGAAATTGTCCAAAATGTCTTGGTATGCTGACGCTTTAAGAGTTCCCTTCACTGGAACTAAAGGGCCAAACCCAACCCCTGAAAAACAACCCCACACCATAATCCCCCCTCCACCAAATGATTTGGACCAGTGCACAAAGCAAGGTCCATAAAGATATGGATGAGCGAATTTGGGGTGGAGGAACGTGACTGCCCTGCACAGAGTCCTGACCTCAACCCGATAGAACACCTTTGGGATGAATTAGAGCGGAGACTGCGAGCCAGGCTTTTCGTCCAACATCAGTGCCTGACCTCAAAAATGTGCTTCTGGAAGAATGGCCAAACATTCCCATAGACACTCCTAAACCTTGTGGACGGCCTTCCCAGAAGAGTTGAAGCTGTTATAGCTGCAAAGGGCGGGGCCAACTCAATATTGAACCCTACAGACTAAGACTGGGATGCCATTAAACTTCATGTGCGTGTAAAGGCAGGTGTCCCAATACTTTTGACAATATGGTATATTTTAGGATTTCCCACACTTATCACCTGGCAGATCAAGGAGGTGAATCTCTCCAACTAGAGATGCCCTCGTAAAGAGGACCTGCATTCCCTCGAAATGTGTGCCAGTGATTGCAGTTTGCAGAAAAAGGGCTACACCTTGCATGAACTGCTGGCCTTTCTTCATGTTCTTCCCAGTGAGGACACAGATATAGACATAAGACTATAGACAATAGATGGGGAGATGTGAGTCCATATTTGACCAAGCCTGATGAGTGCTGGAGCCTGTGTCATTAAGTATTGATGCTCCCCTTCCCCCAACAAATCCATACAATTAAAGGTATAATTACAGTTAAAGGATTGAACATAGCCAACCAAAGTCGACATAGGGCCAGATTCGGCAAGACTTGCGCTGGAGTATATCGATATGCGCCGCGTAACTGTAAAGATGCGCCGTAGTATCTATGTGGCTGTACCCACCAACCTAGATGCGCCAGAAAACGGGCCATTTCCGATCGGCTTAACTTTCCCTCGCCAGAGTATCGTCAGCGCATTTTTTTTCGCTTGTCGCATCCGTCGCGCCTATTGATTTGCCTTTCAAATATGCAAATGAGGGAGATTTCCCGATTCGCGAACGGATTAGCACCATACGCTGGCTACATGCGCCGCGCGTATCTCGTCCGTCCGTCGCAAAGTTATTTCTACAAATGGCTGCTTTATCTTTACTCCAGACGGCCTCAGGTCAGCAGGAGAGCAGCTACAGCAGCAGCGTTACCGACGAAACTAGCAAGCTGAGCACCCCCACTTGCAAGGACAACACCTCTGTGTGCCAACATGCCAGGGGCAATCGTGGTCCTAGCACTACTAATGGGTCCCCCGGTACGAAGGAGGCGGGCACGTGAGAGGATATACCGCACGCGCATGAGCCTCTTTGGCATGGGGGAGGAGGAGGTGTATCGCCTTTTCAGATTCAGCCCAGATGCAATACTTGAACTAACCACAACCCTGCAGGATGACATCACCAGCAAGACACACCGCTCACAAGCAGTGCAGCCACTGGTGAAGGTACTGGCAACACTTCATTTCCTTGCAACTGGATCATTCCAGCGTACAAGTGGAGTGGTGGCTGGGATGTCACAGTCCTCCATGAGCAGATGTGTGCACCAGGTTGTCCCTGCAATCCTCAGACGCATGTCCAACCAGTTCATCAGACCCACCACTGAGGAGCTGCGACTGAAGGCAATGACAGATTTCTACAACATTGCCAGATTCCCACGCACTGTGGGGGCCATTGATTGCACACATGTGGCCCTACAGCCCCCCAGTGCCACAGAGCACATATACCGCAATCGGAAGCATTGGCATTCCATCAACGTACAGGTGCCAAACACCCCGGGTCCAGCCATGACAGCTTCATATACAATCAGAGCCCCATCCCAATGGAATTCAAACAGAACATGTATGGGGACAGCTGGCTGGTTGGTGAGTGACATGGGTGGCAGGCATGACTGTCCCCCACCCATGATGCTGACATCACAAGGGCCACATGCATGACTAACATCCTCCTGTCTTTTCCCTTACAGGTGACTCTGCATATGCACTGGGACCCCATCTAATGACTCCTTTCCGGAACCCCCAAACCAGAGGAGAGAGAAAATACAATGAAGCACATATCAAAACTCGTGCAGTGGTGGAGCAAACATTCGGGCTCCTGAAGTCCCGTTTCCGCTGCCTGGATAAGTCTGGGGGGGCCTTATTGTATTCCCCTACCTTTGTGTGTCAGATCATCGGTGCATGTTGCATTCCGCACAACTTTGCCATGAGAAAAGGCCTGCAGATTGACATGCGTGATGACCTGACCCCCCAACCAGACAGCCCCCCCCCCTGCCAGAGGAGACCCAGTCTGCTGATAGAAGAGCAGTCAGGAGGGTCCTCGCCATAGGCATCTTTGGACACTAAACAAATACAATGATCACACGGACAATGCACGCATGCACACCACTGATGTCCCTAGATCACACACACCACATGCACATCGCATTGGATTAGCCCAAGTCCAACATGTAGGACTTGGGAGCAGCAACGCCAGCGTCAAGGCCCCAATGATGTCGCTGTCCATTCATACACCATTCACACAGCCGTGGGGATAACTTCTCCACCACGGCCGAGGGTGACACCCCTTACTGGCAGGAGTGCCACCCCCTCACATTCACACACCATTCACACTGCAACGCGTGCAGTATCAATAAAAAAAATAATCTCATGTCCTGAGCATTAAGAACAAATAAAATAAAAATCTCATATCCTGAGCATTAAGAACAAAAAAAAAACATCATCTGGGATGCCGGGGGCTCCTTCTGGTGGCCCCTCTCTGGCTCCTCAGCTGCCTGGATGGAGTGGGTGGGGGTGGGGGGGCATCTGGAGGTGGCTGATCCCCGGGTGGGCCACTCCTGGCAGGTGTGGCCTGCATGCCCTCCAAGGCCATGGCTATCCGGCCGAGGTAAGAGTTGGTCTGGGCCTGCATCCTGAGCTGCCGGGTGACCTGGTATTGTTGGGCCCGCCGACTCTGCCTCCCCTGGTCCCGGATGGCAGCAGTGTTTGCCTGGATGGCTGCAGTGAGGTGCCTTATATCACCCTGCACCTCCCCCAGACTGGTCACCACTGCAGCGCAGTTGCAGCTGACATCCTGCACTGCATTGGATATCTGGGCCACGGAGCACAGGTTGTCAGCCACTCTGTCCAGGTGCCCAACTATGTCCCCCATTTGCTGGGTCTGCCTAGCGTGATCCCTCGCCACCTGGTCCTGGACCAGATCAGACACCCCCCTGGTCTTCCGGGTGGCCTTCCTGGGGCCAGGAGATGGTTGTCCCCTTGAGGGGCTTCCTAGGATGGGGGAGGGTATTACAGAGGGCCCTGCAGAAGGGGAGGACTCCTCCAAAAATAAAATAATGTCCTGCTCTGCCACAACAGGCTCCTCCTCAACCACCTCTGCAGGTGAGGTGTGGGCACTCTCCTCCTCCACCTCGGTCTCCTCACCACCCATGGGCTCGGTCACAGGATGCCGTTTGGGGGATGGGGTGGACTGGCCGCCAACAGATGATGGCCCAGCTCCGTCATCTGTGGATGACACAAAGCAGACACATGTTGGTGGTCCCACACACTTGGCACATGTACCCCCCCCCCACTCCACATGCAACACACCAAAAAGGGGGTATAAAACACTTACCTGTCCTGGAGCCTTCCTCCATGGAGTCATATCCAGGGACCCCCTCCAACTGCTCCCTGTCCAGGCAGCGGGCGACCACCTCCTCCTCCGTGGTCAGGCTGACTGCACATGGGGGTCCACCACCCGTGCCCCTCTCATGCCTGCTGATGGTGGCCACCTTGCCACGGACCTTGCGCCACAGGTCATTTATTTTTTTTTGGATATCGCTAGCAGTCCGGGTGGAGTACCCCAAAACATTCACCCTGCCAGCAATGGTCTCCAGGATGGCTTGCTTCCTATCCCGGCTGGTCTTCTGACTTTTTTTGCCGTGGAGGAAGTCATTATAAGTCTCCATAGCGGAGATTATAACAGAGACCTCCTGTGAATTGAAATTAAGGTTTCTCCTCTCTTTGGGGGGAGCGGGAGCAGCCATCTCTTTGCAAAAGTAACTTCCCTGGGGTGGGGGGAAACGGAAATACTTTTGCGCCGGAATGGCGCTTCCGCTAGCGCTTTTAAACGCACAACGGAACACATTGCGCTGACGTTTCCCGTGAAGTGGTGCAGACGGAAGTTGTGAGCATGCGCACAGGGGGCCGAGTGAAGCCTCACTCACTGCGCATGCTCCGTGGATGATGCGCTGAACGTAAGCCTCTGCGCTGGGCTCCGCCCATCATTTACATATGATCACACCCACTTCCACTTGCGTCGGGTTACGCCAGCGCATTTTCGTTACTCTGGCGCAACTTTAGGAGCAAGTGCTATGTGAATAACAGTACTTGCTCCTAAAGTTTCGCCGGAGTAACGTAAATGAGAATCGTTACTCCAACATAAAGATTCGCCCATCTACCTGAATCTGGCCCATAATAGCTATCTCTCGCCATTTGCTAAGAACAATGATCACTATTGATCTTTTTTACATTCAGTTCCTTATGGGACAAAGTACATGTTGTACTTTGTCCCATTTTCTTAGGTTCCCTATAACACTAGCTGTGATCAGGGCCTTATTTAAGGCAGGGCAAAAGGGTAAGCTGCCCTGGGCCCTGTCATTGTTGTGAGGCCCACAGCAGCTGCCTCATATTTGTCAACTATCCCAGTTTAAATTCCTTTGTCCCTTAAAGTTTTTTTAGTTCTGTGCTGTGTCCTGATATTTCAGTGTGAAGTTCTGCTACTAATGCTGCCCAGCTCTGCCCTATTGTTGTGTACAGATGACTCACCGCAGACCCTGGCTGGCATTCAGAAACAAAGTACGCCGGCGTATCTCCAGATACGCTGCCGTAAATTCAAATGTGCGCCGTCGCATCTTTACGCAGATTCAGAAGGCAAGAAACGCCTAAAAACATGGCTTCAGCCGTCCGACGTAACTTGCCTACGCCGGCATATCGTGGGCGTATAGTTACGCTGGACGCATTCGACGTTCCCAATAAAATGAGCTAGATACGCCGATTCACGAACGTCGTTGCGCCCGGTGTATTGATATACGTCGTTTGCGTAAGGCGTATGACCGGCGTAAAGTTACCACTGCTATATGAGGCGCAGCCAATGTTAAGTATGGACGTCGGAACAGCGTAAAATTTTCCGCCGTTTGCGTAAGTCGTATGCGAATAGGGCTGTGCGTAAGTTACGTTCACGTCTAAAGCATTGAGTATTTGCGACGTGATTCAGAGCATGCGCACTGGGATACGTCCACGGACGGCGCATTTGCGCCGTTCGTTCGGCCCATCATTTACATGGGGTCACGGCTCATTAACATGTATCACGCCCACCTTCCACCTACTTTGAATTAGGCCTACGCCGGCCCATCCACGCTACGCCGCCATAACTTAGGATCAGGGCTGCCATCAGGGGGGTACAGGCAGTACACCTGTAAGGGGCCCGGGGGTCCCCAGGGGCCCGGATGGGAACTCCCTAAAAAAAAAAAAATTTTTTTTTTTTAGGGGTCCGGAGGTCCCCAGGGGCCCGGAGGCCACCAGGGCCCCAGATGGCAACCCCCTCTTTTTTTAATTATTTTTTTAATTAAAAAAAATATATTTTTTAATATATTTTTATTTTATTTTTTATTAAAGGGCCAATTTTTTTTCTTTTTATTTTTTTAGGGGTCCGGAGGTCCCCAGGGGCCCAGAGACCCCCAGGATCCCGGATGGCAACCCCCCTTTTTTTTATAAAAAAAAAATATATTTTTTTATATATTTTTATTTTATTTTTTCATGAAAGGGCTATTTTTTTCCCAGTAACCTCTAGCAACCAATCAGTGAGCAGTATTACTGTACAGTAATCTCTAGCAACCAATCAACAACAAGAAATCATGTGCTGTAACCTCTACCAATTAATCAGTGAGCCATAATGTGTGCTGTAACCTCTAGCAACCAGTCAGTAAGGGGTAATGATATGTTGTAACCTCTGGCAACCAATCAAAATCACTGCCTGATCTGATACAGTAAACTGATTTTACGTCTAGCTGATATTTATTGTGTGTCTTAGAGCAGGTGGAGAGCAAAATTGCATGGGGGGGGCTAAGAAATGTTTTGCTCAGGGTCCAATCAACATTAAAGACGGCCCTGGCTATGATGTCAGATGAGGCTCCTTTCCTTGGTGCACAGCCCTCCGCCATTGCAGGTAGCAAGGAGAAGGCTGCTTTGATAATGATCACTTGTCTCCGGCTCCCAGGACAAGCCCAAGGCAAGCACTGGTATGAGGAATGCGGGGGGAGGGGGAGGGAAACGTATCATCTATTGCACGCAGCTCTCAATTTTTTTTATTTGATCAACACAAAGCATTTCTGTGGACTTTGTCAGCCCTGCCCAATTTTTATTTGCTAAACGACTCAATCTATCCCACTGGATCCCCACACATGCATTCTCATTGTGCGTTTCAGGTATCTGGCACCTCGTAGAAATCTGCGTCATTCACACCTAGGCTAGGAATCTGAAGTGTTGGGCTATTAAGCACACACCTGAGCACTGCACTCTCTACATTACACACTCCTGAGCCCTGCACTCTGTGCGTTACACACACCTGAGCCCTGCACTCTCTGCGTTACACACACCTGAGCCCTGCACTCTCTGCGTTACACACACCTGAGCCCTGCACTCTTTGCGTTACACACACCTGAGCCCTGCACTCTCTGCGTTACACACACCTGAGCCCTGCACTCTCTGCGTTACACACTCCTGAGCCCTGCACTCTCTGCATTACACACACCTGAGCCCTGCACTCTCTGCATTACACACACCTGAGCCCTGCACTCTCTGCATTACACACACCTGAGCCCTGCACTCTCTGCGTTACACACACCTGAGCCCTGCACTCTCTGCGTTACACACACCTGAGCCCTGCACTCTCTGCGTTACACACACCTGAGCCCTGCACTCTCTGCATTACACACACCTGAGCCCTGCACTCTCTGCATTACACACACCTGAGCCCTGCACTCTCTGCGTTACACACTCCTGAGCCCTGCACTCTCTGCGTTACACACACCTGAGCCCTGCACTCTCTGCATTACACACACCTGAGCCCTGCACTCTCTGCATTACACACACCTAAGCCCTGCACTCTCTGCATTACACACACCTGAGCACTGCACTCTCTGTGTTATGTACTTCTGAGCCTTGTACTGCATGCAATACACACTTTATGTGTCCTGCACTCTCTGTGTTAGGCAATGCTGACCCCTGCATAGGGTGACCACATTTCCTAACTGCCATTCAGGGACACACACCTCTCTCACCTTCCCCCCAAAAAAGTGAGGGGGGGCAGGGGAAAATGTAGTCTCGGGGTTGATGTGCCACCAGATGCAGTGCCGCTGTCACTCCCTCTGTATGAGCCACATGCGTAGAAGAAAAGGAGTGGCGTCACTATCTGGATAGTGAAGATCACACCAGTCCCTGCTGCTTGCCGCTGGAGGAGGTGCCGTAGGGGGGGGGGGGGGACAGCAGTGCTGCACTATCAGTTTCTAGGGGGTGGCTGTGTCCTCTATTTCATTCCGGGACATTGTATTGTCCCGGAATGAAGGTGCCCGGGACCTGGGACAGACATGTCAATTGCGGGACAGTCCCGGGCAATCCGGGACACGTGGGCACCCTACCCCTGCACTCTCTGCATTACCAATTCCTGACCCCAGCACTCTTTGCATTACCCACTCCTGACCCCTGCACTCTCCGTGTTACCCAATCTGGAACTCTGGAACTCCAGCACTCTTTGCATTAACCTCTCCCGACCCCTGCACTGTCTGTGTTACCCTCTCCGGACCCCAGCACACTTTGCATTACCCACTCTTGACCCTGCACTCTCTGTGCACTCTCTGTGTTACCCACTCCTGACCCCAGCACTCTCGGTGTTACCCACTCCTGAACAACCCAGCACTCTTTGCATTACCCACTCCTGACCCTTGCACTCTCTGTGTTACCCACTCCTGCACTCTTTGCATTACCCATTCCTGACCCCTGCAGTCTCTGCATTACCCTGCACTCTCTGCAATACACAATCTTGACCCCTTCCAGTATTTGCTTTACACAGTCCCAAACCTTGCACTGTAGACACTATGTTGCAGTGGCGGTGCATCCATAGAGGGCGCAGGAGCGCCGCCCCCTCTCGCACCTGCACCGCCACTGAATACAATACATCGATTGATGCATTGCATTAATCCATGTATTGTCGCTGTTGCCCACTATTCAGATGGCTGGCCCCCTGGTGAGCGCCAGCCATCTGAATAACGACAGTTGGTTGCTTTAGAAGTGTCTATCAAAGCCAGTGGCTGCGTTTGATGGCATGGCACAGTGGTGACAATTGATGGGCACAGTGGCGATAAATGATGGCACAGTGGCTGCGTTTGATGGCATTGCACAGTGGCGAAAATTGATAGCACAGTGACGACAATTGATGGCACAGTGGCTGCATTTGATGGCACAGTAGCTGCGTTTGATGGGCACAATGAGGCTGCAATTGTTTTCTTTTGTTTGTTTGTGCCCCCCCCCCCCCAACATTTTTAAGAGCCAGCCGCTACTTCTATGTTGTACATTTCATACTCCTGACTACTGCACTCTGTATGCTGGGCTTTATATGACAAACTCCGGGCCACTGCACTCAAAGTTATATACTCCTGATGTTCTTCTTTAAGGCAGGATGTGTATAGAAAAGCATATATTGTACGTAAGACTTTCATTCCCTAATACTAACCTGAGCTCCCCCTCAATCCAGCGATGTCCATGAGAGCCTTGCCCCTCCAGGGACTTACACTCTTAAATGGCTTTAGGCAGCAGCGATAGCCACTAGCATGGCCCACATCACTTAGATCTTTCCCAGCCTGGCTGCAGTTGGAAACACACATTAAGGGAACACATTTAACCCCTTGATCACCCCCTAGTGTTAACCCCTTCCCTGCCAGTGACATTTACACAGTAACCAGTGCTTTTTTATGGCACTGATTACTGTATAGGTGTTACTGGTCCTAAAAATGTGTCAACAGTGTCCGATTTGTCCACCGCAATGTCGCAGTCCCACTAAAAATTGCTGATCGCCGCATTACTTGTATGATAAAGAAAAATGCCATAAATCTATCCCGCTATAACTTTTGTGCAAACCAATCAATATACACTTACTGCGCTATTTTTTACCAAACATATGTAGAAGAATACATATCGGCCTAAACTGATGAAGACATTTTTTTATTTAGTTTTTATTTGGGGATATTTATTATAGTAAAAGGTAAAAAATATTGTTTTTTTCTTTCAAAATTGTCGCTCTTTTTTTGTTTATAGCGCAAATTTTTTTTATTGCAGAGGTGATCAAATACCACCAAAAGAAAGCTCTATTTGTGGGAAAAAAGGTACATTTTGATAAGGTACATCGTCGCACGACTGCACAATTGTCAGTTAAAGCGAAGCAGTGCCGCATCGCAAAAAAATTGCCTGGTCATTAACCGCTTGCTGACTGCACGGGCAGGCAAAGCAACTTATTTATACATTGCTTTGAAAGAAAAAAACAATATTTTTTACCTTTTACTATAATAAATATCCCAATAAATAAAAAAATGTCTTCATCAGTTTAGGCCGATACGTATTCTTCTACATATGTTTGGCAAAAAATAGCGCAGTAAGTGTATATTGATTGGTTTGCACAAAAGTTATAGCGGGATAGATTTATGGCATTTTTCTTTATTTTACAAGTAATGCGGCGATCAGCAATTTTTAGTGGGACTGCGACATTGCGGCGGACAAATCGGACACTTTTGACACATTTTTAGGACCAGTAACACCTATACAGTAATCAGTGCCATAAAAAAGCACTGAATACTGTGTAAATGTCACTGGCAGGGAAGGGGTTAACTCTAGGGGGTGATCAAGGGGTTAAATGTGTTCCCTAAATGTGTGTTTCAAACTGCAGACAGGCTAGGAAAGATGCCCCCTAGCGGGCCCGTGAGCGATGCTGCCGACGCGTGACCACTGCGGTCTCCGTGACCGCGCCCGCGGGGAACATTTTCCAAAGGGGACACTCTTACTGGTGATCTGGGGGTCACCAGGGAATTCCCTTAATTTCTTCATGCAGGGGGATTGTTTGTTTTTTCTCAAAAAAAGTGGAGATACATTTTAAGTAATTTAACCAACCAGTATTTACTCTATGGGTGTGTCAGGTTTTCCCGGGATCTTTATTAAAATGTTGCTAAGCCCACAACAGTAAAATCAGTCTGTATATGCAGTAAAGCATGTTTGTTATACTCATTGTGGAACCTAAGGGCTTAATTGTCTGCATTGTGTAAAAAGGCTGTTTGATCCTGTCTCCTCTGATCCTCACTTTCTTTCAGGGGTCCCCTCACCTTCATCTCCGGACAGTACAGAGGGTAGGGGACAAGCTGCACATGCTCCGTTTGGTGTGAATTGCTAGAGATTTTTTTTTTTTTTGTTTTCGTAGGAGAACGCATGTGATCAGCATAGGGCCAATCAGCACTATCCAGACAGAGGATTAGGGGTCCTGCATCCTCATAGGACAGCTAGAGCTGTATGAAACTCCTCCTTCAAGCTTTAACCAGAAACTGATAGAAGTCAAAAGACTGCTATATACTGCTGATGGGAAAAGGTATTTATCAGTTTATATTTACTGTTGAATTTCCATGTTCTGTGTACTGTGGGAAACCAGATATAGGGCCAGATTGAGGTAGAGTTGCGCTGGAGTATTTCAATATGCGCCGCGTAACTGTGATTATGCGCCGTCGTTTCTATGTGGCCGAACCCACCAAACTAGATGCGACAGAAAACGGGCCATTTCCGATCGGCTTAACTTTCGACGCCTGAGTCTCGTCAGCGCATAATTTCGCTTGGTGCATCAGTCGCGCCTATTGATTGAATATGCAAATGAGGGAGATTTCCCGATTCGCGAACGGATTAGCACCATACGCCGGCTACATGCGCCGCGTGTATCTCGTCCGTCCGCAAAGTTATTTCTACAAATAGCTGCTTTATCTTTACTCCAGACGGCCACAGGTCAGCAGGAGAGCAGCTACAGCAGCGTTACCGACGATAAGAGCTAGCTGAGCACCCCTACTTGCAGGACAACACCTCTGTCCATGCTTGTCTGTCAACTTTTACAGCCATGGAGGAAGACATCATAGGTCTCCATAGCCGAGATGACGGCTGACAGCTCCTGGCCTTTAGAGTTCAGCTTTCTCCTGTGTGTTTGCGGGGAACGGGAGCAGCCATCGCAGAACAAAAGTAACTTCACTGCGGGGAGGGGGAACAGGATATACTTTAGTGCCGGAATGGCGCATCTACGGGCGCATTTAAACGCCCAACGGAACGCATTGCGCTGACGTTTCCCGTGAAGTGGTGCCGACGGAAGTTGTGAGCATGCGCACAAGGGGGCGAGTGGAGCCTCACTCACTGCGCATGCTCCGTGGATGATGCGCTGAACGTAAGCCTCTGCGCTGGCCTCCGCCCATCATTTACATATGATCACACCCACTTCCACTTGCGTCGGGTTACGCCAGCGCATTATCGTTACTCTGGCGCAAGTTTACGCGCAAGTGCTATGTGAATAACAGTACTTGCGCCGAAAGTGTCGGCGGAGTAACGTAAATGAGAAACGTTACTCCAGAGGAAAGATACTCCCATCTACCTGAATCTGGCCCATAGTGAATGCAGAGTCCTGGGTTAAGTAACATTTTAAGGTTTGACAGATAAATTCAGTAAATTCTGCTAAATAACAAACCTAATATCTCAGACAACAGCATAAATGGCCCAATAATCCCACAGTTAGGTAGGGTCCTTGCAATTCCAAGTTCAAGGCTAGAGATTCACTATGTTACCAAAAGTATTGGAACACCTGCCTTTACACACACACATGAACTTTAATGACATCCCAGTCTTAGTCCGTAGGGTTCAATATTGAGTTGGCCCCGCCCTTTGCAGCTATAACAGCTTCAACTCTTCTGGGAAGGCTGTCCACAAGGTTTAGGAGTGTGTCTATGGGAATGTTTGACCATTCTTCCTGAAGCACATTTGTGAGGTCAGGCACTGATGTTGGATGAGGAGGCTTGGCTCACAGTCTACGCTCTAATTCATCCCAAAGGTGTTCTATCGGTTGAGGTCAGGATTCTGTGCAGGTCAGTCAAGTTCCTCCACCCCAAACTCGTTCACCCATGTCTTTATGGACCTTGCTTTGTGCACTGGTCCAAATCATTTGGTGGAGGGGGATTATGGTTTTGGGTTGTTTTTTAGGGGTTGGGATTGGCCCCTTAGTTCCAGTGAAGGGAACTCTTTAGACATCAGCATACCAAGACATGTTGGACAATTTCATGCTCCAAACTTTGTGAAAACGATTTGGGCATGGCTCCTTCCTCTTCCAACATCTTTGGAATGAATTAGAGCGGAGTCTTCAAGCCAGGCCTTTTCGTTCAACATCAATACCTGACCTCACAAATGCGCTTCTGGAAGAATGGTCAAACATTCCCATAGACACACTCCTAAACCCTGTGGACGGCCTTCCCAGAAGAGTTGAAGCTGTTATAGCTGCAAAGGGCGGGCCAACTCAATATTGAACCCTATATAGCTCCAATACTTTTGATAATATGGTGTACCTAACCTCACACAGTGATACACTTGTGTGTATCCCATATGTACTTCTATCTGCTCTCCCGTCATCATGCTCCTACCTGTACCATTATATCCAAAGTATTTTTCTTTTGAATGTGTCCCACCTCCTGTCCTATGCATCTATCACTTGTCTCTGATCTTCATCCTCTTCCTGCATACCACACCAACAGTATTCCAAAACCAATTGCCTTATCTCCAAACCACCTGCCGCCAAAGAAAGGAGCACATGGCTCAGACACTAGTCAAGGATTGAGCACATTTTGATATTATAACCTAATAAAATAATGGTTAAAGAATAAAAGTAGCGCTACCCCATTCAGGAGCCGCTGATTATAAGTGGGATCGGTGTGTTGTGTTACCTGGCAGGTGTCTAGGGGTGATACTTGTGAGTTGAGGAAAAGAGAGCGAATGTCCAGTCTTTAGATGGGTTTTCTTCAATGCTTTATTCCAAGGCCCAACATGGCCAACATCAACATGGTACAGGACAGGAAAGGTTGATGAGCAGAGAGAGAGCTTGAGTATCAGGCCTTGGATATCGAAAGGTGAGAGAGCAATCTTACTCTCAGCAATGATGAACTCAGTTCGTCGCCACTCCAATTGGAATGGGTAAAGTGCCCCCGGACAGGCATCTGCCTCAGGCATAGCAGCCAGAACGTCACTTGCAAGTGCTGGGAGGACCAGGACTCTGTCACAGGCCTAGTACTTGAGTGAGCATGAAATTGAAATGAGCGAGTCCTCCCAATAGGTTTAGTTAGAGTCACTGGATCCCCGATAGTTCGTTCAAGCCCTATTGGATCACCTGCCTCTGGGTTCTACTCAAGCCAATCCCCCCCCCACCGTACGGCTTCCAGCTTGGGATCCTTTTGGGAAAGGTTTGGGACCCAGAAGCTACTGGGATCCCTCTCCGTGTTAGAGTGAAGCTCCGCATGGTGCGCAACTTCGGCCAGGTAGGCCATGGCTGCGGGTCCATGGATGCGCGCACCCTGAAGGTGGATTCCGCACATGGAACTCGGACCCCTCAGGCCAAGGTGGCTGCCCCAGATATAGCCTCCCTCAGCATGCCTTAGTGAGGGAACCAACCCCCCTGATTGGCTGCTGAGTAAAACGAGTGCGCCAGAACCCCTCTAGCGCCAGCTGCCGCCCAGGGGTGGAAACAAACCCCTGGAGCGCAGAACGACCCAGAGGACAGTTCTGGAAATGACAGCAGCCCAAATTTGACAAAATTATGAATGGGAACTGTGCAAAAACAGTGTAGCGCTGGACAACATATACCCTATAAATTAATACATAAGGCAATAGGTATAAACAATGTTAAAACTATCACAGGTATCCAATACCTATATATATCAACAAATATTGTGAAAAAATAAATAGACAATGTAAGTGACTAATTCAGCACATGAAGTGCAAAACAAAAAGTCCACAGAAAAAACAGGGAATTTCCAGCCCCTTTCAATACAGATGGTGCAAGCAGTAAAAGTCCAATTAGGAGATCCACAGGTGAGGAAAAAGGGAAAATCAGACATCAGTGGCCCAACACCAGTGAAAATAAAGGCTTACCAGAAAGCCTGTGACTATCCCTTTTCAGGAGTAGTCTAAACAGGCATAGCAGGAGATTGTAATCCACAGAGACAAAACGGTATCTTCTCCATAGATTAAATGGTGGAATCCACAGCTCCCCTTGGGGTTAAGCAGTACTTCCAAATGGAACTTGCATAGATGTATGTGAGCATGTGTTATCAAACACCATGTGGGGAGAAGAAAAGGGACAATCCCATAGTGTAAACGTATAAAAACGAAGGGATTTATTTTAATGATAAAAAGTTGAACAGCATAAAAATACTCTCATTCATAGAGAGTGATACAAAGTCCTTGCAAGGTTAAAAAAAGCTCTGTGTAGGTATCAGACCGCCTGAGGCCGTTAGCGCATGCGCACTGCGTGTGTATCTGCCCGACGATCGTTTTGTCGTAATGACGTCATCAGGGGGACCTGTAGATCTCCTAATTGGACTTTTTACTGCTTGCACCATCTGTATTGAAAGGGGCTGGAAATTCCCTGTTTTTTCTGTGGACTTTTGTTTTGCACTTCATGTGCTGAATTAGTCACTTACATTGTCTACTTAGTTTATACGCAATATTTGTTGCCATATATAGGTATTGGATACCTGTTGTTCAGTATATATTGTTTTGCACAATGCTATAATCATTTTTGTATTCACTGCTTTTTTGCACATAGCAATTTTCCAATGATTTATATCACTCATAGTTTTAACATTGTTTATACCTATTGCCTTATGTATTCATTTATAGGGTATATGTTGTCCAGCGCTACACTGTTTTTGCACATTTTTCTTCACACTTTATATCTAAGTTGTAGTGTTTAGCAGCAGGACGTCCTTCCCAGGAGCTTTTCTTAATTGTTTTATTAACAATATCTTTTTCACTAAGCGCAAATTCCCCCCATCCCCCCTCTTTTCCTTTCTTTTACATATGAATGGGAGCTACGTAACGCTCCCATTCCCCACTAACTTTTGCATAACGCCCCTAAAGAAAGTAAGGGGGCGCTACATAAGCATGTTACATTTTTACATAGTTACATTGGTACAGCTTGGACAGACATAAGACTGCGGTGCTAGCACCAGGGGGACTTGGCGGGGCTTTCTTCGGCAGAGACACACTGTAGAGTTTCCAACAATTAGTATTCCCTGTCGAGAGAATACCTGAAGAGGGCCTGGTGCCCTGGATAAGCGGGGTGAGGACAGAACATTTCCTGGCCTGGGAAGTTAACAACAACTGCTGTCATAATTGGTGACAGTCCTGTATTCCTCCCAGATGGGACAAACAGCACAGGAAATAGACATACGGTTGACATGTTTCACACAAAAGAGTGCTTAATTATTATTATTATACACAATTTATATAGCGCCAACAGTTTATGCAGTGCTTTACAATGTATAGGGGGGCAACACAATTACAGTACAGTTCAATACAGAAGGGACAGGAAGGCCCTGCTTGTAGAGCTTACATTCTAAAGCAGAGGTCTCCAAACTGTGGCACGAGGGCCAGATGTGGCCCTTTGCTAGCCTTTATCCGGGCCTCTGGGACACTATTCCTCCCACTGGCACCAGCAATATGGCACCATGTTTTCTACTGATACCAATGATGAGATACTTTTTCTCCTACTAATACCAATAATGGGGCACTACTCCTCCTACTGACCACCAACCCTGAGGCCATATTTATTCTCACTGATGCTGGGCTCAGGACATTTTTTAACCCTGCTAGCCACAATCCGGCCCTCCTAAAGTCTGAAGGACAGTAGACTGGCCCTTTGTATGAAAAGTTTGGAGACCCCTGTTCTAAAGGGAGGGGGTGGTGGTACAAAAGGTAATATATGCAGGGAATGATTTGATGGGGGTGGCTTGGGGACAGTTGTTAGGTGTGTGTGGGATAGGCTTCCCTGAATAAGTGAGTTTTCAGGGATCTCCTAAAGGTGAAGAGGATAGAGGCCGGGGCGTGTCCAAGATGGCGACGGGAGAGGACGTGTAGTGACTGAGCTCCCACTCTGAGAATCCTTTCTGCCTTGTTCCTTGTGTGGATTCTGGGCCACCTTTTCGCAAATCCTTCCCCTGTCCCACGGGGAATGCGCCGGAATAGCAGGGGCTGTCGGACCCCCCGCAACACCGCCGCCGGGCCCACCCCGCCGAAGTCCGGGCCTAAGCACACGCCTGGCCCTCTGCGGCCTTCCCCTTCTGTCTGCATGGCGTCCCATCCGGACATCCCGCGGGACGACGCGATCCAGGCCAGTTCGGCGGCGTTTGAGGCACTCATGGCGGCGATCTCCACCTGCCAATCAGCCCTAACGATTAAGATTGACCATGTCCAGGCGGACACAGCGCTCATACGCCGCGACCTGGATGCGTTCAGGGACCGCGTGGCGGAGGCGGAGAGATGGGTCTCGGACCTGGAGGACACCCAGAGGGATCACCACACTGACATCCAGTCCTTGAAAGCCAGGGTGAAGGTCCTGGAGCACAGAGCGGAAGACGCCGAGAACAGGAACCGCCGCAATAATCTCCGTGTCCTTGGCCTCCCGGAGGGGGCAGAAGGTACTGATCCTGTTGCCTTCATGGAGCAGATCCTCCCCACTATCCTCCCGGCCGCCCGGTTCTCCCACTACTTCTCTATTGAGAGAGCCCATCGCATACCGGCGACCAGAGGCCCTGTAGGAGCGCCGCCGCACACCTTTATTTTCAAGTTCCTCCACTACCGCGACAGGGACACTCTTCTCAGGGCTGCACGTCTGCCAGGAGATCTCAAGTACCAGAACGCCAGGCTCCTGATTTTCCCGGACTACTCGGTGGAGACACAGCGCCAGCGCAAGTCCTTTGACCACGTCCGTGCCATGCTGAGAGAACGGGGGATCAAGTACAGCATGCTCTTCCCTGCCAGGCTCAGAGTTCAAGATGGTGAGAGAGTCCACTTTTTCACTTCCCCGAGAGATGCCGCGGCCTGGGCCGAATCCCTCCCTGGCTGAGAGACCGGTAACTCATCCCTTCTTCAACTTTGTCAACTGACTGTGAGTAACCTACTGTCCCCACCACAGCTCCCCTACCTAACTAACACTGCGGAGGCATCCTCCTTTGTTCCTGGGGGGTTGGGAGGGCCGGACCCCACCCTGTCACCTTGTTTGGCTGCCGCCTTTCCCCCCCCCGGCTGCATCTCCCCAGCAGTGGGCCAGGAGCTATAGCTGATCCTCCTCTCCGTTCCCCTCCACCACCCCCATGTCTCACATCCTGCTGACATTTCGATGGAGGGCGCCCCCCCCCCTCTCTTCTATCCCCCTGAAAGTTGACTCACATCTGTTTTTCCCCCTTTTATTTTTATTTTTTGACTCCCTGTTGGATGTCCTTGTTGCTAGTACTCAAGAACTGCACCCCCGGGACTCCGGGTGATCCACACACCTCATCCTCCTGCGGATTCTCAGGACCACTAACTGTTTTGACCTACAGTAGCGGGTAGCCGCTTGGACACTGCCCTCATGTCCGGCCTTAGGGCTGGGGTTTGTTTTGGGATGCAAGTCCTCCTCCATGTTCGGGGGGGGGGCGGGGTGGGGGGGGGGTTGGGAAGCCCGGTTGGCGCCCTGTTATGTTTGATTGTTTTATGCTCTATGACAGTACTGTTGATTTCTTGCATATTGATTGCTCTGGAGATGGGCCGACGGCCTTCCCCCGCCCCGGTGATGGTCGCGGGTGAATGGTTGGAGGCTCCTGTGTAGCTCTGCCCC
The DNA here is from genome assembly GCA_029574335.1 of Rana kukunoris. Classification (NCBI taxonomy): domain Eukaryota; kingdom Metazoa; phylum Chordata; class Amphibia; order Anura; family Ranidae; genus Rana; species Rana kukunoris. The sequence goes on from CM056051.1 coordinate 23,589,341, forward strand.
TCTGGTGATCTGCCTGATGGTTTGCAATGGCTGCTCTTGATGTCCTCTCCTGGAACACACGGGGCCTGAACTCCCCAGTCAAGAGGTCCCTAGTGTTCCAATTTATTAAAAAGCATAGCCCGCATGTTTGTGTGTTGCAGGAGACACATCTGATGGGTAGCAAAACCCTCAGCCTCAAAAAGCCCTGGGTAGGTCACCACTATCATTCCACTTATTCTAATTATGCCAGGGGGGTTAGTGTTTTAGTGCTCAAATCCCTCCCCTTTAAGCTCCTTGATTTAGTTTTTGACCCGGATGGCAGATTTGTGTTGGTCCATGCTTTGATCTATAATCTCCCCTGGGTACTGGTGGGCTTGTACCTGCCCCCTCCTGCCTCCCTGGCGGTCCTGGGAATACTTGCGGCCAAGTTGGCGCAGTTTCCCTGTGAAAATGTGGTCCTAATGGGTGACTTCAACCTAGTCCCAGACACTGGTATGGACAGGTTCACCTCATCGGGCACCACTCGCCAGGGACTGGCGGAATGGGCTGACACGTACGGGCTCACGGACGTTTGGCGCTGGAGGAACCCGGGGACTCGGGCCTTCACCTGCCACTCAGCCACCCATAAATCCTTCTCCAAAATTGACTGAGGTATGTGGGGACGCCAGTACTACCCCGGGTGAGTGACATTACTATCCTCCCTCGCGGGATCTCGGACCACGCCCCACTCCTCCTCTCACTGACTCTGACGACGGATCCGGCCAGCAACCTCTGGCGGCTCTCCAGGTTCTGGATCTCAGATCTGGAGGTGGAGCCCAAGTTTCATGATACTCTCCGATCCTATTGGGCGGAAAACCCGGGTACGGCTGCGGAGAACACGGTGTGGGATGCCTTTAAGGCCTCCTCCTGGGGACACTACCAGTCCCTGATTGCGGGGGTCCGGAGGGAGCGCAGGGCGGAACTCACCAGGGTGGAAGGGGAGGCGGTTCGACAGGAGGCCCTGTATGTCAACACCCGAGACCCGCAACACTACTCCTCCCTGCAATCCCTGACGCGGCAGGCAGTCCTCCTCCGGACAGCCTTGACTCAGAAGAAGCTTCTTCATCAGACTCAGCGTATTTTCGAACAAGGGGAGCGGTCGGGGAGGCTTTTGGCCTGGCTGTCCAGGGAGCACTCGGGTGCGTCTGCCGTTGCCCAGGTGAGGGATGGGGAGGGGACCCTACACTCAACTCCGCAGGAAATCAACCGATGTTTTGCGGAGTATTACCAGCAACTGTACACCTCTAGAGTAAAGTATGACCTCCCGAACCTAGTGACCTATCTGGAGGAGGTGGACATCCCAGTCCTCACGTCCTCTGCGGCGCGTAAATTGGACGCGCCATTTCAGATCGAGGAGATACAGGCCGCCCTAAAAATGATGCAGGGGGGTCCGGATGGGTTCCCGGTTGAATTTTACAAGACCTATGGAGAAGACCTGGCCCCTAGGTTAATATCTTTGTTTGCGTCGGCCTCGGATCTGGGTGCACTCCCGGACTCGATGTGTGACGCGGTCATTGTGGTAATCCCCAAGGCCGGTAAAGATCCCACTTTGTGCTCCTCATACCATCCTATCTCCCTCCTCAATGTCGACGCGAAGCTCTTCGCGAAGATCCTTGCCAATAGGCTTAACACTGTTATTACGGCCCTGGTCCACCCAGACCAGACGGGCTTCATGCCGGGTCGGGGGACCGACATTAACCTTCATCGTTTACACGCCCACCTTGCGGTGGCGGTCCCGGACGGCGCCGGCGTGGTGGCCTCGCTCGACGCTGAGAAGGCCTTCGATTCTGTCGAGTGGGGCTACTTCTGGGCGGTTTTGTCGCACTTCGGTTTTGGACCCCGGTTTTTGTCCTGGATACAAATGCTGTATGCTCGTCCAAGGGCACGTATTCGCACCAATGTGACCCTGTCGCCCCCCTTCTCCTTGGAGCGGGGGACCAGGCAGGGTTGCCCACTTTCCCCGGCTCTATTTGCCTTGGCCCTGGAACCCCTGGCCGCGCATATTAGGCGCGACCCGGGGGTCCGGGGGATCAAGGTGGGATCCCTAGAGGAGAAATTATCACTTTACGCTGACGGCGCCCTTCTGTACCTGGCAGATGCGTCTGCTTCACTCGGTGAAGCACTGTCCCACTTTGAGAAATTTGCATCATTTTCGGGGGTGAGAATCAACTGGGACAAGTCAGTGCTCCTTCCTCTCCACCCATCGCTGTCTCGCTCCGACTCACACACCTCCCTGCGCTGGGTGGATGAGTTCACGTATCTGGGGGTTAGAGTGGGCCTTGAGCCGAGGTCATACATGGAGAAAAATGTTCTCCCGACGTTAGAACATCTGTCCGGACGTTGTGCGGTCTGGCGTACCCTTCTCCTCTCGCCGGTCGGACGGGGTAACCTCATAAAGATGGTGATACTCCCCAAGTTGCTCTATTTCTTTCGCCAGACCTCTGTTACTATCCCGAAGTCCTTCTTCCGACGACTTGACAGCATAGTGACGGCGTTCATATGGGCGAACAGCCCTCCCCGGGTTGCCAAACGTTTCCTCTATCTACCCCTGTCCCAGGGGGGTCTGGCCTTCCCAAACTTCCTTGCCTACTACTGGGCGGCGGTCCTGGTGACAGTCCGTTGGTGGTTTTCCCAGACGCGTCAGAACCCAGCGGTGACCCTTGAGGCGGCTATCCTGGGCTCTTATGCTGCTTTATCTAACCTTGTGTTTCGGGGGAGTAGGGCCCATCCATCGGTCACGGGTCCTATGGCTACTGTGGTTCGGATGTGGCGGACCTCCAGGGTGCGTATGCTGAAGCCCAATACTATATCCCCACACACCCCGCTTTGGGGGAACCCTCTCCTTCCTCACCTGTACATGGTCCCCGACCCGGTGGTCTGGGCGCGGCGGGGCATCCTAACCCTTCGGCATATTATGCCGGACGGTGTGGTGTTGTCCTTCCGAGACCTAGCCCTTCGCTACAAGCTCCCCCCCTCCCTGGGATTTAGATATGCACAACTGAGACACGCGCTTGCGGCCCAATTCCCGGATCCGGTTGCGCTCGAGTCGGACTCGGTCGAGCGCCTCCTGATTTCGGGTGTTATGGGGAAACCCCTCTCGTCCCTTTACCTGCGCTTTACGGTGGCGTACGACGCGGACACAGTGGGAGTCCTGGCCAAATGGAACGCTGACATTCCTGATCTGGACGAGGAGATCTGGGAGGAATGCGTCTCTTCATTCCTCCCGTCCATGATCGCCTCTAGAGACCGATTTATCCAACTAAAATTCTTACACAGGGCCTATTACACCCCGCAGAGACTGGCTAAGATCTACCCTTCCAGGAGCTCCTTGTGCACTAGATGTTCGGGGGATACTGGGTCGTTCATTCATATGGTTTGGTCCTGTCCCAAATTGGACCCGTACTGGAGAGAGGTGGCAGGTACTCTGTCAGACCGCTACGGGGTGGAACTCACGATGGACCCGAAGTTGTTCCTCCTTAGCTACCTGGGTGAGATTGAATGCGACAGATATACCAAACTGGGCATCACCTTTGCCCTGTTCTACGCCAGGAGGGAAATCCTACTCCGTTGGCGGGGCACTGACCTCCCAACTGTGTCCTCCTGGCTGGGAACAATCAACAGAGTCCTCCCATTATACAGATTAACGTATGAAAGCAGAAACTGCCCGGAAAAATTTGACAAGATCTGGTCAAACTGGATCGACACATCTAGCTGAGTAACTGACTGGTCCCCTGTGGCGCATCCTATCTGTACAGTGTGGTGGGCGGCTGTTCCTCCCCCTCCCTCCTCCCCCTTACCCCCCCCCTCCCTCCCCCCTCTCCTCACTCCCCCCTCTCCTCACCCCCTCCTTGGAGTCGCCCCCCCCCCCTCCGATCCGCCCCCCCTCGTCCTCCCCTTTTTTGGGGGGCGAGGGTCGGTGGTGCTGGAGGGGGTGCCCTGATGGTTCTCCACCCTGCCCTCGCGGGGGGTGACCTCACGAGTGGCGACTAATATTTATAACTGTGGGGGCAGGGTTGTCTGTGTCTCCTTAGCTTTCTGTATCACCGGTTATGTGTGTAATCTATGTCTTTCTTTGATATGCTCTGGTACAATCATTCCGTTACCTCTGTTATCTCTGTACTGTCATTGGTTTGTGTGTATGTTTGTTGTTTGTTTGAAAAGACAATAAAAACTTTTTATGTTAAAAAAAAAAGGTGAAGAGGATAGGGGCTGATTGGACATACTGGGGTAGGGAGCTTCAGAGGATGGGAGAGGCTCTGGAGAAGACGTGAAGGCGAACATGGGAGGAGGTAACAAGGGAGCTAGAGAGCAGGAGGTCCTGAGAGTAGCGGAGGGGCCGATTTGGGCGATATCTGTAGATGAGGTTGGTAAAGTAGATGGGGCAATGTTGTGAATGGCCTTGTATATTGTGGTTAGCATTTTGAATTTTATACAGTGGGGTAGGGGAAGCCAGTCAAGGGATTGGCAGAGAAGAGCAGCAGTTACGGATTGGTTAGTGAGGTGTATTCGTTTAGCAGAAGGATTCACAATAGACTGAAGGGGGGATAGCCTGCGTAAGGGTAGGCCATTAAGGAGAGAGTTATCAAGGCGGGAAATAATCAAGGAGTGAATAAGTTGCTTTGTGGTGTCATTAGTCAGGAAAGGTCGAATTCTGGAAATGTTGCGGAGGTTAAGGCGGCAGGATTTAGCCAGTGTTTGGATGTGGGGGCTAAAGGAGAGGTCAGAGTCTAGGATTACACCCAGCACCCTGGCATGTGAGGCTTAACCATAATCACGTGCGTGAGACACGTCAATTGTATGTCATGTCCCTATGCGGTCTTATCTCATCTTGGAGGAATAAAACGAAAAAAATTCTATCCAATACTTACCGTAATTTTCTTTTCCTGGTGGACTCCATGGCAGCCTACGTATGGGTTAATCCCGCCCCCTCATACCTCATAGGACCCTACTCCCATAAATCTTTACGCTGGGCCAGAGGCCATCTTCCGTAATTTAGCCTAATCCAACCAATGGGAGGGAACTCCTGCTGCCATGGAGTCCATCAGGAAAGGAAATTACGACAAGTATTTGATAGGAAATTTTCAGTTTTCCTGACAGACTCCATGGCAAATAACTAGCCATACACATCCAGGTGGACAATTGCTGGTCAAAAAAAAAAAAAGGTTTAAGTGGCACCGTAAACAGACAGGATATGTAAACCAAAATTAACAGAAGACAAAGAGGCCGGTTCTACACAATAGTGCACCATGAACATGTTAAAGACCATGAGGCCGCCTTGCAAATCTCTTCTGGAACAACGAGTTGGGAAGCCGCCCATGATGTAGAAACACATGGCCTCTGGCCTGGAGCAAAAATGTATAGGAGAGGGGTCCTATAAGGTATGAGGGGGCGGGATTAACTCATACGTAGAAGGCCATGGAGTCTGTCAGGAAAGGACTTTTATTGAATGGCATCATCAGTGTGCAGCCACTTATCTCTTTCTCTTTGATCTTATGCAGTAGCAAAGCCAGGGTCGGCACCTGTCTGCTATCCCTGTCAGTATCGACACCTGTGCAGTATATTGCTTTCTATTGGATAACTGGTGAGAAGAGGAATGCCCAGAAGTTGCCTACTCTGAAGTTGTCTACCTTGAAGTTATGAAAGCAAAGCTCTGAAAATTTGTTGGACTCTTTTTCCTACCATTGGCCTATCCATTGAACTGGTACCTGGCCCAGCCGGAAAGAATGCAGGGTGATGTGTCAGGCATGGCAAGGTATATGTGCCGGTGAAATGTACGCTACATGGCTCCCACCAGGAGCAGAGACTCACATTGAGATAAATATAGGCAAGAGGCCTGTTGGTGGTACCTGGGAATTATAAAATACCACTAGGCGAAGTAGACATCCGCCTGGGGCGCACTACCACCTAGGGTGCAGCCACGGCCTCTGTCTCAGTGAAGGTCCAGGCTTGCCCCTGTTTAATGTCAGGCCGGCCGCCCTGGGAAAACATCTACTGCGTGCGCCAATGTCCCGCCGAGCACCCGCTGTGATATCTCCTCACACAGCGCCGCTCCGGGACTCTTTTGCTCCAGCGTGTCCCTCTGGTGAGGCTCTGTGTGTGTGCAGCGGAGGGGCGGGGCTAGGTGGAGATAGGAGCATCAAGAGGTACAGCATCTGTTAGCTGACCTCCCGGCAAACGGGGACACCATGGAGTGGCTGGATGGCGGCGCTGGCAAGGAACCCCTAATCAATACTGGCCGCCCATCGGTAAGGAGAGCCCGGATGTGATGGCCGATGAAGCGCAGTGGTAAGGAGTTGGATGGATCCTTCCCATCCACATCGAGAAGTGTGTGGGGGATGAGGGGGGTGAGTAATGCAGGAAATAGGAGTTAGGTAGGTCAGTGTACATGTCAGATAGGTAGGTCAGTGTATGTGTCAGGTAGGTGGGTCAGTGTTTTTATGGACATCCGCACTCCAATGGATGTTGAAAAAAATGGTAAATGGCCTTTTAATAAGGAAAAACACTACAAGCAAAAACAGCAAATGGTGGGATAATACAGTTGACGCGTTTCACATTGATGAACAATGCTTAGTCATAGCTATGGAAACCCGTGCATGCTCAAAATGACTTTGACGCATGTGTGGTAGCTTCCTAGGCATAGGTAGGGTGCAGCAAGATGGCGGCTACGACATCGAATGTGACGAGTGCATGCTCGTCGTACGCGATGACGTCACATCGTTCTTGCCTTTCAAGAGAACCGCGGTTCTTTTAAAAGGACTGTGTGTACACTCGAGCGGCAAGGTTTTTTTCCTGACGAGATTCTGCCCTGTGTGTACGAGGCCTCACTCCACAACTCAAACATATTAAAACAGCCCCCACCTTTCTAAAGAGGCTGATTTAACGTTCCGCTGTGTCTAATAGTCCCACAGAAAACTGTGCATGTTGCAATTCGTTTAGTTCCGAATTAGTTTTATTAACAGATTTTGACAAATTCATTAATTCTGACATTTTTGAATTACCAAATCTTCTAATTTCCTAATTCCGAAATTTTGAATTTCTGAAATGTGAAAATTTGAGATTTCGGAAATTCTAAATTTCCTAAATTCAGAGATATAGAATTGAAAAATTCTAAATTCGGAAATTTGAATTTGAATGGAGTCTCTGTACACTGGGGCGACAAGAGATTCTTGCCAAGAATCTTGTCAGGAAAAAAACGAGATCCTGGCCTGTGTGTACAGGGCTTGAGTGAGTGGCGTATCTAGTGTATGGCAGCCATGGCAAGTGCCATGGGCGCCATATGAAGTGGGCGCTGTTGAGTGGCTGGGCAGCAAGGCACTTACCAGGGTCTGAGGGTCTCTTCTTCCCTCCTCCCAAACATAGGCAGGATCTCCTTTTCAGCACCTTTGCTAATGGACAATGGCATTGATATCCCATCTTCGTTCAGCCACAGCCCTCACCTGTTCTCCCAGGCTCTCCTATTCCATCTGGTCGGATTGGCAGCGCACAAAGAAGAAGGAGGAACATCAGTTTCTCCCTCTCCTCTGTAAAAACTGAGGCCTTGAGTGATGAAGATTTCATCACTTCCAGTATTGGTTCTGCATTTACCTGGCCTTGGAGGGCAGAGGAGGGATCAGGGGTCTAATAAACCCCAGATTTCTCCATAAAGAGGATATGTTACTACCCAAGGTACCACAAGGGATGATAAATATCATTATTTTTGTTAGCTGTTTTTTTTGTTACGGTTATCTAAAAGATGGGTTTAAAATGTTTCGACATGGGGTGCAGTTTCAGTGCTTGTCATAGGAGCTTTTTTCACTAGATACGCCTCTGGCTTGAGTGTATGACCACAAGGGGCGCAGGGGTAGATGGGCCAGTGTGTGGATCAGTGTATGTGTCAGGTAGGTAGGTAGGTCAGTGTATGTCAGGTAAGAAGGTCAATGAATGTCAGGTAGGAAGGTCAGTGCATATGTATCAGGTAGGTGGGCCAGTGTATGTGTCAGGTAGGTGGGTCAGTGTATGGGTCAGGTAGGTCACATGTTACAAGAGCAGGGAAAAGGGGGTGGAGTCAGGGGCAGGGCCAAGGGGGCAGCAAAATTAGGTTTCGCCTAGGGTGTCAAAAATCCTTGCACCAGACCTGTACGCCGTTGTTGTAATGCAGGGGTGCCCAACCAGTGGCACGGGGGCCACATGTGGCCCGCGGAGCCCTCTGATGTGGCCCGCAACCTCTTGCTCTGGGATGGCTGGTTGGCAAGCCCATATTGCAGGTTGCCGACCTGCCAGCCGAGAGCATCAGTGTTGTAAATGAAGCCGGCGGTAGAGCAAACAAGTGGCTTTTCAGAAAGTGCACCACACCTGCAGGATATAATATATGATGGCAAAGTGCAGCTAAAAAGCGGGAAAAAACACAGGTACACTGCGCCGCAATAGATCGCAGACCATCAGTGTAAAAGCAGCCTTACGCCTCTTTCACATGATCGGTCCAACCTCATTGTGGCCCGCGACTGGTTACTAAGTCGCTTAAGTGGCCTTTGGCCTTCAAAAGGTTGGGCACCCCTTGTAATGACTCTGCCTACAACTTGCAAAGTGAACAGTGTATTTGTCTTTAGTAAATCAACCCCAATGGTCCTTTGTCTTGACCACGGTATTTGAGGGAGTGGTATTTGCTAAAGCAGTTGGCATACAATACTACAAAAATGGTGTCAACGCAAACACGACATTACTACGTAGGTGAAGTTGGGCAATAGTTAATTCCAATACAATTCCACGCTACTTCTCAGGCACGTGTATAAAATAATTATTATGCAACACACAGCTAATTTAATTTCATGTGATGGCATGCTTCTCTATTGACTCATTCTTAGGAACTTAAATTCAGTCACCTACTGTTGCTGAACAATGAAGGAACTCGTGTCGGGGAAAAAATAGCTTTCCTGCCTGTTGGAAACGATATGGAACACATGGACCAATTAGAAAAAACCTTTGACAAGGGTGTTTCTTTTCTTTTTAAATATATAGCATACTAATATAGAAGGAATTTATAATAAAAACGAAAAAAACATACTCAATTCTATATTCTGCACCTAGCTATTTGGATTTTTTTTTATCTATATAGCTTAATGTGATTATATTAACAGAGGAACTCGGATTCATTTAAATCTTGAATTTTATGAGATATACAGTACTGTGCAGAAGTAATAAGCAGGTGTACAAAATGCTGTAAATCAGTGGCGGCCCCCCCCCCCCTCAGCCCACAGCGCCGCCCCCAGCTCGCACCATCTGTGTGGCCCTGCACTGTACAATCAATAGGTTTCTATGAGATTCGTCACCCCCTCACAGGCATGTGACCACATCCAGAGTCCCCAATTGGCCAGTTTTATATTGTCTTCAGGGCACAGAGCACTGCGCCCCAAGCCCTCTCACCCTGCAATGCCAGAAATCAGCATTAGCTCCCAGCTTCCTGACCAATCAGATCCCAGAAAGAAGACCGGGTGAAGACAGAAGCTGCGGACAGACAATCCAGAGGAGCTCCACCGTATGGTGATTGCGGGACTGGAGAGCACCGCCCCCCAAAATCCTCCAGCACCAGCCCCCACTGCTGTAAATGAAGTTTGTTTTTAGGAATAGAGGTATTAATAGTTTATTTTTATCAATTAACAAAATGGAAAGTAAATGAACAGAAGAGAAATCCAAAGCAATATTTGGTGTGTAACACCAAAACAGCATCCGTATTTCTAGGTAAACTAGGCACACAGTTTTTGAAGGAACTCGGCAGGTAGGTTGTTCCAAACATCCTGAAGAACTAAGTACAGATCTTCTGTGGATGTGGGCTGCCTCAAATCCTTCATGTAATCCCAGACAGACTCCATGATGTTGAGATCAGGGCTCTGTGGGGGCCAAACCATTACTTCCAGGACTCCTTGATCCCACTTTGTACTTTAGATAGTTCTTCATGACATCAGCTGTATGTTTGGGGTCGTTATTCTGCTACAGAATACATGTGTATGTAAATATCTGCCTGTATTTATCAGCATTAAGGACACAATTCATCAGATTCCTGGTCAAATCTCCAACTCCATTTGTAGAATTCCGGCCTAAATTTTCAAAGAACCTCCACCATGCTTCACTGTTGCCTGCAGACACTTATTATTGTACTGCCCCCCGTTTTTTATATTTGCTACAACCAAATATTTCAAGTCCGCCCATACCAGCTGCTCCATAGGGGTGAATGTAAAATCATGTAATCCGTTCTGTAAAAAGATTATATAATTGTGCAGTGTGTCTCCTTGTGTAACTTTATTGTGGAAAATACCTTATTTACAGGGCCAGTGGGTGCTCACATGACCCCGCAGTAGCTCTTCTCTTCTCCTCCCGGCTGAAGTCAGCAACCCCTCCCTCTTCAGTGCTCGGAGCGGGCTGATGTGAGCACAGATCTTGGCCCCTCCCTCTGCAGAATTAGGAGTGGTGGAAGAAGAGTAAAATAATGGGCAGTAGACTTTGTCAGTGAGGCATAGATTGGTGTCAGGAGATTTTTATTATTTTATTTTGTTATTATGTTTAATTTTTTATTTTTATTTATTACAATTTGTTAGAGGCCCTATGCCCTATTAAGATGCTTTGATGAAATCGCAAAGAAAGGGATTAAGGACAGAGATTCCTCAGCCCACTTCTCTGTAGCCTCAGCTACCATGGAAATGGGGGGGGGGTGTTTAGCTGGAGGGATCTGCTTTGCACAGAGTAATTAGGCAGAACCGGCACATCCTGTGAGCCTGTCTTCTACTGTAGTGAATATTTATCCCTTGCAATGCGGGTGGGGGGGGGGGCGCGACTGCGAGGGTTTTCTTTTCTTCCAGTCCATATGGGCTTTAAACTGGTCTTAAGCAGGCACAATAACTTTTGTGAGTCAACTAAACTGGCTTTCTGCCATTTTCTCTATATATTAATGAATCACCTCCAGAGGTTGAACCTCTGTATATGCTACTATCCTGTGGTGGTTGTGGTGCACCTTCGGAATGTTGCAATAAATGGTATGCAGCTATTTCTTCATTTATGCACATTCTACGGCAGACGTAGAATGTGCATAAATGTGCATCAATTTAATCAATTTACCTGGATCCACTCACCTGGAGCTACACACCTATTGCTTGCAGGGGCGGACTGACAACTTATGGGGCCTCTGGGCAATAAAAGATTATGGGGGCCCCTAGGCAATAGGAGATTATGGGCCCCCAAGGCAATTGGAGATTATGGGGCCTCCGGGCGATAGGAGATTATGGGACCTCCAAGCAATAGATTATGAGACCACACAGTATACACACACACACATACAGTGCCTTGCGAAAGTATTCGGCCCCCTTGAACTTTGCGACCTTTTGCCACATTTTAGGCTTCAAACATAAAGATATAAAACTGTAATTTTTTGTGAAGAATCAACAACAAGTGGGACACAATCATGAAGTGGAACGAAATTTATTGGATATTTCAAACTTTGTTAACAAATAAAAAACTGAAAAATTGGGCGTGCAAAATTATTCAGCCCCTTTACTTTCAGTGCAGCAAACTCTCTCCAGAAGTTCAGTGAGGATCTCTGAATGATCCAATGTTGACCTAAATGACTAATGATGATTAATAGAATCCACCTGTGTGTAATCAAGTCTCCGTATAAATGCACCTGCACTGTGATAGTCTCAGAGGTCCGTTTAAAGCGCAGAGAGCATCATGAAGAACAAGGAACATATCAGACAGGTCTGAGATACTGTTGTGGAGAAGTTTAAAGCCGCATTTGGATACAAAAAAGATTTCCCAACTTTTAAACATCCCAAGGAGCACTGTGCAAGCAATAATATTGAAATGGAAGGAGTATCAGATCACTGCAAATCTACGAAGATCTGGCCGTCCCTCTAAACTTTCAGCTCATACAAAGAGAAGACTGATCAGAGATGCAGCCAAGAGGTCCATGATCACTCTGGATGAACTGCAGAGATCTACAGCTGAGGTGGGAGACTCTGTCCATAGGACAACAAACAGTCGTATACTGCACAAATCTGGCCTTTATGGAAGAGTGGCAAGAAGAAAGCCATTTCTTAAAGATATCCATAAAAAGTGTCGTTTAAAGTTTGCCACAAGCCACCTGGGAGACACACCAAACATGTGGAAGAAGGTGCTCTGGTCAAATGAAACCAAAATCAAACTTTTTGACAACAATGCAAAACGTTATGTTTGGCGTAAAAGCAACACAGCTCATCACCCTGAACACACCATCCCCACTGTCAAACATGGTGGTGACAGCATCATGGTTTGGGCCTGCTTTTCTTCAGCAGGGACAGGGAAGATGGTTAAAATTGATGGGAAGATGGATGGAGCCAAATACAGGACCATTCTGGAAGAAGACCTGATGGAGTCTGCAAAAGACCTGAGACTGGGACAGAGATTTGTCTTCCAACAAGACAATGATCCAAAACATAAAGCAAAATCTAGAATGGAATGGTTCACAAATAAACATACCCAGGTCTTAGAATGGCCAAGTCAAAGTCCAGACCTGAATCCAATCGAGAATCTGTGGAAAGAACTGAAAACTTCTGTTCACAAACGCTCTCCATCCAACCTCACTGAGCTTGAGCTGTTTTGCAGGGAGGAATGGGCAAAAATGTCAGTCTCTCGATGTGAAAAACTGATGGAGACATACCCCAAGCGACTTACAGCTGTAATCACAGCAAAAGGTGGCGCTACAAAGTATTAACTTGAGGGGGCTGAATAATTTTGCACGCCCAATTTTTCAGTTTTTTATTTGGTAAAAAAGTTTGAAATATCCAATACATTTTTTTCCACTTCATGATTGTGTCCCACTTGTTGTTGATTCTTCACAAAAAAATACAGTTTTATATCTTTATGTTTGAAGCCTGAAATGTGGCAAAAGGTCGCAAAGTTCAAGGGGGTCGAATACTTTCGCAAGGCACTGTACAGTATACATACACAGTATACACACAAAAACCCAATATACACACACAATATACATACACACAGAATACACATACACACACACTGAAAAGGTACTTGAGAGGTGGGGCAGCTATAATCTTGGGATTTTTTTTTAAAAACACAGATTTTTACATACTGTCCCTATTGAGGCTGGCAACCCCATTGGGGCCCCCGAGCAATGCACAAATGGTCAGTCTGCCCCTGCTTGCCTGTATTGTTCGTTTTTTTTGTAAAAACGTGAATAATACTGTGCAAACCCAATGGTGAAACGTGGAAAGCTGCTACTGTACGTACAAATGTGACAAAGATTGGTGAACAATGTAAATGTAAAATGTAGCGCTAAAAAGTTGAGTAAGCAATATTCAAATAATCAAATGTTGCTATTCACATGAAGATAGGTTGTGTAAACATAACATATATAACTATAACCCATATATGAAAGATTATGGGAAATGTCCAAATGAATAAACCAATCCTTGTAGTGAACACATAAAGTCCAGTATAAAATAGTTGTTGCTCAGAAGTGAAGCACAGTCATATAGTGAAAACGTGGAAACAGTGAGGTGTTGTATATTGAATCAAAATAATTGGGTATGTGCACTTACCAGAGATGTTGGACTCGAATGTCGATGACAACGAGTCAATTGAGCAGAAAGAGCCAAGATAGCGAAGTCTTCCACAACGATCATGAGAACCCAGGCATTTCCAGGAGCAGCTTCTAGGGGTCTTGTAGGTGACCGTGAGGTTGAGAAACCAAGTTGAAACAGCCAGATGGAAGGCGCCGCGTGCGTTCCAGCCTGGAACACGGAAGTGCCGAGCGTAATCACGCTCTATTCGGCACACATGCCTCTGCACTATAAACAGAACAGCGTGTGTGATACACGCTGTTTTATTATTGCGAGCCGGAGCCTGGCCACGCTACAAGCTGCTGGTACCATCATTCCCCAACCTGGACATCATGCCACGCTGGATCCCTACCACCATTTAGCTAATCCTATGACTGGACCCACGCTGTCATGCTGCCATTGCTGGGAATACCCTAAAGATATCTTGCTTCACCAGACCTGCACTACAGAATCCCTTGCTGCTAAGATACTACAACACTCATCCTCTGCAAACGGATAAGTAGCAATCATGTCTCTTATACAGCTCTAAAATTACCTGCTTCATATATTCCTTTAACCAAGTATTGCATTTAAATCTAGATTACTAAATACTAACCTACTGCTTGGGATTACTTAGTGTATCTTCAGTGCCGCTCTGTGGAATATCTTAAAGGGACATACACTCTCAAATCAGCTGAGCTATAATTGCCTCTCTTATGCAAATATTACTTGTCTACAGTATTCTTATTTGCTATGTGCTTGACATACATTGTTAAAAGTACTATATATTGGCTTACGCCCAACATTTCTGAACATGTTCGCTCTAGTATTTTAATGACAAGGCTTGTAAGTATTTTATACTTGCTCCCTTAGTAGCCCAATGCATTCCTTTATGTTAAGTGATATGATGTAGAGAACCCCCAAACTCCTGTTCTCTGATTGGAGTGACACCTGGGGTCCTGTACTGAAAATCACTTGCATAGAGAAGTGCATTGGAATTATTAATGCAGTTCTATCCCTTGATCCTTATTGTAATTTTCTATGCTAACAGATTGAAGGCATGTTGTAATACCTCTACCCTTAGTAACTCAACACATTCCTATATGTGAGAGAGATGATGTAGTGAACCCCCAAACTCCTGTGTTCTGATTAGACTGACGCCTGGAATCCAGTACTTAATTCTCATATAACATAGGGAGGTGCATTGAATTCTTTCCTTAACGGCAGTTGTGGTTCACTCCCATTCACCATAGTTTGTGACAGTATCTTTCTCCCTTTTGCTAGTTTTACATTGATCTATGTGGATGCCAATGATGCTTTTGCATCGAAAAGTGAACTTCTCAGCAGGTAGACTAACCATCAAAAGGTTTAATCTTGTCTGGAGTGAGAGTACCATCAAAGAGTTTTCAAGTAAAGCAATAAAAGCAATGCTATATTATTAAGAGACGAAGAGAGATCGAAGATGCTAAAAAATGAATGCCCCGGTGCAGATGAAGAACGATATATACTTTCTTCATTTCCTTCAAATAAATTCATCTCAAAGAAAATTCAATTGCATCTGTGTCACTTCTATTGCTCTGCTTTCCTAATGAAGAATGTTTGAGAACCATAAGAGATGCAGAATTTCTGCTCATATTATAAGTAGTGCAATGAATAAGCACAATAGACTTACAATGTATACCGATAGAAAATAAATTAGAAGCCCATGAAATCATCCTGGTAATAAAATACTTAAAGAACAAAGTAATCCCCTCTGCGTGATCAATGTACACTGCTGGGACTTTAACCCCTTCACGCCCGCGCTATAGCTGAAAGACAGGGGGCTTAAAATGCCGCTGTTCAGTCAAATGAGCCAACTCGCTAAAATCTCCAATTACATCACTTCTAAATTGCAGATTTAGAGGACTTGGCTGTTTTCACAGAACACCGACAACGTATGTACTATAGTACACAATATAATGAGTGGACATTATTAGACTGCCCGCTAGTAATCAACACCATGGCCGCCTCCAAGGCAGCGCCACATTTTTTACTTGTTAGCCGGAGTTCTGCGAAAACAGCCAAGTTGTCGAAAAACTGCAATTACTGGTGCTGGAACATCCCCGGAAGTTATGTGGGGATTTTGATGAGTTGGCTCTTTTTTCAGAACTCCATAGTCCATAGTCGTCTTTCAGTGATTATATTGTGGGAATCTAATGTGCAGGTCTGAATTAGGTTTAGAATTAATAAGGTGATATCAGGTGCAAATTAGTTCTTAAAATAGTAAAAGAAATATAAAAGTGCTGCTGCAGCAAAAAATGTCAGATAAAACATAGAATCAAATAAAAATAATCTTCCAGTGATTGTCCTGATCCAGAGCAGGGTAAAAGGCCAATGACAACAGCCCTTCACCACGTGATTAGTTGTCAGCCAATGACAGCTGATCACAGAAGTAAACAAAAGCCGGTTATCGCCTGTTTTGCTCCTCTGCGTGAGAAGAAAAGAAGACAGCAGGTAACTGGGACATCAGTCCTGATCTGTGCCTCCTATCAGTGTCCACCAGTGCCCCCTATCAGTGCCCACTAGTGCCACCTATTAGTGCCCACCAGTGCCACCTATCAGTGCCCACCAGTACTGCCAATCAGTGCTCAACAGTACTGCTAGTCAGTACCTATCAGTGCTGCGAATCAGTGCCTCATCATCAGTGCTCACCAGTGCTGCTAATGTTATTAAAAAAATTATTTTCAAAAAAGGGGACAACAAAATTCAGACTTCCAAAAGCTCACCATGCCTCTTACTAAATGCCTAAAACTCTACTTTCCAAAAATAGGTTATTTGGAGGGAATTTGAACTGTCCTAGTATTGTCCTTGAGTGCCTCAAGAAATAAGCTGGGCCATCGGTACATCAGAATTGATAAATTTTAATATATATATATATATCTCCACAGTTTGTAGACACTAACATTCACATAACCAATATACACTTAGACCCCTTTCACACTGAGGAGTTTTTCAGGCGGTACAGCGCTAAAAATAGCACTGCTATATCCCCTGAAAAACTCCTGCCCAGCAACCTCAATTTGAAAGCCCGAGGGCTTTCACACTGAGGCGATGCACTGGCGGGAGAGAAAAAAATCTCCTGCCAGCAGCAGCTTTGGAGCGGTGAGAGGAGCGCTATGTATACGGCTCCTTCACCGCAGCTTCCTACCTAAAACAATGGGATACCGCGGTAATACCGCCCGCAATGTGCCTCTGCGGAGGTGCTTTGCGGGTGGTATTAACCCTTTATCAGCCGCTAGCGGGGGTTAATACTGCACCGCTAGTGGCCTGAATCCCATGGCAATTACGATGGTATAGCGCCGATATTTTTAACGGCGCTCTACCGCCACCGCAGGTCCCGTCCCAGTGTGAAAGAGACCTTATTGGGATTTTTTTTTCTTTACTTATAGCAGAATACATTTTGGCCTACATTTATGAAGAAAATAGATTTTATTGGATATGTTTTATAACAGAAAGTATAAAATAGGGCTGTTACTGATTAAAATTTTTGTGTTCGATTAATCGATTTTTTTCGGCTGGGAACCTGGGCTGGGAACCTGTCCGCCCGACATGTCTGCTGGTTAGTACGCTAACCAGCAGACATGTCTTCTCGCACACGCGCCGAATGGTTTTGACGCATGCGCGGAAGTGTTTTACTTCCTGGTGCGGTGACGTGGCGGCGTCAACGTCACCGCCACGTCACCGCGCCGTCTGGCGGCGGGGATTTTGGTTTGATCGTGTGTACACGATCAAACCAATATGGCCCAGCAGACAGATTTGTTCAAATCGGTCAGCCCAACCGATTTGAACAAATCTGTCTGCTCGTGTGTACGCGGCCTTATAGTCTTCAAGTAGGTAACAAAATAAATATTGCACTGGAGATAAAATCGATGTAGCTACATAAACTGTAAAAATGGTGCGAGTAATACCAAACGGTAGCAAAAGCAGTCATAAAAACATGTAGCCAAGTATGATACTGGTATAAAAATGTGTACAACTATACCACTGCTGAATCCAGATGAGGAGAGGTTCACATCAGTCCGTCGGCATGTAGATGTCCCGTGAAGGGAACTATCACAACTCCCAGTGGATGGCTGTAGAATCCCAGGTTGATAGAGGGAAGTGATAGAGGGAAGTGCAACAGCCCTTGCGTGTGCCAGATAGTAAGGTCCCGCCGGCATGCAGATATGAAGGCACAGCATAGGAGCCCTTCAGATGGACACGGCAAGCCCCGCCGGTGTCCGTGACGTCACCGGATCTCCGACCAAACTCCCTAAAGGCCCAGAAGCCGGCGGAGAGGTGAGTACCAATCAAAAGAATTTTGGTCGATCAATAAATTAAAGATTAATCGATTAATTGAAAGTAAATTTTTTCTTTCATTTATATAATAAAAAAAATCAAAGGTGATTAAATACCACCAAAAGAAAGCTCTGTTTGTGTAAAAAAAAAAAAAGATACAAATTTTATTTGGGTACAGTGTTGCTGTTACTATTTATTTTTACAGTTACTCCACCCTTTTCTTTTAGGGTATTTCTTTTTAATAAAGGTTATTTTAAACGGTATCCACATGACCTCTGGAAGATTTACCCCCCTTCATAACCAGGCCATTTTTTACTATACAACACTGCGTTACTTTAACTGACATTTCATGCAACGCTGTACCCAAATAAAAAGTATGTATTTTTTCTTAACAATTTGAGCTTTCTATTGCTGGTATTTGCTGTTTTTTTTTATTTATTTTTAATTTTTTGCGCTGTAAACATAAAAGATCGATAATTTTAACCACTTAAGACCCGGACCAAAATGCTGCTAAAGGACCTTTTTGCGATTCGGCACTGTGTCGCTTTAACTGACAATTGCGCGGTCGTGCGACGTGACTCCCAAACAAAATCGTCGTCCCTTTTTTTCCCCACAAATAGAGCTTTCTTTTGGTGGTATTTGATCACCTCTGCGTTTTTTTGTTTTTTTTTGCGCTATAAACAAAAATAGAGAGACAATTTAAAAATAAATGCCATATTTTTTACTTTTTGCTATAAAAAATATCCCCCAAAAATATATATATGATAGAAAAAATGTTCCTCAGTTTAGGCCGATATGTATTCTTCTACCTATTTTTGGTAAAAAAAAAAAAAGCAATAAGCGTTTATCGGGGATAGTTTTATTGCATTTTTATAAGAAAAAATGTTTTTACTACTAATGGTGGCGATCAGCGATTTTTTTCGTGACTGCGACATTATGGCGGACACTTCGGACAATTTTGACACATTTTTGGCACCATTGTCATTTTCACAGCAAAAAATGCATTTAAATTGCATTGTTTATTGTGGAAATGACATTTGCAGTTTAGGAGTTAACCACTAGGTGGCGCTGTAGGGGTTATGTGTTCCCTAATGTGTGTTTACAACTGTAGGGGGGTATGGCTGTAGGTGTGACGTCATCGATTGCGATTCCCTGTATAAGGGATCACGCGATCGATGACGCCGCCAAAGTGAAAGTGAAGTGAAGGACGGGTACGCCGTGTTTACACACGGCTCTCCCCGTTCTTCAGCTCCAGGGACCGAACACCGCACTCCAGCGAGTCCCGCGGTCCCGGAGCTTCGGACCGGGTCACGGGAGTGCGCCGTGGGTGCGCGCCCGTGACCCACGGCTGGGTACTAGTACAGGGCGTACCTGTACGTACATGTGCCCAGCCATGCCATTCTGCCAATGTATATGTGCAGGAGGCGGTCCTTAAGTGGTTAATGAAAAAAAAATTTTTTTTTTACTTTCTGCTGTAAGACATATCCAAAAATCAAATAAAAAAATCTAATTTCTTTATAAATTTAGGGCAATATGTATTCTGCTACATGTTTTTGGTAAAAAATCCCAATAAGCATATATTGATCGGTTTACGCAAATGTTATAGCATCTACAAACTATGGTATATATACCTGAAATTTTTAGTATCATTTGCTCTATATTAGTATTGTCGGTGATCAGCGATTCATAGCAGGACTGCGATATTGTGACGGACATTCGGACACTGACACTTTGTGGGAACCAATGACACCAATACAGTGATCAGTGCTAAAAATATGCACTTTCACTGTACTAATGACACTAGCTGGCAAGGGGTTAAACATCTAGTGTGATCAAAGGGTTAAATGTGTGCTTAGCCAGTGTTTTTGTGTGCTTTTACTATGTGATGTGCTGGATTTTATTCCCTGCTTTGTAGGGAAACAAAATCCCAGAATATCCTTGCTGACAAGTCAAAGCTCTGCCTTGTTTATATAGGCAGGCAGAGCTCTGTTCTGTCGTTCTACACGTCATTCAACGGTTGCAGGTGATCATCCATTGGAGAGTAACCACTGATCAGCTACTGCTGTGAATAATCACAGCAGAAGCAGAACCCCCTACCTGGAAGTGCCAGATAACATACTAGGTACGTGATCCGGCACAGGACAGCCACTTTGCCACTGTATAACATTGTTATGCAGTCGGCAAGTGGGTATTCAAGTGTGTCGGTGTCACTCAGATACAGGGCGGGTCATCCACTGGTGCAGGGCAAGAGAACATAAAGGGTAAGTTCACCTTTACAGAAAAATCTATAAGGTAAACTTACATAGGACCCCCTTGTGACAGACTCACCTGGGACAGAGGCTTTTGGAGGGGACTGAATGCTAGCCTCTTGCCTTGCGATCATGGGCCCTGGAATATGGGGGAACGGTGCTCTTTGTGAGCTGTATGCCTGGGAAACCTGTATATTCCATGCTAGAGTGACTGATTCATACTGTTGGGACATACAGTGTAAGGAGATGCTAATGCTGTCACCTCCAGCCATCTGTCTGTTCTCTGTACTAATTGACCCTGCTATTGTTTGAAGATGCCCTGTGTTTACACTTATGATAATGTGGATGGGAATAGCAGGTGAGCGAGGAGACGTGGCGTCTACCCTGAAAGGTCATATCTATGAGTCGCCTAGTCTGGGTAAATGATTAGTTAATTAGCTCATGTTAATTTATGTTCTGGTTAGCTCCTCTTAAAAATGGATATAAGGTTGTATTCTTAGTTCTATTAAACACTCAGGGCCAGATCCACAGAGAGAGTACGCCGGTGTATCTACTGATACACCGGCGTACTTTTAAAGTTCCTGCGTCGTATCTTTAGTTTGAATCCTCAAACCAAGATACGGCGGCTTCTGGGTTCGATCCGACAGGTGTACGTCTTCGTACACCTTTGGATCTAAGATGCAATACTTCGGCGTCAGCTGGGTGGCGTTCACGTCGATTCCGCGTTGGGTATGCAAATGAGCTTTTTCCGCCGATCCACGAACATACGCGCGGCCGTCGCAATCTTTTACGGCGTCTCTAGTCGGCTTTTTCCGGCCTATAGTTAAAGCTGCTTTTATCCGGCCTATAGTTAGACTTGCCATGTTAAGTATGGCCGTCGTTCCCGCGTTGAAATTTGATTTTTTTTTTAATTTTTGCGTAAGTCGTTCGTGAATAGGAATGTACGTAATTTACGCTCGTCAAAAAAATAACGTCGTTGCGACGTAATTTAGCACAATGCTTGGCAGGAAATTAAATGAATCACGCCCCCTACTCGCCGATTTGAATTCTTCCAGGAATCGAAGTTAAGCCAGGTAAGATACGGCGGCGTAGTGTATCTCTGATACACTGCGCCGATCTATTTGTATGTGGATCTGGCCCTCCATGTTCAGCAGACAAACAAGTCTCTTCTCGTTGTGTGCTTGTGAGCAGCTGGAATATCTAATATCTATATCCAGACTATATCCAGGACTCAAGCAGAGTGTGGGATGTTCCGTTATACCTCCTCCTTGCCCCCACACCCCGGTCCCGCTGACCTTAACTGCGACAATCTACTAGTCCAATCCCTGGTATTTCCACACCAGGAGTCCAGGGCTTAGAAATCGGCACAGATGTGGCAGAGGTGGCAGGTGGAAGGACCCCAGGGTGAGCAGGCCCAGAACTCTCCAGAGGGATGAAGCTGTCCCCGCTGACGACATTCATGGTGCAAAGAAGTGACTCCAAAATATCTATGAAATAAATGTGTAACTATATTATATCTATGGTGAATACCATGATCAGTGAATCAATCAGGGCTGGACTGGGACAAAAATGTGGCCCTGGACTTCATCCAGACTGGCCCACTTTGACAGGTCTTTCCAATGGCGGCCGGACAACTCCCGCACCCCCCCCCCCCCCACTGGCCACCCAAGCCCCCTCTCCCCCTTCACTAGCCAATAGCCGTTCTACTTTATTAGAGTAGAACGGCTGGTACTGGTACTCCTATAGGCAGTACCAGTGGGGAAGCTAGACATTATTTCACCTGGGGCAAAGAATCAGTTTGCCCCCCCCCCCCCCCACTATGGGACAAGATTAGGCAGAAGTGAGAAACTCCCAGGCCATAGCTGTTGAGTCAGCTCAGCTGTCTGTCCCCTCCCCCATGCTCCTCTGTCGTCCCCCCTGTTCCTCTGGTCCTCCCCCTGCTTCTTTGTTCCCCCCAGGTGAGTGCTGCGGGAAGGGAGAGACAGAGGAGCGGAGGGGGGCGGCGGTCCGTTGTCACTGAAGCCGGCCCACTGAGCCATCGGCCCACCGGGAAACTCCCTGTAGTCCCAATGGCCCGTCCATCCCTGGAATCAATCATAAAGGTGAATATAATAAATGAGCATGTGTGAGTGGAAAAATATTGGTACACCATAAGCCGCAGAGTGAGGGACAACGTGTAAGAACAGTGAAAAAAGAAAATGTGGAAAAAAGTTGAAAATATATGCATGGAATCTACCATGCAATGATCTAAACATTGGGAAAGATCTACAAAGGTGAACCAAAAAAGGAACAGCGTGGGTGTAAAAACCATAGTGTTTACCTTGTGCAGTTGGTTACTGATTTTGGGGTCCCTCAGTGGCGCTCCTAGCTCCTCCTCTTCTAGAGTGGCCTGTCGGAGAAGCACTCTCCATCGGGACACCGGTGCCTGCACGCTCCCGTGTCCTGCTGCTGAGTCCATTGACACAGACAGCAGGACTTAGCTCCACCCCTCAAATCCCACATCATTGGATTTGATTGACAACAGCAGGGGCCAATGGTTGCGACGCTATCAATCACTCCAATCAGGACCCGAAACACCGGCTTGAGTGGGGTGCTAGTCTCCTGCGCAGGAACGATCGGTTCAAGTAAGTAAAAGGGGGTCACACATTCGGTGTAATGCGTGGCACCGATGCGCAGCAGGTCAGGCTTGCCACAACCACCACGTGTCCATGGCAACGAGAAGAAGGGGAGACCGCCCTAAGCGCATTGCAGCTCCTGGGCACATCTAACAGGAGGATATGGCTCCAAGGGAATTCCGTCCGCCTATGGGTGGACAAAAGTTGCAGTGTAAGTAATTAAAGTTGTATTTATAAGGTAGGTATTAAAGCTGAGTTCCACCCAAAAATAGAACTTCCACTGTAAGTAAAGGTGACCCCCTGACATGCCACATTTGGCATTTTTTTGGGGGGGTGGATACTCTCTTTTTGGAGGCACCCTCCTCCTGGGGCGCTGGAAGGATGTTCACCTCTCGCTCTCCCTCCCTGCAACCTTATGGGACACGTCACAGGTCCCAGAAGATTGCCAGTCCAATCACAGTGCGCAGAATGGCTCGCCGCATGTGCAGTGTGTTCCCAGCTGTGAAGCCACAGCTGGGCGTTCACAGTCAGAATGCCGGTGTTCTAAGGAGAAAAGCCCCCTGTCGAATAATGCCCACACTGTACTGCGCTTGCGATTGTCAGAACACTCCAGGTATGCCTCTTTATGGTGGTCTGAACACTCCAGGTATGCCTCTTTATGATGGTTAGAACACTCCAGGTATACCTCTTTATGATGGTCAGAACACTCCAGGTATGCCTCTTTATGATGGTCAGAACACTCCAGGCATGCCTCTTTATGATGGTCAGAACACTCCAGGTATGCCTCTTTATGATGGTCAGAACACTCCAGGTATGCCTCTTTATGATGGTCAGAACACTCCAGGTATGCCTCTTTATGATGGTCAGAACACTCCAGGTATGCCTCTTTATGATGATCAGAACACTCCAGGTATGCCTTTTTATGGTGGTCTGAACACTCCAGGTATGCCCCTTTATGGTGGTCTGAACACTCAAGGTATGCCTCTTTATGGTGGTCTGAACACTCCAGGTATGCATCTTTATGATGGTCAGAACACTCCAGGTATGCCTCTTTATGATGGTCTGAACACTCATGGTATGCATCTTTATAATGGTCAGAACACTCAAGGTATGCCCCTTTATGGTGGTCTGAACACTCCAGGTATGCCTCTTTATGGTGGTCTGAACACTCCAGGTATGCATCTTTATGGTGGTCTGAACACAAGGTATGCATCTTTATGGTGGTCTGAACACTCAAGGTACGCCTCTTTATGATGATCAGAACACTCAACTTACGCCTCTTTATGATGGTCAGAACACTTAACTTACGCCTCTTTATGGTGGTCAGAACACTCAAGGTATGCCTCTTTATGGTGGTCTGAACACTTAAGGTATGCCTCTTTATGGTGGTCTGAACACTCCAGGTATGCATCTTTATGGTGGTCTGAACACTTAAGGTATGCCTCTTTATGCTGGTCTGAACACTCCAGGAATGCATCTTTATAATGGTCAGAACACTCAAGGTATGCCCCTTTATGGTGGTCTGAACACTCCAGGTATGCCTCTTTATGGTGGTCTGAACACTCCAGGTATGCATCTTTATGGTGGTCTGAACACAAGGTATGCATCTTTATGATGGTCAGAACACTCCAGGTATGCCTCTTTATGATGGTCAGAACACTCCAGGTATGCCTCTTTATGATGGTCAGAACACTCCAGGTATGCCTCTTTATGATGATCAGAACACTCCAGGTATGCCTTTTTATGGTGGTCTGAACACTCCAGGTATGCCCCTTTATGGTGGTCTGAACACTCAAGGTATGCCTCTTTATGGTGGTCTGAACACTCCAGGTATGCATCTTTATGATGGTCAGAACACTCCAGGTATGCCTCTTTATGATGGTCTGAACACTCATGGTATGCATCTTTATAATGGTCAGAACACTCAAGGTATGCCCCTTTATGGTGGTCTGAACACTCCAGGTATGCCTCTTTATGGTGGTCTGAACACTCCAGGTATGCATCTTTATGGTGGTCTGAACACAAGGTATGCATCTTTATGGTGGTCTGAACACTCAAGGTACGCCTCTTTATGATGATCAGAACACTCAACTTACGCCTCTTTATGATGGTCAGAACACTTAACTTACGCCTCTTTATGGTGGTCAGAACACTCAAGGTATGCCTCTTTATGGTGGTCTGAACACTTAAGGTATGCCTCTTTATGGTGGTCTGAACACTCCAGGTATGCATCTTTATGGTGGTCTGAACACTTAAGGTATGCCTCTTTATGCTGGTCTGAACACTCCAGGAATGCATCTTTATAATGGTCAGAACACTCAAGGTATGCCCCTTTATGGTGGTCTGAACACTCCAGGTATGCCTCTTTATGGTGGTCTGAACACTCCAGGTATGCATCTTTATGGTGGTCTGAACACAAGGTATGCATCTTTATGGTGGTCTGAACACTCAAGGTACGCCTCTTTATGATGGTCAGAACACTCAACTTACGCCTCTTTATGATGGTCAGAACACTTAACTTACGCCTCTTTATGGTGGTCAGAACACTCAAGGTATGCCTCTTTATGGTGGTCTGAACACTTAAGGTATGCCTCTTTATGCTGGTCTGAACACTCCAGGTATGCCTCTTTATGGTGGTCTGAACACTTAAGGTATGCCTCTTTATGGTGGTCTGAACACTCCAGGTATGCATCTTTATGGTGGTCTGAACACTTAAGGTATGCCTCTTTATGCTGGTCTGAACACTCCAGGTATGCATCTTTATAATGGTCAGAACACTCAAGGTATGCCCCTTTATGGTGGTCTGAACACTCCAGGTATGCCTCTTTATGGTGGTCTGAACACTCCAGGTATGCATCTTTATGGTGGTCTGAACACAAGGTATGCCCCTTTATGGTGGTCTGAACGCTCCAGGTATGCCTCTTTATGGTGGTCTGAACACTCCAGGTATGCATCTTTATGGTGGTCTGAACACAAGGTATGCCCCTTTATGGTGGTCTGAACACTCAAGGTACGCCTCTTTATGATGGTCAGAACACTCAACTTACGCCTCTTTATGATGGTCAGAACACTTAACTTACGCCTCTTTATGGTGGTCAGAACACTCAAGGTATGCCTCTTTATGGTGGTCTGAACACTTAAGGTATGCCTCTTTATGCTGGTCTGAACACTCCAGGTATGCATCTTTATGGTGGTCTGAACACTTAAGGTATGCCTCTTTATGGTGGTCTGAACACTTAAGGTATGCCTCTTTATGCTGGTCTGAACACTCCAGGTATGCCCCTTTATGGTGGTCTGAACACCCAAGGTACACTCCAGATATGCAAGCTACAATTATTTTGCATCTCAAAACCTGGTGATTATTGTCAATACTGTAGGTGTGTGGTCATATAAACCTAAATGCTCACTGAAAGATATGCTGCTGGTACTCTGGTGCAAAGACTGTCCGAAAAACCTTCACTGCTCAACACCAGTCTTCAGTGCATATACAGTATAATGCCGCATACACACGATCGGAATTTCCGACAACAAATGTTCGATGTGAGCTTTTGGTCGGATATTTCGACCGTGTGTAGGCTCCATCGGACATTTGCTGTCGGAATTTCTGACAACAAATGTTTGAGAGCTAGTTTTCAATTTTCCAGACAAAAAAAGGTTGGTCGGAAATTCCGATTGTGTGTAGTCATTTCCGACGCACAAAAAAGCTGCGCATGCTCGGAACCAATTCGACGCATTCTCGGAATCATTGTACTTCATTTTTCTAGGCTCGTCGTATTGTTGTACGTCACCACGTTCTTGACCATCAGATTTTCCGAGCAACATTTGTGCGACCTTGTGTAGGCAAGACAAGTTTGAGCGAACATCCGTCGGGAAAAAAAACATGGTTTTGTTCTTGGAAATTCTGATCGTGTGTATGCGGCATAATGAGCCAGAATAGGATCAGAAGGTTTTTCCAACTCACTAGCACCCTTGTTCCAGCCCATAAGATTGAAAAAATAATAATTACACTGTCTTTACATAGACAAAGGCTAATAATAACATTCATGAGCCTGAGTGTTGATAAACCATGTCAATACCTGATACATCTGCTTTAGATTTCCTTGTGCTGTAATTGTAAGGTGATCTGAAACAACGTTACCCTAGATTAGTCCTTCTCATCCTTTTTAACACAGATGAACCCTTAACCACTTAAGACCCAGACCATTATGCAGGTAAAGGACCTGGCCAGGTTTTGCGATTCGGCACTGCGTCGCTTTAACTGACAATTGCGCGGTTGTGCGACGTGGCTCCCAAACAAAATTGGCGTCCTTTTTTCCCCACAAATAGAGCTTTCTTTTGGTGGTATTTTATCACCCCTGCGGTTTTTATTTTTTCATTATAAACAAAAATAGAGCGACAATTTAGAAAAAAAAATCAATATTTTTTACTTTTTGCTATAATAACTATCCCCCAAAAAAGATATAAAAAAAAACATTTTTTTTTTCAGTTTAGGCGATACGTATTCTTCCACATATTTTTGGGGAAAAAAAATTGCAACGATTGGTTTGCGCAAAATTTATAGCGTTTACAAAATAGGGGATAGTTTTATGGCATTTTTATTGTTTTTTTTTTTTTTTAATACTAATGGCGGCGATCAGCGATTTTTTCCGTGAGTACAACATTATGGCGGACACATCGGACAATTTTGAAACATTGTTGGGACCATTGTAATTTTCACAGCCAAAAATGCTATAAAAATGCAGATTACTCGCCAGAGTGGTGATCCCCCGTCATTGGAGATCAGTAACCATGCCTTCCTTGGGGGATTGGGCTGTTGAAGTGGACCGCATAAGGGACCTTGAGCGTCTGTTGGCTGAGGAGGGTGGTAGAAGCGAGCAGTTTTCTCTCACCTGGACTACATGGTCCATGTTCCGATACTCTTCTGAGTTTATCTCCTGGGCCGAGCGTGGCATGGATGATGTAAGCCTGATGCCATGATGGAGTGATTCTTGGATTCTTGGTTTTTGTTCTTGATTATTGTCCCTGGATTCTTGTCCCCTCTCTCTCTGCCCCCCTTTTTGTCTGTCCCTGCTTCTTATCCTCTTTGTGATATCTACATATTCTCTTCAGGAACCTTAGAGATAAAGTATCTTGGCCTCGACCAGCTTATGGTTACGTATCAGTCTTGTGACCCCATAGGGTTTTTTTTTTGTTTGTTTGCAGATCCATATGTACTATCTTACAATGTACCGCGTGCGGTGCAACGCTGAACCCCTCCCTAGTGTAAGGGTGATAGTTACAATTTATGATTACTTTATATATATGGTGATTGCTACCTCATATGACCCTATGGTGATCCACATGTATAAGCTCTCATTCCCGTTTTTTTCTTTCTCCCATAATTTAGACGTGCTTCTACTATGTCAAACATGATGCTTAATGTTGATGTAATGACTTCTACCGTATGTAATGCCTGAGACGATATCTTTCCGTATGTTCCTTGTTCTCTTCTTTTCTCAATAAAATAAGATTGAATTAAAAAAAAAAAAAAAAAAATGCAGATTACTGTGAAAATTACAATTGCAGTTTGGAAGTTAACCACTAGGGGGCGCTGTATGGGTTATGTGTGACCTCATATGTGTTTTTTTTAACTGTAGTGTCTGACGTCACTGATCGTCTTTCCCTATATTGTGAAGAACGGGGAAGGTGTGTTTACACTCACCTCTCTCCGTTCTTCAGCTCCTGTGACTGATCGCGGGACACCGGCGGCGATCTGGGAAGGCTGTCCACAAGGTTTAGGAGTGTGTCTATGGGAATGTTTGACCATTCTTCCAAAAGCACATTGGTGAGGTCAGTAACTGATTTTGGACGAAAAGGCCTGGTTTTCAGTCTCCACTCTAATTTATCCCAAAGTGTTCTTTCAGGTTGAGGTCAGAACTCTGTGAAGACCAGTCAAGTTCCTCCACCCCAAACCCACTCCGCCATGTCTTTTTGGACCTTGTTTTGTGCACTGGTCCAAATCCTTCACGAGGAAGACTAGGGAAATGCTTGTTTTTCCCCGTTCTTCCTCACCGTGAGACAATCGTGGGTATCCCCGCGGGACCTGTGGTCGGACTCATGGAGCTTGCAGGGGGCGGCGCGTACATCCACAATGCCGCTTCTTAAACACGATGTATATATTTACATCCTTTTGCCTGTCCGTGCCATGCTGCAGACATATATCTGAGGTTGGCGGTCGGCAAGCAGTTAATAGTAAAAATTAAACATGGAAACACTCACAAACGAGCGATATACTCAGGCATGGTCAGCGGGCCCGTATGTCACGTCTCCCCAGGGGTGTACACCACCAACACAGTGCCAGATAGAGAGAGATCAGCTGGGGTATCAAAGCCAGCTCTGACACTTCTCCCCTCCCCTTGCTGCCCCCACGGCCAGTTAGAGGAGAGGAGCTGCTTCTACTCCTCTCTTCTTCTCCTCCCGTGTCTGCCCCGCCCACTCTCCCGACAGACACTGTTCTGCTGCCTAAGGGATGTGGGTGGGAAGGTTCAAGCCCAGCAAACCGAAAGGAAAGAAGGAAAGATGGAGTCTGATATCCATCCATCCAGTCAGTCCCTCCTGCCTCTGAGTAAGTACTGTACATTGATGTAGGGTCTCTCTCTCTCTCTCTTTCATTTGCACCCCCCACCAGCAGCTGGTGCTCAAAATTTTTGGGGGGGCGCAAATGAAAACAAAAATAAAAAACAATTGCAGCCTCACTGTGCCCATCAAACGCAGCCACTGGGCCCATCAATTGTCACCACTGTGCCATGCCATCAAACGCAGTCACTGTGCCATCAAACGCAGCCACTGTGCCATCAATTGTCACCACTGTGCCATGCCATCAAACGCAGCCAATGTGCCCTTCAATTGTCGCCACTGTGCCCTTTAATTGTTGCCACTGTGTCCTTTAATTGTTGCCATTGTGCCCATTGTCGCCACTGTGCACATTGTCGTGGCTGAGCCAGAGGGGGTATCAGGAGGGATGAGAGATCAGACCCGTGTGACTGCACAGAGAGACCAGACAATATGATCAGTGAAGTAAAAGGTGTTTAATTAAGTAAATAAGGACAATCCAGTGAAGATAGCAAACAATATATATATAATCAAGAAGGGAATACCGTACACATAGGTCAAGCCAGGCCGAGGTCATACACAAGGGATACCAGCAGATGGGACAGGACGGAGCAGGGGTCGGATGGATGGACTAGCTGCAGGATACAGGTAAAGGGGAGACAGGGAACAGGAAGCAGGGCAGAAAAGTCCAGGCGGGATCAGGGATCAGGATGCAGGGCAGACAAGTCCAGGCGGGATCAGGGATCAGGATCAGAACAGGATCAAGGTACCGAATCAGGATCAGAATACAGGTCAGGGTACAGGCTTAGGTCCAGCAGATATGAAGATACCAGGGCGAGCTCTGCTTGAGCTCGCCGGGTATAAATAGGGGGTGTCTTAATTACGTTCAGGTCACACCTGAAAGGAGCGGCCTCCGGACGCTCCAACCAGTTGTTGCTGGGGAAGGCTCATGGTGTCAAGCCAGGCAGTGGATAAAGGCTCCGGGTCATCGAGCCGGGCAGAGGGCATAGGCTTCGGGTCATCAAGCTGGGCAGAAGACGAAGGCTCCGGGTCATCGAGCCGGGCAACAGACGAAGGCTCCAGGTCATCAAGCCGGGCAGAGGGCATAGGCTCTGGGTCATCAAGCTGGGCAGCAGACAAAGGCTCCAGGTCATCGAGCTGGGCAGAAGACGAAGGCTCTGGGTCATCGAGCTGGGCAGAAGACGAAGGCTCCGGGTCATCGAGCTGGGCAACAGACGAAGGCTCCGGGTCATCAAGCTGGGCAGAGGGCATAGGCTCCGGGTCATCAAGCTGGGCAGCAGACAAAGGCTCCGGGTCATCGAGCTGGGCAGCAGACAAAGGCTCCGGGTCATCGAGCTGGGCAGCAGACGAAGGTTCCGGGTCATCGAGCTGGGCAGCAGAGGGCATAGGCACCGGGTCATCGAGCTGGGCAGAAGACAAAGGCTCCGGGTCGAGCTGGGCAGCAGGCTCCGGGTCATCGAGCTGGGCAGCAGGCTCCGGGTCATCGAGCTGGGCAGCAGGCTCCGGGTCATCGAGCTGGGCAGCAGACAAAGGCTCCGGGTCATCGAGCCGGGCAGCAGACAAAGGCTCCGGGTCATCGAGCTGGGCAGCAGGCTCCGGGTCATCGAGCTGGGCAGCCGACTGGAGGTCATCAACTTGGACAGCGGACTGGAAGTCATTAATCTGGGCAGCAGACTGGAAGTCATCGAGCTGGCAAGCTGGCACAGGAACATCAGGTTGGCGGGCTGGCACAGGAACATCAGGTTGGCAGGCTGGCACAGGAACATCAGGGTGGCAGGCTGGCACAGGAACATCAGGGTGGCAGGCTGGCACAGGAACATCAGGGTGGCAGGCTGGCACAGGAACATCAGGGTGGCAGGCTGGCACAGGAACATCAGGGTGGCAGGCTGGCACAGGAACATCAGGGTGGCAGGCTGGCACAGGAACATCAGGGTGGCAGGCTGGCACAGGAACACCAGGGTGGCAGGCTGGCAGGCTGGCACAGGAACAAGCTGAGCAGATGGCACTGGAACAAGCTGAGCAGATGGCACTGGAACAAGCTGAGCAGCTGGCATTTGGACAGGCTGAACAGGTGGCACTGGGACAGGCTGGGTAACTGGCACGATGGTGTGAGTTGGGAAGTACTTCCGTTTCTTTTTAGACTTAGACACTACAGGTTTGTTAACAGAAGGGGTGTATGAAGAGGGTGGAATTAAGTAGGAGGAAGGATTGGAATATGGCAGAGACACAGGGGTGGTGACTGGAGGAGGTTTTTGTGGAGTAGTTACAGGTGGATTATAGGCAGGGTAGGTAAAATTAGTAGAAATTGGATAGTAATATTTGGTAGGGTGCGGAATTAACTGGACGAAAGCTGAGGTTGTCATTGGCGATGGGCGGATAGGTCCTTGGGAAGGTAGGTGGTTAATAGCAGGGTTGGAGCGGACAGGTGGATTAAAGGCAGGGTAGGTACAAGTAGAAACTGGGTAGTAATATTTGGTAGGATGCTGAATTATCTGAGCTGGGGTTGCCATTGGTGATGGATAGATGGATCCCTGAGAAGGCAGAGGGTTAATAGTAGGGCTGGAACGGACTGGCTTGGCTGGAATCAGGAGATCTGACCATGCCTGCAGCACAGGTTGAACAAAAGCAGGTTCACACACACCTTGTCTAATCAGAGCCTGCACAGAATCAATACACTCAGATAACTTTTGCTGGGGACAGGAGGAATAATACTCATCAAAAGACGCCGGATCATCCTCTAATAACCACACCAGAGATTCAACTTGGTCATGACTGAAGGGGGGAGAGAAATCGTCCCTACCGACAGGAATAGATGACAGGGCTGGTTTTACACACCACCGAATTAATGGCTGAACATTAGCTGGTGACTAGTCCAACCCTCCAAAACCTGGCGACAATACCCTTCATCCTCTTCAGCCAGCAGAGAATAATAAAGGATGTCATCGTAATCCATGTTTAGAGCAATGCACTACACCAGGATGGTTCCCAAATGCAGTCACGTCTGATCATACTGTCAGGAGGGATGAGAGATCAGACCCGTGTGACTGCACAGAGAGACCAGACAATATGATCAGTGAAGTAAAAGGTGTTTAATTAAGTAAATAAGGACAATCCAGTGAAGATAGCAAACAATATATATATAATCAAGAAGGGAATACCGTACACATAGGTCAAGCCAGGCCGAGATCATACACAAGGGATACCAGCAGATGGGACAGGACGGAGCAGGGGTCGGATGGATGGACTAGCTGCAGGATACAGGTAAAGGGGAGACAGGGAACAGGAAGCAGGGCAGACAAGTCCAGGCGGGATCAGGGATCAGGATGCAGGGCAGACAAGTCCAGGCGGGATCAGGGATCAGGATCAGAACAGGATCAAGGTACCGAATCAGGCTCAGAATACAGGTCAGGGTACAGGCTTAGGTCCAGCAGATATGAAGATACCAGGGCGAGCTCTGCTTGAGCTCGCTGGGTATAAATAGGGGGTGTCTTAATTACGTTCAGGTCACACCTGAACGTAGGAAAAGCTGTGAGCTCCAGAAGACCAGGAACCCCCCGCTGGTGGAGGCCGGTACTGCAGGCAGATTTACCAACAGGGGGGACCATTCCTGACAGGGGGTGGCGCTCCATCTTTCTTTATCTATCTATCTATCTATCTATCTATCTATCTATCTTCCTTCCTTCTCTTCTTTCTTTCTATCTTTCTTTATCTATCTTCCTTCCTTCCCTTCTTTATCTATCTATCTATCTATCTTTCCTTTTTGCTTTCTATCTTTATCTATCTATCTATCGATCTATCTTCCTTCCTTCCCCTCTTTCTTTCTATCTTTATCTATCTTTCTCCCCCTTCCCCCCCCCCCCCCCGGGCTGCTCAGTCTAAAATGCCCGGGCCTATTTTTTGTCCCAGTCCGGGCCTGGGCATGGTATATAATGTGTTTATGCGCTCTGTCTCCGGGTGATGCCTTGTGCCTCTGGCATTGATGGAGGTCTGTGATCAGGCCATCCAGCCGCACTGTTGGCTCACAGCACTTCCAGGTAGCTGGAGCAATGATCAACGGTGCACTGTGACAATGTCACTTTCAGGTACAAGGTCAGCGGGCGGCGCTCGCGTTCGGAGCATGTGTGAGCCTTCTTCAGGCTTGGCTGGTGGAAATCTTTAAAAAGGGTTAAAATATATACACACACCATACAGGAAAAGGAACTATAGGACTTACGCAACAGGTAACCATAGTAACATAAAAACAATAATACGATGACGCAGCAAAGATACTTGATAGACTGATATATAGAGCTACATTTAGACTATAATACTTACATCTGACGACCAGTAGAGTCATGATTATCTGGCAATGATATATCTATGGAAAAATATAAATACTTTGAGAAATATAAAAAAAAATTATAAAAAAAATATTTATATTAATATCAATTAATATTTATTAAAGGGCCGAAATATTTTAAATTATATTTTAAAGTATACATATGAAGGGGCTGTCACACATAGATAACTATTATATATAAAAGGAATTAATATTAATAAAGATAAGAGTAATAGTAATAAAAATGTGTATATAATATAATATGCCAAAAATATATAATTTAGATTTACAAATTATATCAATAAAATAGAATAAGAATTGATTAAACTGAGCAATTTGTTGAGTGTAACAAACAAAAACAATAATATCAATAATACCTCTGCATGTGCATTAGATTAAAATTAATGAATTTAATAATAGATACATTTAATAAAAGTATATTAGAGTATAACCTAATCTGCAAAACTAAATATTCACCTAAGGGAAGCACAAAGGTCATATGGAGGTATTTAAAAAACACTATTATTATTGACGAATAGATCAAAGAGTAAAGGGATAATTATTATAATAGAGTATTGATTTCAATGCAATCATTAAGGCCTCCAAGGTATAAATCCAATTATTTTCTCTCTCACATAACCTTTTATAATGTTCAGCGGTGGGGAATGTTTTGGGTGAGGGCTTCTATAACCCAAACATGTAATCCTAGGGGATGGCTCTTTGTGAAATTCTTTGAAATGTCGTAGAACACCGTTTGTCTATGCCCTTTTCCACAAGGTTCCGATGCTCCCCAAACCGTTTCTGAGCCCAGGTTCACACTGGGCTGCAGGAGTGAAGCTGTGCGAGTACAGCTTCACTCCCGCCCGGCAGTCCCGATTTCGGCTGCCATTTCAGAGACATCTGTGCAGGTTTCTGCACAGATGTCAATGTAAATCGCGGCCCCAAATCGCAAAAAGTAGTACAGGAACTACTTACAGATGCGGCGTCGCACCGATTAGGACAGTGCCATTGCCGACAATTGCCGGCAAATGCTGGCTATTTTAGATGCGATTTGACATGTCAAATCGCATCTCAAATCGTACCCAGTGTGAACCAGGGCTTAAGTTAACAAATAGTGCAACCTACATATAGTAGTCCGCATGGGCATGTCAAACAATATACTACATATTCAGAGGACCATGTGAAAAAATCAGGTATCATATGCTGTTAACCTTTGCAGGAAAATTCTTGACCAGTGTAGCTCAGATGTCCCCACCTTCTTTAGAACTGCCCAACCACTCATACTCCACAATCCCCTTCTTACATTCTAAATTATTAAGACCACACCTGAATTTAGAGTATAACTGGCCGTAGCACCCTTTTATTAACAACTATAAATAACTCAACATCTTTAAAATGTAAACATCTGTAACAACAACTTTTCACCCTCAGTCTGTTGGTCTTTGATGGCACCCCGAGCTTCACACTTAAAGGGGTTGTAAAGGTACAATTTTTTTTTTCCTAAATGGCTTCCTTTACTTAGTGCAGTCCTCCTTCACTTACCTCATCCTTCTATTTTGCTTTTAAATGTAAATGCAAAAATGTAAATGCAAAGCTTTTTCCCTGGTGTGGAGTGTCGTGCTCGCCCCCTCCCTTGGACTACAGGAGAGTCAGGACTCTCTCTACGTTTCAGATAGAGAAAGGAGCTGTGTGTTAGTGGGCGTCCTGACTCTCCTGTAGTCTAAGGGAGGGGGAGAGCACGACACTCCACACCAGGGAGAAAGCCTCACATTACTCTGTGGAGTTACAGACAGAAGAACAGGAAGTGAGGATTTCTCAGAAGAAATAAGGACATAAGGACATTTAAAAGCAAAATGAAGGAGGACTGCACTAGGGTAAAGGAAGCTATTCAGGGGTACCTTTACAACCAAAAAATTGTACCTTTACAACCCCTTTAAGTTCCACAACTACACTGCGGGACCTTTTCCCATGATAGGCCTCCAGCCATACCAATGAGGTTTTTGTTTTATGTCGTTAAAAACGATTGTGTGTGGGCTTCAGAGCATTTTTCGGGTTCTGAAAAACAGGCAAAAAAAAAATTGTAGTTTTTTGGGTTGCAAAACATGGTCGTGTGTGGGCTTTAACGATGTGAAAAATCAGCCCATGCTCAGAAGCAAGTTATGAGACGGGAGCGCTCGTTCTGGTAAAACTACCGTTCTTAATGGAGTAAGCACATTCATCACACTGTAACAGACAGAAAAGCTTGAATCGTCTTTTACGAACACAAAATCAGCAAAAGCAGTCCAAAGGGTGGCGCCATCTGAATGGAACTTCCCCTTGATAGTGCCGTCGTACGTGTTGTACGTCGCCGCGCTTTTCTAGAGCATTTTTCTTTCACGATCGTGTGTAGGCAAGGCCGTTTTAATGATCAGGTTGAAAAAAAAATGTTTATTCTAGAGCCTGAAAAACTTTTACAAACCGAAAAATGATCGTGTGTACGCGGCATTATACATCACCTTAACCACTTCAGCCCTGGACCATTTGGCTACCAAATGACCGGGCCACTTTTTGTGATTCGGCACTGCGTCGCTTTAACTGACAATTAAGTCTTGTCACGTGGCTCCCAAACAAAATTGGCGTCCTTTTTTCCCCACAAATAGAGCTTTCTTTTGGTGGTATTTGGTCACCTCTGCGGTTTTTATTTTTTGCGCTAAAAAAAATTGAGCGACAAAAAAAAATAAAAACATTGAGCGACAAATTTGAAAAAAAAAAGCAATATTTTGTACTTTTTGCTATAATAAATATCCCCAATTTTTTTTTAAAACAGCTAATTTTTTCTCACTTTAAGCCAATTCGTATTCTTCTACATATTTTTGTTAAAAAAAAAAAAAAAAATCGCAATAAGCGTATATCGATTGGTTTGCGCAAAAGTTATAGGGGCAGATTCACAGAGAAATGGATTATCGTAGCGTATCAGAAATACACTACGCCGCCGTTTTTTACCTTGCTCTACGTGGAATTCAGGTAGATTTTCCACGGTAAACGACGGCGGCGTAGTGTATTTCTCCCGTCGCAATCCATCTGCGCGAGTAGGGGGCGTGAAACATTTAAATTAGGCGCGTTCCCGCGGCGATCGATCTGCGCATGCTCCGTTCGCAAATTTCCCGCCGTGCATTGCGCGAAATCACGTCGTGACGTCATTCGTTGTTTATGTAGCGTACTTTACGGGCGATCCACGTCCCGACGAGTTACGTAAACAAAAAAATTTTTTAAATAAATTCGAAGCGGGAACGACGCC
This sequence comes from Rana kukunoris, assembly GCA_029574335.1. Lineage (NCBI taxonomy): Eukaryota > Metazoa > Chordata > Amphibia > Anura > Ranidae > Rana > Rana kukunoris. Next base: position 23,626,306 of record CM056051.1, read on the forward strand.
CATACTTAACATGGGCTACGTAAAGTTAGAGCAGCAAAAAGCTGCTCTAACATTACGTATAAAAAAATAGACGAAAACGATTGCGACGCCCGCTCGTATGTTCGTGAATCCCCGTAAAAACACATTTGCATATCCCGACGCATCAAAACGACGCAAACTCCTCCCAGCGGCCGCAAATAGATGGCAGCGTAGATCCAAAGGCTTACGAAGACGTAAGCCTCTCGGATCGAAGCCCGAAGCCGGCGTATCATGGTTTGAGGATTCAAACTAGTGATACACCGCGCGAAATTTGAAATTACTCCTGTCTAACCCCAGTTAGACAGACGTAATTGTTTTGTGAATCTGCCCCTTAGCGTCTACAAAATAGGGAATAGATTTATGGCATTTTTATTATTTAATTTTTTTACCTGTTAAGGCGATTTGCAATGTTTTTTTATGACATTATGGCAGACACTTTTGACACTATTTTGGTACCATTCACGTGTATACAGTGATTGATTACTGTATAAATGTTACTGGCAGGGAAGGTGTTAAATGTGTCCTAGGGAGTGATTCTAACTGTTAGGGGGCATGGCTACAAGTGCCATGTCACTGATCACTGCTCCCGATGAGAGGGAGCAGACGATCAGTGTTGTGTCATCAGGCAGAACAGGGAGATGCCTTGTTTACAAAGGCATCCCCCCGTTCTGCCATTCTGTGACCCGATCAAGGGACACCGGCAGACATCGAGACTGTGGGTCCCGTGAGATTGTGGTACATGCACACTAGGAGGGAGGGTTCAAAGCAACGTATGTACAAAATCTGGAAATAAAAATTCTGGAAAATGAACCATTGCCATGGACAGACCACCATGCAATCAAATTCATTATTTCCAATATCCCCCCCTTAACAAATACATCAAATCCAGTGACAACACACTGGACCAGATGTCAGAAGAAGCTCCACTCGGATCTCTTCAAAACCACGTTAAGGAAAAAAATACAAACAATTCAGCCGCATCAAACGGCCGTTGTAACGCTGGATGCCATAAATTTGGCCATGCTACAGTCAGCCGACTTGGTAGCACCGAAACGTAAAACCTGCATCCGAAAAAACAACCGCAGCTGGTTTAACAACCAGCTGTCGTTATTGAAGCAAGAACGCAGAAGGGCAGAATCTGCCTGGAAAAGATGTTCTTCAGAGCTACACCTATCCATCTACAAGGCGGCGACAAGAAAATATCACAAAGAAATTTTCCAAGCCAAGAAAAATTATTTTTCGGAGGCTATCAACAGCGCCTTGAACCGCCCCCGCGAACTCTTCAAGATGGTCACTCAGACCATGAAACCAGGATGCATTGAAGCCCCTAGATTGGACACACAAGAATTTTGCAATGAACTATCGGATTGCTTCATTAATAAAATCGAGGCAATCCGTGAAAGCATTCAGCAAAACAATTCCCCCCTTGGCCCCCCCTGCAGCCTCTCACACAGCACCCATAGTAATTCTCCTATATCAGGTAAGTTTACCCTGGAACCCATCTCCATTGAGACCACTAAGAATGTCATTGGCGCTTTGCGTAATAGCACAGCGCCAAGTGACATTATCCCCTCAAAACTGCTGAAGGAATGCGCCGACATCCTGGCTCCTCCCATCACGCAACTTATCAACCAGTCTTTCTTGGAGGGCATAGTGCCCTCACAGTTGAAAGAGGGTATAATTCTACCCATCCTGAAGAAACCCTCTCTGGACCCCAAGGACCCACTCCACCACCGTCCCATAACAAGTCTCAATGTACTCTCAAAGATAATGGAGAAAGTAGTGGTACAACAGCTGCAACAGCATCTGGATACCCACAAGCTACTTGACCCATTGCAATCAGGCTTCCGCCCCGGACACGGGACGGAAACAGCATTGCTGAAAATATGGGACGATGTTCTCAAGGCCGCTGACGAAGGAGAATCTTGTCTTCTAGTTCTGTTGGACCTAAGTGCAGCTTTCGACACGGTAGACCACAAACTATTACTGACTCGGCTTGCTGAAGTAGCCAGAGTCGCAGAAGGCGATTTATCTTGGTTCTCCTCTTTTCTGGAAAACCGATCGCAAACAGTGAAGTTAGGACCTTTTACGTCTGAGAAACGCACAGTAACATGCGGAGTCCCTCAAGGATCGCCTCTATCACCAGTGCTGTTTAACGTCTATCTTCGTCCTCTTTTTGAGATTATCAGCAGCCAAAAACTGCTCTACCACTCATATGCAGATGATACGCAACTGTATTTCCGCATCTGCAATAGACAGGATCACCACCTCAATCTAGAGACATGCCTCTCTTTGATAGAGGATTGGATGACAAAGAGTTATCTTAAACTCAATGGAGCAAAAACAGAACTTCTTCTGTTTCACGCCAAGCGCAGGAATCAACTTTCAACAGCGTGGACCCCCCCGCCTATTTTGGGCAAACTCATCACCCCTAGCGCCAAAGTCAAAAGCCTAGGGGTCATTTTTGACTCCTTTATGACAATGGACGCACAAATAGGGTCAGTAGTCAGCGGATCTCACCATCTGCTGCGCCTACTACGCAGACTCACTCCGTTCATCCCTAAAGAGGATTTAGCGGTCGTGGTGGGAGCAGTTGTAAACTCCAGGTTGGATTATGCAAATGCCCTTTACCTCGGCCTCCCCAAGTACCAAATCGCTCGTCTGCAAGTCGTTCAGAATACGGCCGCCAGACTTGTGACTGGGAAAAAACCCTGGGAATCCATCTCACCTTCACTGAGAGCCCTTCATTGGCTGCCAGTTAAAGACAGAATTGCTTTTAAAGCTCTCTGTCTTACGCATAGATGTGTCCATGGGAATGCCCCCCTTTATTTATGCGAAATAATAAAAGCGCATAACCCCAATCGCGTTTTGCGATCCACTAATCAGAACCTGCTCCAGGTTCCGAAAGCCAACTTCAAGTCCAAAGGAGAAAGAAGATTCGCGATCCAAGGTCCTAGACTATGGAACGCTTTACCAACCAGCATTCGGTTGGAGGAGAACCACCTAGCATTCAGGAAAAAGGTCAAGACTTTTCTCTTTTGATATCAAAGGAGACAGGAACAACAAGCGCCCAGAGGCGATTCAGTTCGCATGTGCCGCGCTATATAAGTTTTCATTCATTCATTCATTCATTCATTCATTCATTCATTCATGTATACGTTGCTTTTCCTGCCCCTGCCATTCTGCCAACGTAAATGTGCGTGTGGCAGTCGGCAAGCGGTTAATATTGAAAAAAGTTAGGAGGACACTAGCAGTGGGACATAGAGCTTTTATTTTGCTGGGAACTATTTGATGTTTTTTGCTCCTCTGTACGTGACAAGAGGTTGACTGTTGATTTTAGATAGGGAACTTCCCTCAATATAGGCCAATGTCTTACAAAGATATTTTCCATCTCCCTGAATTTGTTATGAAATTGCGTAGCAAATGGAACAGGTTGAGAACTGGCAACGGGTTTGTCATCTCTACCACTCCTAATGTCTTTGTGGAGATAATGTTGAAATGCTTCTTCGACAATATCTTCCGGGGAACTGTTTTCTTTAAATTTGGTCTTGAGTAGATGACCATGGGTGTTGTAATCCTTGTGTTTAAGCTGACAAAACTGGCTTCTGGGAATGTTGTTTACCACACTACAACAACTTGTCACGTCTCCCGGAATCGCTGGCCAAATTCCATTGAAGTGAATGAGAGCCGGCTTAATGTACACTACTGCAGTCGCTCCGACTTCAGAAAAGGTTCCTGTACTACTTCCAGGCAACTTCTAGCTGACTTGTACCCATAGATTTCAATAGAAGTTGCCTCCAAGTAGGATCCTTATCTTAACCACTTAAGACCCGTACCAAAATGCAGGTAAAGGACCAGGCCCCTTTTTGCGATTCGGCACTGCGTCACTTTAACTGACAATTGCGCGGTCGTGCGACGTGGCTCCCAAACAAAATTTGCGTCCTTTTCTTCCCACAAATAGAGCTTTCTTTTGGTGGTATTTGATCGCCTTTTCATTTTTTTTTTTTGCGCTATATACAAAAATAGAGCGACATTTAAAAAAAAAAAAACAATATTTTTAACTTTTTGTTATAAGAAAAATCAAAGAAAAATCAAAGAAAAATTTTAGTCAAACATTTAGGCCAAAATTTATTTAGCCACATGTTTTTAGTAAAAAAAAATAAAAAAATCGCAATAAAAAATAGCTACCTAGCGGGAACAGCGACACTTAGGGCCCTTTCACACGGTGCAGACCGTTTTTCGGTCCGCTCCGTGTGTGTCCGTCGGCTCAGCGGGGGGTCCCGCTCAGCTGTCGGCAGACAGGGCGGTCCCCGCACACTGTGCAGGGACCGCCCTGTCTCTCCTCCACTAGCCCCTATGGGGAATCGGATGGAAACGGACCGTCTGTCCGTTTGCAGCCGATCCGATCCACCGGACGGAAGAAAAATAGGGTCTTCTTCCGTACGCAAAATGGATCCAGACGGACGTGGATCGTAGGCGGACGTTAGCGGATGTATCACCTGCTAACGGATCCGCTCCCATAGGGCCCCATTCTAAGTCCATTTACGGACTTAGAAAAAGCGGACCGTTCGTCCGCACATGTGAAAGGGCCCTAATACAGCGATCAGAAAAATGATCGCTTAGTGACGCTGGCAATAGGGAGTAAAAGGGTTAACTAGGGCGGTGATCAAGGGGTTAAAACTGTATTAGGGGGGATACGGGGGCTACCCTGAACCTAATACTAACTGCCTGTCACACTAACTGTCACACTGACACTAAATACAGTGATCATACATACATGATTACTGTATTCAGTGACACTGTGACAGGGGGTGGGGGGGTGATCGCAAGGGGTTAAGTCTGCCTGTGTGTACTGGTGTCAGTTTAGTGTTAGGCAGACTTACTGTGAGATGTGATCTCTCCTCAGCGGCGGTTGAAAATACCGACCAGGGGAGAGATCACATCACTTCCCTCTTCCTGTGTTTACACAGTAGGAGGAAGTGACACGGCGGGAGCGCGCGGATTGGCTGGGAGCGATCTGGAGGGGGCGGACAAAAACAAATAGCCGCCCCCCTCATCCCGGATCGCTCGGCCAGCCACCGGGTCCGCCGCATGTACCGGGGTGGACCCCCGACCCACAGCAAGGCACCAACGTATATATACACGTTGATGTGCCTGCCTGTGCCATTCTGCTGATGTAAATGTACATGCAGCGGTCCGCAAGCAGTTAATTGATGTGATTCGGAACAGACATTACAGGAAGATTACCCTGGAATTCCCTAAAGTTGCCTCGAAGTTGCCTCGAAGTTGCCTGGCAAAGTCGTGCCAACTTTCAGGTCACTAAAAAGATGTAGATAAGTGTTGCCAGAGAGGGGTTTAGTGCAATTCTTTGCACAGATGAGATGATGATGTTCTTTGTGTTTCCTATAGTCAAATACTGTTCTTCCTAAATACAGGGAGGCCAAAAACTACATTTAGCAAACAGTAGCTATGTGGGACGATTCATGAAAAACTTCTGTTACCCTAGGTAACCACTTGTGTCTTCACACTGCTCCACTTCATGCCAATGGTTTTATACCACAATGTGTTTAACCACTTCAGCCCCCATGCAAACCATACTCAATGACCGGGCCCCTTTTTGCGATTCGGCACTGCCCAGAGGCGATTCAGTTCGCATGTGCCGCGCTATACAAGTTTTTCATTCATTCATCGCTTTAACTGACAATTGCGCAGTCGTGCGATGTGGCTCCCAAACAAAATTGCCGTCCTTTTTTTCCTAAAAATAGAGATTTGTTTTGGTGGTATTTGATCACCTCTGCGGTTTGTTTTTTTCTGCTATAAACAAAAATTCAGTGACAATTTTGAAAAAATTTAAAATTTTTACTTTTTGCTATAATAAATGTATAAAAAACCGTTTTTTTTCCTCAGTTTAGGCAGATAAGTATACTTCTACATATTTTTCGTTAAAAAAAAAATCACAATAAGCGTTTATTGATTGGTTTGCGCAAAAGTTATAGCGCTTACAAAATAGGGGGTAGTTTTATGGCATTTTAATTAAATATTTGTTTGTTTACTAGTAATGGCGGCGATCAGCGATTTTTATCGGTACTACTTATGGCAGACACTTCAGACGCTTTTGACAAATTTTTCCGACCATTGACATTTTTATAGTAATTAGTGCTATAAAAATGCATCGATTACTATAAAAATGACACTGGCAGGGAAGGGGTTAACACTAGGGGGCGAGGAAGGGGTTAATCATGTTCCCTGGGTGTGTTCTAACTGAAGGGGGTGGGGCTGACATAGAGAAATGACAAATCGCTGTACGATACATTGTATTAACAGACGATAGGTAATCCCCCCCCCCCCTGACAGGACCGGAAGCTGTGTGTTTACACACACAGCTCCCAGTTCTCGCTCTGTAACGAGCAATCGCGGGTGCCCAGGGGCGTATCTAGCGAAAATAGCACCTATGGCAAGCACTGAGACTGCGCCCCTGTTAAGACATTTGAAACCCATCTTTCAGATAACCTAACAAAAAAACAGCTAACAAAACTAGTGATATTTATCATCCCTTGTGACACCTTGGGTAGTGACATCATATCCTCTTTATGGAGAAATCTGGGGTTTATTAGAACCCTAATCCCTCCTCTACCCTCTAAGGCCAGGTAAATGCAGAACCAATACTGGAAGTGACGAAATCTTCATCACTTAAGGCCTCAGTTTTCACAGAGGAGATGGAGAAACTGATGTTCCTTCTTCTTTGTGCGCTGCCAATCCTACCAGATGGAACGGGAGAACAGGAGGGCTGTGGCTGAATGCAGCAGGGATAGTGCTGCCATTGTCCATTAGAAAAGGTGCTGAAAAGGACATCCTGCCTATGCTTTGGAGGAGGGAAGAAGAGATCCTGGTAAGTGCCTTGCTGCCCAGCCACTCAACAGCACCCCCTTCATATGGCGCCCATGGCACTTGTCATGGCTGCCATACCCTAGATACGCCACTGCGGGTGCCCGGTGGTGATCGCACCCGCCGGGCACGTGTGTCAGGATCAGGGGCAAGCGGGCGGCACGCCCCTAGTGGCTGATTTGTGAGGTGATGTAGATCTACATGACCTCGTGCAGGTGAGCCGATCTGCCGCCGTATAACTGCGGCAGCTGGTCGGCAAGTGGTTAAGACCCACTCAAAGACTTAACTTGCATTATAACCCTTGAGAAACCTCAGACCGGGCAAAGGCTAAAACTTCAAACCATTTACTAAGAAAAGTCCAACGTTAACCACTTGAGCTCCAGAAGATTTATATACCCCACCCCCCCACCCCCCCATGAACTTGCCATTTTTTGGTCACGTGTTGCTCTGTAAACAAAAAAGGACAGACAATTTTGAAAAAATATATTATATATTTTTTTTCTGCTATAAAACATTTAGGTCAATATGTATTCTGGTACTTATTTTTGGTAAAATAAAATAAAAATTCCAATAAGTGTATATCGATTGGTTTACGCTAATGTTATAGCGTCTACAAACTATTGGATATATTTATGGAATTTTATGTATTTTTTATACTAGTAGCGGTGATCAGCAACTTATAGTGGGGTTGTGATATTGCAGTGGAAAAATCGTTCTCACTAACTGACACTTTTGACACTATGTGGGTACCAGAGACACTAATACAGTGATCAGTGCTAAAAAAATATGCACGGTAACTGTATAAATAACAAACTTAAAAAGAAGATTGGACAGCCGCACTTCCAAAAATTCTTAAAAGGGTTGCCTTTATTAGTAAAAAGGAACAGCACTACAAATCACAGCAGGCAGTGGGGTATTATCTGACGCGTTTCACACTGTAATGTCAGCGCTTAGTCACAGCTAAAACAAAATGGTACAAAACTCAAATATGTACCTAGACCTAAACCAGTCACGTGACCCACCCTCACCTGTGGCCAAACATCGTTAATGATGTGTATTCAAACAAGGCTTCTTTCACACGGAGCGGACCATTTTTCGGTCCGCTCCGTGTGTCCGTCGGCTCAGCAGGGGATCCCCTCTGAGCTGTCAGGCAGACAGGGCGGTCCCCGCACACTGTGCAGGGACCGCCCTGTCTCTCCTCCGTTCTCCCCTATGGGGAATCGGATGGAAACGGACCGTCTGTCCGTTTGCATCCGATCCGTTTGGCCGGACGGAAGAAAAATAGGACATTCTTCCGTCCGAAAAAACGGATGCGGGTCTTGCGGACGTTAGCGGATGCATCATCCGCTAACGAATCCACTCCCATAGGGGTTCATTACAAGTCCGTAAACGGACTTTTAATGAACGGACGAGCGGACATGTGAAAGGGGCCTAAGGGGTAATGATTGATGGTGATCACTTGGGAGGGTGGATGACATTAGTGGTCGTATCTAACACACATGCGAAACCCAAAACAAAAATGAGTAGAAACTGGGTAAAGAATATATATATATATATTGTAAGCTGGGGATAGGTAGCGGGTATAAAAGCTCCCTGGGATGAGCCAGCACAGATACCAAAGTCCATAGGATAAGTGAACAACAGGGGGATTTTTATTGGTGCTATACAAAGTCTATTTACAGGTGCTGTACAGTGTGCAGAAAACAAAACAAACAAAAATAGTTTAAACAAACACCTAGCCGTGTCTCGGCTCTAACTACACGATATGTAGGCCCTAACTAGTAAGCTAAACAAGCCTACCGCTTGTTAGCTCAAAACACAAACTGCTCACCAGTCTTTTAACAACCTCCTTGCTCCTACAGATCCACACTATCTGTTTCCCAGGACAGAGCAATGGCTGTTAGCTCAGGTGAGCTTAAATTGGCCTGGGGGAGAGGGCCAACACCTGACCTGGATCATGGATCAGAGATCCCTGAACGTGTAAGAGAGGAGCCTGGGAGAGGTATAAACCCCGAACTGGACTTTCCCAGGCTCTCTCTGGGACGCTCTGCTACACACCCTCCCCTCTTGTTTCAACCCCAGGGTTGGAACACCTGTAGCCCAACAGGAGTGAACACGGGACAGGGCATCTACATTCCCCATCTCAACACCTGGCCTGTGTTTTACCGAAAAGGAATAATCCTGGAGGGCCAAAAACCACCGGTTCACCCGCCTATTAGTCTCCTTCTTTTGGGCCATCCATTTCAGGGGAGCATGGTCAGTTATTAACTCAAACTGGCGCCCTAACAGGTAGTACCTGAGCGCGTCCACGGCCCACTTTATGGCTAAACATTCCTTTTCAATGACTGCATATTTTTTCTCATGATCATTGAGCTTTCTGCTTAGGTAGACCACAGGGTGTTCTTCCCCATTGTATACCTGTGATAGTACTGCCCCGATACCTACATCAGAGGCATCTGTCTGAACCAAAAAATCTTTGGAGAAATCGGGGGAGTATAGCACTGGCTGTGCACAAAGAGCCTTCTTCAGGACTTGGAAAGATTCTTCTGCTACTGGGGACCATTTTATCATTACGGAGTCTTTCCTTTCGTCAGGTCTGTAAGTGGGGCAGCTATAGTGGCAAAATTTGGAATAAACCTTCTATAATATCCCGCAATGCCAAGAAAGGCCCTGACCTGCTTCTTGTTTGCAGGACGTGGCCACTCCTGGATGGCTTCTACTTTATTCACTTGGGGTTTAATAACTCCACGGCCAATAGTGTAGCCCAAATACTTGGCTTCCTCCAAACCAATGGCACATTTTTTGGGATTTGCCGTAAAACCTTCCTTCAAGAGGGAATCAAGGACAGCTTGGACACGGGGCAAGTGAGACTCCCAGTCAGTGCTATGCACCACTATGTCATCTAAATAAGCTGCAGCATACTGCTGGTGCGGTCTTAGGGTCCTGTCCATGGCCCTCTGAAAGGTTGCAGGGGCATTTTGCAACCCAAAAGGCATTTTCTTATACTGGAATGATCCCTCCGGGGTCACAAACGCAGTCTTTTCTTTGGCACTATTAGTCAGGGGTATTTGCCAATATCCTTTGGTCAAGTCCAAAGTGGTCAGATAACGGGCCTTGCCCAGTCGGTCTATAAGTTCATCTACCCTGGGCATCGGGTACGTGTCAAACTTTGTTACTGCATTGAGCTTTCTGAAGTCGTTACAAAACCTCCAAGTGCCATCCGGTTTTGGGACCAACACGATGGGGCTAGACCAGTCACTATTGGATTCCTCAATGACATCTAGTTCCAACATCCTTCTAACTTCATCACTGATGTCCTTTCTCCTCGCTTCAGGAATTCGGTATGGTTTGAGCTTGACACGGACCCCAGGTTCAGTAACAATATCATGCTGAACCGCTGAAGTCGTGCCAGGCAACTCTGAAAATTTCTCTCTATTTCTTATTAGGAACTCTCTAGCTTCCTGTTTTTGGGAATATGACAGGGTGTCTGGAATCGTGACCTCAGGGATCAGAGGGGATTCAGTACCCTTAGGCGTTACCGGTAGGGACCTCGCAGTTAACGCCAGTCTATCCTTCCAGGGCTTTAACAGGTTCACATGGTAAATCTGTTCTGGCTTCCTTTTACCTGGTTGATACACCTTGTAATTGACTTCCCCAACTCTTTCAATTACTTCAAAGGGGCCCTGCCACTTAGCCAGGAACTTGCTCTCAACAGTGGGAACTAAAACAAGGACCCTGTCACCCGGTGAGAAAACACGGAGTTGGGCCCCTCGGTTGTATATTCTCTGTTGGGCTGCTTGAGCCTGTAGTAAATGTTCTTTCACCACTGGTATTACGGCTGCAATCCTGTCCTGCATTTGAGCGATATGCTCAATTACACTTTTGTGGGGTGTCTGTTCCCCCTCCCAAGTTTCCTTGGCTATGTCCAAGAGTCCCCGAGGGTGTCTCCCATAAAGCAACTCAAATGGAGAGTACCCTGTAGAGGACTGGGGGACCTCCCTGATAGCAAACATCAGGTACGGTATCAGGAAGTCCCAGTCTTTCCCATCTTTGTCAACAACCTTTTTTAACATGCCCTTTAACGTCTTATTGAAACGTTCCACCAAGCCATCCGTTTGCGGATGATACACAGAGGTTCGCAACTGCGTCACTTTAAATAACTTGCACAGCTCCCTAGTTATCCGTGACATAAATGGGGTACCCTGGTCTGTCAGGATTTCTTTAGGGATGCCCACCCGACTGAACACCATAAACAGCTCTTTGGCAATATTTTTAGCAGATGCGGCGCGTAAGGGAACGGCCTCAGGGTAACGGGTAGCGTAATCCATAATCACAAGGATATGCTGATGACCACGGGCGGATTTGGGGAGGGGACCCACAAGGTCCATGGCAATCCTCTCGAAGGGCACTTCAATAATGGGCAAGGGCACTAAAGGACTTCGGAAGTGGGGCTGGGGGGCTGACATCTGACACACAGGACAGGATTGACAATAATTCTCAATATTTTTCTGTATCCCTGGCCAGTAAAACCTGCGTAACACTCTTTCAGTGGTTTTCTCAACCCCTAAATGGCCTCCTAGCAAGTGCCCATGGGCAAGTTCCAACACCACCCTTCTATAAGGCTTAGGGACCACCAACTGTTCAATAACTTCATCATTCTTTTTACATACACGATACAGTAAATCATCATTGCTGCTGAAATAAGGAAAACAGGGCCTATCCCCTGGTTCAACAGGTACATCATTAATCACCATTACATTTTCCCAGGCCCTGGCAAGGGTATGGTCTTTTCTCTGCTCAGTACCAAAATTTTCCTTGTGCACATTAAGGTCAGTAAACTCCAACATAGGCTCCGAGTCGGCAGACGGCTGTCCGGCTCTACTGGTTGTGGGGACTTCCTCAGGCTCCTCCAGCTCTCCTGCCATAACCGAGAAAGGAAAACTCGGAGAGCCCTGAGATGAGTCCCCTGAACCCACAATATCGGAAGTAGCCAGGAGCTCTGGCTCTGCGACTGAGTCAGGTACTGCGACCGGGTCGGGACGATCCCACAGTTCCCAAAACTTAGGGAAGTCCCTACCAATGATGGCCTCGTGCACCAAGTGGGGCACAAGTCCGACCGCATGGGACACCGTACCCAAGCCAGTTTTAAACTGAACTGTGGCTATAGGATACTCCCGGGTATCCCCATGTACACAGATCACAGCAACTTTTTTTGCATGAAAATTCACAGTTTCAACCATCTCAGCTGTAACCAAAGTAACCAGACTTCCAGAGTCCAGTAAGGCCGTAATAGGCTTATTATTAACAGTCATGTGACACATGTGTTTCCCCACATTTGGCGCTGCAGCGCATGAAACAGCAGCAAACATAGACTGCCTTCTAATAGACAGATCACACTGCATTGGTTCATCAGTCAATGGACAGTTTGCTGCAACATGTCCCAGCTCTTGGCAACGAAAACACCTGATGTTTCCCCAAGTTGGTTTGCTGACAGGCAGTGGTTTCCCTTGCTTGGGACGCCAAACTTCAGTCCTGGCACCAAAAATCCTCCCCCCTATTTCCTTGCCATGCTTACCACCCACTTCCCCTGGAACAGTCTTACCGGTTGCCTGGGGAGACCGTGGCTTTGGGTGGAAAGTCCGTGCGGTTGTTGGGGTGGTGACCAGGTTCTCTGCAGCAAAGTACCTTTCGACGAGTTCCACCAGGTTATCTGCCGACTTGGGGTCCCCTTGACTCACCCACTTCTGCAGGGGAATTGGGAGTGACCTCAGGAATTGGTCCATGACCACACGCTCCACTATTTGTGGCGCAGACAGGGACTCAGGCTGTAGCCATTTTCGCACCAGGTGGATTAGGTCGAACATCTGCGATCTTGGGGGCCTCTCGATTTTGAAGAACCAGCTGTGGACCCGTTGGGCTCGAACGGCCAAGGTGACGCCGAGTCGCGCCAGAATTTCCTGCTTGACCTTTTCGTAGTCTTCTGCTTCTGCTGACTCCAGATCATAGTAGGCCTTCTGCGATTCACCAGAAAGTAAGGGGGCAATCAGTCCTGCCCACTTGGTTTTAGGCCAACATTCCCTCTCAGCGGTCCGTTCAAACGTTAACAGGAAGGCCTCTGGATCATCATCCGTAGTCATTTTAGACAGAAAGCGAGCCACATGGATGGCTGAAGGCTTGTCTCCCATATCCTTAATTTCCGCAGGTGCCCACTGTGCTAGCGTCTCTGCAACCTTAGTCAGGGTTTTCCTATCCACTTCTGCAGCAGTGGCAAGCTGTTCAAACAGCCTCTGCGATTGCTCCTGTACAGCACTAATCTGCCTCTGCGATTGCTCCTGTGCAGCACCAATCTGTTTGTACAGCGCCTTGGTTTGCTCCTGTGCGATAGCATTGGCTTGCTGCAATGCAGCGTTAGTTTGCTGTTGTGCAGCGTTTGCTTGCTGTTGTGCAGCATTGGATAACATCATTTGTTTGAGGATTTCCTCCATGTTGTCACTTTAGGTACTGGCCTTTTAAAATAGTAACTTACTACTGCTGCCCGCATTCTCCACCATATGTAAGCTGGGGATAGGTAGCGGGTATAAAAGCTCCCTGGGATGAGCCAGCACAGATACCAAAGTCCATAGGATAAGTGAACAACAGGGGGATTTTTATTGGTGCTATACAAAGTCTATTTACAGGTGCTGTACAGTGTGCAGAAAACAAAACAAACAAAAATAGTTTAAACAAACACCTAGCCGTGTCTCGGCTCTAACTACACGATATGTAGGCCCTAACTAGTAAGCTAAACAAGCCTACCGCTTGTTAGCTCAAAACACAAACTGCTCACCAGTCTTTTAACAACCTCCTTGCTCCTACAGATCCACACTATCTGTTTCCCAGGACAGAGCAATGGCTGTTAGCTCAGGTGAGCTTAAATTGGCCTGGGGGAGAGGGCCAACACCTGACCTGGATCATGGATCAGAGATCCCTGAACGTGTAAGAGAGGAGCCTGGGAGAGGTATAAACCCCGAACTGGACTTTCCCAGGCTCTCTCTGGGACGCTCTGCTACACAATATATAAAGATTATAAACAAAACCATAAAATATAGAAAAAAAGGCATAGGTGAAATCCAATGACAACAGTCTGACTTGCATATATAATCCATGTGAAAGTGAATAATACCAATAATACAACATTGTCACTGAAACACAAATATACACAAACATGTGTTCCTAATTGATATATGAAACAACGTGAAGAAATTTAGAATCCTATCCACATGTATATATGTGGGTTGTAATGATGCAAGCAAAGTGAGGAGGTGAACATCGAAATTATGTGTATGTTATGCATCAGGAAACTCAAAAAGCATTGTGAACAGAAAAAGGACAATGAAGGAAAAAGGTTGTGTAATGAGGAGACAGAGCTCAAGGTTATATATATGAAAATAGAATTGTGTGAATATTTATATATTGGTAATAGAGCTCAAATAAAGAGCTATGGTAAAATGTAATAAAGGAAATGTAATACTAAATATATAATCATCATAATGACGATCATATACTGATATTGAAGCAAAAATTGGGTGACCGATATGTGTGCATCCATACATCTAAAAAAAAACTTTATGGAAGTTGGAGATGTGTGGGGGAAATAAACTCAAGCGTGGATGACCATGCCATCACGTTCCCATCACATTTCCCTAAATCCCCATTATGTGCTGGTATTCATATTGTGTATCTTAATTAAAATTGGAAAATTTTAAAAAGCCTGAAAATTTAAGCTTAAATGTATTAAGATCTTCAAAGTTTTGGACTGTGGGGCTAGTGACAAAAAATGAAAGCCAATTATATATATGATATAAAAACATAATCATGTGATGAAATCGGGGTAACATGTATAACTCAAGAGAACATGGACAGGTTTATATATATATGAACCAAAATGTGTCCATGTGTGTTTTTTGTTTAAAAGCTGGACCAGGAGAGACAGGTTCAGATTGCAAGGAGATCCAGAGGCGATCGGCACATCATTCAGAACCACCTTAGCTGGAAAGCAAGCAGAATACCAAACTGAGGAGTAGCTCAGAAGTAAAGAACCGAAGCAGCAACAGAGAGGTCCCAGGTTCAATACCACCCAGAGCCACTTGGGGCACGACCACGCCTCACTATCTGCTTGGCACGGTAGGAACCGTGACACTCTCCAAATCGAAGACCTTTTCCAAACGTTCTCTGAATTACTGGATAAGGGACTAGCTCAAACAGCCACTAAAATTCTCAATTTTGTCTTTCAGATTTGCATAAACAATCGTTTTGCTGTGCTCAAGATGTAGTTTCCTGTTTTACTATGGGCGCCCTGTTTGGGGGTGGTTCACATGTACCTCCTCATATTTCTTGGTGGCATACACGGGCCTCCGAGGGTTGGGTTGTCTGATCCTTTTGGGTCAGACCTCTTTTTGTGATTAGTGTATGGAATCAGGAGGTGTCTCCCCTCCTGTTTCTTGGTTGTATATGCTAGGAGACTTCTCTCACTCTTCTCTTCTTTTTCCCCTCTCTTTTCTTTGTTATTTTATTTTACATTTTCCTATATACCTGATTTTCGCGTATAATTCAGAATTTATTTTCTTTAGACTACAGATGGATGCCTTTTTCTCTAATTATCTGGTACAATTGACTCCTGTGAAGAACATCTAAGGGTGAGTGGGGATGTTTTATGTATATGTACTTTTCCGAACTCCCATGGCTAGTTCACAGACACATCTTAAAATTGCATCTCATAATGTCCAAGGTTTGAATTCCCAAATAAAAACGGAGAAAAATTCTAGATTATTACAAATCTCTCAAATTAGATGTCATCATGCTCCAGGAGACACACTTTCCTACACAATATAATCCCAAGTATATACATCCTTATTTTCCTCAATTCCACCTCACTAATAAAACTAAAGGGGAATAAAACTAAAGGGGTAGCCATCATTTTTGAAAAATCATTTGAGTACAATAAACCCGAAGGGAGAATTATACTATTACAAGGCACGATAGAGGGAAACCTCTATTCTCTTATTTCCTATTACGCCCCTAACAGGGGTCAAGCAAAAATTTTCAGGACCATGATGAACATCCTAAATCCTATGTTAGCGGACACAGTGATTTTTGGGGGAGACTCTAATGTAGCATTTGATCAAGCACTTGATTAATCCAAAACCCTGAAAGACCAGTTAACTCGCATAATCAGAGAAAGCCAAAAAATTGCCAAAATTCTCTCTGCCCATAACCTCTCGGATATTTGGAGGGGATTAAACCCATCTAAAAGGGACTATATGCATTTTCTCATCCCCATAACACATATGCTAGGATAGACCATATTTTTACTATTTCACCCATGCTTCCTTTTATAATCAATGCTCACATCAAAGATACGGCACTGTCTGACCATTCAATAGTTATGATTTCATTTTGCTCCTTGGGGTTAGGTACGAAACTAAGTCACTGGAAACTTAATGGCCCAGATTCACAGAGCAATTACGCCTGTCTAACTGGTGTTAGACAGGAGTAATTTCAAATTTTGCGCGCCGTATCACTAGTTTGAATCCTCAAACCATGATACGGCGGCTTCGGGCTTCGATCCGAGAGGCTTACGTCTTCGTAAGCCTTCGGATCTACGCTGCGATATATTTGCGGCCGCTGGGAGGAGTTTGCGTCGTTTTGATGCGTCGGGATATGCAAATGTGTTTTTACGGCGATCCACGAAGGTACGAGTGTCCCTCGCAATCGCCTACGTCATTTTTTGGCTACGTAATGTTAGAGGAGCTTTTTGCTGGTCTAACAGTGCGTAACCCATGTAAAGTATGGCCGTCGTTCCCGCGTCGATTTTAAAATATTTTATTTTTTTTAACGTAACTCGTTCGGGAATAGGAATGTACGTAAACGACACTACTACGACGTGACGACGTGTTTTCACGCAATGCACGGCGGGAAATTTGCGAACGGAGCATGCGCAGTTCGATCGCCGCGGGAACGCGCATATCTTAAATGCTTCACGATCCCTACTCGCGCAGATGGATTGCGACGGGAGAAATACACTACGCCGCCGTCGTTTACTGGACAAAATCTACCTGGATTCCACGTAGAGCCAGGTAAAAAACGGCAGCGTAGTGTATTTCTGATACTCTACGAGAATCTAATTCTCTGTGAATCTGCCCCAATGAGTCTATTTTATCTAATCCAGCCTCAATTGAAGTTTTAGATAAGACATTACGAGAATAATTTTCTCTTAATGACACAGGTGACAGTTCAAACAAAGTTCTTTGGGCTGCACATAAAACCTTTATTCGGGGTAAATTCATTAAAATTGCCACACAAGCCAAAAGAGATCGCAGGGTTAAAGCAGAATATAAAGCTTTACGAACTAAGCACAAAAAAAATCCCTCCAAGGTTTCCATAGCTTTATTAGACAGGGCTAGACTAGATCTTAACCTTGCTCTAACTACCCAGGCTGAAAAGGCACCAAGATGGAGTGGCAATACATTTTATACACAAGCAAACAAATTGGGACCACTACTAGCAGCAACATTTTCTCCCAGTATCAGATTGCATACCATTCCTAAAATCAGGATATCAGGTCAACCCCCTACTGCCAATCCTGCTAAAATCCTGGAAGCATTCCGAAATTTTTATTCCAACTTGTATAATTCTCCTTCTCATTTGGATAAAAACTTGATATCTAGGTTTTTGGATGACCTACCTATTTCAACCCTATCCGACTCACACAGAAGCCTCTTGGAGGCTCATATTACGGGGGAAGAAGTCAGGGATGTAATTAAAGACCTCAAAAAGGGATCGGCTCCGGGCCCTGATGGCCTATCTATCCCATACTATAAAGCCTTTGCTGATGTCTTGGTCCCTTATCTGACAAAATTCTTTAATGATAAAACACAAGGAGATCCCTTGGACACCTAAACGCAGCATACATTGCGGTCATCCCGAAACTAGACAAAAATCCAGAGGAAATTAGTAATTACCGCCCTATCTCCCTTATAAATAACGACATAAAAATACTGACAAAAAATATGGCCAATCGATTATCATCATTTATTAATTCCTACATTCATAAAGATCAAGTAGGCTTTATCCCAGGTAGACAAGGTCCAGATCAAATTAGAAGGGCAATTGACTTAGTATCATTACTACAATCAAATTGGGTTGGAGGTAAAAGTCAGCAGGGTCTCCCCCTGTCATTGGACCTACAAAAGGTCTTCGATACAGTGTCCTGGCCATATTTATTCACACTTATTAAATGTTGGGGTTTTGGTGAGCGTTTTACGGGTCTTTTACACTCGCTTTATTCTAGCCCTAAAGCATTAATTCGTCTACAAGGTCACTACTCCAACCCATTTAATATTACGAGAGGCACTAGGAAAGGATGTCCACTTTCTCCTCTCATTTTCGCTGTGGCCATTGAAACTCTAGCTATAGCCATCAGACAAAATACAAACATTAAAGGGGTAACAAGTGGTTCTCAAATGCATAAATGTGGGCTCTTTGCGGATGACATACTTCTTTTTGTGACCTCTCCACTAATCTCCCTTCCCAATATCTGCCTAGTCCTAAATAATTTTTCTAAAATTTCAGGCCTTAAGGTCAATTATGCGAAATCTCGGGCCCTTAATGTTTCACTTACTCCCCAAGAAGTTTCGTTATTAAAACAATCATTCAAATTTGAGTGGAATGACACCTTGAGTGGAATTTTCTAAATAAATAAAAATTGGCCATAAGGTACACCATTGATGGTGTGTCCAGAATGTGATGAATCTGCTCTGAGAAGGGCATTTCCTGCTGTTTTTTTTTCCTATGTAAACTGGTGATGATCTCATCTCCCAATCCTGACAGCCTAACGTCTAAAAATTCAATTGCCCGTGAAATGAAGGTTAAGGTCATTATCATTGAGATAAGAAAGCTAGTCGTCCAAGTTGACTGAGCTGTCAGATACAATGAATAATAAATCGTCGATATAGCGACAATAACAGGAGGTATCCATCTGGCGGGGGATACCACATCCAAAGATGCGGGACCTCTCCCACAGCACATGTATAGGTTGGCGAGAGAGGGAGAGAATTTGGCTCCCATAGAGGCCCCGCATCTCTGAAGGTAGTAGTCCCCGTCAAACATAAAAAAAAATATGAGTCAAAGGTATTCGAGTGCCTGTAAAATGAACTCCTGAAAGACCAGGGAAAACATTCCCGACTCTTTGAGGAAGCAACTGACTGCAGTTAACCCTAAATGGTGAGGTAATACAAACTTGTGACATCGGTAATCCATCTAAGCTTATCTGTCCATGTGAAATCATGGAGTTTGGTAAGCAAATCTTTAGTGTCACGGAAATAGCCGGGAAGCTCCACAACTAGCGGCTGTAATTGACCATCTATCCACTCACCCAAACGCTCGTTTAGAGACCCTATCCCTGCCACTATAGGTCTCCCAACGAGCAGATCTAAACCCTTGTGGATTTTTGGCAAGTGGTGAAAAATGGGTATGATAGGGTTAGTGGGAATGAAAAGATCTCTCTCCTTACTGGTGAAGATTCCTGATTGTACCGCATGGTCTAGAAGTGTAACCAGTTCTTTGGAGAAACCTTTATGGAAGTCGGAGATGTGTGGAGGAAAGAAACTCAAGCGTGGACGTGTATACCATGCCATCATGTTCCCACCACATTTCCCTAAATACCCATCATGTGCTGGTATTCATATTGTGTATCTTAATTAAAATAGAAAAATGTAAAAAGCCTAAAAATTTAAGCTTCAATCCGGCCGCTCACGGAAACATCGGTTCAAAAAAAGGTCAGTTTTTCTGATCAGGAATCACCTTGAAACAAAAAATTGGACAATAGAAGATTGGAAAAAAGTTACCTGGTCTGATGAGTGAGTTAGTGAATAATTGTATAGCGCTACACATGCGAATTAAATCGCCTCAAGGTGCTTGTTCCATCCGTTGTCTTTCTTAGAGGTGGGTCTTAAGTTTTTTCCTCTGAAGGCCCGATGGCTTTCTTCCATGCGGATGTCCGTTGGTAGAGCATTCCATAGCCGTGGTCCTTGGACTGCAAATCTTTGTTCTCCCTTTGATTTGTAATGGGACTTGGGGATGTGGAGGAGGTTTTGGTTTGATGATCGAAGAGTGCGATGTGGGCTGTAGTTTTTTATTTTCTCGCATAAGTATTGAGGAGCCTTTCCTTGTGTGCATTTGTGCGTGATGCAGAGGGTCTTGAATGTGACCCGATTCTTTACTGTTAGCCAATGAAGGGGCCTTTAGGGATGGGGTGATGGATTCCCAGGGTTTCTTTCCTTTTACCACCCTGGCTGTTGTGTTCTGGACAACTTGTAGGTGCGAGATCTGGTATTTTGGTAGTCCTAAGTAGAGGGAGTTTGTCTAGTCGAGTCAAGAATTGATGATTGTTCCGACTACTACCGCCCTATCCTCTTCCGGGATAAAGGGGATGAGTCTGCGCAGTAGGCGGAGAAGGTAATGGGATCCGCTGACTACTGATCCTATTTGCGCATCCATCGACATCAAAGGTTGCTCCAAGGCTTTTGACCTTGGTACTTGGGGTGATGATCTGTTCAAGGATGGTGGGTGGTGTCCATGATGTCCTATGTTTGGTCTTTCGGTTTGCAAGGAGGAGAAGAAGTTCTGTTTTGGATCCGTTGAGTTTGAGGGAGCTCTCAGTCATCCACTCGTCGATCAAATGCCAGGCATTTTTCTAATCCGTGATATCGGTCGTTTTTTCCGGTAATCCGAAAATAAAGTTCAGTGTCATCCGCATAGGAGTGGTAGCACAAAGTCTTGATTTCAGCTGTGACATTCAGATGGTAGGGCCAGAATTTACAGTGAACATGAAAACATGGATCTATCCTACCTTGTATCAAAGATTCAGGCTGGTGGTGGTGGTGTAATGGTGTGGGGGATGTTTTCTTGGCACGCTTTGGGCCCCTTAGTACCAATTGAGCATCGTTTAAATACCACGGCCTACCTGAGTATTATTGCTGACCATGTTCAAACCATTATGACTACACTGTACCCATCTTCTTATGGCTCCTTCCAGCAGTATAATGCACCATGTCACAAAGATCCAATCATCTCACCACTGGACAATGAGGTCACTGTTGTCCAATGGCCTCCACACTCACCACATCTCATACAATAGAGCACCTTTGGGATGTGGTAGAACATCTTTTTGAATCTTTGCCATGAAGAATGAAGGCAGTTCTGAAGGCAAAAGAGGGTCCAACCCGCTACTAGCAAGGTGTACCTAATAAAGTGGGCGGTGAGTGTATATCATGGGGTTAGTGAGCTAAACTCAAAGAAGAAACCATCAAAAAACCAAAGAACCCAGGAAAGGCATTAACTCCTAGTCCAGGACAGCACCTAACTGGCTATTTTTTAACTAGCTTACAAACTGACAAAACCAAGTGGTACTGAGTTTGATCTATGTGCTTGTAGTGAATTTTCCGACACACACACACACACACACACACACACGCATCATTTCCTGGTTATTACAAGCCCATGATAAGCTGTCTTCCTGTATGGTAAATTATTGTATGGTTTACTAATCCAAAAAGAAGAATAGTGCATTGCTATACAGTCATTATGCACATTGGACTGTTCTTTACTCTGGGATTAAATTCTCAATTCTCCATCACTGGGAAAACTTCAGTATACATTGGTAACTGTTTAGTAGAAAATAGCATTACATGAATAGTAATACACTTGGCATTCATGATAACCCTATTTCCTCTACTGCTCTGTACTTTCCCCGCTGCACTTTTGATTCTCAAAACCACAACCTACTTTCTAAAGAAAACTGGCAGCCGGCCATATTTATAATCAGCATTTCACGTAGAAGCTTTCCTATCACTTTAAAGTGGTTTTAAAGGCTAAAAGTTTTTTTTCACCTGAATGCATTCTCTGCACCATTTAAATGTAGCCTTCCCCCCCTTTTTTTTTTAAAGGTATACTTATTACATAAAATAAAATATACAAAAATGATATGCCATGATACCACTGTATGTGCCTGTCACGTAGCTGGTGGAGATAGAGCAGTAGAGGGGGCTTCTCTTGCACCTCCTGTCCAACACCCCTGGTAGAGATTACAGGGAGTGGAGGACACAGAGTGGCATGAGGGCCGAGGTAGTATATGGCTTCGGCTGGGCCGTGGCAGAGACCAGATGGCTGGAGATCACTGGGCAGGTACTGAAGACGGGAACTCCGTGTTGCTGGAACAGAAGGCGGAGACGTAACCGGAACAGAAGCCAGGGGGTCATCAACAGCTGAGCAAAGCAAGTACCGAGACGTGAGGCAGAGATACAGGCCGGGTCTGGTACACAGTCGGGCAGCGAGGTACAGGAACATAAGGCAGAAGCAAAATCAATACAAGCCGAGGTCACAGGTAGGCAGGCGGAGATCCAAGACATTAATAAAGGTAAAAAAAATGGAATCCAACCTGGGGTGTATTATGTATATTCCAAACCTCTTATATGTCTGTATAAGATTGGGAGGGGTACCTCCCAATAGACACTGTATAATAGATAGAAAGGGGGAGGGGTGGATGAGACAGAGGTGTCAAATAATGTATTTGAGGGAGAATCAACAACAGGGTCGCATGAAATAATGAAAAAAAGCTTTATTGATGAATACATACAAAATTCAATATTAAGAAGTCCAACTGGGGTGGTACATAGACCTCCCGAGTGGGACCCATTCCTCCAATGTAAAGATATCTAAGACAGGTACAGATAAAGCCGGGTCAAACACAAGGAACAGGAACAGGTCTGGTAACAGGAAACAAGCTGAAAGACCACTCAGCAAGGTATGTATGTTATTGCCTGGTTTAAATAGGTGCACTGGCACCAATGAGCACACGTGTACGCCATTGCATGCCCTTTCTTGTGCACATCCTGGTATGTCTGTGTGCCAATGCGTGCTTGCTACCTGGGTATCTCTTACAGTGCCGTCACTTCCGAGACCGGAAGTCCTGTTATATGTAAAGCTGATTATCGTTTTTTTAACTGTAAGTTTGCTGCAGTTTTAATAAATACATTTTATTGGATTACTGCACCATAGAGATTATTTTATGTTACATCGGTATATAGAGGGGAGTGAGGATCTGTAAGAATATCATCGTTACCAGTAGAGGCCTCTTAACGTGTCTGACTGAAGGCCCCAGGAGGTGGAATCCATTGCTTGGATCGTGGAGTCACGTATAAACATAAACTCCACTAGACCTGTAGGGGTCTTTATCTGAGGTGGGAGGCTGGGGCAAACCACTGGCGCACTACGGATGGTAAAAGCATTTATGATTTGGATTTATTGGATTCTACTCATTTTGCACTTTCATTTATGAGCTTTTTTGAACTGTTTATTTTTTGTAATCTCACTTTAAACACTGCGGTATATATATATATATATATATATATATATATATATATATATGTATATGTATATTTTTTCATTGTGTGTAAAAAAAAAAGTCATCTATTATCATTTTTTGCACTGTCACTTTGGAATTTTGCACCTTATTGTACCTGAGGATTTTTCACATCATTTATTGAGTAAACGCTACATACAATAGTATTTAATATACAGGTGGAGGGCCTTTGAGCTGGACACAGCAACTGTATTTGTAGAAAGGCTGTCTCCTATGGCAACTAAAGTTTGAACAGTCCATAGAGATCCATGTGGAAAAATAGAACAAGCGCACAACCACTAATTCAATTAATATGAATTCGGAACTGGAAACTGGTGTGAACCAGGTTTGAATATCCAATAGGTGAGTGAAGCTAACCAATGAAAAAATAATATATAAATATATATATATATATATATATATATATATATATATATATATATATAAACCACAAGAAAGTGTATAACCACAAAAAAAAAAATGAAAATTGTTGTGCAAAAAAGTCATGTGTAAATGTAAATACAAATACAATACAAATCGCAAAGTAGTCCATATATACATGTATCTTCAGAAAACACAGTGCTGTGTAAAAACGTGTCCAAGAAAATATATTCAAGGATATCTCTGAAAATCAATCCAGTGTTACCGTATTTATCGGGGTATTGCATGCTCCTGCGTGTAGTGCGCACCCCTAAAGTTGCCCCGAAATTCCTGTAAAAAAAAATGTTATAACATTTTATTACTTACAGTTTTGGTGTCTTGCCCAGCGTTCGTCGTCCGGTCCGGCGTCCGTCTGCGGCCTTGGTGGTGTCCTCCCGGCTTCTCCAGCGCTGTCTCGAGTCGAATCCCCGCTTCCCGCGCTCAGTTTGAACGCCTCCGCCGACATATACCGAGTGCAGTACACTCAGGTACATTCGCACGTGCTCACGCTCTGTGACGTTTATGCGTGAGCACGAGCGAAGCCGAGCCTAGCCGAATGTACCCGAGTGTACTGCACTCGGTATATGTCGCGGCTCACTTCAAACTGTGCGTGGGAAGCGTGTTTCGGCGTATATCGCGCACCCACGATTTTCCCCTTATTTTAAAGTGGATGTAAACCCCAAAAAAAAAAATATGTTTTTTTTTTTGATGTCACAATGTAGAGTATAAGATTTCCTATCATCTGTGCCCAGTCTTGCCACACAGAGGTAATCCAGTGCTGAGTAATCCTCTTGCAATGTTCAGTGCAAATTAACAGAATTCCAGATAAAAACTTGCCAAATTATAAAGTCTGTTTCTCTGTTCTTGCTTTCAGTGACAGGTTATTTACAAATCTAGCTAGGACATGTTTATCATATGTTATGTTTTGTTTATCATAACATGAGGTGATCCAAAGTTCATTGTATATTACCAGGATGTGTTATGTGGGGGAGGGGTGGATTTCTCACTTTTTATACCTCATGTTTTGATAAACATAACATATGATGAACATGTCCAAGCTAGATATGTAAATAACCTGTTACTCAAAGCAAGAAGAGAGAAAACTGACTTTTTATTTAGGCAGGTTTTTATCTGGAAGGCTGTTCATTTTACTGAACATTGAAAGAGGATTACTCAGATCTGGATTAACTCTGTGTGGCAAGACTGGGCACAGATGATAGGAAATCTTATACTCTACATTGTGACATCAAAAAAATTATATTTTTTTGGGGGTTTACATCCACTTTATGGGGAAAAAAGTGCGCGGTATACGCCGATAAATACGGTAACTAAAATATTCCAGTATTCAGAAGAAGCCTTGATCTATTGGCAGCCAGTAAGATGCAATAATAATGCCGCTTACCAGATAGATGAGATCTCAGGTTATAGAGACCTAAAAAGCATGTACATCAACCCGCCGGCAGCGATTCTATCCACCTGTTCCTCGATCAAAGGAGGGTGTTCCCGTCTGATTGTGGTGAACATTGTCCACTTCGGATATGTAGGCTACTGGATCAAGAGAGGAGTTCACAGGCGGAGATCGCTCAGCTTTCCAGGCACTTTCCTAGGAATGGTAACTCAGCAGGAAAAAATGATGAAGGCTTCATAGTATAGTAATTCCAAAAGGGAGGTTTATTTCATAAAAAACACAGCAAGCGGGCTAAAAAGTTAATGAAAAGTGCAAGTGTCCACAGTAAGCAAAACCGTGTTCAAAACATCTCTAGGTACCAGCCAAGGAGCGAACCAGATGGCTGAATGAATGTGGTGACGTTAGTGGTAAATGCTCCACCCGACGCGTTTTCCCAAAAATGGCATCGACTGGGAACGGAGATCCATACACGTAACTCACAGTAACCCATTATATATCTTATCTCACATCTCATAGTATCCTACTGTAGATCTTCACTCACTCAGCTGCAATTCTTTCACTAGACTTCACGATCCCAGACATCACTGGATCCCCTGAGCTCTTTCACCAAAAGGAAGCTCTATTTGCAGGAAAGAAAGGACATCATTTTTGTTTGGGTACAGCGTCGTACAACCGCACAATTGTCAGTTAAAGCGACGCAGTGCCGAATCGCAAAAAATTGCCTCGTCATTGAGCAGCCAATTTTTCTGGGGCTGAAGTGGTTAACCACTAGCTGCTGGCCGTATGACTTTCTACGGCCGCAGTGTGGATCCCAATTGCTGGGAGGCCGTCTATATATGGCCTCCGGCCTCCAGCCAGCGCGCACGTGCCCACCGCATCACTGAGATGCCGGTGCTCGTGCCTGGCGGCCGCGATCGGCGGTTACACAGACAAGGACGTGGACACAGATCGGTCACCTCGCCCAGTCAGTTCCCTCCCCCCACTTAGAAACACTATGCAGGGTACACATTTAACCCCTTCCTCGTCCCCTAGTGTTAACCCCTTCCCTGCCAGTCACATTTATACAGTAATTAGTGCATACTTATAGCACTGATCGCAGTATAAATGTGAATGGTGTCAAAAGTGTCCGATGTAGTAAAAAAAAAATTGATAATTCTGTCCCTTATTTCGTAGGCGCTATAACTTTTGCACAAACCAGTCGTTTATTGAAATTTTATTTTTTAACCAAAAATATGTAGAAGAATACGTATCAGCCTAGACTGAGAAAAAAATATGTTTGTTTTTTTTAAAAAAAATGGCTATTTATTATAGCAACAAGTAAAAAATATAGATTATTTTTTTCAAAATTGTCACTCTTTTTTGGTTTATAGCGCTAAAAAAAAAAAAAAAAACGCAGAAGTGATTAAATAGCACCAAAAGAAAGCTCTACTTGTGGGGAAAAAAGGACATCAATTTTTTTTGGGAGCCACGTCGCACAACTGCACACTTGTCAGTTAAAGCGAAGCAGTGCCGGAAGCTGAAATTTCACCTGGGCAGGAGGGGGGTATATGCAGTGGCGTATCTAGGGTATGGCATCCATGGCAAGTGCCATGGGCGCCCAATGAAGGGGGCGCTGATGAGTGGCTGGGCAGCAAGGCACTTACCAGGGTCTGAGGGTCTCTTCTTCCCTCCTCCCGAGCATAGGCAGGATCTCCTTTTCAGCACCTTTGCTAATGGACAATGGCAGCGCTATCCCTGCTGTGTTCAGCCACAGCCCTCCCCTGTTCTCCCAGGCTCTCCCATTCCATCTGGTTGGATTGGCAGCACACAAAGAAGGAGGAACATCAGTTTCTCCCTCTCCTCTTTGAAAATTGAGGCCTTAAGTGATGAAGATGTCATCACTTCCAGTATTGGTTCTGCATTTACCTGGCCTTGGAGGGCATAGGAGGGATCAGGGGTCTAATAAACCCCAGGTTTCTCCATAAAGAGGATATGTCACTACCCAAGGGGATGATAAATATCACTAGTTTTTTTTTAAGGTTATCTGAAAGAACGGTTTCGACAGGGGCGAATTTCAGTGCTTGCCATAGGCACTAATTTCACTAAATACGCCTCTGGGTATATGTGCCCAGTAAGCAAGTGGTTAAAGTAAGGTGCACATAAAAAGGGCTTCACAACAGAGCAAACATAACAAAAATTTCCATCACATTTACCAACTACTGTAGCTAGCAAAAAGAACAAATTATACAGTTTAACAGCAATAAAAGAAGTTTTGGTTGCCTAACCTACTTTTTGTATCTCATATATCCAAATCATTATCACTTTCCTATTCGTTCAGGCATTGTTTTAAAGTGCTTGGCGTTTGCTGACATCTCGTTAGAATCCTGTGACTTGGTCTTATTTTGTAGCACAGGAACAAACATTTTTTTCCCAAAGCACCCAACCAGGATGTTATCTGCCTATTTCTGTTCCTGGCTCGGCAGCTAAAGACTAATTAATCTTTGAAGTGCACGCTGTTCCTTTTCTTAAAACAAATTCTCACCAATTGCAGGCAGACAAGGCTGAAAATGTTCTGTGAGTTGCAGCACCTTGATGTGAATGTTTTCCCCATAAACACAAGTGAGCTGCCATGTTTATAGGGCTCAGATCCAAGGGGAACATTTCAAGTAAACACTCACCAAATGACATTTACTTTGCTAAAGTGCAGCGCCTCTTAAACAAGTGGTGTTTTTTTTATAAAATATTTGATTTCACTTTTTTGTATCCTTTGTTGGTTCTTAGTGCTGCTCATCTCTTGCTGACTCTTTGTAATGGCAGGTTTCCAAAGGCACGATCAATTTTCCGACAACAATTGTGTGATGGCAGGGTTTCGTCGGAACGATTGTACGCTCCATCGGACAATTGTCGGAATTTCCAACAACAAATGTGGGATAGCATGCTCTCAAATTTTCCAACAACAAATGTGGGATAGCATGCTCTCAAATTTTCCAACAACAAATGTGTTCCGTCCAGTGTTGCCAACCTACCAGATTGAAATTTACTGGCACGACACCCGAAATGTATTGGCACATCCACGCTTTTACTGGCATTTCACAAAAGTTACTGAATTACATTTTTAGGTGCAAATTTCAGTATTTAGGCTACAAACAAGTACACTAGGCAAAAAACAATGTGATTTAAGGTAGATATTAAGGTAAAAAAACATATTTTTGATAAAATAAGGGCAAATTATTTATTTACAACACCCCCTGCCTCCCCCCCCCCCTCTGCCACCAACACCCCCTGCTTTCATTCCCCTCTGCGGTGCCACAATCTCCCCCTGCCTCCAATCTCCCTCTGCCTACAATCTCCCCCAGGCCCCCTGCCTCCATCGTCCCCTGCCTCCATCCCCCTATGTGGTGCCACCAACAACTACTGTCTCCATCCCCACCCTCTGCAGTGCCTCCAATCTCCCCCTGCCTCCAATCTCCCCCTGCCTCCATTGCCCCCTGCCTCCATCACCCTCTGTGGTGCCACCGCAGCCACCATCACCCCCTGCCTCCAATCTCCATGCGCAGTTCCAAGCCGAACCGATCTTGGCTATTTTAACTGGCACATTCCTGCAAACCACGGACATTTACGAACGGGGGGAAAAGTGCCCGTTTTTACGAACTGTCCATAAAAATACGGACGGTTGGCAACACTGGGTTAGACCGTCACCTTGGAGGGGTGAGTGTGGGGTAGATCATCACCTTGGAGGGGTGAGTGTGGGCGTAGATCATAACCTTGGAGGGGTGAGTGCGGGGGGAGGACCATCATCGTGGAGAGGCTGAGAGGCGCAAGCGGAACTGGGGAGGGTTCGTTTGCTGCCACACCCCCCCCCCCAAGCTGCCACTGCTGAGGAACAGTCCACCACCAGATCATGGGGGAGTGCCATCTGCTGGATGAGCAGAGGATTGGGTAAGTAATGCATTTACCATCCCCTACACCGGGTATCGGCAACCCGTGGCTCCGGATCCGCATGCGGCTCTTTTGTAGCTTTGCCGCGGGCATTAAAAAAAAAAAGTTTGGGCGTGCCGCGCTGTGATACATGTCCCGTCCTCCTCCTCCTAGCTCGTGTGATAGAGCCAGTGTGCTGTCTGTCACACAATCTGGTCTAGAGAAGGAGGGTGGGACATGTATCAGCAGGCCAGAACTGTTACCAGTGGGGGAGCCGACCGTGAGACGTGAGTCACAGCAGTGAGGGCGCTGGCTTGCGATGGTGAGGGGGCCTGCTATTTTTTTAATGGTGGCGGGGGGTCTGGCTTCCTGATGTTTTCTTAATGATGATGATGTTGGGGGTTAGGGGGCTGGCTTACGATAATGAGGGGACCTGCTCTTTTTTTTAATCGTGGCGGGGGGTCTGGCTTCCTGATGTTTTCTTAATGATGATGATGGTGGGGGTTGGGGGGCTGGCTTGCGATGGTGAGGGGACCTGCTATTTTTTTAATGGTGGCGGGGGGTCTGGCTTCCTGATGTTTTCTTAATGATGATGATGGTGGGGGTTTGGGGGCTGGCTTGCAATGGTGAGGGGACCTGCTCTTTTTTTTAATGGTGGCGGGGGGTCTGACTTCCTGATGTTTTCTTAATGATGATGATGGTGGGGGTTGGGGGGCTGGCTTGCGATGGTGAGGGGACCTGCTATTTTTTTTAATGGTGGCGGGGGGTCTGGCTTCCTGATGTTTTCTTAATGATGATGATGGTGGGGGTTGAGGGGCTGGCTTGCGATGGTGAGGGGACCTGCTTATTTTTTGATGACGGTGAGGGGGATGATGATTTTGTAATAATGGTGGGGGGGGGGGGGGGCTGCTGATGATGACGGTGAGGGGGATGATGATTTTGTAATAATGGTGGGGGGGGCTGATGATGATGACGGTGAGGGGGGTGATGACTTTGTAATGATGATGGGGCTGATGATTTTGTAATGATGATGGTGGGGGGGGGCTGATGATGATGACGGTGAGGGAGGGGGTGATGATTTTGTAATGATGGTGGGGGGCTGCTGATGATGACGGTGAGGGGGATGATGATTTTGTAATAATGGTGGGGGGGGGGACTGATGATGATGACGGTGAGGGGGGATTATCAGGACGATCCTGTATATAGCATTAAGGTAGGAAACAATATATGCAGTGTTATACAGTATTTATGGTCATGGCCCTCTGACTGAGAGTGATGTGGATCACATAAACACGTGACAAGACTTACAACATAAATAGACCTGAAGTGTGCCTTGGTGGTCTGGTCAGTATGCCAAGAAAAGGGGGCATACCCAAAGTAAGCAATGGGTAGTTAATTGAAGAAGGATATGCTGAGAAGTGCCCTGAAAAAGGGAAGGGTGGGAGGGTGTCGAATGCGATTGAATGCGCAGACTCACGGACATGAGGTGAGCTGGGAAGAGTCGGCCCAGTGACGTGTAGTACTGCACACTGAACCGACAAAGAACATGTGTGAGTGGGCTGCTTAAATACCCTCCAGGCTCCTCCCATAAACTCAGGCCACCATACTGGCCTTCTTATTTATGGTCATGGCCCTCTGACTGAGAGTGATGTGGATCACATAAACACGTGACAAGACTTACAACATAAATAGACCTGAAGTGTGCCTTGGTGGTCTGGTCAGTATGCCAAGAAAAGGGGGCAAAAGACTCAGATAGGGAAATAGCTTATATTGATTTCTTGTATTTATTGAGCCAGCTTGGTAAAGGCTTGTGCCATTCCTTCCTGAGGATTTGGGATGTATGTGGCAAAACAAGGAGACTTCCCATCAGCCTGGTATCTTGATTACGTGGTCTGGTACTCCCTGTTGTGAGGCAGTTGAGGCTGCTCTAATTCGGAAAGAATGTCCTGAGAACAGACTGGGATTTGAAGCCCAAGTTGCTTAGGATTCTGACATGCTTGACAAACTGGCTGCCACTCAGGGAGCTGGTTTAGAAAGGGTAGCAACGAGCTACAATCAGATTGGCTGGGTAGATGGAGCAGTAGTCGGTCAAGCACCGTCACTGGGCGTCAGGCA
This sequence comes from Rana kukunoris, assembly GCA_029574335.1. NCBI lineage: Eukaryota > Metazoa > Chordata > Amphibia > Anura > Ranidae > Rana > Rana kukunoris. The sequence goes on from CM056051.1 coordinate 23,657,487, forward strand.
TTGTTAGTCTGAAACAGGTTGATGTCAACCCCCGGGGCTGGTTTGTTGCGTTTGCAGACTGAGAGTGTAGGGGTTCGAAAGCGAGTCGGGTGGCGTCGGAGCAGTGTCTGACTGCCGGAGCCACTGACTGTAAATTCACTAGGTCGTAGGGAACCGTAGAAGGCCTGGTAGATGGCTGCTAGGATGACTATGCTGGGCAAGGCCCTAAATGGGGAACGAGTAAGGATTTCAGACATGTCCCTAAAAAGGGCACTCTTGAAAGATAGGCGCTTGCCACTGACTACAGGTTGGGGCTTCTGTATGCTTTGTAGGAGGGACATGACTGCATGGGCTCGAGAATACTGACAGTTTACTGGGGTCCTGCAGGGACAGGAAATGCTGGACGCCATCTAGATATGGCGTGATAGTATTGTGAGAAAGGGTCAGCTGCGTGTGGCAATACGATATGAAGTTTAGGGCGTGTCTAACGTGGCCTATTGCTGCTCCGAGGCAAGTGGCCAAAAATTAGCAGTTAGTGTTCCAAGCAGTGTGATAGGCCTTCAGTGTGTTGCGTGCCAAGGAGTGGTTAATAAGCTGGGTTGAGTTGGTGAGATGCTACTTCAGTCCATCGTCAGCAATGACCAGGGTGGGACAGGGATGGTTATTGGGTCAGCTCCAGGCTCTTGCTGGAAAAACAAATAAGGTTAGAATGGGACAGAGCATCAGCTGCGATTTTGCATTTGCCTGGAATATGACTACAGAAGATATTAAACTGGTGACGGAGTGACAGCTGCGCGAGCCTGCGCAGAAAGGACGTGATGGGGGAGGCTTGATCTACCTTAATTGTCGGCTGTGGCCTGATTGTCTGTGGTGAAGAACACTGTCTGTCCAGTTCAAGTGTGGCCCCAAACCTGGGCAGCTGCCACAATGGGGTACAGCACGAGATGTGATGAAGACTGGGTGAAGCAGAAATTTAAGAGAATTTCTGGGGGCCAAGGTTTGGAGAACCAGTGGCGGACGAAAAATGCACGCAAAAGCCTGTGGTGGCTCGGCTGACACTGCCGGGATGAAGATTGAAATGCTGTTCTATCAGGTGGGGAAGTTGTCCCACATAGCCAAGTCTGCTACTGATGCTTGGTCTAGTTTGAGAACTTGGACTGGATCTTGCATTGGTGTGAAAAAATCAAGACAATACACAAGTGCTCAACAAGACGATATACGTGCACTCACTGACCAACTTGCACCCGCTGACCAACGTGCACCCGCTGACCAACGTGCACCTGCTGACCAACGTGCACTCGCAGACCAACGTGTACTCGCAGACCAACGTGCACTCGCAGACCAACGTGCACTCGCTGGTGCTGGATGGAAACCTGAACTAAGTGCATGGAAAAAGACAGGGAAAAGATGAGTGGCCCGCGTGCCACTAAAGATGAATGGCCAACTGGGTGCCACTGTGTGTTTGTTTGGCTGATTGTCACTGAGGTGTGTTTGCAAGTTTAGTTTGTATTCGGGTTTGCACGTAGGTGCGTGCTGCAAAGTGTTTTATACTGCTGCAAACAATATTGTGTGGTTGCAAGGGTCCCAGTCTGGTTTGCTCAGACGATATTGCGTGGTTGCAAAGGTCTCGATGATTATGAGGTTTGTTTTGAGATGGCCTTGTGCGGTTGCACGGGTCTCAATAAGTGAGGGGTTGCTGAGACGACGTTGCGTTTGCAATGGTCTCAAGTGAGTGTCGGGCTGCTGAGATGACTATGTATGGCTGCAAAGGTCTGAACGGGTGTCAGGTTGCTGAGATGATATTGCGTTTGCAATGGTGTCAAATGAGTGTCAGTTTGCTAAGATGACTTTGTATGGCTGCAAAGGTCTGAACGGGCGTTAGGTTGCTGAGACGAGATTGTGTGGTTGCAAAGGTCTAGACGAGTGTGAGGTAGCTGAGATGATATTACATTTTACAAGGGTCTCAAATGAGTGTCAAGTTCCTGAGACAATATTCCCCCCCCCCCTTTTTTTATTTTTATTATAAAAACGACTGTAAATGAAACGCTGGTAAACATGAGTTACCACATCTGGCTGTGTTTACAAGCTGTTACAGGCATCGGCGTTTCAAATGCCTTTGAACATCCGTCTGAACCCATTTTTTTTTTTTTTTCAAAAAGGTTTTTGAACTCGACTGCCTAGAAATTACTATAAATGATCCTGTGTACATGTACTGATAATATAACATAGAGGAGTGATTGGGGATCCTGTGTAGAGGTACTGGTAAGATAACATAGAGGAGAGATCAGGGGCGGCTGAAAAACACCCATTTTTCTGGCTGCAAGGGTCTCAATGAATGCCATGTTGCTGGGGCCAGACTGCGTGGTCACAAAGGTCTTTGATGAGTGGGAGGTTGCTCGAGACGGTATTGCGTGGTTGCAAGGCTCTCGATGAGTGTGAGGCTGCCGAGACGGTATTGCGTGGTTGCAAGGGCCTTGATGAATGTGGGGCTGCTGAGACGGTATTGCGTTTGCAAGGGTCTCAACAATGGTGTGAGGCTGCCGAGACGGTATTGCGTGGTTGCAAGGGCCTTGATGAATGTGGGGCTGCTGAGATGGTATTGCGTTTGCAAGGATCTCAACAAGGGTGTCAAGCTGCTGAGACGGTTTTGCGTGGTTGCAAGGGCCTTGATGAATGTAGGGCTGCTGAGACGATTTTGCGTGGTTGCAATGGTCTCAACAGGTGTCAGGTTGCTGGGCCGAGATTGCGTGGTGGCAATGTTTTTTTTTTTTTTGTTATATATATTTTTTCTTTGCGTCAAGGGTGTCAGGCTGCTGAGATGATTTTGTGTGGTTTCAAGGGTCTCGATGAGTGTGGGTCTGCTGAGACGGTATTGCGTTTGCAAGGGTCTCAACAAGGGTGTCAGGCTGCTGAGACGGTTTTGCATGGTTGTAATGGTCTAAACAGGTGTCAGGTTGCTGGGCCGAGATTGTGTGGTGGCAAAGTTTTTTATTTATTTTTTGCGCTTTAATATTTAATTTTGCTTTTTTTTTTTTGCGTTTTTATATATCTTTTTTATTTTATTTTTTTTTTGCCTTTTGTAAGGGTCATGTGTTGCAAGGGTCTTAAGGGTGCTGAGACGATATACGAGTGGTTGCAAGGATGTCAATGAGTGTGAGGGCTGCTGAGACGATATTGCGTTTGCAAGGGTCTCAACAAGGGTGTCAGGCTGCTGAGACGATTTTGCGTGGTTGCAATGGTTTCAACAGGTGTCAGGTTGGCGAGGGGCTGAGATTGCGTGGTGGCAAAGGTTTTTTTTTTTTTTTTTGCGGTTTTTTTTTTTGCGTTTTTTTTGTGTTTTTATATTTATTCATTTTTTATTTTATTTTGCGTTTTGTAAAGATCATGTGTTGCAAGGGTCTTAACAAGGGTGTCAGGCTGCTGACATGATTTTGCGTGGTTGCACGGATCTCAATCAGTGTGGGGCTGCTGAGACGATATTGCGTTTGCAAGGGTCTCAACAAGGGTGTCAGGCTGCTGAGACGATTTTGCATGGTTGCAACGGTCTCAACAGGTGTCAGGTTGCCGAGGGGCTGAGATTGCGTGGTGGCAAAGGTTTTTTTTTTTGCGTTTTGTAAAAGTCATGTGTTGCAAGGGTCTTAACAAGGGTGTCAGGCTGCTGATATGATTTGCATGGTTGCAAGGTCTCAATCAATAAGAATTGGGTTACTGAGAAAGGATAGAAACACCTGGTTTGTTTGTACCTTAAGCAAGCAGTATAAGGTAGAGGACAATGCCTGTTTGAAACGTAGGTTCCATAGGGGCCACTAATGAACGATATGGGAGACAACGAATGGTAGCAAATTGATAGGACATAAAGAATGTAGTAACAAATTTTACTTGCGACAGTGGGCCATGCGAGTGAGTTTGCGGCGGACTGTGGCTGGAGTGAAACATGTAGGAAAGGTGTAGCGTGATGCCATGCAGGGGGCAAAACAACAAGGTTTGGTGTAGAAAATAGAACACGAGAAGTGCGTACGAATATTTTATAAGCTTCACTGTGGGAACCGAGCATATGATGCGGATGACACCATGAGTGGCCACAAATTTTGACATGACAAACAAGCTAACGAATCCTACCTGGGACAGTGAACATGCAACTGGGTTTGCTTGGACTGGAGTGGATGTGCAACACATCCGAAGAGTGTGGCGTGGTTTGGTGTGGCGGCATGCATGACGCACAGGCAATAACTTTGGTAAATAAATGAGAGAGAAGAACCGTGTACAAACAATTCGTAAGTTCCGCTGCGGAAACTAAAACGCACGGCATGGGGGAAACATAGAATGGCAATGGTGGAAAGTATGCAATGTATCTGATACAAAACGGTTATAAAGAGAAATGACTGATACAAAAACGGTTGTAACGAGAAATGACTGATACAAAACGGTTGTAAAATGCATGAAACAAATCCGATACGAATCGAAAGTAAGGAGTGTTGAACAAATCTGCTGTGAATTGGTTGTATAGTGTATGCTACTCCTTGCTGTGAAACCGAACACCTACCAGCCACCCATCCCCCCAGGCTAATCAAGTGCAGACAAGGCAGCAGGTGAGTTCAATTACCACCTCAATCTGCCAAAGAACCCATACAAAGAATATATGCTAATCTCCAAATGAATAAGACAGCAAGCACTGAATATACAAATACATAGTTTGTTTGGCAGGAGGAAGTTACAAATGTACCAAGCTTGTAACTAAGATGTTAGAACATGAGCAACAATAAGTCAGAGGCAGATTTTTACAAAAGAAATGCAGGATGGGAAGCATAACGAATTGCAAGATTGCACAAGATACAAAAGTTTTGAATACAACCTGCAACAGTAAGAAGAAGCCCCAATGCACTTGCGATGTCGAATGCGATTGAATGCGCAGACTCACGGACATGAGGTGAGCTGGGAAGAGTCGGCCCAGTGACGTGTAGTACTGCACACTGAACCGACAAAGAGTATGTGTGAGTGGGCTGCTTAAATACCCTCCGGGCTCCTCCCATAAACTCAGGCCACCATACTGGCCTTCTTATTTGTTTGAAATGTCGCAATGGTTTTGTGGCTCCCAGTTTTTTTTTTCCTTCGGAAACGGGTCCAAGTGGCTCTTTGTGTCTTAAAGTTTGCTGACCCCTACCTACACAGATGTCATCACTACTACAGTGATAGCCACAATCTTCCATGTCCTGTGCCAAGTGGCTTCCTCTCTGCACTGCTGCTTTGTATTATTTTTTGTTGATTATAAGACTTTCTCTGATTTAAAGAGATGAAGAGAAAATGTGGTGGCAGTGCACATGATAACACAGATCAGTGCTGTGATTTTTATAGCTGTATTGGTGCTAATGTCACGCCCTCACACTAATGGTGTGTAAATATGTTTAGCTTCACATTCTCTGATGTCCAAGATATACTTCTTTCCTTCTCCTTACGTGCCCACTGATCTCCTAAAATTAGGAAATGAGGGTTACAAAGTATTGTGTAATTAGACTCGCTGTGGCCATGGAAATGCCTGCAGGGAAATAGATAAGAAAAACAAATGACAAATCCGTTGCTACACAAGAATTTGGAGGGCAGAAGAGAAATATATGGAGATTGCATCTTTTGTTTTTTTATGTTTAGCACAAGACTTTGAATTGTTCTTCATGAAAGTTCAAGATTACCGGCAATACTGAGCAAATGTATAGGAAGCACAAGGAACTTGAGTCCAATATATTTTGCACCCTGCTATTACTGATTATGTATTCGCAAAGCCTACACACGCCCGTTATTCAGGTCATGGAAAAAAAACAAGGGGCCAGATCCACAGAGGCAGTACGCCGGTGTATCTCCTGATACGCCGGCGTACTTTCAAATTACCCGCATCGTATCATTAGTTTGAATCCTCAAACCATGATACGACGGCTTCGGGCTTTGATCCGACAGGCTTACGTCTTCGTACATCTTCGGATCTACGCTGCAATCTTTTTGTGCCCGCTGGGTGGAGTTTGCGTTGTTGTCCGCGTCGGGTATGCAAATTAGTTTTTACGCCGATCCACGAAGTTACGATCGGCCGTCGCATTCTCTAACGTCGTCGCTAGTCAGGTTTTTCCGGCGTATAGTTAAAGCTGCTATTATCCGGTCTATAGTTAGACTTGCCATGTTAAGTATGGCCGTCTTTCCCGTGTCGAATTTTCAAATTTTTCATCCGTGAATAGGAATGTATGTAAATTACGCTACAAAAAAATAAAAAAGACTTTCGACGTAATTTTGCGCAATGCACGGCGGGAAATTTTAGAACGGAGCATGCGCAGTTCGATTGCTGCGGGGACGCGCCTAATTTAAATGCTCCACGCCCCCTAATCGCGTATTTCGATTCCGCCGCGAGAAATACACTACGCCGCCGTATCTTACAGGCCGAAATCTTCCTGGATTCGACTTAGAGCCAGGTAAAATACGTCGGCGTAGCGTATCTCTGATACGCTACGCCGATCTATTTGTATGTGGATCTGGCCCACTGTTCTTTCTGTCTGCAAACTGGAGATTGTCCATAGCAACCAAAAGTGTCCCTTTATGTCAAAAATGGTTTTAGAGCAGCTAGAAAACAGCGATAATAAATTATAATCACTTGCAGAATTGAGCGATAGCGATTTGTGGAGAAATTCGTCATAAAAAAATAAAAGAAATGACAGCGACAATTCTGCAACTGAGCAAATTTCAGTGATTTTGATTTGATTACATTATTCAATATTTTTTATTATAATTAAATTATTATTTGTTATAATTATTTATAATTATTTATTATATTATAATTTATATAATTTATAATTTACTAGACTCTTGTTTGGTCAGATTTAAGTGAGTTATTCCTAAGAATTACAGGCCTACAGTATAAAACGCCAAATTTCCTTGCAAATAATTGTACCGCTTTCAGCACCTAAAATCAGAAAAAAACAAATAGTCCATAAATTATGAGTGCTTGGCCAATATGATATATGGCCCCCAATAACCCACGAAACACCGCAGAAGATGTGAAAAGATTAACCACTTCAGCCCCGGACCATTTAGCTGGCCAAAGACCAGGACACTTTTTGCGATTCAGCACTGTGTCGATTTAACTGACAATTGCGCGGTCGTGCGACGTGGCTCCCAAACAAAATTGGCGTCCTTTTTTTCCCCACAAACAGAGCTATCTTTTAGTGGTATTTGATCACCTCTGCGGTTTTTATTTTTTGCGCTTTAAACAAAAATAGAGCGACAATTTTGAAAAAAATTCAATATTTTTTACTTTTTGCTATAATAAATATCGCCAAAAAATATATATAAAAAAAATTGGTTTTCCTCAGTTTAGGCCGATACGTATTCTTCTACATATTTTTGGTAATAGAAAATCACAATGAGCGTTCATTGATTGGTTTGTGCAAAAGTTATAGGGGCAGATTCACAAAACAATTACGCCTGTCTAACTGGGGTTAGACAGGAGTAATTTCAAATTTCCCGCGGCGTATCACTAGTTTGAATTCTCAAACCATGATACGGCGGCTTCGGGCTTCGATCCGAGAGGCTTACGTCTTCGTAAGCCTTCGGATCTACGCTGCCATCTATTTGCGGCCGCTGGGAGGAGTTCGCGTCGTTTTAATGCGTCGGGATATGCAAATGTGTTTTTACGGGGATTCACGAACAAACGAGCGAGCGTCGCAATCGTTTTCGTCTATTTTTTTATACGTAATGTTAGAGCAGCTTTTTGCTGCTCTAACTTTACGTAGCCCATGTTAAGTATGGCCGTCGTTCCCGCTTCGAATTTATTTAATTTTTTTTTTTGTTTACGTAACTCGTCGGGACGTGGATCGCCCGTAAAGTACGCTACATAAACAACGAATGACGTCACGACGTGATTTCGCGCAATGCACGGCGGGAAATTTGCGAACGGAGCATGCGCAGATCGATCGCCGCGGGAACGCGCCTAATTTAAATGTTTCACGCCCCCTACTCGCGCAGATGGATTGCGACGGGAGAAATACACTACGCCGCCGTCGTTTACCGTAGAAAATCTACCTGAATTCCACGTAGAGCAAGGTAAAAAACGGCGGCGTAGTGTATTTCTGATACGCTACGATAATCCATTTCTCTGTGAATCTGCCCCATAGCGTCTACAAAATAGGGGATCATTTTATGGCATTTTTATTAATATATATATGTTTTACTAGTAATTAGCGGCGATCAGCGATTTTTATCGTGAGTGCGACATTATGGCGGACACATCAGACACTTTTGACACCATTTTGGGACCATTGTAATTTATACAGCGATCAGTGCTATAAAAAATGCACTCATTACTGTAAAAATTACACTGGCAGTGAAAGGGTTATCCTGTAGGGGGCACTGAAGGGGTTAAGTGTGACCTAGGGAGTGCTTCTAACTGTTAGGGGGCGTGGCTTGCCATGACACATCACTGATTGCTGTTTCCGATGACAGGGAACAGACGATCAGTGACATGTCAGGGAGATGTTGTGTTTACACCGACATCTCCCCGTTCTTCAGCTCTGTGACCCGATCGCGGGACACCGGCGGATATCGAGTCCGCAGGTCCCGTGGGCACGTCACGGAGCTTGCAACAGGGTGGCGAGCGAGCCACCGGCGGCGCATGTCCGACCATACGGCCGGCAAATTAAAGGGGACGTATATATACACCCATTTGTGCAGCTGTGCCATTCTGTCGATGTAAATACTCGTGCGTCGGTTGGCAAGAGGTTAAAGATGTAGCCTCCACCTCAGCACACACTGCCACTTACCAGCTGTATTCAAAATTATTCAACCCCCACTGAAATTGATTGTTTTGCCCAGTTTGACATTGATTTTGAACATTCAGTCATCCTGCTTACAATTAAATCAAAGAGGCACGTGTAGGTCAGACAAATATAACATAACATTTATAATGAAATAACCACAAATGTATTTTCTGTGCTCACATCATTATCAGTTTTAATCAACCCCCAAGTGACATTCAATCTTAGTACTTAGTACAACATCCTTTTACAGTTATAACAGCTTTTAAACGTGAAGCATAGCTTGACACAAGTGTCTTGCAGCGATCTACGGGTATCTTCGCCCATTCGTCATGGAAAAAAGCCTCCAGTTCAGTCACATTCTTAGGCTTGCGCACTGCAACTGCTTTCTTTAAGTCCCACCAGAGGTTCTCAATCGAATTTAAGTCTGGTGACTGCGATGGCCACTCCAAAATGTTCCAGCCTTTAATCTGCAACCATGCTCTAGTGGACTTGGAGGTATGCTTGGGATCATTGTCCTGTTGAAAGGTCCAATGTCTCCCAAGCCTCAGGTTTGTGACAGACTGCATCACATTGTCATCCAATATCTCCTGGTACTGAAGAGATTCATGGTACCTTGCACACGCTAAGGCTTCCCTGTACCTGCAGAAGCAAAACAGCCCCAAAGCATGATTGACCCCCCCCACCATGCTTCACAGTAGGCAAGGTGTTCTTTTCTTCATAGGCCTTGTTCTTCCTCCTCCAAACATAGCGTTGATCCATGGGCCCAAACAGTTGTAATTTTGTTTCATCAGTCCACAGAACACAATCCCAAAACTTCTGTGGTTTGTCCACATGACTTTTGGCATACTGCAGTCAACTCTTCTTATTCTTTGGAGACAGCAAGGTCGGTGCGCCTGGGAGTTCTGGCATGGAGGCCTTCATTACGCAGTGTGCGCCGTATTGTCTGAGCAGAAACTTCAGTACCCACATCTGACAAATCTTTTCTCAGTTCCTCAGCAGTCACACGGGGACTTTTCTCCACTCTACGCTTCAGGTAGCGCACAGCAGTCGAAGTCAGCATCTTCTTTCTGCCATGACCAGGTAGCGTTTCAACAGTGCCCTTTGCCTTAAATTTGCGAATGATGCTTCCTATGGTGTCTCTTGGTATGTTTAACCTCTTTGCAATCTTCTTATAGCCATTGCCCTTCCTGTGAAGAGTAATCACCTCTTCTCTTGTCTTTCTGGACCATTCCCTTGACTTCACCATGTTTGTAACCACACCAGTAAATGTCTAGAAGGAGCCGAGTATCACAGTCATTTTAAAGCTGCCTAATTGGTGCTTATTAGGCTTTATTAGCAAATGGAAGGACGAAAACTGAACAGCCGCACTCCGAAATTACTTAAAATAAGTTGTCTTTTATTTTTCAACTGTACACACAGTCACTGCAACCAACAAAATTCAGTATGGCTGACGTGTTTCGCACTTACAGTCAGTGCTTAGTCATGGCTGAGCACTGACTGTAAGTGCGAAACACGTCGGCCATACTGTATTTTGTTGGTTGCAGTGACTGTGTGTACAGTTGAAAAATAAAAGACAACTTATTTTAAGTAATTTTGGAGTGCGGCTGTCCAGTTTTCGTCCTTCCATTTGCTATCATTAGCATTGCCAGCACCTTGGTGGTTCAACAACCCTTGATTGCACACGGGGCTCACCTGGAGCGGTGAGAAATCTGTCTATTAGGCTTTATTGCTGCTCCCTGACATCCACAGGTGTTTTCTATACCTGATTGAAAACACTTCAATGAACCTCCGTTCTTCAGAGTGGTAGTCTTTAAGGGGTTGAATAATTGTGTAAATGAAGAATTCACAAAAGAAACATTTACTACTGTATTACAAAACCAATTGATGTCATTTTAGTTGCATATGGTTCTTTAAAGGGGTGTTCCAGCCCTAAGTTGTGTTTATTAAAAGTCAGCAGCTACAAAAAGTGTAGCTGCTGGCTTTTAATAAACACTCACTTACCTGCTCCTGCGTTCCAGCGACGCGCCGACCGGGGCTCCGCTCCTCTGCCCCCCTCCCCGGCCGGCGTCTCCATGCTGACTGTGGGCACCCAGCCGTGACAGCCTTCGGCTTCACGGCCGGGCACCCACTGCGCATGCGCGAGCCGTACTGCGCATGCGTGCGCGGCGCGGCTCGCCGCTGATTGGAGAGGCGATCGCATGGGACCTGTCAGTGTCCCATGTGATCGCCTACAGGGAGGGGGCTGGTGTAGGCGATTAAGCTTAATCGCCTAACCAGCCCCTCGGCGGAAGCAGGAAGTGGGACAGGAAGTCCCACTCCTACTGAAGCCCCCACTCCCCCCCCAAAAAAATTACATGCCAAATGTGGCATGTATGGGGGTGAGGAGTGGATTGAAAAAAGGTAGTTTTTTTGGGTGGAACACCCCTTTAAGAAGTCCTTGTAGGATTTCATTCTGAATACAATTACAAATGTACACTAAATTCCCTAAAACCCTTTACAGCATTGGGGGGTTGAATAATTTTGAACACAATTGTACCAGCTGTAAATGATCTCCTATTACGGGAGATCGCACGTGCTTTTGACTTGTTACCCAGCTTGGGCCTTTATGGAGCACACCAATAATCTCAGCGTCTTCACTAGGGATGAGCTTCGAGTTCGAGTAGAACTCATGTTCGACTTGAACTATTTGGGGTGTTTGCGGCAAGTTTGTGTGAACTTTAGAACCCTGTTAAAGTCTATGGGACTCGAACGTTTTAAATCTAAAGTACTAATTTTAAAGGCTAATATGCAAGTCATTGTAATAAAAAGTGTTTGGGGACCCGGGTCCTGCCCCAGGGGACATGTATCAATGCAAAAAAAAGTTTTAAAAACTGCAGTTTTTTTGGCAGCAGTGATTTTAATAATTGCTTCAAGTGAAACAATAAAAGTGAAATATTCCTTTACATTTCGTACCTGGGGGGGGGGGGGGGGGGGGGGTGTATAGTATGCCTGTAAAGTAGCACTTGTTTCCCGTACATAGAACTGTCCCTGCGCAAAGTGTAATTTCTGAAGGAAAAAAAGTCATTTAAAATCACTCGCGGCTATAATGAATTGTCGGCCCCCGGCAATACAGAAAAAAATCATTCATAAAAAAAAATGTGTGGGGGTCCACAGCATTTTTAAAAAAAAATTGACGCGGGGTTCCCCTTAATATCCATACCAGACCTGAAGGGCCTGGTAATTGAATTTGGGGGGACCCCCACACATTCTTTTTTTATGAATGATTTTTCTCTGTATTGCTGGTACCCGACAATTCATTATAGCCACGAGTGATTTTTAAATGACTTTTTTCCTTCAGAAATTACATTTTGTGCAGGGACAGTTCTAAGCACGGGAAACAAGCGCTACTTTACAGGCATACTATTTAAAGGAATATTTCAATTTGATTGTTTCACTTTAAGCATTATTAAAATCACTGCTCATGAAAAAACTGGGGCAGGACCCGGGTCCCCAAACACTTTTTAGGACAATAACTTGCATACAGGGCCATTTGAAGACATTTGGGGGCCCCAAGCAAAAAAAAAATCCTCTATCCTCCGCCTCACACGCACACGCCGGCATATGTTGGTGTCCGCACAGGGGCCCCAGCAGGGGGGGTCCTTGCCGCATCGCTGCGTCCTCCTGCAGTCCGGTCGGCCGTGTACCTTAACCGCCCGGTGCAGAAGACTCAGTGTGTACACTTCCTGTTAGTCCGGCTGGGAACAGGAACCTGAATCTCCTGTACCGTGCAGTTATGGTACACGGCCAACCGGACTGCAGGAGGACGCAGCGGTGCGGTAAGGGCCCTCCCTGCTAGGGCCCCTGGCCAGCTCAGGGCCCCAGGCAATTGCTTGCTTTGCCTGTCGGGTTCCCACCGGCCTGCTTGCATATTAGCCTTTAAAATTAGTACTTTCGATTTCAAATGTTCGAGCCCCATAGACTTTAACAGGGTTCTAAAGTTCACACAAACTTTTGGTCTTCACCAATGGAGATCCTCATAGGTATGTGTATCCAATTGGTCCCCATGCGGAAAAAAAGGCTTCCATAGTGTAAAATCCTTATAATGTTATTAAAAGGTGAAAAATAGTTGCACTTACATTTATGCCAAATAAAATCGGCAATAAAATATATACCGAGCAGGCCGGCTCTCGATTACAGCCCGTCACTCCGGGACCTACGTGTATGCGGTGACGTCAGCACGTGGCTCCTGCCCTGCGCGTTTCGTCACACTTAACTTTGTCCTGGGGCTAGACTTGCCAGGCTTCACAAGTTTCTTGCACATTTGCAGCAAGGCCGCATTGCATGACTGCAGATCAACTTTCTTTGAAAACATTCTGCAAGTCTGCTGCAAGTTCTGATTAAGTTATGTTGTGTAATATAGTCCTCCCTCGACCCGATAGAACAGATTTAGGATGAATTCGAGCCAGGCCTTCTTGTTCAACATCAGTGCCTGACCTCACAAATGTGGTTCTGGAAGAATGGTCAAGCATTCCCATAGACACACTCCTAATCCTTGTAGACGGCCTTCCCAGATGTGTTGAAGCTCTTATAGCTGCAAAGGGCGGGGCCAACTCAATATTGAACCCTACGGACTAAGACTGGGATGCCATTAAAGTTCATGTGCGTTTAAAGACAGGTGTCCCAAAACTTTTGGTATTATAGTGTATAAGATTGGCCTGGTAGCTACGGTGTTTCCCCCGAAAATAAGCCCAGGTTTTATACTAATTTTGGCAACAAAAGACACAGTAGGGCTTATTTTCGGGGTAGGTCTCACCATGTAATGTGCTGTCTTCTCTCCCCCTCTCCCTCCCTGCCTGTCGGGAATCCCCAGTGTGAACAGAGTTAAAATGCTTGTAAAATCTTATATTCCACTCTATTACAGTATTATATAATGTACAATGTGTGTGTTTTTATTTTTGTTTCTGTTATAAAACATTGTAAATGGGGGCGTGGCCTGGACATGGCTGAGTGAGGACGCACATCTTTGGAGCTCCCAGCCTCGGCCTCCCCTATACCGGCCAAGAACTTAAGAATATAGGCATGCGATCTGCCAAAAGAGACAGAAACAGAGGAACACCCAGGCTCACCCGTTCGGGACTCAAAAAGGGGCGATTTACATTATTATTTTCACCCTAATGCGCCGATATCACCGGGAGCAAGAGTGGCAGCACCACGTGGCACCCCGCATGGCGACCTGATAGAGAACTCGGAGCACGCTCTCTGGACCCTCCACCCAACTGACAGGCCGCGCCCGGGACATCTGAAGGGGATTCGACCATGTCCTCCTCCGCAATGGAACCGGGCGGCACGTCGACGGAGCGGGAGATACGGGAGATACGGGCGCTCCTTTAGGCCCTCCCCACTCGCTCCGACATAGAGACGCTCGTGCTCAAGTTGGAAGATGCACACCGGCGAGACTTCCAGGAGGTCCGAGCAGAAGTGTCCACCCTTACGGACAGAGTATCCGCGGGCGAGGGATCCTTAACAACCCTAGAGCAGCGCGTATCCGGCCTAGAGCGAGACCGAGACCTCCACAGAGAAACGGCGCTCACGCTCCAACTACACCTAGAAGAGGTTGAAGACCGGAGCCGCCGCAACAACCTACGGCTCAGGGGTATACCGGAATCGGTGGAAGCCGAGGCCCTAGACGACACGTTGCTGCAGCTGTTCCGGAATGTCCTGGAGGATCCAGAAGTGACGGTAGAAATCGACCGCGCACACCGCGCTAGGCCCGAAGTCAGACGACCCAGCCAGGCCCCGGGATGTTGTATGCTGACTTCTCCGCTTTGCACAGAAAGAACGGATCATCCGGGGCGCATGGGACCGGGGAGAGATCCGCCTGGGAGAAGCAGAGATCATGATCTTACCGGACCTCTCGAGGGCAACCCTGCGCCGACGTGCGATGCTGAAACCGGTGCTCGACATCGCCAGACAACGCGGCCACACATACCGGTGGGGTTACCCACTCGCGGTGACCTTTTGGAAAGACGGGGAGGCCTTCACCGTTCAGACGCCGGCGGATCTCCCAGCCCTCTTCGGATTCCTGGGCGCGGACCAAGTGCCGGTACCCGACTGGCTGCAGCTCCTACCCCGTGTTCAGGGACGGGGAGGCCCCTCGAGGTACAGGCCCGGACGGGGAGACGGCCAGCAGGGTCGTGGTCGGAGGAGGCAGTGTGCTCCCTCAGGTGAAGGCAACCGTGAGTAGGCCGTAGGCCACAGACCCCACTCCCTGTACCCACCACTTTTATGTTATGCCGGGAACGCTCTCTCCCCCCCTTACCGAGTTGTTCTTTCCTATTTATTTTTGGGTTACTTCTTTATTGCTGGCTTCCCTGACCATCCCCTTGCCCGTGGTTGCGGCCGGGAGACCTGGGGCAGCCGGTGGCTCTGGCGGATGAGTTTCCCACACTGAGACCTGCCATGAACGTGGGAGTGGGGGATGTCCCGGGCTGCAGCCCGGAAATCTGGCCGGCCACTTCAGACAAACTCTTTGGGCTCCCGCGCTGTTAGAGCGCGCCCTAACTTCCGGATTCCTGGAAAATGGCCGGCGAGATTCGTGGCCGACTCGTTACACACTGCCCTACCGCCGCAAACGGGCCTTTCCCCCTGGCTATCTGACCGGGTATACTCCCTGACGCCTGGACTGGGGACCCCCCCCTCGGGGCCTGGTTTTTGGGGCTCTGTGGGGGCGCCGCCACTCCTCACCCCCCGGATCACCCGGTATACTGATACTAACCCCGACATCTATCTCGGGAGGTGGGGTTCATTTTCCCTTTCTCTATTCGTTGTTCCCCTTATTTTGATTTTTATTTATTTTTTCAATGAACACTCCAAAGCACGGAGGACCCAGACGTTGCCTGGACACCAGGGACACCAATACTGTGCGACCTGTTGGGCTCCCGCGCTGTTAGGGCGCGCCCTAGGTTGCAGACCAGCTGCGCTTTAACCCACCACCACTAATAATATCTGCTGCCCTTGTAACCGGGGAGCGGACCAAACTGGTCAACCGGCCAGACAGAGGACATACTACTCTAACCTTGCTGCCCACACCGGTAGCAGTGGAACGAGTGACGGTCCTGAGGGAAGGGACCTTCTCCCCCCCCCCCCCCCCGGGAGAGGGGTCTGCTCCTTTTGTTGGAGAGTGAGCAGGGAAGAGGGACATGGGACATATTGTGCCACTGTGTTGGGGGTGTGGAGGGGGAGATGCGCTCTGGGGTCCGAAATCTGTGAGTAGACTGGGGGGGGGCCGGAACGCCATGTTAGATGGATTGCTCTGAATGGAGGGGAGGAGGGAGCGGCTAGCAGTTTGGGAACGTTATACAGGGGGAGATGGGGACACAATGCGACTCGGGTGTGCTGGCTGGACACTGGCTGTTCCCAGACCTGCACATCCCTTAGATTGCTAGCGGTTGTAGTAAAGTTCAATGATAGATATGTTCTGTCTAATGCTGTTTTCATTATATGTGTTCATATTCTCTGTTTTGGGATTTGTTTTCGTTTGGTTTTTCTCCTTTTTAATTTTCATTGACCATTACTGTATTACCATTGATTGCATTACTGTTACTGCATTTTAGCACCTGTCTTGGCCGGGGGGGATGGATGAGCCTGGGGGCCCACACCGCCGGCTTTGTCTATCCACCGACCCGCATAGGCCTGCGCTCATACGCCAGTTTAATCCTGGTGAGCGTGCTAGCTGTTTGAGCTAAGTTAGATTTCTCCTAGACCACGCCGCCTGGTGTTGGTTATTCTTTTATTTCCCCCCTACTCTCTTTTCTGTTTCCCTGCCTGGAGACACGACCGGTCCTGTAAACTAACCTACCCTATCTATATAACCTACCCCCCCCCCTCCCCTTCCCACCCGCGGGCATGGACACCCTAACGGTAATCTCGCTAAACGCCAAGGGCCTGAACACGCCAGAAAAGCGTAGGATGCTGCTCCACGACATCCGCGCCCAGAAGGCAGATATTGTCCTCCTGCAGGAGACACATTTTAAGGAAGACAAACTACCAATTCTGAAAAATAGGTATTACCCCACGGTATATCACTCCTCCTATACGGAGGCGAAGTCCAGAGGCGTTTCGGTGCTTATTGCGGCCGGAGTACCCTGGACACTGGAAGAAGTGAGAAGGGGGCCGTTTTCTGTTCATAAAAGGACGGATAGGCGCAACAAAGTTTACGCTGGCCTGCTTGTATGCCCCAAATGAACACCAAGACGGTTTCCTATCCAAACAACTAAAAGCACTGACACGATTTACCACCAGACATTTGATCGTAGGAGGTGACCTTAATATGCCCCTCTCACCACAGGATGACACGTCCTCTGGTCTGTCCTCGTTGACTGCTAAAGCCCGAGGTAGAGCACAGGCGGCACTCCACCAGTCTCAACTGGTGGACGCATGGCGACTATTTAACCCAGGTGAAAAAGATTTTACCTTTTTTTCTAGACCTCACCAGGTGTATTCCCGAATCGATTACTTCCTAGTGTTACATAGAAATCTGAGTGCAGTTAGGGGGGTCACCATAGGCCCAATCACATGGTAGGACCATGCCCCGGTCACGTTGATCTATGCCCTAACGGAACTCTGCTCCGAAAGGAAACACCCCTGGCGACTAAATGAGTCCTTACTGCAAGATCCTGACATTTTAGCAGACGTAACGAAAGAAATGACACACTATTTTACGGACAACACCACCCCTGACAGCAAACCAGAAGTAGTGTGGGAAGCCCATAAGGCAGTCGTGCGCGGCGTCCTTATTAAACATGGGGCTAGGAAAAAGAAACTAAGGACGGAACAACTGACTACCCTGTTGTCCAAACTACAAATACTAGAGACGCAGCATAAACAAACCCCCACGAACAGCGGGGATCGGAGCTAGACACCGTGCGGAGACAGATCACAGATGTTCTAACATACAAGGCCAAGGCAGCGCTTCAAATTTGCAGACATAAAGTCTACGAGGCGGGGACCAAATGTGGGAGGATGCTGGCACGATCCTTGCGTTCGCAGAATAGTGCGTCCTACATCCCACACGTAGTTAATCGGGAAGGCCGGAAAATCTATATGCCACAATCCATCTCCGAAGAATTTAGAGATTATTACGAAGCCTTGTATAACCTACCCCCGAAATTCCGGGATACTGATACACCCATGATGCGTGACTATCTGTCCTCATCGGACATGCCGACACTACCCACAGACACCAGTAACCTACTGGAGGAACCTATTACCCTAAGTGAGTTACGGTCGGCCCTGAGCGCTACTAAACCGGGCAAAGCACCCGGGCCGGATGGGCTGACCGTGATTTATTACAAGACGTTCCTCCAAACCCTGGGTCCGCAGATGGTCTCATTGTTTAACGCGCTCGGGACTGGCGGGAGGCTTCATGTCTCCACACTGCAAGCACAAATAGCAGTCATCCCTAAAGAGGGGAAAGACCCAAGCCAATGCGGTAGTTACCGCCCTATGTTGTTGCTAAATGTGGATCTTAAGCTTCTTACCAAAATCCTAGCGAGCAGGATCCAAAGCCACCTCCTGAGCTTGATTCACCTTGACCAGGTGGGTTTTGTCCCCACCCGGGAAGCTAGGGACAACACCGCCAAGGTCCTGAACCTGGTCCACAAAGTGAACACAACAAAGACGCCTTGCGTCTTTGTAAGCACGGACGCCCAAAAGACGTTCGATCGCGTCAATTGGCAGTTCATGTTCCAAACGTTGTCACATATTGGACTGGGCAGTAAAATGCTCAACTGGATAAGGGCAACATATACCGACCCGTCTGCTAGAGTCAGGACCAATGGGGTGTTGTCCGGGCCATTCCAGATAGGTAATGGAACACGACAGGGCTGCCCCCTGTCACCCTTGCTATTCGCGCTCACGCTTGAACCCTTCTTACGCCAAGTTAGGAAAAATCCGGCCATCTCCGGAGTTAAGATGGGAAGAGGAGAATACAAAGTATACGCGGATGACCTGCTCTTCTCTTTAGTGGACCCAATGGTATCACTTCCCAATCTCCTGCGAGAATTCGAGACATATGGACGGATCTCCAACCTTAAGATTAACATGAGCAAATCAGTGGCGATGGGGGTGGGGATCTTGGATCCGTGCTTAGAACAACTCCGCGGCAGCACTAGGCTGCAGTGGACCGACACGGCCCTACATTACCTCGGCACACACGTCCCCCCGACCCTTGCCCAGACTTGCCACCACTTCTAAAAGCAGTTTAGAAACTATTAGACCAATGGACCACAGGCCTGTATTCCTGGTTCGGGAGGTGCAACATATTAACCACTTTAGCCCCGAGCCTGTTTTTGAGATTCGGTGTTTACGAGACTAAAACATTTTTTTTGCTATAAAATTACTTAAAACCCCCAAACATTATATATATATTTTTCTAACACTCTAGAGAATAAAATGGCAGTCATTGCAATACTTTTTGTTACACCGTATTTGCGCAGCGGTCTTACAAGCGCACTTTTTTTGGAAAAAAATCACTTTTTTAAATTAAAAAATAAGACAACAATAAATTTGGCCCAATTTCTTTACATATTGTGAAAGATAATGTTACGCCGAGTAAAATGATACCCAACATGTCACGCTTAAAAATTGCGCCCGCTCGTGGCATGGCGTCAAACTTTTACCCTTAAAAATCTCGATAGGCGATGTTTAAAAAATTCTACAGGTTGCATTTTTTGAGATACAGAGGAGGTCTAGGGCTAGAATTATTGCTCTCGCTCTAACGATCGCGGCGATACCTTACTTGTGTGGTTTGAACACCGTTTTCATATGCGGGCGCTACTCGAGTATGCGTTCGCTTCTGCGCGCGAGCTCGTCGTGACGGGGCGATTTAAAAATTATTTTTTTTTGTTTTCTTATTTATTTGTATTTATTTTACCAATTTTTAACACTAAAATAAAAAAAATAAAAAAAATTATCACTTTTATTCCTATTACAAGGAATGTAAACATCCCTTGTAATAGAAAAAAGCATGACAGATCCTCTTAAATATGAGATCTGGTGTCAAAAAGACCTCAGATCTCATATTTAGGCTTAAATGCAAAAAAAATAACAAAAATTTAAAATGTCATTTTTCAAATGACATTTAAAAAAAATGTCTCTTTAAGATGCTGTTTGACGTTTGACGTCACTTCCGCCCAGCAGAGCTACGGGGATGGACGAGGGAAATGTTTTCCCTCACTCGCATCCCCGCTGAACAGACGAGCGCACCCGATCGCCTCCGCCGCTACCGACGGCTCCGGTAAGCAGCGGAGGGCGCGGGAGCGCAGCGGGAGGGGGGGGGACGCTCGCCCGCCACCGATAACGGCGATCTCGCGGCGGTTCCGCCGCGGAGACCGCCATTATCGTTTACCCGGCCGCCCACAGAAGAGATGGATATCTCGGTTGGGGCAGCAGCTGCTGCCGTTACCGAGATATCCATCTGCAAAGTCATGACGTATAACTGCGGTGGGCGGTCGGGAAGTAGTTAAAAATGTCTATACTGCCGAAGTTTACGTACCTCCTTCAAGCCCTCCCCATACATATACCAGCAGATTTTTTCAAACAAGTTCAGAACATATTCAAGTCCTTCCTCTGGGCCGGGAAACATCCCCGGATACGCAGATCGGTACTGGCCATGCCCAAAATATACGGTGGAATGGCCATGCCCGATGTCCGAGTGTACTACCACGCTCCCCACCTTAATCGCCTCGTTGACTGGTGCCGACACAAGGACACAAAACTATGGCCCCACTTAGAACAAGCCCAGAGCGAGGTCCCATTGCAAACGGCCCCGTGGTGCCTCGCGGGACTACCCAAGATGGTACGTGACCACCCACTGATAGGCACTACGATTAAGGTGTGTGCTAAACTACTACCCCGACCAAGATCAACGCAGGGCGTCTCACCCTTACATCCGGTGCTGGGCAACCCACAATTCAAAACAGGGCTCAAAACACTGAGAGACTCAGGTACGTTTCGCGCCTCCCACTTTAGCGTGGCCGGCCACTGGAGGACTTTAGTAGAGCTGACAGACCCGAACGGGAACTACGGTTTAGACTAGGGTGACCAGACATCCCCAGTTTCAGGGGACAGTCCCCTGATTGAGGACATTGTCCCCGGACCAAGTCTGTCCCTGGTTTTGTCCCCAGATTGGATTTAATAGGGGGCAGGGGCAATTTCAAAGTGCAGAATTCAAATAACAAACATTTGAATTACGCCCCCCCCCCTCGCCTACTACCATGGGGGGATTATATTTTTCCCATTATTTGTGCCCCTTTCTGATGATCATGTGCTGGTCGGAGCAGAGGGAATATTTCTTTAGTTTCGGGCGCATGCCCATTCAGCTCCGCTCGCATGTTCTTCTGCCTTGGCTCAAATCCTGGCCAGCCACCTGCCTATCTCCTTGCCTTCCCTGGTGGGGTGATCTTCCTCTGCTCCCCATCCAGTAGTAGCCGAGGCCTAAAGAGTAAGGCCTCATTTACACAGGCGGACTCCGTCGCAGTCCGTCGCAACGGAGTCCGCCTGCTTCCAGCAGCTCAGTGGGAAATCTGTCCGCAGATCTCCGCTGAGCTCCTCTCTGCTCACTGAGCGGGGAGGGGCTTGTCGGGCACCACTGATTGCTATGGAGCGATCTGATGAAAACGGACAGCATGTCAGTTTTCATCAGATCTTACCTGATCCGATCTGCATGGACGGATGGGGAGTGCCCCCCGTACGTCTGTTTTTAGCGGATCGGGTCGGATTTCAGCGGACAAATATCTCCGCTGACATCCGACGCTCCATAGGATTGCATGGAGCTGCCGTTCAGGTCCGCCGACAAAACGGACAGGTCCGTAGTGTGAATAAGGCCTAATACTTGAGAGGCTGTAAGGCGGACGGAGACGGGCAGAGAGTCACTGATTGTTGCCATTACTAGTAAAGAAAAAATATGTCCCCGGATTTCATTTTAAAAATCTGGTCACCTTAGTTTAGACTTCCTGACTGCAAACCAGCTCCATCACTTTCTTTGTACCTTGTCACCCCCCGCGACGGGAGCGCAAACTCTGACACCCTTGGAAGAGTTATGCTCGGGCACAGAAGCTTTACCACATGCCCTATCCATCCTGTATAACACACTCATAACACCACCAGATGACTACCAAATTCCATGTATAGTTAAATGGGAACAAGAATTACGCTGCTCATTCTCAACAGGACAAAAACAACACATACTGACCTTCGCACACAAATCCTCCATCTGCACAAAAGTTCAGGAAACTAATTATAAAATCATGACGCGCTGGTATCGCACACCAGCTCTCCTCAGTAAGATATTTCAGACGACGTCGGACTTGTGCTGGCGCTGCCAGAGCGAGACAGGGACATTACTCCATATCTTTTGGTCCTGCCCAAAACTGAAACCCTTCTGGTCGGAGGTCAAGAAGATCTCCCAGAAGTTTACGGAACGACAACTACCTGACGACCCAGCCTTCTATCTACTACACGCTAACGACATCCCAACCCGTGTGTACAAGAAGTCAATCCTTCGACACCTTTTTGACGCTGCCAAAGCATGCATTCCACTTCGTTGGAAATCCCCCGATCCCCCGACCGTGGCAATGTGGCTGCGGAAGGTGGATGACGTTGGAAGACTGGAAGACCTGACTCTTACAAGCCAGGACAGACAGGAAGCTTACAAAAATACATGGCAGCTGTGGAACGTACACAAATACTCAGATGAGGGACAGTCCCTCAGAGACCCGTCCTAGACCTAATTAAAGCTGACCGTTACCCCAACTTAGATAAAACAGATGTGACGATTCAGACCCGTTACAGATAGGCCCGCAGGGCATGTAGGACCGGGTGTGTGTGTCCATGCTCGCGAGTCCTCCCCCCCCCCCCCACCCTTCCCGATACTCTTCCATTTCCTTCCTCTTCCCCTTACATTTAACTTCCTGGGGGGACTATCCCCACAAGATGTCACCCCCCCTTCTCTACTCCTACCCCCGAACTATCCCTTGGGAACTGTTGCTGTCCACTAGTTCCCTTTCTACCTCTGGTTGCTATCTCTTAGAAAACAGGAAAATATAGGCGTGCCCGCGGGTCCTGATTATACGACTCGGATGAGTATAACTGTTTAACTGACATGCACTTTGCTCACAGGTTTGAGCTTACCACTGTATGTTGCACTCTTGTTGTGATCCGTGCGGGACTGCCCGTTGTATTGTATAAATAAAGAATTTTGAAAAAATAAAACATTGTAAATAAGTACGTTTTCTCCTTTACTGATGGGCTCTGATGGTACTGCACTGACGGGCACTGATAAGGCGGCACTGATGGGCACAGATGAGGTGGCATTGATGGGCACTAATATGCGGCACTGATGGGCGGCACGGATGGACACGGATAGGCAGCACGGATAGGCGGCATGGATGGGCACTGATAGGCGGCATGGATGGGCACTGATAGGCGGCATGGATAGGCACAGATGGGCACTTATAGGTGGCACTATTGTATGTTTTGCACGAATAGATGCCAATCAGTGCCAAACAATGCCTGCCAATCAGTGATGCCCATTGTGGGCACTGATTGGCATTCATTGTGGCACTGATTGGCATCCTTTGTGTTTGTTATCCCTGGTGGACTAGTGGCATCCCTGGTGGACTAGTGGCATCCCTGGTGGTCCAGTGGGGTGGGGGCTGCGCTGATAATCGGCGCAAATCCCCCCTGTCAGAGGAGCAGCCGATCGGCTCTCCTTTACTCGCATCTGACAGACGCGAGTGAGGAAAAGCCGATTACTGGCTTTTCCTGTTTACATCGTGATCAGCCGTGATTGAACACGGCTGATCACGTAGTAAAGAGTCTCCGTCGGAGACACTTTACCTAGATCGGTGTTGTGGGGTGTCAGACTGACACCCTGCAACAACGATCACCACGATGCGCGCCCCTGGGGGCGCGCAGCAGCTCAATATCCTGAGGACGTTATATGAAGTCCAGTCAGGATATTGAAACCACTTTGCTGACGTCAATATGTCAATGGCGGGCGGCAAGTGGATATAATACTGTCATAGAGTGGATTTTAGGATTTTACAAGCATTTTGAACTGGGGCTTATTTTCAGGGTAGGTCTTATTTTTAGGGTAGGTCTTATTTTCGGGGAGAAACACGGTAGCAAGGCATTTGTAGTCCCAAGCAGCTAGAGATCTACTACTCGCCTATCACTGATCTAACCAATTTTGTTACAGTGGCAAACAAAACGTTAATGATTAAAGTGGAGTTCCACCCATTTTTTATGTTTGTCTGTGCTGCATGCCCTAATCTCATAGGGCCAGATTCAGGTACAGTTAGGCTGGCGGATCCAGTGATCCGCCAGCCTAACTGTCACTTTAAGCCGGCGTTTTTGTTTTCTGTAACCAGAAAACAAGAAACGCTGGGTTGAAGTTCCGATGCGATCGGCGTAAATGAATTTCGCCATCGCATCGTTACTTCAACTTAAAAATGGCGCCGGGGGCGTTCCTTGCCGATTTACGCTCAAAAAATATGTTAATGAGCGGAAATCGGCAATTCACGAGCGAATTCGGGCGCGACGCAGTGACGTTACGACGTTTCCGGAAGCGATACGCGGCGCATAGATAAAGCAGCCCCCTAGTGGAGTATCCTATGTTAGGTATAGGCGTCGTCATCGCGTTGAAAAAAAAATATGGCGTCGCTTGCGTAAAAAGTTCATGAATGGGAATGTGACGTCATTGACGTTCATTCACAGAATTTGGAGCATGCGCACGGGGATGCTTTGACACTCGACGCATGCGCAGTACGTTCGCCGCAGGATCGCGCTTAGTTTAAATAATACACGCCCCGTACCCGCCCAATTTGAATTCCGCCAGGTCATTTTCGATACGCTGCCGCAACTTTAGGAGCAAGTGCTTCTTGAATAACAGCACTTGCTCCTAAAATTTCGGCAGAGTAACGTAAATGAGAAGCGTTACTCTGGAGCAAAGATGCTCCCATCTACCTGAATCTGGCCCTCAGTGTTCAGAATGGACAATTTTTATTTATTTTGTTGCTTGTAAATACCTTTATTTTGTAGTCCTTCATTACTTCCTCCTCCTTATTAGCCTAGGCTATAGTAGTCCTTGCAAACCTGACTGAGACCTATTACATTGCTTGTGCAGCACTGAGCATGTGCGAGATATGCAAAGCTGAAATCCAGGAAGTCATACAGTCTGGCTTCATGATGCCCACACTTAAGATGGCCACCATAGGCGTGCGCACGGGGTGTGCCTGGGCACACCCTAATGCCCAGGCACACCTAACACACCCCAGGGCTTTTTTGCTGGCAAAATGTGTGAGATTTCTTTTTCTCTCACCTCTAGTAGCTGAAAATGGGACTTTTTGTCATGGAGGATGTGTAACTCCTGTGGGAACTGCAGCCACTGGCTGCGGAGTAATCAAGCCAGTCAGCCGCATTTTCCGATGCTGACTCTGTAGTTCCAGCTCCCTGTTAGCTGAAGATCACTCCGCCGCCAGCTGTCAGAGCAAAAGCACATGAACTTCAGAGAGCATCGGAAAACTCCTGACTGCTTACTTCACAGCTGTGACTGCAGTCCTCACAGGAGTTACCCACCATCCTATCCCCTGTGTGACAGAAGACAGCTTTCTGATCTCCTCTACGATGCAGCATTTGGCGGGAAACTGTCTCTCTCCTCGGTTCCTGTCTGGCTGAGTCAGTCGGGGCTTTCAGTGCCTTTCACAGCTCCAGTACAGGTGGAAGGAGGAGCAGGAAGAGGAAGAGATCATCACACACTGACTGAGTGCACCCCGGATCTCTTTCCCCCTGTCCAGCACACAGCACAGCTCTCCCTGGGAATGATGAATATCTAAAGACAGATAGCAGCCCTTTACCTGTGAGTACTGACCTCCTCTGCCTTTTTCACTATACAATTATGTGCTGTAAACCTGCACTGTACTTTGCAGGTTTACTGACAGAGAACATGCAATTCTTGAACAGGTTAGAAATTCCTGGGACTTCTGAGGTGTTACACAAATGTATTCCCACATACTCATTATATCCTGTTAAAAAATGTATTTTAATAACTCATAATGTGTGTGTGTGTGTGTGTATGGAATACATCTATGGAGCAGCTCAGAAGTCCCAGAAATTCCTTACCTTATCAAAAACTCTTATCATAATAATTCTGCTACAGCACTAATCAGTGTATTCTGACAGTGGGGGTCCCCCCATCAGAATACAGCATTGCTTGTGTAGATACAAGCACCTGTCAGCTATGTATTTTTTTTGTGCGTTTTCAGTTTATCAGAAACACACTACAGTCCATGTAACATGGTTTCCTATGGATGTGGTTTACATTTGTGCATTTTTTTTTAAAGTTTCAGGCACCAGCAGGTTGTGTTTTTGGTTCCATAGACTTCAATGGATCAAAAACATGTGATGAAAAATGCAAAAAGCACCTAAAACAGTGGTGGTGCATGGATAGAGGGAGTGCCGCCCTCTTTGGCTCTCGCACCGCCACTGAACAATACATAGATTCATGTATTGCATGAATCTATGTATTGTTGCCGCTGCCGCTGATTAATAACGGCAGCTGGTTGGCTGTGGAAGTGCCTATCAGAGCCAGCGGTTAGCCTGGTTACCGGTAACCTGATTGGCTGAATCGTCATTGAGGGCGGGAGAAGACATCGAGGGATGGTAGAAGCAGAATGGCTGACCCCAGAAAGGTAAGTGCCAGGCGGGGGGGGCATTTTCCAGGGCACAGTGGCACCTTTTTTTTTCAGGGCACAGTGGCTACAATTGCTGGGCACAGTGGTGACAAATGATGGACACAGTGGTAACAATTTATGGCACAGTGGCTGCGTTTGATGGCATGGCACAGTGGCTGCGTTTGGCATGGCACAGTGGTGACAATTGATGGGCACAGTGGTGACAATTAATGGCACAGTGACTGCAATTGGCATGGCACAGTGGTGACAATTGATGGCACAGTGATGACAATTGATGGGCACGGCACAGTGATGACAATTGATGGGCACAGTGGTGACAATTGATGGGCACAGTAGCTGCGTTTGATGGCATGGCACAGTGGCTGTGTTTGGCATGGCACAGTGGCGACAATTGATGGGCACAGTGGTGACAATTGATGGACACAGTGGCGACAAGGGGCCCATGGTGACAATTGATGGCACAGTGGCTGCGTTTGATGGCATGGCACAGTGGCTGCATTTGATGGGCACAGTGGCTGCATTTGATGGGCACAGTGGCTGCATTTAATGGGCACAGTGAGGCTGCAATTGTTTTTTTTTCCGTTTGTTTGTGCCCCCTCCAAAAAAAATTGAGCACCAGCTGCCACTGCAGTGGTGACAATTGATGGCACAGTGGCTGCGTTTGATGGCATGGCACAGTGGCTGCGTTTGATGGCATAGCACAGTGGCTGCGTTTGATGGCATGGCACAGTGGCAACAATTGATGGGCACAGTGAGGCTGCATTTGTTTTTTTCGTTTGTTTGCGCTCCCCCAAAAATTTGGAGCACCAGCCGCCACTCACCTAAAATATGCATCAACTGCAACCTGCATAGGTGTGAACCAGGCCTAAAGGATGAGTTCACCTTTTAGAACATGTTGCATGTTACACCCGTATATAGGGTTTAACATGTTTTAGTTGCCCTCTCCCCTCCTCTGCACCCACACAGCCTCATCATTAAGGCTGGATTCACACCTATGGCATTTTTAGTGCTTTTTGCATTTTGCAGATTTTCACTACAGAACGTATTCCATAGGAAACAATGTTAAATGGACTGTAGTGCAAATCTTCAAAATGCAAAAAATGCATAGGTGTGAATCCAGCCTCAGTCATAGGAATCTGTGAATGTATAAACTACACGTTCAATCCAACACGGCAGCCGACACACTGATCAGCACACCTTCCTACAGCTCTGCAATGAGCTGTAGGCAGCCATACAGTTCTATGGGCAATAGAACTGTAGGCAGTGTCTGCAGGAGCCTGACACTTTACCCGCACTCTGCTGATTGTGGGCACAATACTTTGCAGTCTCCAGTTTAAAAAATAATAATAAATGCCCTAGAAAAAAATCTATGCATTTTTTCTCACTTCGTCTTTCAGGACAGCACTTGGAGAGAGCGCAGCTCCACCCACTTCCCAGGAAACACTGCAGTCACTGCTATAACTTCCGCCCACCTCCACCATGGCCTCAGTTGTAGTGTTTCCTCCGGCCATGGTGGAAGCGCTGCAGGGAACCAGGAGGATGCTGGACTCTCTCCAGGGGGAGATGGATAAAAGGCATACCTGCGATCGGTTGTTTTTCTTTAGGAGGCAGACCCAACCTCCCCCCTGACGCGTGGGGGACGTTTCGGTGCTCCCCTCTTCTCGAGCCCGGCGAGGGAAAAGGCTGCCGGGGGTTCCGCGCCAATAGGCTGGGCATTGCAGGCCATGTTTGGGGCGGTTAGATGCCGGTCTCCTGGGGTCTGCGATGTCCCGGTACGGAGGGCGAGCGACGTCATTTCCGGTGGAGGCGGGACTTCCGGTGGCGCGTGGCGGCTTCCGGTTCCGGCCGCTGGAACGCAGAAGGGAGGGGCAGCCTCGGCGGTGCAATTTCCGGTTCCCACAGCGGTGGGGTTAACCGGGACTTTCAAAAGAGGCGCACAAACGATCGGCGCGTTCTGGGAAAATGGAGCCAGAAGACGCAGCGGAGGTGGCGGGAGCAGGAGCCACATGCACCAGCCCGGCCCAGGTAGGAAAACAGCGGTTTAAGTCTACCTGGTTCCTTGTTATGTCCCTCCTACTGCCCCTTTTGGGAGAGGAGCCTGCCTCACTCACCCTAGTCACGTCCCTGGGAGAGTGTTGTTTGTTTGGTACAGCGGTGATGGGACCTGGTGTGTTTTTGTTCACTGGCTGTGTTGTGGTGGTGGTGGTTTGGGTCTGAGACACAAAAAGTTAGACATGGGGTTGTTGTCTTTTGTGTTTTTCAGAAAGCTAAAGAGAAGCTAAAAATTGCAGTGCCCCCTCCTAAGAAACGGTGTGCTACCTGCAAAGCAACCCTTAAAGGGTCTTGGACTAAGCCGATATGCAAGGCATGCATCGCGGACATAGTCAAAGGGGAAGCCTCTACTAGTGCAGCCTCCGAACAACCCAAAGAGATGCTCTCTTCCTTTAGGAAAGAGCTAGAAGAGACCTTTCAGTCGTTTCGCTCCTACTTGGACAGAGGGGCAGCGTCAGGGTCAGCAGCTAAGGCCTCCACTAGTGCACCTTTGGATTATAGAGGGGCAGGTAGTGAGTCCGAGGAGGAAGAGCCTAGCAGCCTATCTCAGGGTCAGAGGCGGAAGAAGAAGATACAGGAGAATCTTCTTCTTCACGTTACAAGTTGTCCTTAGAAGAGGTGGATGACTTACTGAAAACTATTCATTCCACCTTAAACATTAAGGTGGATAAGACGCATTTGTCTCTGCATGACAAGATGTACCAGGGTTTAGACGAAGTCAAGCATCGAACCTTTCCAGTACATAGAGTATTGTCAGATGCGGTCAAAAGGGAGTGGAAAGACCCAGAGAGGGCTCCTTTCTTTTCCCGATCACTTAAGAGGAGATTTCCTTTTGATGAGGATCCAGCGCAGGTATGGAATAAGAAACCTAAGCTGGATACTGCGTTCTCAAAGGTATCCCGAAATACGGACTTGGCCTTTGAGGATACGGGCACCTTAAAAGATCCCCTAGATAAAAGAGCAGAGGCGCTCTTAAAGAAGGCTTGGGATGCCTCTCTGGCCAACCTCAAACCAGCTATGGCATCCACAGTAGTGGCCAGGAACCTTGAGCATTGGTTGGAACAGCTGAAGGGTCACATTGAGTCTGGGACCTCACGCAGAGAGTTGCTAGAGTCCTTCCCGATTCTTCTGAAGGCAGTAGGCTACATGGCGGATGCCTCAGCCGAGTCAGTGAGAATATCAGCCCGTTCCTCGGCCCTAGTAAATTCGGCCAGGAGGGCTCTCTGGGTCAAAACCTGGACTGGGGACACGGCTTCGAAGGCTAAGTTATGTGGCCTGCCCTTCGATGGAGATCTGGTATTTGGCGCCGGTCTGGACACTGTTCTGGATAGGATGGCGGATAGGAAAAAAGCCTTCCCCTTAAAGAAGGTAGTACCGCGGACCAGGAAAAATTTTCGTCCTTTTTTCCAGCCCCAAGATCCTAAAGAGATACAAAAAGGTCAGGGTGGAAGGTCCTGGCGGCCTCAGAGAGGTAGAGGGAGACCCGGGGTGTTGTTTCGCTCCCCTAGCCAGCCCGCTAAACCCCAGTGACGGTCGCCCGGCTGTGGGAGGACGTCTTCAGTCGTTCCTTCCACAGTGGGCAAAGACGACTTCCAGTGCATACATCCTCAAGGTTATTGCAGAGGGCTACGCACTGGAGTTCTCAGAGGAACCACCGTCGCGTTTCTACGCGACTCAGCTGCCCAAGGATCAGGAGAAATTCAGGGCAATGTTGTCGCTGTTAGAGGAATTTCTCCAACAGAGGGTGATCACCCCGGTACCCCAACAAGAACAGGGGGCGGGTTGCTACTCCCATGTGTTTCTAGTAAAAAAAACGGCAGGAAAATTTCATTTGATTCTGAACTTAAAATTCCTGAATCGGTCAGTCAAGTACAAGAGGTTCCGGATGGATACCATCTACTCGGTCAGAAGGCTCCTTCCTGCAGGTTGCTTTCTGGCTTCGATAGACCTAAGGGATGCTTATCTTCACATCCCGATAAAAGCCCCTTCTCAGCGTTTCCTGCGCCTAGCGATCAGGACAGGAAGCGAGATCAAACACTTTCAGTTCAGAGCCCTGCCGTTCGGTCTCTCCTCTTCTCCGAGGATCTTTTCGAAGGTGGTGGCGGAGGCCTTGGCACCTCTAAGGCTAGAAGGAGTTTCGGTAATTCCATACTTGGACGACCTCCTGTTGTTCGCCAAGACGGAAGATCAGCTTCTCAAAGACCTATGGAGGACCCAGGCCCATTTGGAGGGCCTAGGTTGGATTATGAACAGAGAGAAGTCAAATCTAGTCCCCTCTCAGGTCATAGTCTTTTTGGGGTACACCATAGACTCCATCCAGGAGAGGTTATTTCTACCAGAGGAGAAAATAATCAAGGTTCAGGCAGCAGTGAAGGCAGTGCAGACGAATCTGTCAGTGTCAGTTCGTGCAGCTATGTCCACCCTGGGACTTCTCACATCCTCCATTCCTGCGGTTCAGTGGGCCCGCCTGCATTCAAGGAGTCTCCAGCAGGCGATTCTACAGAATTGGACGCATGGAGAACCCCTAGAAAAGGAGATCAGGGTTCCAACTTCAGTAAAAAGGAAACTTTGGTGGTGGAGGGCTCACGCAAATTTAAGTCAGGGTCTAGTGTGGTCCTTCCCCGCTACAATGGTCCTAACTACGGATGCCAGCTCCTGGGGATGGGGTGCTCACCTCAGGGGTCAATTGACTCAGGGGTCCTGGTCCAGGGAAGAGTCCAAGAGATCCTCCAATTGGAGGGAACTCAAAGCCGTTTGCCTAGGGCTTTGGGCCTTCCAGGAGACGATACAGGGTCAGCATGTCCAGATACTGTCGGACAATGCTACAGCGGTAGCTTACGTCTCAAGGCAGGGGGGCACGAGGAGCAGGGTCCTGAACCTGGCCCTACACATGCTTTTCTGGGCAGAGACAAACTTGGCATCTCTGTCTGCAGTACACCTAAAGGGCAGTTTAAACCACCTGGCAGACTTCCTAAGCAGAAGGAGGGTTCTAGAATCCGAGTGGAGTCTAAATTCAGAGGTGTAGCAGAAAATAGCAGACAGGTGGGGAACCCCTCAGATAGACCTGTTCGCGTCCCAAACCAACGCCAAGGTTCCGGTTTTCTTTTCCCTCAACAGACTGGATCAAGCGGAGGGTCTAGATGCGCTAGTTCAGCATTGGCCCTTCCGTTTGTGCTATGCTTCCCCCCCAGTACAAATGATTCCGTTAGTCCTGCGGAAACTTCAGGTAGAAAAGACGACTCTTATCCTGATAGCCCCATACTGGCCCAAAAGGCCTTGGTTTTCAACCCTGCTGAAGCTGGCAATAGAACCTCATCAGCCACTTCCAGTCAGAAAGGACTTGTTATACCAGGGTCCTCTGCTCCATCCCAACGTGGATCGGCTCAACCTGGCGGCCTGGTTACTGAAGAGTTAATCCTGAGTAGGAAGGGTTTATCTAAACGGTTAGTGGATACGCTACTTAGTAGCAGAAGGGAAGTTACCAGGGCGATTTATTTTAAGACCTGGAGGGTCTTTAATTCCTGGTGCAGTTCAAAGAGTTGTTCCCCTATGAATAATTTTTCGGTCCTGGAGTTTTTACAGGACGGGATGGACAAGGGTCTGGCAGCCAGCACCCTGAAAGCGCAGGTTGCTGCGCTATCAGTATTTCTAGAGAGACGGTTATCTCTAGATCCCTATGTCATCAGATTTTTTAAGGCATTGGCCAGGGCTAGGCCTTCCCCCTTTAAGTTTTTTCCCAAGTGGGACTTATCGGTGGTTTTGGGGGGTGTGACAAAAAGACCGTTCGAACCACTGTTAGAAGCATCTTTAAAATTTTGGACCCTGAAAGCGGTCCTTTTAGTAGCCGTCACTTCGGCTAGGAGAATTAGTGAGCTACAGGCTCTTTCTATTGTGGAACCCTTCTTGACCATCTTCCCAGATAGAGTCGTGTTGAGGACAGATCCTGGGTTCCTTCCTAAGGTGGTGTCGGCCTTCCATAGGACACAAGAAATAGTGTTACCTACCTTTTGCCCGGCTCCTTCCGGTTCAAGGGAAGAAGAGTTTCATACCTTAGATGACAGAAGGTGCATTATGCACTACCTGGAAGTCACCAGGGAAATTAGAAAATCCAATTCTCTGTTTGTGTTGTTCTCGGGTGCACGTAGGGGGTACGGTGCTTCCAAAAGTACACTAGCCAGATGGCTCCGTATGGCTATCCACGAGGCCTATAAGGCTAGGGGTATAGAACCTCCCCCAGGGGTGGTGGCACATTCTACAAGGGCAGTGGCAACTTCCTGGGCAGAACGGGCTGGAGCTTCACCAGAGCTTATCTGCAAGGCAGCTACGTGGACGAGTTTTTCCACTTTTACTCGCCACTACAGGATGGATCTGCTCTCAGCGGCGGAGCAGTCTTTTGGCAGGAAGGTCCTGCAAGCGGTGGTCCCACCCTAGAGTAAGTACTCGGTTATCATCTCCAAGTGCTGTCCTGAAAGACGAAGTGAGAAAACCTTAGTTACACTTACCGGTAACGGTATTTCTATGAGTCTTTCAGGACAGCACCGATAACCCACCCTTCTCTCTTCTAGTGTATATATGTATATATATGTGTGTTGTACTAACATGTTTTGGTTGCTATGTTCTGCTTATCTCATTTCAGTATGGCTGGAGGTGCTCGTGTACAACTGAGGCCATGGTGGAGGTGGGCGGAAGTTATAGCAGTGACTGCAGTGTTTCCTGGGAAGTGGGTGGAGCTGCGCTCTCTCCAAGTGCTGTCCTGAAAGACTCATAGAAATACCGTTACCGGTAAGTGTAACTAAGGTTTTTTTTTTTTTAAAAAGGTGAGCGAAGGCACTTGGGTCAGGCAGGAACATAAATGGGTGGTTTTATGTACATATATGTGAGTGTTTGTGTATATGCAGTGTGTGTGTGTGTGTATATATATATATATATATATATATATATATATATATACGCATTTGTATGTTTGAGTTTTGGGGTGCACACCCTAATGCAATAGGCTGCGCACGCCTATGATGGCCACGGTCTATTTCTAGATTATAAACTAAATGCCGTAACAACCTAACAAAACAGACCTTAGTTTACAGACTAACTTTACTAGAATACTTTAAGCTTGTGTATTACAGGGGTATTTATATTTAAAAAGTGAAATTGTGGGTGGAACTCCCCTTTAAATTGTTAGAGAAAGAAGTAAAGTAGTGCTCTTTGTCTTCACAGATTACAGGAGATAATTGTTCTGTATATCGGCGGATATCACTATTACAGAATAATGAGCGACTTTAAGTGTGTCTAATAATAGAGAACGGTGCGTGTAAAAATATAACTCTTAGTAATATACTGGAAATGGTTTTTAAAAGCCAATCTGCTAAAGAACGTTCTTTACTATAAAGCGCTATTTTCACTGTTCCTATGCAAAGTCATCGATCGAAAAGCTTTTTTACAACATAAAAGTGGCCCATCGTCATAAAACACCTTAGTCACATTTATTCCTATTTACAAGCGCGGAGGGTTGTAAGTTCCCACAGGGCCTTAATCATGAAGGTGTCTCTAATGAAAGGAGTTGAGCACAGGGAGGGATGGAGAGGAGGCTCCTAGAAGAGAGAGAGAGGTGTTTGGAGAGTGGGGATATGTCCGCCAGCGATGCAATGCACAGAACGATCATCTGGGGGAGATGTGTTCACTCTGCAAAGACATTATCGGTTATAAGCGGATGTACGCTCTTGTGTCTCTGTGTGCCTGATCAACACGTGGCAGGACATGTAACGTGCACCTGCAGATAACCGCCTAACCACAGGAACGGTAGTATAATCCAGGTATGCGTTGTTTCTCTGAACACAAAAGGAAAAAAGACGTCAATTTTGTTTGGGAGCCACATCGCACGACCGCGCAATTGTCAGATAAAGCGAGGCAGTGCCGAATCGCAAAAAGTGGCCTGGTCTTTGGCCAGCGTAATGTTCCGGGCTGAAGCGGTTAAATTGGATACCCCCCAAGGGCGGATCCAGAGTCTAGTCTCGGGAGGGGCACTGCCAGAAAATAAGGTGTTGCTTACAGAACTCAATTAGGTGTCCGATGTGTCCACTGCAATGTTGCAGTAACGCTAAAAAATCAATGATCGCCACCATTACTAGTAAAAAATATTTAAATATAAATGCCATAAATCTATCCCATAATTTGTAGACGATTGTCAGGGACTGCAGACATGGTACAAGAGATGGTCAGAGACTGCAGACATGGTACAAGAGATGGTCAGAGACTGCAGACATGGTACAAGAGATGGTCCGAGACTGCAGACATGGTACAAGAGATGGTCAGAGAATGCAGACATGGTACAAGAGATGGTCAGAGACTGCAGACATGGTACAAGAGATGGTCAGAGACTGCAGACATGGTACAGGAGATGGACAGAGACTGCAGACGTGGTACAAGGGATGGTCAGAGACTGCAGACGTGGTACAGGAGATGGTCAGAGACTGCAGACGTGGTACAAGAGATGGTCAGAGACTGCAGACGTGGTACAAGAGATGGTCAGAGAATGCAGACATAGTACAGGAGATGGTCAGAGAATGCAGACATAGTACAATAGATGGTCAGAGACTGCAGACATGGTACAAGAGATGGTCAGAGACTGCAGACATAGTACAAGAGATGGTCAGAGACTGCAGACATGGTACAAGAGATGGTCAGAGACTGCAGACATAGTCCAGGAGATGGTCAGAGACTGCAGACGTGGTACAGGAGATGGTCAGAGACTGCAGACGTGGTACAGGAGATGGTCAGAGACTGCAGACGTGGTACAGGAGATGGTCAGAGACTGCAGACGTGGTACAGGAGATGGTCAGAGACTGCAGACGTGGTACAGGAGATGGTCAGAGACTGCAGACGTGGTACAGGAGATGGTCAGAGACTGCAGACATGGTACAGGAGATGGTCAGAGACTGCAGACATGGTACAGGAGATGGTCAGAGACTGCAGGCGTGGTACAGGAGATGGTCAGAGACTGCAGGCGTGGTACAGGAGATGGTCAGAGACTGCAGACGTGGTACAAGGGATGGTCAGAGACTGCAGACGTGGTACAAGGGATGGTCAGAGACTGCAGACGTGGTACAAGGGATGGTCAGAGACTGCAGACGTGGTACAAGGGATGGTCAGAGACTGCAGACGTGGTACAAGGGATGGTCAGAGACTGCAGACGTGGTACAGGAGATGGTCAGAGGCTGCAGACGTGGTACAGGAGATGGTCAGAGACTGCAGGCGTGGTACAAGGGATGGTCAGAGACTGCAGACGTGGTACAGGGGATGGTCAGAGACTGCAGACATGGTACAGGAGATGGTCAGAGACTGCAGGCGTGGTACAAGGGATGGCTGGAGACTGCAGACATGGTACAAGAGATGGTCAGAGACTGCAGGCATGGTACAAGGGATGGTCAGAGACTGCAGACGTGGTACAGGAGATGCCCCACTTTTGTATATCAATGCAGTCCCACTTTTGTCTATGAATGAAGTCCCACTTTTGTATATCAATGCAGACCCATTTTTGTATATCAATGCAGACCCATTTTTGTATATCAATGCAGACCCATTTTTGTATATCAATGCAGTCCCACTTTTGTCTATAAATGCAGTCCCACTTTTGTCTATGAATGCAGCCCCACTTTTGTCTATGTATGCAGCTACACTGGGCATGGCACTCACCATGGCATTGCCTCGATCACACACAGCAGGTATCTCCTCTCCCGACATGTGTCATGGAACAAACGGGAGCTGTAGGTCTGTGTTCGGCAGGGCAGTGTGCTCTAGCAAGGTCCCCCCTAGAGGGGCTTGTGTGATAGACAAAACACTGATTCAATCAGTGTTCCATCTCCATCTACTATCACACGAGCAGGTCTAGCACAGGCAGCACAGCTGAACACAGATCCAGCTCTCACACAGAGCCACAGATGCCCGATGTCAAACTGTCTGCAGTCAGCTATAGCTCAAAGCAGCCTCAGAACAGGCAGCCTACCGGCCCTGGTGATGAGAGAGAAAGTGAGAGACTCTGCAGCTGCAGGCACCGCAAAGCAGTTTAAAAAAAATTATAAAAAAATATATATATTTTTTAAAAGCCAATGTGACATGATTTCCTCGGGGGGGGGGGGGCAATTTCCCTGTTGCCCCCCCCTGGATCCGTCGTTGGTGCGCCCCTTATAGATGTGCACTCACCTCTTGGACTGGACCAACTATCGCTAGTTAGGTCAAATGCATATGTGGGGCGACCCCTGTGGATATCCTCTAAAGTGATATTTGCTGTAGTAAATATTCCTCATGTGGATAAATCCTCATATCGAGCGTGTGTACGAGGCTTTGAGGTTTCTCATCGAGAAAACTGCCCAGAACCTTGACGAGAAAAATAGAGATCCTGTTCTCTATTTTCTCGTTGTGATTTTCGGCAGTGTTTTCCTGCCGAGAAACCCGAGCGTCTGTAAACTTACTGTCGCCGTGGAAACCCCTGTATGCTCGAAATGACTTTGATGCATGTGCGGTAGCTTCCAAGGCATAGGTAGTGTGAAGCAAGATGGCGGCTACGGCATTGAATGTGACGACAGCATGCTCGTCGTAGTCGATGACGTCACCGTGTTCGTGCCATTCAAAAGAATGGCGGTTCTTTTGCATTGTACGTGTGTACACTCGGCCGGCAAGAAAATCTTGCCAGGAATCTTGTCAGGAAAAACAATGTTTTTTTCCTGACGAGAATCCCTGCCGCGTGTATGAGGCTTAACAGGGAAAACTTCATTGCGCCGTACTGTTTTTTAAAAACGTTATTCCATAAATAGAAGCAAAGTCTTCAACTCACATATAAGCGTGCCTAATCTCCTGGCACCCGGCGTGAACAGCAGGTAAAGATCGTCTGTGAAATCTGTGGAGTAACAGTGGAGTAAGCTGCTAGGCACGGTTACGGCTCGATTTCCGGGTTGGACGACTGGACTAAAGTGTGTCGCAATGATGCAGCTTAACCTTGACGCGTTTCGGCCTATCAGATTAGCCGTCTTCAGGAAGTTGCCCACTTTAAACATTGATTATGCAAGAAATCAGGATGTGACCCAGAAGTTGATGGACAGTATGTCGGGTGGAATTGCTGATGTCTTAAAAAAGAAGGGTCACCACTACAAATATTGACTCTTTGCATAAACTTCATGTCATTGTCAATACAAGCCTCTGACACTTCTTATAAAATGTGTGTAATTAATCTTCAGTGTCCCATAGTAACATCTGACAAAAAGATCTAAAAACACAGAGGCAGCAGACTTTGTGAAAATATATATTTGTTACCGTCTCAAAACTTTTGGCCACGTCTGTACTGTATATGGAATGGTCTGTCTATTGGTAGCAGCAGAGACCCCAGAAAAGTCCTGGCCATGAGCGGGATTGAGGGGTTTTATGTATAGAGAAAGACCACTTTAATGCTTCGCTCAGCTATTTATAGTGACCTACTTGTGTTTAACATGAACAATGCTTTACATTCATGATGAAAAACTGCCAACTTATAATTCCATGTGGCAGGTGAAGGCTCAGTCCGTGCATTGAGGTTCTGCATGTTCAACCAAGTGTACCTGTCTATGGCAGAACAGACCATGCATTTCCTAATAATGTGACCGGGAGCCACACCTCCAATGTTATAGGGTCCAAATCGGCAGCTTGTCCCCAAAGTGTTGTGACTGCAGTGTGTAAAGTTACTTCTCTTCCCAGTTTCCGGGGGACCGTCCTTGTTGTCAGGGGTCTGTCCCAAGAAAAATGGAGAATTCCTCCACCATTGGAATGTCCAAATTAAGTCACTCTGTGCAAGCGCCGCTAGAGCTGCCTGCACGTGCGCAGTTATCTATGTTGCCATGGAAACATAGACCAGAGCAGTGTAAGTTGACTCAGAGATTGCGCACTGCCATGGTTACTATACAGTGCTCGGCTCCTGGGGACCAGATTTTAGATGACAGAAGTAAAGATGGGGGAGGGAGGAGTCGTCTGACATTGGACGTAAGGGACACAGCAGCAATTTGTGAGGTACTTGCACCTAACCTGACCCCGAATCTCTGTGCATTACTTAATCCTGAGTATTGAACTCCATATGTTACGTACTCCTGAACTCTGTGCGTTACTTAATCCTGACCCCTGACCTCTGTGCGTTACTTAATCCTGACCGTTGTGCGTTACGTAATCCTGACCTCTGTGCGTTACTTAATCCTGACCTCTGTGCGTTAATTAATCCTGACCTCTGTGCGTTACTTAATCCTGACCTTTGTGTGTTACGTAATCCTGACCCCTGCCCTCTGTGCGTTACTTAATCCTGACCTCTGTGCTTTACTTAATCCTGACCCCTGCCCTATGTGCATTACTTAATCTTGACCCCTGAACTTTGTATGTACACCTGACCCCCCTGACCTCTGTGCATTATTTAATGCTGATTTCTGAACTTTATGTTACGTACTCCTGACTCCAATCCTCTGTGCATTACTTAATCCTGACCCCTAAACTCTGTATGTTAGTACTCCTGTTCTCTGACCTCTGTGCATTACTTAATCCTGACCCGGACCTCTGTGCGTTACTCAGTCCTGTCTGTGTTTTATTTAATCATAACCCCTGAACTTTGTATGTACATACTACTGACCCCTGACCTCTGTGAGTTACTTATTCCTGACCCATGTGCATTACTTATTCCTGACCCCTGTGCGTTACTTATTCCTGACCCACTGTGCGTTACTTAATCCTGACTTCTAAACTATGTGTGTTAGGTACTCCTGGACCCCCAAAACTCTGTGCTCTTATTTCTGACCCCTCACCTTTTTTTTCCTTTCTTATTCCTGACCACTAAACTTTGTACGTAATACTGAGCCTGACCTCTGTGCTGACCTCTGTGCGTTACTTATTTCTGACTTCTGAACTCTGTATGTTAGGTACTCCTGACCACAAAACTTTGTG
Organism: Rana kukunoris; assembly: GCA_029574335.1. Taxonomy (NCBI): domain Eukaryota; kingdom Metazoa; phylum Chordata; class Amphibia; order Anura; family Ranidae; genus Rana; species Rana kukunoris. Next base: position 23,696,983 of record CM056051.1, read on the forward strand.
CTCTTATTTCTGACCCCTGACTTCTATGTGTTACTTATTCCTGACCTCTGACATCTGTGCCTTACTTAATCCTGACTCTAGAACTCTGTATATTATGTACTCCTGACCCCAAAACTATGTGCACTACTTATTCCCGACCCCTGACCTCTCTGCATTACTTAATCCTGACCCCTGCTCTCTGTGCATTACTTTATTATGACTCCTGAACTAATCCTGACCCCTGACTCTTGTATGTACATACTCCTGACCTCTGTGCTTTACCTAATCCTGACCCCTGACCTTTGTATGTACATACTCCTGACCCCTGACCTCTGTGCGTTACTTAATCCTGACCCATCTTTGGTCTTGATGAGGTTAGGATGGAATGTATTGTTCATGATGATGCGTGGGCTGCTGCCACAGACCGGAGCATTGGGTGGAGGAGGAGAGAGCTGAAGCTGAGAATAAGATAAATGTTATCACCTGCTCTGTAATCCCCTAGACCAGGGCTCAAAATTTCAAGTCCTGAGCTACTAGCCAGGCCTCAAGAGTTACTCGCCACCAGTTGCCCCACCTAATTCATACACTGCCCTGCGCCTAATTGCACCTATTAACACGCCCTTGTAAATTATCTCATGGAATGACACTGTTAAATGTTTTATGCAGAATCAAGTTACAAAATTAAATATTGCCAACAACAACTTTAACAAAATGGGACAGGGCACTGGGGGCAGACCAGAGGGACAGGGCACTGGAGGCAGACCAGAGGGACAGGGCACTGGAGGCAGACCAGAGGCACAGGGCACTGGGGGCAGACCAGAGGCACAGGGCACTGGGGGCAGACCAGAGGGACAGGGCACTAGAATTGGGTCTCTTCTCCACTCTCTTGCTGTCTCCTCTGCAACTCCCATCCATCCCCTCTCTCTCTCTCTCTCTCTTCCCCCTATTCATCTCATCATCAGGAGCCTGTGTGTGCGGCTCCACACTTGCATGTCCCCACTTGCCCCTTTTATTCAGGCTGGCAGTGAGGAGAGGAGATGCAGCACAGCGGGAGGACATACAATCCAGCGCTGAGATCCACACAACTGCACAGCCATTGACACCATAGCACAGCGCACACTGACATCACACAGCACACATTGAGACCAGTCTGTTCACAGTGCTCAGGCTGAACTGTTGGACACTTACATAGAGCACAAGGAGAAGAAAACTGCACAAACTGGAAGGCTGCCGCTCTCATGTCAGGGCAACTTTCAGTGAGCGCTGCACCGGAGTGGTAATTTTCGCAGTCCTCCACCTCACTCATTACTTTCTGCTCTCCAGTTACATTGGTCGGGGGGAGGGGGGCAGGCTCAGAGAGGTCATACTGTTAGGTCCCATGGCTTATTAAGAATTGTAAGGAGAGCACCTGTGTACTGCTCTGCCTGTGCGCGGATCACTAGACTACTTTTCCCGAGCATGCACCTTTCCTCTTCGGCCACCAATCGCATCAGGGCTCTGAGGCCGCGTACACACCATCGGACATATCCGATGAAAACGGTCCGCGGACCATTTCCATCGGATATGTCCGATCGGGAGTTTGATCCGATGGCGTGTACACACCATCGGATCAAATTCCCCGCCGCCGGATGGCGCGGTGACGTGGCGGTGACGTTGACGCCGCCGCGTCACCGCCACGTCACCGCACCAGGAAGTAAAACACTTCCGCGCATGCGCCGAATCCATTCGGCGGCGGCGCGGCGGCGGTGGGGGACGACATGTCTGCTGGTAAGTGTACTAACCAGCAGACATGTCGGGCGGACAGATTCCCACCGGATAGATTTCAAAGCATGCTTTGAAATCTGTCGGGTGGAGAAATCTGTCCGCTAGCCCATACACACAAGCGGAGATGTCTGCTTAAACGGTCCATCGGACCATTTTCAGCGGACATATCCCCTCGTGTGTACGCGGCCTAAGTGTAGGCACAGATTGGAGGGAGATTGGTCATACAGCCCTGTCATCACTCGCCCCCAAGGGTCTTATTGTGAACATCTGAAGGGGTCTGTCTGATAAGCTGCAACTGTTACATCTGTGCTATAAAGCTGAACCCCAGGAAGAGGCAATATTGTAAAATTATTCTTCATGTGTATTCTTCCTGGAATCTTGGTGAGCTTTGTGTAATCTTCCAGATTTGTGTGAGACTTCCTGTAATAAAGACCACTCACTGCTGCCCTCTCTCCTTGTGCAGGGTGACTAGTCTTGTCTCCGCCCCCTCCTGTAGTTCTCTGCAGGCAGCCTGTAGTGGGTGGAGCCTGATGGGCCCCTCCCACTGCTCTGTTTTCTGGACAAGCTTTTTTTTTCAGCCAGTGATTTTCTTGATTTTAAAAGTAATCCTAGTGGCTATAAAGCTGCTGGATCACTTTTATAGGTGGCAGAAAGGGACATTTCCCAACCCCACCAATTTATTTATGATTAATAAATAATAATAATAAAAAATATATAATAAAGGGTTACTCTTTATTTATAATAGAAAAACCCCAAAAACTAAATTATCCGAAATGTAATTGATTCGATAAACTCGTAGGTTGAATCATTTTTTCGTATTTTCGTTCTGACAATTCGTTTTCGTATGCGTCCGTCAAAAGAGTCTTCCGGTCATTTGGAACATGCTGAATTTCATCCGAAAACTAATTGTTAACGAAACGAAATGCACGTCTACTAAGTAATTTTATGATTTTTACATATTTGTGAGAAGTGTCAGGATAGGCTTGGAGACAAGCGGTTAAGAAGCGCGCAGATGCAAACTCACGTGTCAGTCCCGCCCGCATATGTAAACGATGATCGCACCACACATGTGATGTATCTCCGTAACCATTAGAGCGAGAGCAATAATTCTAGCACCAGACTGTCTGTATAACTCTACTAAACTTGTAACCTGTAATGGCTTTTAAAGCGTCGCCTATTGAGATTTTTAGGTACCGTCATGTGGCAAGCGTACACAATTGAAAAGGTATAGGTATCTATTTAATTGGCGTGACATCATCTTTTATGTTTTACAAAAAAAAGGGGGGGTATTATATTGCATTTTTGTGCAATAAAATGTATTAAAGTTTTAATCAAAATTATCAAGTCAAAATGATTTTTTCCCCCAAAAAATGTGCACTGCGCAAATATTGTGTGACGTAAAATAATTGCAACACCCACCATTTTACTCTCTAGGACTCCTACCTAAAAAAAAAAAAAAATCTAATGTTTGGGGGGTCTAAGTAGTTTAAAAAACAAATTCAAGACATTATATATATATATATATATATATATATATATATATATCTGTATGTATATAAAGAAAAAAAATATATATATTGTAAACGTTGGGGGTGTTTAGCTCTTCTGGCAGATGCGTTTTGGTGTAGTGAGTCCACAGCAAACAGGCAATTGGCGTTAAGGGCCTGGTAGCCCACGTTTATTAAATAGAGAAAACAAAACAAAAGTCCATTCAGGAATCTCACGCAGGGGTTTAAACGTGATTCAGCGACAACTGAAAATAACAGCCCACCTGGCTACTCTTAACAGCAATGCGGCTACATCAACTGGTTCCTCAAACCATCACCTCCTCCAGACTCTCGGTCCTGGATGCACACGGCTTCAATAGCCCTTCAACGCGTACAGCGTCTATCCTCACACAGAGACAGTAACAGCCACTGCTTCACCTTCCTCCTCTCCCTCTGTTCTGACCAGTCCCTGATTATATTGTCAGCGTTCAGCTGGGAACCCAACCTGCTGGCTGTCTGTAAGATCTGGACACAGGGTTGGAGACCCCATCCTGCCCAAGTCTCTGCAGGATCTCCAACTACACAGCCCCATTCAAAACTATCAAAACATGGAGAAAACTGACAGAGCAGTTTTCTCCATTTAAAAACTATGCTGTGTAGTTCTGCAGTCTGCTGACATGCAGACTCTGTGTCCATTTTTGCTGCGTCTCCATGGTGACAGGGACCCTCACTCTTACAATATATATATATATATATATATATATATATATATAGAGATCTCTCTCTCTCTCTGTATATAAAAAAAAGAAAATAATAATAATAAAAAAATATATAGGGCCCAAACAACTAATCGATTATGAAATTAATCGATTACAATTTTCATAATCGATTAATCAGCCAGCAACATAATGGGGTTGAAAAAACTAAAATGAGCCCTTTATAGTACAAAAAAGCAAATTGCTCCTGTAAATATTACTTTCACTGTCCCACGGTAAAAAAAAAATGAACCCCTTACAGTAGTGATTATTTGCTCTTTTTGTACTTATTTTATTTATTTTTTACCACCATTATGTTACTAAACATCTCAGGCTGGGGTCACACCTCTGTTTTTTTGGTGCTTTTTGCAGAAACGCACAACAGATCAGTTACATATTTTCCTATGGGACACGTTCACATCTAGGATTTTTTCAGCCGCTGAGTATTTGAAAAGGGCGAGGAGTTTTTAACGCAAAGCAGTGCCATTTTGATTTTTTTTGTTCAATATACTTCAATGGAGAAGCTGCAGAAAAGCATGTAATGTGTTTTTGCGGCAATTTGTGTTTTGTAATCTGCCCAACAAAAAAATGGCCCCAAAAAAATGTAAAAATGCAAATTTTTATTTTTTAAGGCTATTATCTGATCAAAACAATAATTGGCCAACTAATAAATTATGAAAATAATCATTAGTTGCAGCCTTAATATATAGTCTCTCTCTCTCTCTCTCCCTCAGACTCAGGTCTCTGGTCTATTACAGTGCAGACTGCACTCCAGCTTTTTCAGTGCATACCTGCACTCTCCCTTGCATGCCTGGACTCCTTGCTGGTCCTGAATCTCCTATCAGGACCACACACACCTGCACAATCAGTGTGTTGATCTATTTGAAAATCTGGACCCAGGACTAGGGATTTCATCCCACCCAGATCTCATTGAAATCCCTGGGCTCCAGGTCCCAAAGTGTACTTTATTACAAATTGAGGGAACTGAAATGCCAGTTTCCTCTGAAACTAGTAAATACGCTGGAGCCCCTCAACCCGACCGGTTGAGAACCCTGGGTCACCACACCCCTGGGGTACCACACTACTACAATATATATATATATATATATTTTTTTAATAACTTACAACCCCCAAAACAAAAAGATATTTTTTAAGCAGCGGTCCTAGAGAGTAAAATAGTGGGTGTTTTTTTTATGTCACACAATATTTATGTATTATATATATATTTTCAAATGCATTTGCATTGCAATTTTTTCATTAACCACTTCAGCCCCGGACCAAGGGGTGAGTGCACATCTATAAGGGGGGCACCCTATTTAACCGCTTCAGCCCCGTAACATTTCGGTGGCCAAAGACCAGGCCACTTTTTGCGATTCGGCACTGCGTCGCTTTAACTGACAATTGCGCGGTCGTGCGACGTGGCTCCCAAACAAAATTGGCGTCCTTTTTTTACCCACAAATAGAGCCTTCTTTTGGTGGTATTTGATCACCTCTGCGGTTTTTATTTGTTGCGCTATAAATAAAAATAGAGCGACAATTTTGAAAAAAATGCAATATTTTTTACTTTTTGCTATAATAAATATCCCCCAAAAACATATATAAAAATTATTATTTTTCCTCAGTTTAGGCCGATACGTATTCTTCTACCTATTTTTGGTAAAAAAAAAATCGCAATAAGCGTTTTATTGCATTTTTATTATTAATGGCGGCGATCAGCGATTTGTTTCGTGACTGCGACATTATGGTGGACACTTTGGACAATTTTGACACATTTTTGGGACCATTGTCATTTTCACAGCAAAAAATGCATTTAAATTGCATTGTTTATTGTGAAAATGACAGTTGCAGTTTGGGAGTTAACCACAGGGGGCGCTGTAGGATTTTGTGTGTTCCCTGTGTGTGTTTACAACTGTAGGGGGGTGTGGCTGTAGGTCTGAAGTCATCGATCGAGTCTCCCTATAAAAGGGATCACACGATCGATGCAGCCGCCACAGTGAAGCACGAGGAAGCCGTGTTTACATACGGCTCTCCCCGTTCTTCAGCTCCGGGGAGCGATCGCGAGCGGGCGGCTAGAAATGAATAGCCGCGCCCTCGTTCCCGGATCGCTCCCCGCGGGTTTCCGACCGCCGCATGTAGCTGGGGGGGTCCCGATCGGGCCCCCGACCCACGCAAAGGCAGCCACGTATATATACGTGGATCTGCCTTAACGTGCCATGTTGCCGACGTAAATCTACATGCGGCGGTCGGGAAGTGGTTAAAGACCAATTTTCAAGTTAACCACTTCCTTACTGGGCACATACACCCCCCTCCTGCCCAGGTGAATTTTCAGCTTCCGGCACTGCGTTGCTTTAACCGACAATTGCGCGGTCGTGCGACGTGGCTTCCAAACAAAATTTACGTCCTTTTTTCCCCACAAGTAGAGCTTTCTTTTGGTGGTATTTGATCGCCTGTGCGGTTTTTATTTTTTGCGCTATAAACAAAAAAGAGCGACAATTTTGAAGAAAAATACAATATTTTTTATTTGTTACTATAATAAATATCCCAATTTAAAAAAAAAACTATTTTTTTTCTCAGTTTAGGGCGATACGTATTCTTCTACATATTGTTGGTTAAAAAATAAAATCGCAATAAGCAAGTGGTTTGCGCAAAAGTTATAGTGCTTACAAAATAGGGGAGAGAAATATTATTTTTTATTATTTTTTTTTACTAGAAATGGTGGCGATCTGCGATTTTTATTCGTACTGCGACGTTATGGGGGACACATCGGACACTTTTGACACATTTTTGGCGCCATTTACATTTATACTGCGATCAGTGCTATAAATATGCACTAATCAGGGGCGGACTGACCATAGGGCAATTCGGGCACAGACCGAGGGCCCATGGGCAGTAGGGGGCCCCATGACAGCTTCCACGATCTACCCGTCAATCACAGCTAGCCGACGGGTAGATCGTGTCCCGAATACCTGCAAAGAGACTGCAGTTAGTAAACACACCTCTGATGATGCGCCGGCCCCTCCTTCCCTCCCATCCAGTGGCGGGGGAGAGGTGGAGCTCCCCCCCCACCCCAGGCCATCCGACTTGTATTCAAAACGGCCACGGTCCTCGCTGTGATGACCAGATGCCTGGCCGCATTCTGGGACTTGTAGGCGCAGACCACACAAACGCCCTGTGATTGGCCGAACAGGGTCATGTGCGGCAGCACGCTGTGGAATTCTGGGACTTGTAGTCTTGATGCGAGGCCCAGAATTCCACAGCGTGCGGCCGCACATGACCCTGTTCGGCCAATCACAGGGCATGTGTGTTGCGAGCTGCAATGGATCGGCGGAGCTGGTCGTGACCACTTGCTGGAGTCCCGCCTCTGCTGTGTGCACTGTGTTACTTTCAGAGGTCTCTCAGCCTCATCTACCCCCCTCTCTGTCAGTGCTCCTCCCCCAGCCCCCCCTTTGTTAGCCACTCGCTCTCTGTCAGCACACCACCCCCCCCTCTGTCAGCACACCACCCCCCCCTCTGTCAGCACACCACCCCCCCCTGTCAGCACACCACCCCCCCCTGTCAGCACACCACCCCCCCCTGTCAGCACACCACCCCCCCCTCTGTCAGCACACCACCCCCCCCTCTGTCAGCACACCACCCCCCTCTGTCAGCACACCACCCCCCCCTCTGTCAACATACCACCCCCCCTCTGTCAGCACACCACCCCCCCCCTCTCTGTCAGCACACCACCCCCCCTCTGTCAGCACACCACCCCCCCCTCTGTCAGCACACCACCCCCCCCCCTCTGTCAGCACACCACCCCCCCCCCCTCTGTCAGCACATCACCACCCCCCATTGTCAGCACATCACCACCCCCCATTGTCAGCACACCACCACCCCCCCTTTGTCAGCACACCACCACCCCCTCTGTCAGCACACCACCACCCCCTCTGTCAGCACACCACCCCCCCCTCTGTCAGCACACCAGCACCTCCTCTGTCAGCACACCAACCCCCCTCTGTCAGTACACCACCACCCCCTCTGTCAGCACACCACCCCCCCTCTGTCAGCACACCATCCCCCCCTCTGTCAGCACATCACCACCCCCCTCTGTCAAAATTGAAAAATGCGAAAATTAAAAAATTGAAAAATTCGAAAATTGAACAATTCGAAAATTGAACAATTCGAAAGTTTGAAAATTCAAAAATTGAAAAATTCGAAAATTGAAAAATGCGAAAGTAAAAAAAATTGAAAAATTCGAAAATGGAAGAATTCGAAAATTGAAAAATTCGAAAATTGAAAAATTCGAAAATTGAAAAATTCGAAAATTGAAAAATTCGAAAATTGAAAAATTCGAAAATTAAAAAAATAAAAAATTGAAAAATTCGAAAATTAAAAAAATAAAAAATTGAAAAATTGAAAATTCGAAAATTGAAAAATTCGAAAATTAAAAAATTGAAAAATTCGAAAATTGAAAAATTCGAAAATTGAAAAATTCGAAAATTTACAAAATGCGAAAATGGAAAATTTTGTCAGCACACCACCCCCCCCTCTGTCAGCACACCACCCCCCCTCTGTCAGCACACCACCCCCCCCTCTGTCAGCACACCACCCCCCCCTCTGTCAGCACACCACCCCCCCCTCTGTCAGCACACCACCCCCCCCTCTGTCAGCACACCACCCCCCCTCTGTCAGCACACCACCCCCCCCTCTCTGTCAGCACACCACCCCCCCTCTGTCAGCACACCACCCCCCCCTCTGTCAGCACACCACCCCCCCCCCTCTGTCAGCACACCACCCCCCCCCTCTGTCAGCACATCACCACCCCCCATTGTCAGCACATCACCACCCCCCATTGTCAGCACACCACCACCCCCCCTTTGTCAGCACACCACCACCCCCTCTGTCAGCACACCACCACCCCCTCTGTCAGCACACCACCCCCCCCTCTGTCAGCACACCACCCCCCCCCTCTGTCAGCACATCACCCCCCCTTTGTCAGCACACCACCACCTCCTCTGTCAGCACACCAACCCCCCTCTGTCAGTACACCACCACCCCCTCTGTCAGCACACCACCCCCCCTCTGTCAGCACACCACCCCCCCCTCTGTCAGCACATCACCACCCCCCTCTGTCAAAATTGAAAAATGCGAAAATTAAAAAATTGAAAAATTCGAAAATTGAAAAATTCGAAAATTGAACAATTCGAAAGTTTGAAAATTCAAAAATTGAAAAATTCAAAAATTGAAAAATTCGAAAATTGAAAAATGCGAAAGTAAAAAAAATTGAAAAATTCGAAAATGGAAGAATTCGAAAATTGAAAAATTCGAAAATTGAAAAATTCGAAAATTGAAAAATTCGAAAATTGAAAAATTCGAAAATTGAAAAATTCGAAAATTGAAAAATTCGAAAATTAAAAAAATAAAAAATTGAAAAATTGAAAATTCGAAAATTGAAAAATTCGAAAATTAAAAAATTGAAAAATTCGAAAATTGAAAAATTCGAAAATTGAAAAATTCGAAAATTTACAAAATTGAAAAATTCGAAAATTGAAAAATTCGAAAATTGAAAAATGCGAAAATGGAAAATTTTGAAATTTGAAAATTTTGAAATTTGAAAATTTTGAAATTTGAAAAATTCGAAATTTGAAAATTAAAAAAAATTAAAAATTCGAAAATTAAAAAATAAAAAAATTGAAAAATTCGAAAATTCGAAAATTAAAAAATTAAACAATTTAAAAATTCGAAAATTCAAAAATTACAAAAATTGAGAAAAAAAATAAAAAAAATTGAAAATTGAAAAATTCGAAAATTCAAAAATTCGAAAATTCAAAAATTGAAAAATTGCAGGTGAGTCATCCGTACACAACAACAGCATACCTCCAACTTTTCAACTTCAGAATGAGGGACAAATGAGCAGTTGTTGAGGGGGGGTTCCGTGGATCAGAGTTGCTGAGCGGGGGGTTCCGTGGATCGTGGGAGTTGCTGAGCGGGGGGTTCCGTGGATCGGAGTTATTGAGCGGGGGGGTTCAGGGCTCGCAGGACAGTCCTGCAAAATCCGGAATGGTTGGGAGGTATGCAACAGGGCAGAGCTTTGCAGCATTAGTAGCAGCACTTCACACTGAGATTTCAGGACATAGGACATGGCCAACATTTCAAGGGACAAAGGAATTTAAACTGGGATAGTTGGCAAGTATGAGGTAGGTGCTTTGGGCTCAACAACAATGACAGGGCTCCTTTTGCCCTGCCTTAAAGAGAGGAAAGGCCAAGGCATGGGTGTTGGGAAAGGTATCACCTCTTCATTTACAAGGATTTTGTTTGGTGACAAAGTCCCTTTAAAAAAAGGCCAAAATTATTTCCCCAGCATTATAGTTACTTTTTAAATAACTGTCAGGCTCTGTTGTATTGTGTTGCAGGCAGATATCTTTTCAAGAATGATGGCACATCTGCCCATCCTCCAGTGAGTCGTTGCTGCCCTGGAATCTGCTGAGTGGTGACAGCTTTCCTCCTTCACTTTGTTCCATAGGAGAGGGAATGATCAGAGCTTCTCACAGCTGGAGTTGGAAAACCTCCCCGTATGATAACAAGTGGCTCTGCCTGCCAAGGTTCTTGTTTTTCGAGGTTAGAAACAGTGGGCCAGATTCAGGTACACGTACATTTGTGCAGCGTATCTGAGATACGCTACGCAGACGTATTTTACCAGGCTCTACACCGAATTATGGTAGATTTTTGCCCGTACGATGCAGCGGCGTAGTCTATTTCTCGAAATACGCGATTAGGGGGCGTGAAGCATTTAAATTAGGCGCGTCCCCGCGGCGATCGAACTGCGCATGCTCCGTTCAGAAATTTGCACGAAATAACGTCGATACGTCATTCGTTGTTTGAGTAGCGTCGTTTACGGACATTCCTATTCCCGGACGTTTCACGTCAAAAATAAAAAAAGACGTTGGAAAAAGTTGATATTCGACGCGGGAACAGCGGCCATACTTAACATGGGATGTCAAATATTAGACCAGTAAAAAGCTGGTATAGTTTTTCGCAGCAAAAAGATGACTAAAGATGCCGTAAGAGATTGCGATAGACGTTCCTAATTTCGTGGATTGACGGCAAAAGCTAATTTGCATACCCCGACGCGGAAATTTTATTGCAGCGTAGATCCGAAGGCATACGAACGCGTAAGCCAGTCGGATTGAAGCGCAAAGCCGTCTTTTCATGGTTTGAGGATTCAAACTAGTGAAAAAACGCGCGTAATTAGAAAGTACTCCAGTCTAACACCAGTTAGACAGGATTTACGGCTCTCTGAATCTGGCCCATTGTGATTATCAACAGAGATGCCCTTAACCCACTTTTACCCCTTTTACGGGCAACCAGAGAAACAAATGGAAATGCAGATTTTTAGGCAATACACCAGACCAACAAGGCATGTATATACCAAACAAGAAACGCTGTTCCAGGTGAGTCTCTGGTTAATCCCCACTAGTGTTGAGCGGAATACGCCATATTCGATTTCCGATTTTGCGCGAATATTTAGAAGAATATTCGCGAATATTCGCTTATATCGAATATTCGTGATATTTTATCCAAAAATATTCCTTTTGCCGAATATTCAAGTTATTCTGATTGGCTCTGATGCAAAAAAAGGGCGGAGAAGATAATCGCGCAATATTCCTATTGCGCGATTATCTTCTCCGCCCTTCTTTTGCATCAGAGCCAATCAGAATAACTCAAATATTCGGCAAAAGGAATATCGCGCAATATTCCTTTTGCCGAATATTCAAGTTATTCTGATTGGCTCTGATGCAAAAGAAGGGAGCGTATCAGAGCCAATCAGAATAACTCGAATATTCGGCAAAAGGAATATTGCGCGATTATCTTCTCCGCCCTTCTTTTGCATCAGAGCCAATTAGAATAACTTGAATATTCGGCAAAAGGAATATCGCGCAATATTCCTTTTGCCGAATATTCGAGTTATTCTGATTGGCTCTGATGCAAAAGAAGGGCCGAGTAGCTGATGCGATTCTTTTATGTTGCCGAAAATTCGCAATGCGAATTTTCGGCAACATAAAATAATCGCATCAGCTACTCGGCCCAGGGTCTCTCTCTAATCATACCAGCAATGCTTTTAGACGTCTATGGAGATCACTAGGATGTGATCTGTTTTAAAAATAAATTTTGAAAAATCCGAATATTCGGAATTGCGAATATTCACCACGATTTTCGAGATATTGCGCGATTACTCGAATATGCAATATTCGACCCGAATATTCGCAATGCGAATATTACGTGATCAACACTAATCCCCACACACACTAGTCAGGTGCTAGCCCAGCTCGCATGCTGTGTAATGTGAAGAAATAATTTCTGGACCGCTACACTTCCAAAAATCCTTTTATTGAAGCTTCATATGACAAGTGGTTGACAGATGGAGCAGGGGACAAAGAGGTAGACGCATTCCGCACAAATATCAGCACTTATTTATTACCTATTGGAGCTAGTCACCACAGTCATATATACTGCTCAAGCAGGTTTGCCGTTAAAGGGTCTGGTGTAGATTTTTGGGAGGGAACTCCACGCCATTTTTTTTTCTTTAATTCGGGGTGGAGTTCCCCTTAAAATCCATACCAGACCTGAAGGGTCTGGAATGGATATTTGGGGGGAACCCCACGTCATTTTTTTTTTTTAATTTGACACAGAGTTCCTCTTAAAGCGGAGCTCCAGCCGCGAAAATTTTTTTTTTAAAGTCAGCAGCTACTAACAGTGTAGCTGCTGACTTTAAATAAGGACACTTACCTGTCCTAGGCGCCCGCGCTAATGGCCCCCCCGATGCCGGTCCCGCGATCGCTCCGAGTCCCGCGCCGCCATTCACACTATGGGAAACAGGCAGTGAAGCCGTACGGCTTCACTGCCCGTTTCCTACTGTGCCTGCGCGAGTCTCACGCTGGCTTGTGAATGGGCGCGCTGCTCTCTGAGAACACACACAGTTCCCAGAAAGCAGCGCGCCCATTCACAAGCAGAAGGACAAGAAGAAAAGGCACCGCGGTGCAGGTGAGGCAGATTACGGACTTCCGCATAGCAACAGCTATTTCGGGTGAGTATTTTTCTTATTTATTTTTTTTCAGGTTTTTTTTTTTTTTTTTAAACAACATGGCAAAATGTTGTTTTCATGGGTGGAGCTCCGCTTTAATATCCATACCAGACCTGAAGGGCATGGTAATTGAATTTTGGGGGACCCCCACACATTTTTCTTTTAATGAATGACTTTTCTCTGTATTGCCGGGAGCCGACAATTCATTATAGCCGAGAGTGATTTTAAATTACTTTTTTTCATTCAGAAATGACACTTTGTGCAGGGACAGTTCCAAGCACGGGAAACATGCACTGCTTTACAGGCATACTATACACCCCCCTAGGTATGAAATTTAAAGGAATATTTCACTTTTATTGTTTCACTTTAAGCATTTTTAAAATCACTGCTCCTGGAAAAACTGACGCTTTTAAAACCTTTTTTTTTAGGGCTGTTACTGATCAAAATTTGTGTGTTCGATTAATCTTTTTTTTTTTATAAATCGATTAATCAACGAATTTTGATCAATTCTAACGCACATACAGATCCAACTACTTTAAGCTGATCTCCTTGCAGGCTGATTCCCAGTGCAGCTACCAACCACTGGAAAAATGGATAGCAGGATACAAAAAACACACAAAGGCAGCGCTCGATGGCAGTTTTAAAACTTTGGTCCGACGGAGGACAGACCGATGGGCCGTACACACAGTCGGTTTGGACCAATGAAACTGGACTTAAGTCCATTCTCATCGGTTTGAACCAGATCGTGTGTACGCGGCCTATCACTAATCGCCACCATTCCTGATAGAAAAACATATTTAAAAAAAAATTCCTGCTGACTTTTAATAGGGACACTTACCTGTCCTAGGCGCTGGCAATGTCGGGCCCCCCAATGCCGATCAGTCGATCCTGGCAACTCCTGGCACCGCCATCCTTACTGAGGGAAACAGGCAGTGGAGCCTTGCGGCTTCACTGCCCATTTCCTACTGCGCATGCGCGAGTCTCGCAGCGCTTTTGTGAATGGGCGGCTGCTTTCTGAGATACAGACAGTTCCCAGAAGGCAGTGTGCCCCATTCCTCAGAAGACAATGCGGGGAGGACGAGGAAGAAGAACTGCCACGGTATGGGAAGAGGCAGATTAGGAACATCCGCACAGCAACCGCCATTTCTGGTAAGTAAAAAAAAAGTGTTTTGTTTTTTTTGGATTTTGGTGCATTTTTTGTTTTTAGAGTGGACCTCCACTTTAAGGTGAAAAAAAACATGAAGGTTTTCAACCCATTTAACAGTTGTATTCAATGTAAAATCTTTTATGTCCACAAGATGGCAGTCAAACTGTAACCTAGAAGGCTCAGCTTGTGATAATATAATTACAATGAAAATAATATGGCGGTTATTAATCATTTGTGGGGGGGTGGGGGGCCTGAAGTTCCTCTTTAACGACTGATTCAACAACTTTCCTGCTGTTTAATTTGATTATTTAAAAAAATCAGTTTTGAGTGCCCCTCTATCATAGAAGGACTTAGTGGACTTAGAGCTTGTCTTCTCCTCTCTGAAGATGTGTGTGATTGGTATGTCTGAGGACACAGACCTTTAACATTAAATGTATTAAAATAATTAACTATTTATTGCCAATCCAGCAACAAAGATCAGTGCCAAACAGTTTAGGAATATTGCTGTGTATATTCATAAGCCTAACTGCCTAATTAAACACTTAATCCCGGACCATTATGCAGGTAAAGGACCTGGCCCCTTTTTGCGATTCGGCACTGCGTCGATTTAACTGATAATTGCGCGGTTGTGCGACATGGCTCCCAAACAAAATTGGCGTCCTTTTTTTCCCACAAATAGAGCTTTCTTTTGGTGGTATTTGATGACCTCTGCGGTTTGAATTTTTTGCGCTATAAACAAAAATAGAGCGACAATTTTGAAAGAAATACAATGGGCCAGATTCAGGTAGGAGAGCGGATCTTTATTCTGGAGTAACGTTTCTCATTTACGTTACTCCGCCAAAACTTTAGGAGCAAGTACTGTTATTCACATAGCACTTGCTCCTAAAGTTGTGGCGGCGTAGCGAAAATGAGTCGGCGGAATTCAAATTGGGCGGGTAGGGGGCGTGTATTATTTAAACTAGGCGCGATCCCGCGGCGAACAAACTGCGCATGCGTCGACTGTCAGTGCGCATGCTCCAAATTCTGTCAGTGAACGTCAATGACGTCAATCCCTATTCACAGACGTTTTACGCAAACGACGCTAAACTTTTTAAATTCGCCGCGATGACGACGGCCATACTTAACATAGGATACTCCACCTAGGGGGCATGTTTTTCTATCGCTTACGGAAACGTCGGAAAGTCACTGCATCGGGCCCGAGTACGATAGTGAATTGCCGATTCTCGCTGATTAACATATTCTCGGCGTTAATCAGCGGGAACGCCCCGAGCGCCATTTTTAAAATTGCAGTTCCGATACGACGGCGAAATACAATTACGCCGCTCGTATAGGAACTCAAACCCTGCGTTTCTTGTTTTCTGCTTACAGAAAACAGATAAGGCGGCTCAAAGTGAGAGTTAGGCTGGCGTATCACTGATACTCCAGCCTAACTCTACCTGAATCTGGCCCAATATTTTTTACTTTTTGCTGTAATAAATATCCCCAAAAAAAGAAAACCATTTTTTTCCCTCAGTTTAGGCCGATACGTATTCTTCTACATATTTTTGGGTAAAAATTGATTGGTTTGCACAAAATTTATAGCGTCTACCAAATAGGGGATCGTTTTATTGCATTTTTATTAATATTTTTTTTTCTAGTAATGGCAGTGATCAGCGATTTTTATCGTGACTATGACATTATCGTGGACACTTTTGACACTATTTTGAGACCATTGTCATTTTTACAGCAAGCAGTGCTATAAAAATGCACTGGTTACTGTAAAAATGACACTGGCTGTGAAGGGGTTAACCAGGAGGGGGCGCTGTAGGGGTTAAGTGTGACCTAAGGGAGTGTTCTTACTGTGGGGGGGCGTGTGATGTCACTGATCATCGTTCCCTATGACAGGGAATAGATGATCAGTGACAGGCTCACTAGGAAGCGCGGGGAGAGGTTTGTGTACACTTACCCCTCCCCGTTCTTCGTCTGTGTGACCCGATTGCGGGACACCGGTGGCGATCGGGTCCACAGGGATGGTCACAGAGCTGAGGAGCGGGTCGCGAGTGCGCCACACGACCCGCGGCTGGGCTCTTAAAGGGGACGTACATGTACACCCTTGTGCTCAGGCGTGCCATTCTGCAGACGTATATCTGCGTGCGGCGCAAGGGCGGATCCAGAGTCTAGTCTCGGGGGGGAGGCACTGCCAGAAAATAAGGTGTCGCTTACAGAACTCAATTAGGTGTCCGATGTGTCCGCTGCAATGTTGCAGTACTGCTAAAAAATCAATGATCCCCGCCATTACTAGTAAAACATATTTAAATATGAATGCCATAAATCTATCCCATGGTTTGTAGATGATTGTCAGGGACTGCAGACGTGGTACAAGAGATGGTCAGAGACTGCAGACATGGTACAAGAGGTGGTCAGAGAATGCAGATATGGTACAAGAGATGGTCAGAGACTGCAGACGTGGTACAAGAGATGGTCAGAGACTGCAGACGTGGTACAAGAGATGGTCAGAGACTGCAGACGTGGTACAAGAGATGGTGAGAGACTGCAGACATGGTACAGGAGATGGTGAGAGACTGCAGACGTGGTACAAGGGATTGTCAGAGACTGCAGGCATGGTACAAGGGATGGTCAGAGACTGCAGACGTGGTACAAGGAGATGGTCAGAGACTGCAGACGTGGTACAAGGAGATGGTCAGAGACTGCAGACGTGGTACAGGAGATGGTCAGAGACTGCAGACGTGGTACAGGAGATGGTCAGAGACTGCAGACGTGGTACAAGGGATGGTCAGAGACTGCAGACGTGGTACAAGAGATGGTCAGAGACTGCAGACGTGGTACAAGGGATGGTCAGAGACTGCAGATGTGGTACAAGAGATGGCCAGAGACTGCAGACGTGGTACAAGGGATGGTCAGAGACTGAAGACATGGTACAAGAGATCATTGCAGCCTCACTGTGCATATGAACGCAGCCCCACCTTTGTATATCAATGCAGTCCCACTTTTGTATATCAATGCAACCCCACTTTTGCATATCAATGCATCCCCACATTTGCATATCAATGCAATCCCACTTTTGTCTATCAATGCACCCCCGCTTTTGTCTATCAATGCAGCCACACTGTGCACGGCACTCACCATGGCATTGCCTCGATCACACACAGCAGGCATCTCCTCTCCCGACGTGTGTCATGGAACAAACAGGAGCTGAAGGTCTGTGTTCGGTAGGCCAGTGTGCTCTAGCAAGGTCCCCCCCTAGACAGGCTTGTGTGATAGACAAAACACTGATTGTCAGGAAAGGTCCCCCCGCTGGTGATTCTGCCTGTTATTTGGGCTGCAGTACTGGCCTCCACCAGCGGGGAGTTCTTGGCAGTATGGAGCACACAGCCCTTCCTGCGTTCAGGTGTGACCTAAATGAAATCAGCACGCCTCTATAATACCCGGCGTGTGTAATCACTCCTCGCCCTGGTATCTGTCTACTAACCTAATCCTGAGCCTGATATCTGACCCTGAGCCTGCTGTCCCCTTTCTTGACTTCTGATCTTATCCGACCTGACCTGATCCCTCTCCTGGACATTCCCTTCCTGCCCATTCCCTGTCTGCAGCTTCTTCTGTGATCTCCTGGTATATGACCTCGGCTTGGCTTTTGGTTTATGATTACGGCATTTCCCCTTCACTTATATATGCTTTGTTGTTATTTGTGCACTGTTTGTCTTCACCTGTTTTGTTCACCTTGTAAATAAACACCTTTTATTTCACTGCATACAGTGTTGGTCTCCTCTGTGTAGGCACACAGTACTGGTCTATTTAGAATCCCTGACACTGATTCAATCAGTGTTCCATCTCCATCTACTATCACACGAGCAGGTCTAGCACAGGCAGCACAGCCGAAC
This sequence comes from Rana kukunoris, assembly GCA_029574335.1. Lineage (NCBI taxonomy): Eukaryota > Metazoa > Chordata > Amphibia > Anura > Ranidae > Rana > Rana kukunoris. The sequence goes on from CM056051.1 coordinate 23,715,054, forward strand.
ACAGATCCAGCTCTCACACACAGCCAGAGATGCCCGATGTCATACACGCAGGAGAGAGGGGAGTGCTGCAGTCAGAAACAGCTCAAAGCAGCCTCAGGACAGGCAGCCTACCGACCCTGGTGATGAGAGAGAGAGAGAGAGTGACAGACTCGGCAGCACCAGCTGCAGGCACCGGAAAGCAGTTTAAAAAAATGATTAAAAAAAAGTTATAAAAAATAAATAAAACAATATATAAAAAAAAAAAAAAAAAACATTTATTAAAAAAAGGGGGTTTGACACATGGGGCCCTGGGGACCTCTGAGCCCTTTAATAAAAATATATCTATATATAAAAAAAGAGAAAAAAATAAATAAAATATAAAAAAATTAAAAAAAATTATAAAAAAAAGGAGGGTTGTCCTCCGGGGGCCCTGGGGACCTCTGTGCCCTTTAATAATAATACTAACAATAATAATAATAATAATTTATATATATATATATATATATATATATATATATATATATATATATATATATATATATATATATATACACATTTAATAAAAAAAGGGGGGTGGTCATCTGGGGCCCTGGGGATCTCTGGCCCCTGGGGACCTCCAGACCCCTAAAAAAAAGGGGGGTTGCCATACGGGTCCCTGGCGGCCTCCGGGACCCTGGGGACCTCCGGACTTCTAAAAAAAAAAAAAAAAAAAAAAATTTTTTTTTTTTTTTTAAAGCCAATGTGACATGATTGCCTCGGGGGGGGGGGCAATTGCCCCGTTGCCCCCCCCTGGATCCGCCGTTGGTGCGGCGTTCCTCAAGCAGTTAATATGAAAAGTAAATTTGGATATAAAATACGTAACGCTTGCAATTCTTACTTAGTATCCTTACTTAGTATCCCCCGTCTATCAGTCAAATGTTATAAAATAGACATGCTGGGGCTGGGAGGTTAATTGGCTTCTGTCTAAATTGGCCCTAGTATGTGTAACTATGAATGTGAGTTAGGGGCCCTTAGAGTGTAAGCTCCTTGATATAAAAAAATAAATAAAAAAAGAGGGGTTTGCCATCTGGGGCCCTGGTGGCCTCCGGGCCCCTGGGGACCTCCGGACCCCTAAAAAAAAAAAAAAAAAAACTTTTTTTTTTTTTTTTTAAAGCCAATGTGACATGATTGCCTCGGGGGGGGGGCAATTGCCCCATTGCCCCCCCCTGGATCCGCCGTTGGTGCGGCGTTCCTCAAGCAGTTAATATGAAAAGTAAATTTGGATATAAAATACGTAACGCTTGCAATTCTTACTTAGTATCCTATTAGTTTTTTCCCCCGTCTATCAGTCAAATGTTATAAAATAGACATGCTGGGGCTGGGAGGTTAATTGGCTTCTGTCTAAATTGGCCCTAGTATGTGTAACTATGAATGTGAGTTAGGGGCCCTTAGAGTGTAAGCTCCTTGAGGGCAGGGACTGATGTGAATGTACAATTTATATATATATATATATATGTAAAGCGCTGCAGACATTGTTGTTCTGTGGCGGTGCGTCCATAAAGGGCGCAGGAGTGCCGCCCCCTCTCTCCTGGCACCGCTTTATCACCATAGATAGATTCATGCATTACATGAATCTATCTATGGACGCTGCTGACACCCCTATTCAGGTGGCCAGCCCATTTTCGGGCGCCGGGCACCTGAATTACACCGTTGGGGTGTTTTTTGGAAGCACCTGATTAGAGCCGTAGGCCGTAGGCTCTAATAGGCACCCAAGCTGGACGTTCGCTGTTAACTCAGCTGTGTCAGCCAATCAGGTTGTCGGGACTATTACCGGTCACCTGATTGGCTGAAACGTCAGGCGCTGTGATTGGACACCTTAGAGAGGACAGAAGAAAATGTGGAGGACATGCAGGAGACCGCAGTTGACCCAGTGCGAGACACAGGTAAGCGCCGGGCAACATCTGATGAGGCACACTGGCGGCATCTGATAGGACACACTGACGGCATCTGATGGGGCACAGTAGTGGAAACTGATGGGCACACTTCTAGCATCTGATGGGGCACAGTAGCTGCAATTGATGGGCACACTTCTAGCATCTGATGGGGCACAGTAGCTGCAATTGATGGGCACACTGGCAGCATCTGATGGGGCACAGTAGCGGCAATTGATAAGCACAGTGTCAGCAATTGATGGGCACAGTGGCTGCGTTTGATGGGCACAGTGGCTGCGTTTGAGGGCACAGTGGCTGCGTTTGAGGGCACAGTAGCTGCGTTTGATGGGCACAGTAGCTGCGTTTTATGGGCACAGTAGCTGTGTTTGATGGCACAGTGGCTGCGTTTGATGGCACAGTGGCTGCGTTTGTGTGCACAGTGGCTGCGTTTGTGTGCACAGTGGCTGCGTTTGATGGGCACAGTGGCTGCGTTTGATGGGCACAGTGGCTGCGTTTGATGGGCACAGTGGCTGCGTTTGATGGGCACAGTGGCTGCGTTTGATGGGCACAGTAAATGCGTTTGATGGCACAGTAAATGCGTTTGATGGCACAGTTGCTGCAATTGATGTTTTTTTTTCAGTTTATTTGCGCCCCCCACAAAATGTTGAGCACCAGCTGCCACTGTTGTTGTTGCTATCCAAGTACCTGTAATAAATACTGTCGATATCAATGATTAGAGCAATAACTCAGACCATATTATGTTACAACTGAAATCTACAATTCCAACACTAACCTTCAGAACAGTAGACACTTGTGTCTGGTATCTGTGTAGTTTTTACAATGTCATTGGAAGAATAAAATAAACTGAAATGTATAATCCTGCAAAAAATGAGCCCAGGAGTTTTAATAAATCGCTCCTCTAATTGCGATCTTTGAGCATGGCCATGTTATCAGCACTTATTCCTACCCGGTGCCTCTTACAGAATTATGCTATAGAAATTTGGATGGGCAACGTCACAATTTGCCTATTATCTTTTACAAAACATGTTATTAAGATTCAATGCAACAGAATCCTTTGCCTATTATCATCGGTATACGCAGCCTATGGCGTTGGGGTGTGCACCCTAAAGCTCAAGCACACATGCGTGTGTGTGTCTACATACAGAGGGTAAAATAAATATTGAACACATCAATATTTTTCTAGGTAAATATATTTCTAAAGGTGCTATTGATATGAATTTTTCACCAAATGTCGGTAACAAACCATGCAATCCATATTGAACACATGAAGAAAGGGAGGTGCAAAAAAGTAATGGAAAGCCAAGACACCAGATTAAATCTTTCAATAAAAACATGGTAACATATAACTCTTTGTGTGTTGTTAGTGTAAGCAGACTGTGAATGTCTATTGTTGTGACTTATATGAAGATCAGATCGCATTTTATGACCAATTTGTACAGAAATCCATATCCTTCCAACTGCATTACATTGCAAGTTTAGAGGGGGTTAAATATTACCTGGTTATAACCTTAAATCTGAGAAGCGGGTGGGGGGGGGCTGCCACGAATTGAAAGCCCTTTACATAGAAAAGAAAAAATAAAGAAAAATATATATAAAAAAAGGGGGGGGTAGCCATCTGGGGACCTCTGGGCCCTTTAATAATTTTTTTTAAGAAATTACAAAAAAAGGGGGGTTTCCATCCGGGACCTTTGGGCACTTTAATAAAAAGAAACCGCTGGGCCCTTTAATAAAAAAGAAATAAAAAAAATATATATAAAAAAGAAATAAACATTTATTTAAAAAAAAGGGGGGGGGTGCCTTCCAGGGCCCTGGAGACCACTGGGCACTTTAATAAAAAAAATATATAAACAAAAATAAAAAAAAATAAACATTTATAAAAAAAAAGGGGGTTTGACACATGGGGCCCTGGGGACCTCTGAGCCCTTTAATAAATAAATATATATATATATATATATATATATATATATATATATATATATATATATATATATATATATAAAAAAATAAATAAAAAACGAAATAAAATAATATAAAAAAAGGAGGGTTGTCATCCGGGGCCCTGGGGACCTCTGGGCCCTTTAATAACAATAATAATTATAATATATATATATATATATATATATATATATATATATATATATATATATATATATATATATATATATATATATATAGTAGTAATAATATATATTAAAAAAAAAATTATAAAAAAAAAGGGCTGTTGTCGTCTAGGGCCCTGGGGATCTCTGGGCCCCTGGGGACCTCCAGACCCCTAAAAAAAATGGCCCTTTTAATTAGAAAAAATAAAATAAAAATATATTAAAAAATATATTTTTTTTATCAAAAATAAAAAAAGGGGGTTGCCATCCGAGGCCCTGGGGACCTCCGGACCTCTAAAAAAAAAATTGGCCCTTTAATAAAAAAATAAAATAAAAATATATTAAACAAATATATATATTTTTTATAAAAAAAAAAAAAAAAAAAAAAAAGGGGGGGTTGTAATTTTATAAAAGAATAAAATTGGCCCTTTAATAAAAAATGTAATAAAAATATATTTAAAAAATATATAAAAAAAGGAGGGGGATCCCATCCGGGCCCCTGGGGACCCCCGGGCCCCTACAGGTGTACTGCCTGTACCCCCCTGATGGCGGCCCTGTTCCCAAGCCTCCATATATGAGGATTTCACTGTAGGGTGCGTGAGGCACAAATTACAGATATACCTCCCCTTTTCCCCCTGGCCTGGTCACACCATTGCTCATATTTCATGAGGGACCCTTACTTTTTAATATCTTTATAAATGATATTGGGTCTGGGATCAAAAGTAATATTTCTGTCTTTGCATGTGGAATAACGTACATAAGCCCTGTACACACGATCGGACCTTTGTCCGATCAAAATCACATCAGAATTTCCGACAAAATACCATCAGAGTAAAAGAGAACATGTTCTCTATCTAAAGTCCGTCTGACTTTTTCCATCGAAAATTTCCGATTGTGTGTAGGGGGCATAAGAGGATGTCTCCAATTTACAAGCCAACCTCAATGCTCTGTCTAATTGGGCGACTAAGTGGCAGATGAGGTTTAATGTTGATAAATGTAAAGTTATGCATTTGGGGTATAAGAATATTCATGCATCATACATACTAGGGGGAGTACAACTGGGAGGATCTGTAGTGGAGAAGGATCTGGGGGATTTGGTAGATCACTAAATTTAATACATGTATTGCCTGCTTAACCACTACGCAGTCCCGAAACATCCTTCCACAAACCTTTACATTTTTCCTTCCCAGATTCCTTCATCCTCCTCACATGTACACATAGTTCCCGCTGTCATACCCTTCACACTCCTCTCCTGTACATAGTGACCACTATCATACCCTCCACACTCCTCACCTGTACATAGTGCCCGCTGTCATACTCTCTACACTCCTCTCCTGTACATACTGCCCACTATCATACCCTCCACACTTCTCTCCTATACATAGTGCCCCCTGTCATACATTTCTCTCCTGTACATAGTGCCCACTGTCATACCCTTCACACTCCTCTCCTGTACATACTTCTCACTGTCATACCCTCCACACTCCTCACCTGTACATAGTGCCCACTGTCATACCCTCCACACTCTTCTCCTGTACATACTGCCCACTATCATACCCTCCACACTCCTCTCCTGTACATAGTGCCCCCTGTCATACACTTCTATCCTGTACATAGTGCCCACTGTCATACCCTCAACACTCCTCTCCTGTACATACTGCTCACTGTCATACCCTCCACACTCCTTTCCTGTACATACTGCTCACTGTCATACCCTCCACACTTCTCTCCTGTACATAGTGCCCACTGTCATACCCTCTACACTTCTCTCCTGTATATAGTGCTCATTGTCATACCCTCCACACTCCTTTCCTGTTGATACTGCCCACTGTCTTTCCCTCTGTACTCCTCTCATGTACATAGTGCCCACTGTCATACCCTCCACACTCCTCTTCTGTACATACTGCCCATTGCCATACCCTCCACACTGCTCTGCTGTACATACTACCCATTGCCATACCCTCCACACTGCTCTGCTGTACATACTGCTCATTGTCATACTCTCCACACTGCTCTGCTGTACATACTGCCCATTGTCATACCCTCCACACTGATCTGCTGTACATACTGCCCATTGTCATATCCTCCACACTGCTCTGCTGTACATACTGCCCATTGTCATACCCTCCACACTGCTCTGCTGTACATACTGCCCATTGTCATCAGTGGCGGTATTTTCATAGTCGCAGCAGTCGCGGATGCGACTGGGCCCTGTGGTTTAGCCAAGTCGGGGGGGGCCCCGATCGCCGCCTGTGTGAGGGGCCCGCCCACCGCCTGCCAGTGTGAGTAGCCGTTCCGCCACGGGGATCGGGTGCCGACAAGGCACTGGCAATGGATGCAGGGACGGCATCGCAGCAACCCCCCCAAGACCCGGCATCTCACCCTGCACCTCTGGCTGGCAGTTTAGAGTGCAGTGGGGAGATGTGGTAGGAGGTGGAAGCTGGAGATTGGCAGCTCTATAGTGCCTGTGTGGGTAGCGTGCTGCGTGATCCCCCTGGGGCTTGTAGTACTCGAGTGTCAGTGAGTGTATACAGAGAGGGGAGGGGCCTCTGACCCGGGCAGGTATCAGTTTCACTTTTCCTCTGCTTGCACACTGTTGTTGATGCCCGGGTCAGAGGCCCCTCCCCCTCTGCTGTATACATGATTCGGAGAACTACAAGCCCCAGTGAGATCCTCCTGCCTGTGGACACCATAGAGCTGCAAATCGCCACCTCCACCAGCCAGGTACAGGGGAACTTCTGCAAGGGGGAGTCAGCTGTTTGGGGACCCTGATGTAAGAGGGGGGCCTCTGGGGACACTAATGTAAGGAATGGGGCCTCTGGGGACACTAATGTAAGAAAGGGGGGCTTCTGGGGACAGTAATGTAAGAGAGGGGGGCTTCTGGGGACACTAATGTAAGGAAGGGGGCCTCTGGGGACACTAATGTAAGAAAGGGGGGCTTTCGGGGACACTAATGTAAGAGAGGGGGGCTTCTGGGGACACTAATGTAAGAGAGGGGGGCTTCTGGGGACACTAATGTAAGAGAGGGGGGTTTCTGGGGACACTAATGTAAGAGAGGGGGGGCTTCTGGGGACACTAATGTAAGAGAGGGGGGCTTCTGGGGACACTAATGTAAGAGGGGGGGCTTCTGGGGACACTAATGTAAGAGGGGGGGCTTCTGGGGACACTAATGTAAGAGGGAGGCTTCTGGGGACACTAATGTAAGAGGGGGGGGGGGGGGCTTTGGGGAACACTAATGTAAGGGGGGGGCTTCTGGGGACAATAATGTAAGGAAGGGGGCCTCTGGGGACACTAATGTAAGGAAGGGGGCCTCTGGGGACACTAATGTAAGGAAGGGGGCCTCTGGGGACACTAATGTAAGAGGGGGGCTTTCTGGGGGCCCTGATGTAGGGGGAGACTCTCTGTGGGCCCTGATGTAGGGGGAGACTCTCTGGGGGCCCTGATGTAGGGGGAGACTCTCTGGGGGCCCTGATGTAGGGGGAGACTCTCTGGGGGCCCTGATGTAGGGGGAGACTCTCTAGGGACCCTGGTGTAAGGGGGGCTCTGTGGGGACCCTAATGTAAGGGGAGACTCTCTGGGCCCGGGGACCCTGATGTAGGGGGAGACTCTCTGGTGACCCTGGTTTAAGGGGAGACTCTCTGGGGACCCTGGTGTAAGGGGAGACTCTCTGGGGACCCTGGTGTAAGGGGGGCTCTCTGGGGACCCTGATGTAAGGGGAGACTCTCTGAGGACCCTGTTGTAAGGTGGGGTTCTCTGGGGACACTAATGTAAGAGGGGAGACTCTCTGGAGACACTAATGTAAGAGGGGAGGCTCTCTGGGGACCCTGGTATAAGGGGGGCTCTCTGGGAATTCTGATGTAGGGGGAGACTCTCTGGGGACCCTGATGTAGGGGGAGACTCTCTGGGGAGACTCTCTGGGGACCCTGATGTAGGGGGAGACTCTCTGGGGACCCTGGTATAAGGGGGGCTCTCTGGGAATCCTGTTGTAGGGGAGACTCTCTGGGGACCCTGATGTAGGGGGAGACTCTCTGGGGACCCTGGTGTAAGGGGAGACTCTCTGGGGACCCTGATGTAGGGGGAGACTCTCTGGGGACCCTGGTATAAGGGGGCTCTCTGGGAATCCTGATGTAGGGGGAGACTCTCTGGGGACCCTGATGTAGGGGGAGACTCTCTGGGGACCCTGGTGTAGGGGGGGCTCTCTGGGGATCCTGATGTAGGGGGAGACTCTCTGGGGATACTACTGTGAGGGGGAGGCTCTCTGGGGACCCTGATGTAAGGAAGGGGCTCTCTGGGGACACTAATGTAAGAGGGGAGGCTCTCTGGGGACCCTGATGTAAGGAGGGACTTCCTTGGGACACTAATGTAGGAGGGGAGGCTCTCTGGGGACATTAATGTAAGGGGAGGTTCTTTGGGGACACTAATGTAAGGGGAGGTTCTCTGGGGACCCTGATGTAAGGGGAGGTTCTCTGGGGACCCTGATGTAAGGGAAGGCTCTCTGGGGACCCTGATGTAGGGGAAGGTTCTCTGGGGGCCCTGATGTAGGGGGAGACTCTCTGGGGACCCTGGTGTAAGGGGAGACTCTCTGGGGACCCTGGTGTAAGGGGAGACTCTCTGGGGACCCTGGTTTAAGGGGGGCTTTCTGGGGACCTTGATGTAAGGGGAGACTCTCTGGGGACCCTGATGTAGGGGGAGACTCTCTGGGGACCCTGGTGTAAGGGGAGACTCTCTGGGGACCCTGGTGTAAGGGGAGACTCTCTGGGGACCCTGGTGTAAGGGGAGACTCTCTGGGGACCCTGGTGTAAGGGGAGACTCTCTGGGGACCCTGGTGTAAGGGGGGCTCTCTGGGGACCCTGATGTAAGGGGAGACTCTCTGAGGGTTGTAAGTAAGGTGGGGTTCTCTGGGGACACTAATGTAAGAGGGGAGGCTCTCTGGGGACACTAATGTAAGAGGGGAGGCTTTCTGGGGACCCTGATGTAAGGAGGGACTTTCTGGGACACTAATGTAGGAGGGGAGACTCTCTGGGGACACTAATGTAAGAGGGGAGGCTTTCTGGGGACCCTGATGTAAGGAGGGACTTTCTGGGGAATAATGTAGGAGGGGAGACTCTCTGGGGACACTAATGTAAGAGGGGGCTTCTGGGGACCCTGATGTAAGGAGGGACTTCCTTGGGAATAATGTAAGAGGGGAGACTCTGGGGACACTAATGTAGGAGGGGAGGTTCTTTGGGGACTAATGTAAGGGAGGTTCCTGGGGACCCTGATGTAAGGGGAGGTTCTCTGGGGACCCTGATGTAAGGGGAGGTTCTCTGGGGACCCTGATGTAAGGGGAGGTTCTCTGGGGACCCTGATGTAAGGGGAGGCTCTCTGGGGACCCTGATGTAAGTAGGAAGGCTCTCTGGGGACCCTGATGTGAGGGGGGCTCTCTAGGGAGTCCCCCTATGTGATGGTGTGTGTGTGGGGGGGGGGGGGGTGGCATTGAAGGACCTGGCCTTGGGGCAGCAAAGGGAATAAATCTGGGCCTGGGCAGAGGCAGCGCTGAGACTGGGGGCTGACACCAATGAGAGAAGGCGGGGGAGGAACTTTCCTCTCTGCGCGGAGTACCTATACTGTCTACCCATGAGACAAAAAGGCATCCTGGCGGGAGATTAGAAGGCACAGTGATGGTGACCGTAACTGATCGAACGGAATTCCCAGGGATTCGATTGATTGACAGTAAGTGACATTTTTTAAGACCTGAGCAATCGATGCCAACCTCCACCACCTGTGCCTCTTACTGATCCCATCCCCCCACCACTGATCTCATCCCTATCCCCCCATTACTTCTACAACAGAGGTGATGGGGAATAGGGCTGAGATCAGTGGTGGGAAGATGGGATCAGTAATAGGCACAGGTGGTGGTGGGAGAGGATGGCACCAACACTGCCGCTGCAGCCACCCCCTCAAGTGCCACTGCTGGTACTTGAGGGGGGGTGGTAGCGGTGATACTAGAGCGGAGTGGTAGTGGTGATACATGAGGGGGGTGGTGTCGGTGGTACTTGAGGGGGGTGACAGTGGTGATGCCATCCTCTCCCGCCACCATCCGTGCCTCTTACTGATCCCATCCCCCTACAGCCGCACCACTGATCTCATCCCTATCCCCCTATTACTTCTACAACAGAGGTGGTGGGGGGATAGTGATGAGATCAGTAAGAGGCACAGGTGGTGGTGGGAGAGGATGGCACTGCCACTGCAGCCACCCCCCTCGAGTGAAATCAGAAACAGAATTGTTTTACTTTGTTGTACAGTGTAAAAAAATTAAGTATCAAAATCAGCCTTTTCAGGGGGGGGGGGGGGCCTTCATGATTTCTTGCACCGGGGCCCTGAAGTCTCTAGTTACGCCACTGATTGTCATACCCTCCACACTGCTCTGCTGTACATACTACCCATTGCCATACCCTCCACACTGCTCTGCTGTACATACTGCCCATTGTCATACCCTCCACACTGCTCTGCTGTACATACTGCCCATTGTCATACCCTCCACACTGCTCTGCTGTACATACTACCATTGTCATACCCTCCACACTGCTCTGCTGTACATACTGCCCATTGTCATACCCTCCACACTGCTCTGCTGTACATACTGCCCATTGTCATACCCTCCACACTTCTCTCCTGTACATAGTGCCCATTATCATACCCCTCACACTGCTTTGTTGTACATGGGGAAAAGGGGTCTAAATGTCATGTGCATGTAAAGGCAGGTGTCCCAATACTTTTGACAATATAGCATATGATCTCACAATGGTAAGCATGCATTATGGGCCAGATTCAGGTAGATGAGAGTATCTTTCCTCTGGAGTAACGCTTCTCATTTACGTTACTCTGAAGACCCTTTCAGCGCAAGTCCTGTAATTCACATAGCAGTTGCGCGTAAACTTGCGCCAGAGTAACGATAATGCGCTGGCGTAACCCGACGCAAGTGGAAGTGGGTGTGATCATATGTAAATGATGGGCGGAGCCCGGCGCAGAGGCTTACGTTCAGCGCATCATCCACGGAGCATGCGCAGTGAGTGCGACTCCACTCGCCCCCTTGTGCGCATGCTCACAACTTCCGTCGGCACCACTTCCTGGGAAACGTCAGCGCAATGCGTTCCGCTGGGCGCTTAAAAGCGCTGGCGGAAACGCCATTCCGGCGCAAAAGTAGTTCCGTTTCCCCCCACCCCAGGGAAGATACTTTTGCTCTGTAATGGCTGCTCCCGCTACCCCCAGAGAGAGGAGGAACCTCAATTTTAATACCCAGGAGGTCTCTGTCATTATCTCGGCTATGGAGACGGAGAATGAATTTCTCCATGGCAAAAAAAGCCGCAAGACCAGCCGGGAGAGGAAGCAGGGCATCCTGGAGTCGATTGCTGCCAGGGTCAATGTCCTGGGGTACTCCACCCGGACTGCTGGGGACATACAAAAGAAAATAAATGACCTGCGGCGCAAGGTGAGGGACAAGGTGGCCTCCATCAGGAGGTATGAGAGGGGCACAGGTGGTGGTCCCCCATGTCCTGTCACCCTGACCGCAGGTGGTTGCTCGGTGCCTGGAGAGGGAGCAGGTGGAGGGGGTCGCAGGCTATGACTCCGTGGAGGAAGGCACAAGGACAGGTAAGTGTTTTTTAATCCCCTATTTGATGTTTTGCATTTGGGGGGGGGGGGGGGTACATGTGCCAAGTGTGTGGGACCACCAACATGTGTCTGCTTTGTGTCATCCACAGATGACGGAGCTGGGCCATCATCTGTCAGCCTGCATTCCACCCCATCCCCCCCACGCCATCATGTGCCCGAGCCACTGGGTGGTGAAGAGGTTGTGGAGGAGGAGAGTGGCCACACCACACCTGCCGAGGTGGTTGTGGAAGATCCTGCTGTGGCAGAGCAGGACTTTTCTTTGGTTTTGTCTGTCTCCTCCCCTTCTCCTGGCCCGTCTGTCGTCCCCTCCCCCATCCTTGGAAGCCCCTCAAGGGCGACTCCTTCCACCCGAGGACATCCATCTTCGGGCCCCAGGAAGGCGAGCCATAAGACCAGGGGGGTGTCTGATGGTGTCCAGGACCAGTTGGCGAGGGATCACGCCAGACAGACAGAACAAATGGGGGCCATAGCGGTCCACTTGCAGAAAGTGTCTGACAGCCTGGGCTCCGTTGCCAACCTCAGCAACGCAGTGCAGGATGTCAGCTCTAATTGCGCTGCAGTGGTCACCACTTTGGGGGAGGTGCAGGGGGATATCCAGCACCTCACTGCAGCCGTCCAGGCCAACAGTGCTGCCATCCGGGAGCAGGGGAGGCTGAGTCGGCGGGCCCAGCATTACCAGGTGACCCGTCAGCTCCGGATGCAGGCCCAGACGAACAATTACCTTGGACGGATAGCCAGGGCCTTGGAGGGCACGCAGGCCACACCTGCCAGGAGTGGCCCACCTGGGGATCAGCCACCTCCAGATGCCCCCCCACCCCCACCCACTCCATCCAGGCAGCTGCGGAGCCAGAGAGGGGCCCCCAGAAGAAGCCCCCGGCATCCCCGATGAGGCCTTTTTTTTGTTGCTGGTTTTATATTATTGTTTTTCACATACTCAGGTCATGAGTTTATTTTTTATTTTTCTCAGGTTATGAGATTATTTTTCTTTTATTGATCAGGATATGATCTTTCTAATTTATTTTTGTACTGCACACGGTCAGGAGTGCAGGGGACAGTGTGAATGGTGTGTGAATGTGAGAGGGTGGCACTCCTGAAAGTAAGGGGTGTCACCCTCGGCCGTGGTGGTGAAGTGAACCCCACGGCTGAATGAATGATGTGTGAAAGGTGTGTGAATGGACAGTGACATCATTGGGGCCTTGACGCTGGCGTTACTGCTCCCAACTCCTACATGCTGGACTTGGGCTAATCCAATGCGATGTGCATGTGGTGTGTGTGATCTAGGGACATCAGTGGTGTACACGCGTGCACTGTCTGTGTAATTAATGTTTTGGGTTAGTGTCCAAAGATGCCTACGGCGAGGACCCTCCTGACTGCTCTTCCATCAGCAGACTGGGTGTCCTCTGGCAGGGGGGGACTGTGTGGGTCGGGGGTCAGGTCATCACGTATGTCAATATGCAGGCCTTTTTTCATAGCAAAGTTATGTAGTATGCAACATGCACCGATGATCTGACACACAAAGGTAGGGGAATACAATAGGGCCCCCCCAGACTTATCCAAGCATCGGAAACGGGACTTCAGGAGCCCAAATGTTTGCTCAACCACTGCACGGGTTTTGATGTGTGCTTCATTGTATTTTCTCTCTCCTCTGGTTTGGGGGTTCCGGAAAGGAGTCATTAGATGGGGTCCCAATGCATATGCAGAGTCACCTGTAAGGTAAAAGACAGGAGAATGTTAGTCATGCATGTGCGATTTCTGTTGTGCATGACGGGAGGGGATAGTCATGCCTGACTCCCATGTCACTCACCAACCAGCCAGCTGTCCCCATACATGTTCTGGTTAAATTCTGCTGGGATGGGGCTCTGACGGTATATGAAACTGTCATGGCTGGACCCGGGGTGTTTGGCACGGACGTGCCATATGAGGCGTTGGGCATCAGCTATCACCTGTACGTTGATGGAGTGCCAATGCTTCCGATTGCGGTATATGTGCTCTGTGGCACTGGGGGGCTGTAGGGCCACATGTGTGCAATCAATGGCCCCCACAGTGCGTGGGAATCTGGCAATGTTGTAGAAATCTGTCATTGCCTTCTGCCGCAGCTCCTCAGTGGTGGGTCTGATGAACTGGTTGGACATGCGTCTGAGGATTGCGGGGACAACCTGGTGCACACATCTGCTTATGGAGGATTGTGACATCCCAGCCACCACTCCACTTGTACGCTGGAATGATCCACTTGCAAGGAAATGGAGTGTTGCCAGGACCTTCACCAGTGGCTGCACTGCTTGTGATCGGTGTGTTGGGCTGGTGATGTCATCCTGCAGGGTTGTGGTTAGTTCAAGTATTGCATCTGGGCTGAATCTGAATAGGCGATACACCTCCTCATCCCCCATGCCAAAGAGGTTCATACGAGTGCGGTATATCCTCTCACGTGCCCGCCTTCTTGGTTCCAGGGGACCCATCAGTAGTTCTAGGACCACGAGTGCCCCTGGCATGTTGGCACACAGAGGTGTTGTCCTTGCAAGTGGGGGTGCTCAGCTAGCTCCTATCGTCGGTAACGCTGCTGTAGCTGCTCTCCTGCTGACCTGTGACCGTCTGGAGTAAAGATAAAGCAGCCTTTTGTAGAAATAACTTTGCGCCGGACGGATCAGATACGCGCGGCGCATGTAGCCAGCGTATGGTGCTAATCCGTTCGTGAATTGAGAAAAATCCCTCATTTGCATATTTGCAGGGGAAATCAATGGGCGCGACTGATGCGCCCAGCGAAAATAAACGCTGACGATACTCTGGCGTCGGAACGTTCCGCCGGTCGCAAATGAGCCGTTATTGGGCGCATCTAGTTTGGTGGGTACGGGCACATAGAAACGTCGGCGCATCAGCACAGTTACGCGGCGCATATCCAAATACTCCAGCGCAAGTGTTCCTGAATCTGGCCCTATGTATTTATTAACATTTACTTGGAGTTCCTTGTGCATTATTCAAATGTAGCCACTAGATGGCAGTATGTAACCCACAAATGTAGTGAATGATGATTGCATAGCTCAAAAGTATTATGACAAATCTGGTTATATTTTTTAAATCCTATCATTCAGCTTGTAACGCATGGAGCTGATCAATGACTATGCTGATCCTAGACCTTTTTAGTTAACTTTTGATTTTTTTTTTTTAAATCAGCACAATGAATGGTACTTCCATTGATTGGGAAGCGTCCTCTTTTGCTGGTGGATGCTCCTTTCAGGGAAATCTTCATTCCTCTGCCCCCTTTAGACATGTGCACTGCTGGAAAAAAAAATAGTTTTGGTTTCATTCGTTTTTCTTCTTTCTTTTTTTTTTACAGGTCATTCGTTTCGATTGCAATTTGTAAATTTAAAAAGGGGAAAACCTGGAAATATGAAAGAAAATCTGAAAATTCTAAAGAATAACTAATAATAACTAACTATTAACCACTTAAGGACCCCTTCACGCCTATATACGTCGGCAGAAGGGCACGGCTGGGCACAGGCACGCACAGGTACATCGGCTTTAAAAGCCCAGCCGTGGGTTGCGCACGCCGGCGGCGGCGAGCTTGCAAACTAGTCCTGAGCTCCGTAAACCGCGCCCGCAGGAGCTGAAGAACGGAGAGAGGTGAGTGTAAACGAACCTTCCCCGTTCATCTCTGTGGCTTGTCACTGATCGTCTGTTCCTTGTCATAGGGAACGACGATCAGTGACGTCACACGCCAAGCCACTCCCCCTACAGTAAGAAACACACAATAGGACACAGTTAACCCCTTTAGTGCCCGCTAGTGGTTAACCCCTTCACTGCAATTGTCATTTTCACAGTAATCAGTGCATTTTTATAGCACTGTTCGCTGTATAAATGACAATGGTCCCTAAAATGTGTCAAAAGTGTCCGATGTGTCCGCCATAATGTCGCAGTCATGAAAAAAACGCTGATCGCCGCCATTACTAGTAAAAAAACATTATTAATAAAAATGCCATAAAACGATCCCCTATTTTGTAAACGCTATAACTTTTGCGCGAACCAATCAATAAGCGCTTATTGTGATTTTTTTTTTTTTTACCAAAAATAGGTAGAAGAATACGTATCGGCCTAAACTGAGGGGAAAATAATAAAGTTTTTTTATTTCCTTTTGGGCATATTTATTATAGTAAAAAGTAAAAAATATTGAATTTTTAAAAATTTCGCTCTATTTTTGTCTATAGCGCAAAAAATAAAAACCACAGAGATGATCAAATACCATCAAAAGAAAGCTCTATTTATGGGGGAAAATGACGTCAATTTTGTTTGGGAGCCACATCGCACGACCGCGCAATTGTCAGTTAAAGCGACGCAGTGCTGAATCGCAAAACGTGGCCTGGAATTTGTTGAAATTTGTTACTAATTGTACATGTAAACATGAGTTACTGGACCAGTCACGATCACTCGTAAAAAGTGCTGACTATACCCAACCTTTCCATCCCCTCCTCCATTCATAGAAGCTCTACCATCTCTTCCTGCATAAATGGAGAACAGGCGGGTGGATGAAAGGCCCATGTCCTCCATTCATCGAGTGCTTTTCATTGTGGGTATGGCTATGAATGGAGTCGGGGGGTGGAAAGGGTGGGCATAGCCGGCACTTTTTATGAATGCCCGTGACAGATCCAGCAGTCCTTTATTACCCCCGCAGCACCAAAAGATTAGAGCTATGGGGCCAGATACACTTAATATTGCGCTGCGTAATCGAAATTCTCTACGCTGCCGTATTTCACTAGGCTCTACACCGAATTATGGTAGATTTTTGCCCGTACGCTACGGCGGCGTAGTCTATTTCTCGCCGCGTAATTGAAATACGCGATTAGGGGGCGTGAAGCATTTAAATTAAGCGCGTCCCCGCGGCGATCGAACTGCGCATGCTCCGTTCAGAAATTTCCCGCCATGCATTGCGCGAAATCACGTCGTTACGTCATTCGTTGTTTGAGTAGCGTCGTTTACGAACATTCCTATTCCCGGACGACTTACGTTAAAAATAATAAAAGACGTCGGAAAACGTAGAAATTCGACGCGGGAACGACAGCCATACTTAACATGGGCTGTCTAATATTAGACCAGCAAAAAGCTGGTATAGTGTTACGCAAAAAAAAGATGACTAAAGATGCCGTAAGAGATTGCGAATGAAGATCGTAATTTTGGGGATCGCCGGCAAAAGCTCATTAGCATACCCCGACGCGGAAAACGACGGGAAGTCCACCCAGTGGTGCAATTTTATTGCAGCGTAGATCTGAAGGCGTACGAACACGTAATCCAGTCGAATTGAAGCCCGCAGCCGTCTATTCATGGTTTGAGGTTTTCGACTAGCTAAAAAACGCGCGTAATTTGAAATTACTCCAGTCTAACACCAGTTAGACAGGAGTAAGGGCTCTCTGAATCTGGCCCATGGTGTATTGGAGGGCCAGAGGAAAGAAGATTTCACTGAACATTAGCAGTGCTAATTTATAAAAAATAAAATAAAAAATGAACTAAAGGGCTGTCTTAATGAGAGGGCACACCTGGGCACTGCCCAGGAGCCTCAGCTGCATGGGGGGCCCCTGCACTTTCCCCAAAGGAGCTGGTCCTTGAGCCCACGCTGCCCCGAAATTTGGGGCACCATGATGGCACTGAGAGTGATAGATACACAGGGGAGGCAGTCTGCCTCCTACCTACTTGATGTCTGTTTACCTGCACTATCATCATTGTAGGGGCCCCAGAGCATTACTTTGCCCAGGGGCCCATGATGCTATAAAGACGGCCCTGCCTTCACCCTAAATAAAAACATATTTCCCCTGCCTTGTCCCCATCCCTCTCTTATATTTGGATCTTTTTTTTTTGTAACTGTCTAGTGTTTTCATGCTGCAGTGCAGCACTTCCATCTTTCCCACCTAGGTGAGAATGATGTCCATCTGCGTATTCTGCACCTGCACAGATGCGTGCCAAAGGGCTTTGGGTCCTGGCAGACACCTGCGCCACAGCTGTGCACATGAACTGGTATGGAATCGGTATAATTCAGCATGGCTGTAAATATAATATACCGTATTTATCTCCCTAAAGCGCGCACCGGCGTATAGTGCGCACCCCCAACCTAGAAGGGAAATTCCTGTAAAAAAAAAGAAAATACTTACAGTTTAGCCCCTCGTCGGTGTCTTGCCCGGCGTCCATCTGCGGCTTACGTGGTGTCCTCCCCGCTTCTCCTGCGCTGTTTTTGAGCCGATCCCCGCTTCCTGTGTTTAAACGCCGCCGTCGACATATACCGAGCGCAGTACACTCGGGCACGCTCAGCCATGCTCGGCTCCTCTCGCATAAATGCTAGGAGGCAACACAGGGCGTGACCGCGAGAGGAGCCGAGCCTGGCCGAGTGTACTGCGCTCGGTATATGTCGGCGGCTCCATTCAAACACAGCGTGGGAAGCAGGGATCGGCGTATAACCCGCACCCATGATTTTCCCCTGATTTTCAGGGGAAAAAAGTGCGCGTTATACGCCGATAAATACGGTACTAGTACAGTGAAGCCTTGGATTGTGAGTAACGCAGTTAATGAGCGTTTTGCAATACAAGTTTTTTTTTTTAATCCTAAATCGTTAACGAGCAGGATTCAAGCCACAGCGGTGTGCAATACCGCATTTGACCAGAGGTTCCGTGGCGCCAGAGCCGAGTTGAGCCATTTGCAAATATTCGGGAATACTCAGTTCCTAAGCCTTTCCATGTTCAGCCGAGCTGTCCCCGAGCCTTTTCAAATATTTTCGAGGCTCTCCGGCATCTCTCCCCCACCTCTGGCCACCCCACCTGCGGTATTAGAACGGATTATGCTCGTAATCCAAGGTTCCACTGTACTAGTATTATACTAGGAATGGCAGCAATCAGTGACTTTTAGAGGGACTGCGATAGTGAGGCGGCCAATCTGACACAAACTGACGCTGGGGGGAACTGACTAACTGACACTGATATCACCAGTTACACTAATACAAAGATCAATACCAATAATATACACTGTCACTGTACTATGACCCTGGCTGAGAAGGGATTAACATTTAGGGGCAATCAAGGGGTTAACTGTGTGCCTAACAATGTGTACAGTACTGTGTGCAATTTTTACTGAGCGATGTGCCGGTTTTAACTCCCTGCAAAAAAAAAGGCACATCACTGCTGTCTGTAGAGAGCTCTGTGCGAGGGAGGGGGCGAGCAGGGGGCGAGCATGACACTCCACACCAGGGAGAAAGCCTCGCACTACTGCGTGGAGTTACAGACAGAAGAACAGGAAGTGAGGATTTCTCAGAAGAAATAAGGACATTTAAACGCAAAATGGAAGAATGAGGTAAGTGAAGGAGGACTGCACTAAGGTAAAGGAAGCTATTTAGGAAACAAAATTGTACCTTTACAACCCCTTTATCGACATCTTTCATTACGTAACTTCCATGTCGGTAGACCAGATTGCAACAAGGTTTGTATGCAGCAGGGGGCGCATTCATTCCATGACATGTCTTTGTGATGTACATTTCTGGGTTCTATGTTATTTGCATTGAGAAAGTACACATAACCAGACAGGTTAGGCCCCAAGCACACTGAGCGTTTGACCCTATGCATGAGGTTCCGGAGTTTTCGTGGGAGCAGAGAAGGCACAAACGCATCGTCCATCTCCGCTTCTGCCAGCCTGTAAAACTTTATGAGAGGCTGAAAGGTACTGAGCCTGAACAGGGCTGTGCATCGAATAGTAATAGGGCCAGATTCAGGTAGATGAGAGTATCTTTCCTCTGGAGTAACGCTTCTCATTTACGTTACTCTGAAGACCCTTTCAGCGCAAGTCCTGTAATTCACATAGCAGTTGCGCGTAAACTTGCGCCAGAGTAACGATAATGCGCTGGCGTAACCCGACGCAAGTGGAAGTGGGTGTGATCATATGTAAATGATGGGCGGAGCCCAGCGCAGAGGCTTACGTTCAGCGCATCATCCACGGAGCATGCGCAGTGAGTGCGGCTCCACTCGCCCCCCTTGTGCGCATGCTCACAACTTCCGTCGGCACCACTTCCTGGGAAACGTCAGCGCAATGCGTTCCGCTGGGCGCTTAAAAGCGCTGGCGGAAACGCCATTCCGGCGCAAAAGTAGTTCCGCTTCCCCCCACCCCAGGGAAGATACTTTTGCCCTGTAATGGCTGCTCCCGCTACCCCCAAAGAGAGGAGGAACCTAAATTATAATGCCCAGGAGGTCACAGTGATAATATCGGCTATGGAGGCATTTAATGATTTTCTCCATGGGAAAAAAAGCAGGAACACCAGCCGGGAAAGGAAGCAGGGTATCCTGGCCACCATTGCTGCCAGGGTCAATGTGCTGGGGTACTCCACCCGGAGTGCTTCAGACATTCAAAAAAAAAAAAAATGACCTGCGGCGCAAGGTGAGGGGCAAGGTGTCCACCATTAGGAGCCATGAGAGGGGCACAGGTGGTGGTCCCCCATGTCCTGTCACCCTGACCGCGGAGGAGGAGGTGGTCGCCCGCTGCCTGGACAGGGAGCAGTTGGAGGGGGTCCCTGGCTATGATTACGTGGAGGAAGGCTCCAGGACAGGTAAGTGATTTTTACCCCCTTTTTGGTGTGTTGCATGTGGGGGGGGGGTGGGTACATGTGCCAAGTGTGTGGGACCACCAACATGTGTCTGCTTTGTGTCATCCACAGATGACGGTGCTGGGCCATCTCGTGCCGGCCAGTCCACCCCAACCCCCCAACGGGATGCTGAAGACGAGGCCCTGGGTGCTGGAGACACCGAGGTGGAGGAGGAGAGTGCCCACACCACTTCAGCAGAGGTGGTTGTGGAGGAGCCTGTCCCTGAACAGGAGTTTATTTTAATGTTGGAGGAGTCCTCCTCCTCTGCAGGGCCCTCTGTGATCCCCTCCCCCATCCTAGGTAGCCCCTCAAGGGCGACTCCATCCCCACGGGGACAACCTTCCTCTGCCCCCAGGAAGGCCACCCGGAAGACCAGGGGGGTGTGTGATTTGGTCGAGGACCAGGTGCTGTTGGACCACGCCAAACAGACCCAGCAAATGGGGGAGATGGCTGGCCACCTGGACAGGGTCGCAGACAGCCTGGGCTCTCTGTCACAGCTGCCCAGTCGCGTGCAGGGCGTTGTGACCAGCCTGGGGGAGGTGCAGGCTGATATCCGGCACTTGACAGCAGCTGTTCGAGACAACACTGCTGCCATTCGGGAAGAGGGGAGGCAGCGGCAACGTGACCAGCGGCACAATATCACCCGCCAGTTGAGGATGCAGGCCCAAACAAATTTGTATCTGAGCCGTATCGCTGTGGCATTGGAGGGCATGCAGCCAACAGCTCCCAGGAGTGGCCCACCCGGGGATCAGCCTCCTCCTGATGCCCCCCCACCCCCACCACCACCCACTCCCTCCAGGCAGATGAGGAGCCCGAGAGTGCCCCCAAGGAGGAGCCCCCGTCATCCCAGATGAGGGTTTTTTTTATTTTTGGTTGTTATATATTTTTGTTTATACTCAGGACATGAGTTTTTGTTTATTTTTTATTATTATTGTTTATACTCAGGACATGAGTTTTTGTTTATTTTTTATTATTATTGTTTATACTCAGGACATGAGTTTTTATTTTTTTTGGGTTCTCAGGTTATGAGATATTTTTTTTATTTTTGATACTGCACAGGTTGCAGTGTGAATGGTGTGTGAATGTGAGAGGGTGGCACTCCTGAAAGTAAGGGGTGTCACCCTCGGCCGTGGTGGTGAAGTTAACCCCACGGCTGAATGAATGACGTGTGAAAGGTGTGTGAATGGACAGTGACATCATTGGGGCCTTGACGCTGGCGTTACTGCTCCCAACTCCTACATGCTGGACTTGGGCTAATCCAATGCGATGTGCATGTGGTGTGTGTGATCTAGGGACATCAGTGGTGTACACGCGTGCACTGTCTGTGTGATTAATGTTTTGGTTTAGTGTCCAAAGATGCCTACGGCGAGGACCCTCCTGACTGCTCTTCCATCAGCAGACTGGGTGTCCTCTGGCAGGTGGGGACTGTGTGGGTCGGGGGTCAGGTCATCACGTATGTCAATCTGCAGGCCTTTTCTCATAGCAAAGTTGTGCAGAATACAACATGCAGCGATGATCTGACACACGAAGGTAGGGGAATACAATAGGGTCCCCCCAGACTTATCCAGGCAGCGGAAACGGGACTTCAGGAGCCCGAATGTTTGCTCCACCACTCCACGTGTTTTGATGTGTGCTTCATTGTATTTTCTCTCTCCTCTGGTTTGGGGGTTCCGGAAAGGAGTCATTAGATGGGGTCCCAGTGCATATGCAGAGTCACCTGTAAGGTAAAAGACAGGAGAATGTTAGTCATGCATGTGCAACTTCTGTTGTGCATCACGGGAGGGGGTAGTCATGCCTGACTCCCTTGTCACTCACCAACCAGCCAGCTGTCCCCATACATGTTCTGTTCGAATTCTGCTGGGATGGGGCTCTGACGGTATATGAAGCTGTCATGGCTGGACCCGGGGTGTTTGGCACGGACGTGCCATATGAGGCGTTGGGCATCAGCTATCACCTGTACGTTGATGGAATGCCAATGCTTCCGATTGCGGTATATGTGCTCTGTGGCACTGGGGGGCTGTAGGGCCACATGTGTGCAATCAATGGCCCCCACAGTGCGTGGGAATCTGGCAATGCTGTAGAAATCTGTCATTGCCTTCAGCCGCAGCTCCTCAGTGGTGGGTCTGATGAACTGGTTGGACATGCGTCTGAGGATTGCGGGGACAACCTGGTGCACACATCTGCTTATGGAGGACTGTGACATCCCAGCCACCACTCCACTTGTACGCTGGAATGATCCACTGGCAAGGAAATGAAGTGTTGCCAGGACCTTCACCAGTGGCTGCACTGCTTGTGAGCGGTGTGTCTTGCTGGTGATGTCATCCTGCAGGGTTGTGGTTAGTTCAAGTATTACATCAGGGCTGAATCTGAAGAGGCGATACACCTCCTCATCCCCCATGCCAAAGAGGCTCATACGTGTGCGGTATATCCTCTCACGTGCCCGCCTCCTCCGTAGCGAGGGACCCAGTACTAGTCTTAGGACCACGAGTGCCCCTGGCATGTTGGCACACAGAGGTGTTGTCCTTGCAAGTGTTGTTGTTCAGCTTGCTAGTTTCGTCGGTAACGCTGCTGTAGCTGCTCTCCTGCTGACCTGTGACCGTCTGGAGTAAAGATAAAGCAGCCTTTTGTAGAAATAACTTTGCGCCGGACGGACCAGATACGCGCGGCGCATGTAGCCAGCGTATGGTGCTAATCCGTTCGTGAATTGGGAAAAATACCTCATTTGCATATTTGCAGGGGAAATCAATGGGCGCGACTGATGCGCCCAGCGAAAATACGCGCTGACGATACTCTGGCGTCGGAACGTTCCGCCGGTCGCAAATGACCCGTTATTGGGCGCATCTAGTTTGGTGGGTACGGGCACATAGAAACGACGGCGCATCATCACAGTTACGCGGCGCATATCCAAATACTCCAGCGCAAGTGTTCGTGAATCTGGCCCATAATGTTTAGGGTATCATGAACCCAGGGACGAAACTAGGAACATAGACTTCATGTGCATTTATCCCTGAGCACATACTGCCCTAAATGTTAGTACCAATCTGTGCACGTGTGCCTTCCACCTGCCTAAAAACCCAGAAATCTCAGATCTAAATGCCCAACAACAACAAGACTTGTTAAGTAGTAATAAAGAAGTGCAGAGATGTAACCCATTGTGTGTGGCACCACATCCAAATTGGGATACAAGAAAAGAAGGGGCAAAATTGATGTAGGACTTTAACGGTTACCACTATAATCCCAAGTAGGAAAACAATGCTTACATATGTATAAAAGTTTTAGGTTTATTGTAAGCAATATATAAAAAAAAAAACATATCAGAAAAGGTTGTGCATTCTACATAGATATAACAATCTCCCATGTATCAAGAATCAAATTGTGTGGGTCCGTCCAGACGTGACCGACTCCCCAGACCACTCGGGAGCGAACGCATAGGAACAGACATCTGCACATTGCTGAATGAAGATTGAGGCCCTCATCCTCCATTTGGAGGAGGCACATTGCCAGGACATCCAAGCGGTCAGAACTGACGTGCAGCTGCTATCTGACAGGGTGAAATCGGGTGAGGCTTCGTTATCGGTTTTGGAGCTCCTGGTGGCAGCCCTGGAACTCTCCCAGGATTCTCTGATGGACACGGCCGTGGCCTTACAATTACACCTTGAGCACCTGGATGATCAGAGCCGCCGTAACAACCTGTGGCTTTGGGACCCTTCCGGAGGCAATGGACACAGAAGAATTGGCAGACACAATTACTGATATTTTCCACAAGGTACTGGACTCCCCATCGACATCCCTGGAGCTAGATACAGTCCATAGGGCCCTGGGCCCCAGGTCATCTGATCCTAGCAGACCACAGAATGTTATCTGTCGGACCCACTACTACACGCAAAGGAAACTCATCCTATGCAAAGCATGGGAACACGGCACAATGGACTTCGATGGTGCCTCTGTCAAGATTCTACCTGATGTTTTCAGAGCAACCCTACAACACAGAGCCCTTTTTACACCCAATTTTGGACCTTGCAAGACAGCAGAGATGCACATACAGATAGGGTTACACATTGGCTGTTACCTTCCGGAAACCTGCAACATATTTCACCTTGCATACACTGGCAAATTTGCCAGCCTTGTTCTCTGTTCTGGAAACAAATCCCATGCAGGTTCCCGAATGGCTCCTCATTATCCCATGCCTGACAGGCCGTTCGGGCCTATTTGTGGATTGGGGTCCCTTACAGGCTCGGCCGCAAAGATCCTGGAGGAAAACCACAAGCTCCATCCATTGAAGGGTCACATGAGTCATGACTAGAAAGATCTATCATGACACCACTTACACCCACATGTTATATATACTTTTGAAATGTTTCCTTTTCGGGCACTATATGTATACAGCTGCAGTGTTCGTGCCCTGCATTCATCTTCATCTTGACTGACTTCGCTGTGACGGCTCTCTGGATTAACACGGACACCTACGTAATTCACCTGAAGAGCTGCTGAGGGGCTTTGTTCCCTAGTTATTTTCCTGCTTCAAAAGCCATACTGCTTGTAAGACTATTGCAGAGTTATCAGTTCTTATTCTGTGATATATGGGTTCTCTATGTGCGCAACACTCTTCTGCTATATAAAGGACCTTGTGCCTTAATGTTTATTTTCATATGGGATTATACAGAATGTTTATCCATGGGTTTATGTTGTGGAAACTTTGAGGGTTCGGCTCACACCAGGAGCGGAATTTGATTGCCCCCTGTCCCTTGAGAGAGGGTTAATTATCCCCCATGAGTGTGGTGATGGGATTTGACTGCTCTGGACATGCTTCGGCTGTGTCATACTGTGGCCAGTCCTGTGGTCTGCCTAGATATGTAGTAGGTGGGGACCCTACGAGCTACAGAGACAACCCGTTATGTTTCCTTGCAAAATATGAAGAAGGGACTCGACTACATTTATATCCATCATAGCCCTGACCTATACACGGCCAGACCTGTCCATTGAGCAACGGCGGATCCAGGGGGGGGCAATGGGGAAATTGCCCCCCCCCCCCCCCCGAGGCAATCATGTCACATTGGCTTTAAAAAAAAAAAAAGAGATCCCCAGGGCCCCAGATGACCACCCCCCTTTTTTTATTAAATTTATATATATATATATATATATATATATATATATATATATAAAATGATTATTATTATTATTGTTAGTATTATTATTAAAGGGCACAGAGGTCCCCAGGGCCCCCGGAGGACAACCCTCCTTTTTTTTATAATTTTTTTTATATTTTATTTATTTTTTTCTCTTTTTTTATATATAGATATATTTTTATTAAAGGGCTCAGAGGTCCCCAGGGCCCCATGTGTCAAACCCCCTTTTTTTAATAAATGTTTTTTTTTATATATTGTTTTATTTATTTTTTATAACTTTTTTTTTTATCATTTTTTTTAAACTGCTTTGCGGTGCCTGCAGCTGCTGCTGCCGAGTCTGTCACTCTCTCTCTCTCATCACCAGGGCTGGTAGGCTGCCTGTCCTGAGGCTGCTTTGAGCTGTTGCTGACTGCAGCACTCCCCTCTCTCCTGCGTGTATGACATCGGGCATCTCTGGCTGTGTGTGAGCTGGATCTGTGTTCGGCTGTGCTGCCTGTGCTAGACCTGCTCGTGTGATAGTAGATGGAGATGGAACACTGATTGAATCAGTGTCAGGGATTCTAAATAGACCAGTACTGTGTGCCTACACAGAGGAGACCAACACTGTATGCAGTGAAATAAAAGGTGTTTTTTTTCAAGGTGAACATAACAGGTGAAGACAACAAGTGCACAAATAACAACAAAGCATATATAAGTCAAGGGGAAATGCCGTAATCATAAACCAAAAGCCAAGCCGAGGTCATATACCAGGAGATCACAGAAGAAGCTGCAGACAGGGAATGGGCAGGAAGGGAATGTCCAGGAGAGGGATCAGGTCAGGTCGGATAAGATCAGAAGTCAAGAAAGGGGACAGCAGGCTCAGGGTCAGATATCAGGCTCAGGATTAGGTTAGTAGACAGATACCAGGGCGAGGAGTGATTACACACGCCGGGTATTATAGAGGCGTGCTGATTGCATTCAGGTCACACCTGAACACAGGAAGGGCTGTGTGCTCCATACTGCCAAGAACTCCCCGCTGGTGGAGGCCAGTACTGCAGCCCAAATAATAGGCAGAATCACCAGCGGGGGTCCTTTCCTGACAATCAGTGTTTTGTCTATCACACAAGCCTGTCTAGGGGGGGACCTTGCTAGAGCACACTGGCCTACCGAACACAGACCTTCAGCTCCTGTTTGTTCAATGACACACGTCGGGAGAGGAGATGCCTGCTGTGTGTGATCGAGGCAATGCCATGGTGAGTGCCGTGCACAGTGTGGCTGCATTGATAAACAAAAGCGGGGCTGCATTGATAGACAAAAGTGGGTCTGCATTGATAGACAAAAGTGGGAATGCATTGATATACAAAAGTGGGGATGCATTGATATGCAAAAGTGGGGATGCATTGATATGCAAAAGTGGGGTTGCATTGATATACAAAAGTGGGGATGCATTGATATACAAAGATGGGGCTGCGTTCATATGCACAGTGAGGCTGCAATGATCTCTTGTACCATGTCTTCAGTCTCTGACCATCTCCTTGTACCACGTCTGCAGTCTCTGACCATCTCTTGTACCATGCCTGCAGTCTCTGACCATCTCCTGTACCATGTCTGCAGTCTCTCACAATCTCTTGTACCACGTCTGCAGTCTCTGACCATCTCTTGTACCAAGTCTGCAGTCTCTGACCATCTCTTGTACCATGTCTGCAGTCTCTGACCATCTCTTGTACCACGTCTGCAGTCTCTGACCATCTCTTGTACCACGTCTGCAGTCTCCGACCATCTCTTGTACCACGTCTGCAGTCTCCGACCATCTCTTGTACCACGTCTGCAGTCTTCGACCATCTCTTGTACCATATCTGCATTCTCTGACCATCTCTTGTTCCATGTCTGCAGTCTCTGACCATCTCTTGTACCATGTCTGCAGTTTCTGACCATCTCTTGTACCATGTCTGCAGTCTCTGACCATCTCTTGTACCATGTCTGCAGTCTCTGACCATTTCCTTGTACCACGTCTGCAGTCTCTGACCATCTCCTATACCACGTCTGCAGTCTCTGACCATCTCCTTGTACCATGTCTGCAGTCTCTCACCATCTCCTCTACCACGTCTGCAGTCTCTGACCATCCCTTGTACCATGCCTGCAGTCTCTGACAATCCCTTGTACCACGTCTGCAGTCTCTCACCATCTCCTGTACCATGTCTGCAGTCTCTCACCATCTCTTGTACCACGTCTGCAGTCTCTGACCATCTCTTGTACCAAGTCTGCAGTCTCTGACCATCTCTTGTACCACGTCTGCAGTCTCTGACCATCTCTTGTACCATGTCTGCAGTCTCTGACCATCTCTTGTACCATATCTGCATTCTCTGACCATCTCTTGTACCATGTCTGCAGTCTCTGACCATCTCTTGTACCACGTCTGCAGTCTCTGACCATCTCTTGTACCATGTCTGCAGTTTCTGACCATCTCTTGTACCATGTCTGCAGTCTCTGACCATCTCTTGTACCATGTCTGCAGTCTCTGACCATTTCCTTGTACCACGTCTGCAGTCTCTGACCATCTCCTGTACCACGTCTGCAGTCTCTGACCATCTCCTTGTACCACGTCTGCAGTCTCTGACAATCTCCTCTACCACGTCTGCAGTCTCTGACCATCCCTTGTACCATGCCTGCAGTCTCTGACAATCCCTTGTACCACGTCTGCAGTCTCTCACCATCTCCTGTACCACGTCTGCAGTCTCTGACCATCTCTTGTACCATGTCTGCAGTCTCTGACCATCTCTTGTACCATGTCTGCAGTCTCTGACCATCTCTTGTACCATGTCTGCAGTCTCTGACCATATCTGCAGTCTCTGACCATCTCTTGTACCATGTCTGCAGTCTCTGACCATCTCTTGTACCATGTCTGCAGTCTCTGACCATTTCCTTGTACCACGTCTGCAGTCTCTGACCATCTCCTGTACCATGTCTGCAGTCTCTGACCATCTCTTGTACCACGTCTGCAGTCCCTGACAATCGTCTACAAACCATGGGATAGATTTATGGCATTCATATTTTTTACTAGTAATGGCGGGGATCATTGATTTTTTAGCAGTACTGCAACATTGCAGCGGACACATCGGACACCTAATTGAGTTCTGTAAGCAACACCTTATTTTCTGGCAGTGCCCCTCCCGAGACTAGACTCTGGATCCGCCCTTGCCATTGAGTTGGGGGTTTTGGACATGGGAAGCTGACTGAAACAAATCACATAATGACTGCTGACTTATATTTAGAACTTGGAAACCGCATACCCTCCCGCTGTTAGGACGTATTTAACCTTCTGTGACCGGCAGGGATTCACATGACCCAGAACTTAAAGTCATACCATTCCTACGATACACCCATGTCCTGTTTGGGTTAAGACCCAGGTGACCCCCAAGGGAATATATCAACAAAATTCTGTTAAGATTTTCTTATGTTGATTTACTACCTGTTCAATGTTATTGCATGCATTTTTATTTCATTTATTGATTACCCAGGCTGGGGTGGGTAGAGCCAGTCGGAGGTTCTTTCCTGGCTTTCTTTAACCGCTCTTCCACATAAGCTCACACTCAATATCCAGTCTCGCACCGGTGAGCGTCAATAGGTTGACGGAGCTGCCGAGGCATGTTCGTGTCAGTGAGGGGCGGATTTTTAAATGATGGGCAGTACTGCAAAGATGGGGCCAAATTTTTAAAAGATGGCCAATGCTGCAAAACAAACTAACTACGCCCTTCAAACCCGCCCTTCAGTTGACTAAACTCGCCCCTCAACCATCCAGAAAAAATAGCAAAGATTTGTTTTGCAGCACTGCCCATCATTTAAAAATCCGCCCCCAAC
Source organism: Rana kukunoris (assembly GCA_029574335.1). Taxonomy (NCBI): domain Eukaryota; kingdom Metazoa; phylum Chordata; class Amphibia; order Anura; family Ranidae; genus Rana; species Rana kukunoris. The sequence goes on from CM056051.1 coordinate 23,744,278, forward strand.
ATGTCAAAATCCGACCCTCACCGACATGAACACGCCTTGGCAGCGCGAGGCACAATCTGACACAAAAATTTGTTCCGTCGGCTATTGTGCACAGGCGCCGTCTCCCCCTCACAACAGCTGATCGTAAAATCTGCTGTTCTATGTGGTGCATGCGCAGTTCGTCCCGGGCACTTCCTGATAGCGGGCACTATCCGACAGAACACCGGTCACACTCTCCTGTTATGCGAATTGAATGCAGAGAATATGCATAAGTGTGAACCCAGCCTGAACGCCTCTTGTATTTAACCCTGTAAAGAAGAAATTGCTATACATACCTTTTCTGAAGCCAATCCGGTCTCCAGAAGCCGATGCTTTGTGCATTGGAGAACTGATAACGGCTGGGAAATGCCATGGGGGGGGGGGGGGGAGTCAGAGCTGATAATCATTGCAGTGATTATCAGTACAGCCCCATCAGTGATGCCCACCTGTGATGCCTGTCAGTGCCCATCAGTGCAGCCCCATCAGTGATGCCCACCTGTGATGCCTGTCAGTGCCCATCAGTGCCGCCCCATCAGTGATGCCCACCTGTGATGCCTGTCAGAGCATAGTGAAGCACAGTGAGGCATGCAGATGGACACCCTACGCTTATACTGGAGTCAATAGGGTTTCCCCTTCTTTTGTGGTAAAATTAGGTGCCTTGGCTTATATTCGGGTCGGCTTATACTCAGGTATATACGGTATATATGTATAGAATATGTTTGAGGGTTATAAGTAATTTTCTAGCAAAAAATACGGATTTAAACTTCTTCAAGGGGTTCAACCATAGCTCCCAACTGTCACTTATTTCGAGGGACTGTCCCTGATTTGGAGCAATGTCCCTCTGTCCCTCTTTCCTCCTCATTTGTCCCTCATTTTGGTCAGATTTATATAGATGTATATAAAATGCACTTTTTATCTTTCAAAAAGTGTTTCCCAGTGCTAAACCTTTCATCCAATTTCTACATTTGTAAATTCCAAAAGCCAGTATAAAGGAATAGTAGTGGTAAAAAAAAGGGAAAATTTTATACTTACCTAACGGTAATTTTCCTTTCCTGATGCAAGCATGACAGCATATACGTATGGGGAAGGCTCCGCCCCCCTGCCCAATCAGGACCGGTTATACTATAAAAGTAGGTCTCCTCCCCTATACCCGCATTCTCGTAATTTATTATCACTGCGGAAGGCCCTACTTAACTGTTTCAGACCTCTGTATTTTTATTTTATTTTTTTTATTTTTTTTAAAGGGAGGGACCTATATGCTGTCATGCTTGCATCAGGAAAGGAAAATTACCGTTAGGTAAGTATAAAATTTTCCCTTTTCCTGACACAGCATGACAGCATATACGTATGGGATGTACAGAATCACCAGGCAATAAGGGTGGGTACTGCTCAAGTGTTTAAGAGGATTAGATCTATCCTCTCTAACGACTGAGATGTATTGTAGTTACAACTGCTGGGTCCGCCAGAATGGACCCCCAACATGTGGAATGTAGACCAGGTCGTAGTTTAGATATTAACTCTGGAGGAACTATTTGAGTTCCGTCAATGGATGCATCACCAGCTTGGAGGAGCTGTCTCTGCCCTCATCAGATGGACTTGTCCTCTCCATCTAGGTTTTGACTAATTGTATCCGTACAACTGCGATGGTCTTCGTTGGACAGCGGGATTGTCCTTTTCCGACGCCATTAAGCCTGATGAGTTTATCATTTTTCTCCTAGAAGAAGAAGAAGGGCCAATTCTATGTCTCTTCAACCTTGAATCTCTTTTCCAAGTTTGTGGAACTTCAAACACTTTCGTTTGGATCTGCCAAAAGGATGATGATGTTCTAACTCAGGCTGCCACGATACCAACCTTTGTCTAGTGTTGAGGAAGAGACTAGAGCCATTTTGCCTGATCATTTCAGCCACAAGGAAGTTTATGGTATGACACTTGGATGTTTGAGATTCTTCTAGATCTACTTTACATACTGTATTTGCCAAAAGGAATACTTATTCCCATGTTCCTGGCCATATTTGGGATGTTTTGTCCCTCTAAATGGAGAGTGAGATAATGTGTCTCCCACTATTTGGAAGACCCCATGGGGGAAAACAATGACCTGCCTAGGTCTTTCGGACTTGATTGCTGGGATATGCAACCCAGAGAGTGAAGAATAGATGTTTCAGTATCCTTTCATGCCGTCTCTAGGCTCTCCTGTATACAATTCATTCCTTCCAGTAAGGAACAGAGAATTCCATCCTTTAAATTCTGTCGGTTCTTCTCTTAGCTAAGGTATTTGAAGTTTGGAGTAGACACTCTGACCTCCATTAGATTTCCAACACTAACGGTGAGACCTCCACATCTTGGTCTCCTGTATATAGATATAATTTGTATGAATTTGGAAGATACCATTGGCACGCTGTATGAGGCGTTGAATCTCAGGAAGGAGAATAGGGAGTTTTCGGATCTGAGACTGTACCCGTGGGCAACATTGCCTGCAAGCTACAGGGTAATTGTCGTCATCACCACCGAACGGCTGCAAATCCGGATAGGCCTCCTGGAGACTCTTAGGTTTGTTGAATATATACGTATTGGCTAATCTGCCAGCCCAGCTGGCTGTCCTTAGTTTATCTGCTTACACCTCTGGGAAGCCACCCAGGTTACGGTCAGACCCAATAACTTGATAGTCTTGCTCGTTGCCGATCCCTTGACTGCCTTTCATTTGAGACTGTCCCTTGTCATCCAACGGCTTTTGTATCTTACGCCCTCTGGCTGTAAGTTCTAGAAAACCCTAACATGCTGGGAGATACCTCTGACAGAAGTTGACTAGTTTTGCATTCCGTCTTGCCAGCGAGGCTAGGCCTTCCCCATTTTGCCGAGTCCTTTCAGCATAGTTGAGGCTCCCTCTGTTGTGTTTACGAAAGACTTTAGTCTGCGACCGCTGTAGCTCTGGCTTTTGGACACCTTGTCCTTCATTGGCATGCCTACCCCACGAGTGACAACTTGTGATGATTAGTATGCTGAAAGATTAGCTTAGCTACCTCCCCAATCTGGGACTTTTCTCCTCTGTGGAGTCATCGTTTCCCACGTGGGAAGCAAGTCTCGCTTTACTGAGGTCAATACAGTTGTCAACCCTGCTTGGGCCCCCATCGGACCACAAGGGTTATTACAGGGTACCTTATCGCTTTTCCGATCGTGGGATGCAACCAATAGGAAAGAGCATCTCTTCAAATGGGATACTTACACTGTTTTTCTGAGTGTAACTTAATTTTGTTCATTAACTTTTTCCCCATTCAAAATTACCCTTCAGTAGGTGATTACTGCAATGAGACTAGTTTGTCTCTCGATGATGGCTCCTCCCGACTTGATTAGAGTCTGTACTGGGACCTTTCCCAGAACTTGGAAGCCATTGTGCCACAACTCTGAAGGATCAGCACGACTCTGGATACAAAGCGCCTTGAGGCGATTCGGTTCGCATTTGTCAGCGCTATAAAGTTATTCACTTTGCTGTTCAAACAAGACTTACCAGTAGTCCTTGTGCTCGCAAGTCGGCCTGAACGACCACAACATACAGGGTATACCAAGGTAACTACCCCTATCGCACCACCAGGTTGGGCTTAATGGACTAGGTTTCCAGTATTACGGCATAAAATTGTGCGATTTTACTGCGATTCCTATGCGTCTTGAATCAATGCCTATGTATTCTTGACGCTCAAGGCCCCCAGTTAGACCACAGTGGGTTCAAACGTAGTGTAGGGACTACTTTGAAGTCGCCGCACTGCTATGAACAATACTCCTTAAAAATCCTGGAGTAGGATTTGTGGAAGTCAGGCTTTACTGACTGGAGAGATTAATTGCCACGATGGCCTATGCCATCCTTCTGGACCAACGCCCATGTAATCATAGCCCTTGCGCATCATGAAGGGAATGCAATGAATAGGTAGAGGAATGAAACAATTCCATTGGCTTCCTAATGCCCAGGACTCATGGAACCTTCGCTGAAATTTACATCCAACTGTCAGCTGACCCTATTGGGCGACTTGGGTTTAGGCTAATAAAGATTATCGCTTCTTTATTCTCCGCCATAGTTCTCCCACGTTTAACTTGTCAATCTTTTGGCTATCCTCTGGTCTTTGGTGATTAACATAAGGAATTAATTTTCCTTCTAGATATTGCCAGATCCGACTTTGAACAGTCACCACTCTGACTAAAGCGGCATGTGTTCACTTGTGGGAGGGGCCATAAGGGTTCACTGGCCACAACGATTTCTGGAGAGACAGCATACAGTCTTGGATCCGCAGTGACTGAACTGCATCATTGGCTATTCCCTTTCAATCTAGGATCTGCTATAGAGAGCTTATCACTGACCAGAGCTCAGCTTCCATCCTGCCTCATCGCAGGTGACAACAACACTACTTGTGAATCTTTTTTTTTTTTTTTTTTTTTATCAGAAAAGCGCTTATTAAAACAACAACAGACATGTTGCAAACACATCGTACAGTACAGTTCACACAATCACTTGTACACAGTAACAGAACACCGCCTAGGTAATTATACTTTGTCATGTACATTAACCCTCAATCTATAGCCTCTGCATGAATCTTGCTGTCACAGGGTCTTTGCAAGGATATTGTTTCCTCTGTTTGGAAGAATGGTACCCTTGGTTAATCTGCTGAAGCCTGTTTGGCTGGCTGCTCTTTGACACCAAAGGAGACAGGAACAACAAGCGCCAGAGGCGATTTTAGTTCGCATGTGCCGCGCTATATAAGTTTTCATTCATTCATGCTCTAGAGGCAGAGGTACCCTTTAGCTGATTTTGCTTGAATAGCTTAGTACCTGAGTCCCACACAGTCAGTTTGGACGGGGTTAAAGTCGCCGTCTCTTGCTTCTGATCTGCCAACTAGTCAGAGCGATTTTCCATAAGCAAGCTCAGGTAGAGGTTGCCTTTAAACAAGCAGGGTTGTTTGATTAGGCTTGGTATGGAACCATTAGTGACTGTAGGCCTTCTCAGTCTCTGCCCCTTTGTCACTGTCCTTGGCCTGCAACCTTGTTTTGCATTCTGACCGTCACACCAGTTACACCCGACCACTATGATTCCTGTAGCGATTTCTGGCAGTTGCTACATAGTGGGATCTTTTCAGGGTTGAAGAGGATCTGTCCCTTGTCGCAGAAGCAGTTAGACTGGTGTTTGGTGTTGAGGGCTTGAGATGTACACTCATTATGCCCATAATGTGCACTCTTTTTTTAGGATATAGCATATACCTACCTGCCCTCACCTTTATTCAAAGTTGCTGGTCTCTAGGAAGGCTGATTGCTACTGGTTCACAGATGCCTGGGATAATTTTCCCATAAATAGTAACCACTACAAACCCCATATCTTTCAGTGGGGTACCCCAAATAACACAAGCAATTACCTATTGCTAACCAGTACTAAGGAGTGTGACTAAACAGATCCTGACATTTTAGCACCCAGGTCAACATGTAAATGCATAGAAGTAAACATATCACAGCCTTACCTAGTGTGGAGTTAATGTAATCACAGAAATTAACGATCCTATGACATTAGCACTAGCAAGTTAAACCTACTTAGACATATGTACCAGAAAGGAGGAGACCAATCTTCAATACACAGTGAGCCCACACTGCAGGCCCAATCCCTGCATTAAATGAAAGGGCTCTCAGTATCACCTGATATCAGTTCAAACTTCAGCAATGCTGCAAACACATCCTATAGCCTGTTTAATATTAGTAAACAGAGTGACACTACAGACATCCAGTTACATTCACATGTGTGATATATGCTTTTCAGAAATGCAAATTAACCACAAACCTGCAGTAAATAAATCAAGACTGTAGAGCCAGGCTTATTCAGTTAAAATGGAAGGCTTCAGCCCAGCACAGCACCTGCTATCATCATTAGCAGTATTGCAGACACAACCACAGCCCTTCAGTAATGCAAGTTAACCACATGCTTGCCTATACTTGCAGCAGTAACTGAATAGAATTGTGTGCACCATGTGGTGCCTTACCACCTGCATGCTTCATGTCCAAAGTCCAATGAATGTCCATACATGGCGTCATGATAAATGAGCAATCCCTAGAGACCATATGCCTTCACCCTCATCCTCCTGGATCCTGCTGGGGTGAGGCCTCCCCCAATAGGCGTTCAGGTCTGCCTGTACAGCGGGGAGCTTCGTCACAGGAGAGGCTTTGAACCTGTGCGGCTTGGCGGGAATTGTCCAGCCAGGTGAGGGAAAAATAAAAATTCCTGCTTTCTTTAGCAGTAGTATAACCGCCTGTAGCAGTGAAGGTAAAAACAGAGAAAATGCGGGTATAGGGGAGGAGACCTACTTTTATAGTATAACCGGTCCTGATTGGGCAGGGGGGCGGAGCCTTCCCCATACGTATATGCTGTCATGCTGTGTCAGGAAAAAAACACTTGTAGGTTTAACTTATCTTTTTTTTGTGTGTAATTCTCCTTTAAGGTGTATCAGGGGGTTGCCCTATGCCTACATACCTTTATTAACCACTTAAGCCCCGGACCATAATGCAGCTAAAGGACCAGGCCACTTTTTGCGATTCGGCACTGCGTCGCTTTAACAGACAATTGCGCGGTCGTGCGACGTGGCTCCCAAACAAAATTGACGTGCTTTTTTCCCCACAAATAGAGCTTTCTTTTGGTGGTATTTAATCACCTGTGCAGTTTTTATTTTTTGCGCTAAAAACAAAAATAATGTGACAATTTTGAAAACAATTCTATATTTTTTACTTGTTGCTATAATAAATATCCCCCAAAAATATATATAAAAAAACAATTTTTTTCCTCTCTTTAGGCCGATACGTATTCTTCTACATATTTTTGGTAAAAAATAAATCTCAATAAGCGTTTATTGATTGTTTTGCGCAAAAGTTATAGCGTCTACAAAATAGAGGATTTTTATCGTGACTGCAACATTATTGCGGACATACCGGACACTTTTGACACTATATTGGGACCATTGTAATTTTTACAGCAAACAGTGCTATAAACATGCACTGATTACTGTGAACATGACACAGGCAGTGAAGGGGTTAACCTGTAGGTGGCACTAAAGGGGTTAAGTGTTCCCTAATGTGTGTTTCTTACTGTAAGGGGTGTGGCTGTGCGTGTGACGTCACTGATCGTCGATCCGTATGACAGGGAACAGACGATCAGTGACAGGCTCACTAGGAAGCACAGGGAGAGGTTTGTTTACACTTACCTCTCCCCGTTCTTCAGCTCTGTGACCCAATCGTGGGACACCAGCGGTGATCGGGTCCAGCGGGGGTGGTCACGGAGCACAGGACCAGGTCGCGAGCGCGCTGCTGGCGGGACGCTCGCGACCCATGGCTGGGCTTCTTAAAGGGGACATACCTGTACGTCCTTTTGCCCAGCTGTGCCATTCTGCCGACGTATTTAGTCGTGCGGCAGTCCTTAACTGACTAATAGGTGTCCCTCGTTCCCATTTCATAAAGTTGGGAGGTATGGTTCAAGTATAACTAAAGGCAAAACTTCTTTAAGGCCGCGTACACACGATCGAACATGTCCGATCGTGTGTACGGCCTAGCGGACAGGTTTCCAGCAGACAAAAGTTTCTAAGCATGCTTAGAAACTTGTCCACTGGAAACCTGTCCGTCGGACATGTTCGCTGGTTAGTACGCCTTACCAGCGGACCGAAATCCCCCGCATGCGTCAAATTGATTTGACACATGCGTGGAAGCATTGTACTTCCTTGTTTGCGCGGCGTCAACGTCACCGCCACGTCACCATGTTGTCTGTCCGCTGGGATTTTGGTCTGATGGTGTGTACACACATTAGACCAAATTATCCCAGGAGACATGTCCGATGAAAACGGTCCGCGGAGCGTTTTCATCGGACATGTCTCCTCGTGTGTACGCACCCTTAGTTTTGGATAGAGTGAAAAGAGATTAGAAGTTTCTATTACGTTCTAAGGAGATTCTCCCTCTCTATTTGGCCTGTTTACCATTATCATTGAAAGTAAAAAGTAAAAGAAAATGCCAAAATTGGGGTTTGCCCCCTAGAAAAGTAATAGAGGGGAAATCTTCCAATTGGAATACTAGTTTTGGTGATCTGGGGGGAAACCTACTGAATTCCCTTCATTAGCAGGGATTTCCTCTCACTTCCTGTTTGGCTATGCGACAGGAAGTGAAGGGAAATCTCCTTAATGGGACATAGAAAGCGAAACAAAAATCTGACAGGAGTTATAATCCTCCCTTACGCTATCCAAAATGAAAAAATAAAGTTTTGCCTGTAGTTCTACTTTTAAATATGATACAAATTTTATTTAAAACTTATATCATTAGCAAAATCCATCTCCATGGAGACATTCTGATTTCCTGGTGCCTCCATGGCAGCATACACATTGGTTGGTTGGTTGCTCCATGGCTATGCTGCTATGGATTGGCACCAGGAAAGGAAAATTACGGAAAGGTAAGTATTCAATTTTCCGCTATGTGTGTATATATATATATATATACATATGGATCATATGACGTCGGCATAAAGTCCTGACTCGTGGTGGTGTAAGGGTTAATCCACCCAGCGCACGTACACTCGACACCCACATGACTAAGGCACGCCCTGCAGTAAATTTCCACCAATCAGGCGCTAAGCCGACGTGGCAGGAATTAGTGTGGTGATACCGATGTATCATGGGAGCTGGAGGGGGAGGGGGAGGACTGGGCTTCTGCTGAGACTCGCAGTTGCCTGGCAACCCTGTGTTGGTATGCAGACGGTGGAGGCAGTGGTGAGCCTGGTACAGGAAAGGCCGGACATTAACCCCTTCCCTGCCAGGATACTGCTGCAAACAAAGGCTCACTGTGTGACTTCTCCATGACACGATTTCCATGTATTGTGTGAAAAGAAGAGGAGGAATGTAGTAAAAATGCTGCTGCAAAGAGAAAATAAAGAATACCTGTCATTAGCGCAAAACGCAATCGCCCCAACGTTGTTAGGATCCCTGGCTGACCCCATGAAATACAAGGTTATAAAATGCCAAATCTAATGGCCGTCATACACATTACATTCTCGGTACCATGCAAACTTTGGGCCAGATCCACAAAGCATTATGATACGCCGCCATAATTTCAAATTTGCGCCGGCGTATCTTTGTTTTGTATCCACAAAACAAGATACGCTGGAATTACGCTAATATACGACTGACGTAAGTTTATTACCCCGTCGTATCTTAGTTGCATATTTACGCTGAAGCTAGGGGCGCTTCTATTGAATGTCCGCGTTAAATATGCAAATGAGATAGATACGCCGATCCACGAATGTACGTACGCCCGGTGCATTTTTTTACGTTTGCGTTAGTCGTTTTCTGGCGTAAAGTTACCCCTGCTGTATCGAGGCGTACTCAATGTTAAGTATGGACGTCGGGCCAGCGTCAAATTTTCCGTCGTTCACGTCGTTTGCGCAAACCGTCCGCGAATAGGGATTTGCGTACGTTACGTTCACGTCGTTATCATTGACTATTTGACGTGATTTCGCGCATGCGCACTGAAATATCTCCAAGGACGGCGCATGCACCATTCAAAAAAAACTTCCTTTACGTGGGGTCAAGCTGATTTACATTAAATCACGCCCACATCTTTCTGATTTGAATTGCGCGGCCTTACGCTGCAACAATTACACTACGCCGCCGTAACTTACAGCGGAAATGTTTTGTGGATAAGGATACACCGCTGTAACTTACAGTGGCGTAGTGTAACTTAGATAAGCTACGCCAGCGGCACTTCTTTGTGGATCTGGCCCTTTGGTTTTTATTATCTGATCGGTGTGTGATTTGATCAAAACAAGTCTGCAAACCATCGAATAACCAAAACTTCCGATATGGATCGGATTCCATCAAACAAAGTCAATCAGCCAGGGTGGGAAATGATTGATCAGGATGCATTGATCAGCAGATACTTTGGCCCAGATTCACCAAGCACTTACGCCAATGTAAGTGCAAATGTGCACCAGTGTATGTGTGCGGCAGACCCACAAACCAACATGCGCCTAAAAACAGGCTACACCCCACCGATGTAGATGGCACACGCCGGCGTAGGGTGGGCGCACATATGGGCTGGACGCACGGTGCTGCTCCCATTGATTAGCCATTCAAACATGCAAATGAGGGAAATACGGCGATTCACGAACGTGCGTGTGCTCGACGCATGCTACGTGAAATGCGCGTAAATTGTACGTCCGGCGTAAAGTTATTTCCCATAAATGAGGTGCAACCCGGCAACAGACATGCACAGGACTGCACCAGGGAACACAAGCCGGCGTATTGTGCGTTGGACGTGTGTCTGGCTGGGCGTACGTTATGTTCACGGTGTACACAGTGATCCGGCGTAGCTTAGGCAGTTGTGCCGGCGTGGTTGTGAGCAGGCGCAGGGGGTGCTGTGCATGCGTCCACGTCACGGCGCACGTGCAGTTCGTGATACGCCGGTCATAAAACACTGTGCCACGCCGGCGTACCTTTCTGGCGCTCAGCCCATCATTTCCATGGGGTCACGCCCACTTCCACCTACTCCGGCGCGCGCCTTTGAAACCCACGCCACGCTGGTGCAGCATTGGGAGCAGTGGCTTGCTGAATGCAATGCTTGCCTCTCCGTGCTACGTTGGCGTGCCGTACGGTGTGTGCGCTATGGCGGCGTAATCTGTGAATCTGGGCCTTTGTTTATAAGGCCTCGTGCACACAGGACGTTTAAAAAAAAAAGGAAAAGGCAGAGTTAAAAACATGCTGTTAGCTGCGTTTTTGAATAGAGTTTGTGGGCGTTTTTCTGCTTTTTTTGGGTATTATCGTTCTTTGGTATTTGTTCAGTAAAAACACTCCCTATAATGTAAAAGCAACAAACTTGTAACATCGCTAGGCCCCGTTTAGTAGCGTTTTTTGCCAATTTCCGTTTTTACAGCTCAACAGCCTCTGCGTCTGGACACACAGAATGTTTTTTTTTCTTCCTCTACTGCCCCTAAACGCTAATGCCTCCAAACCAGTGGTGGCCCGTCCATTAGGGGCGTTAGGGCACTGCCACCCCATCCATGTGTCCGGCCCCCTGATCTACATACAGAGCGGCAGACTACGGATTTCAATGTAAGGCTCTAATAGGCTTAAAAAAAGGCTGAGCTTGGGGTGCAGAGCACTGCGCCTGAGTCCACCCAGTTGGGTGACAATAGCGAATGAGAATACGGTCTCGTCGTCTCTTGGCCAATCAGGTCTTAAGACCCGCTGAGGGAGGAGAAGCAGGAAGGCAATAGCAAATATTAATTGCTATTGGCATACAAATGGGTGGTTTTAGGGCGCAGTGCTCTGCACCCCAAGCCCACATTTTACTGAAGCCAATTAGAGCCTCGTGTGCTTCAAAAGAATGTAGATTAGGGGCTGGACATATGGATATAAAGACTGATTTTACTGTTGTGGGTTTAGTAACACTTTAACCACTTAGGGACCGCCTAACGCCGGCAGAATGGCACAGCTGGGCACAGGCACGTACCTGTACGTCGCCTTTAAGAGCCCAGCCATGGGTCACGGGCCGCCGTTGGCGCGATCGCAACCCAGTCCGAAGCTCCGTGACCGCAACTGCGGGACCTGCGAACTCGATCGCCACTGATCGGGTCACAGGAGCTGAAGAACGGGGAGAGGTGTGTGTAAACACACCTTCCCCGTACTTCTGTGTGGCAGTGTCAGTGATCGTCTGTTCCCTGATATAGGGAACAACGATCAGTGGCGGCTGGTGCTCAACATTTTTGGGGGGGCGCAAATGAAAAAAAATTGCAGCCTCACTGTGCCTATCAAACGTAGCCGCTGTGCCATTAATTGTCACCACTGTGCCATCCCATCAAACGCAGCCACTGTGCTAATTGTCACCACTGTGCCCATTGTTGCCACTGTGCATGTCACTCTGCTGTGCCCTTTCCCTGTAAAATGAACTTACCTGAAGCTTCCATGTCCTCCCTTGATGTCTTGTCCCGCTTGGTGACGCTTCAGCCAATCAGGTTCCTGATAACCGGGAACCTGATTGGCTGAAACGGCCGTCAGTCTTTTTCAAGGAACGCAGGGGGCCTGCGTTCCGAGAATAGACATCCGAGAGCCGGAGGGCTGTACTTGGAAAGCCTATGAGAGCCGCTGGCTTTGATAGGCAGTTCCGCTCAGCCAACCAGCTGCCGTTATTCAGGTAACCGGCGCCCTATGTCCGGTTCTGAATAGACCAGGCAGCTGGCAACCAACAATAACATACATCCGCGCAATTATGCACGAATGTATGTTATTTGCGAGAGGGGGTGGCGCTGCAGCGCCCTCTATAGACGGCCGCCAGAACTGCGGTTAAAATGTAAAAATGACATTTTAGCCGAATAAAAGTTCTTAAAGGGCCCGTTTTTTTTTTTTGTGACTGCAGGAGGGGGAGGCGGCGCCCGTGCGTCCCTATGGACGGGCCGCCACTGGTGATGTCACACCTACAGCCACACCCCCTACAGTAAGAATCACACATAACACCTTAGCGCCCCCTAGTGATTAACCCCTTCACTGCCATTGTCATTTTCACAGTAATCAGTACATTTGTATAGCACTTTTCACTGTGAAAATGACAATGGTCTCAAAAATGTGTCAAAAGTGTCCACCATAATGTCGCAGTCACGAAGAAAAAAAACGCTGATCACCACCATTACTAGTAAAAAAAAATATATTAATAAAAATGCCATAAAACTATCCCCCATTTTGTAAGCACTATAACTTTTGCGCAAACTAATCAATAAAAGCTTATTGTGATTTTTTTTAATCAAAAATATGTAGAAGAATATGTATCGGCCTAAACTGAGGAAAAAAATATATTTTTTTATATATTTTTGGCGGATATTTATTATAGGAAAAAGTAAAAAATATTATTTTTTTTTTTCAAAATTGACGCTCTATTTTTGTTTTTAGCGCAAAAACTAAAAACCGCAGGGGTGATCAAATACCACCAAAAGAAAGCTCTACTAGTGGGGAAAAAAGGACGCCAATTTTGTTTGGAAGCCACATCGCATGACCGCGCAATTGTCAGTTAAAACTACGCAGTGCGGAATCGCAAAAAGGGGCCAGGTCCTTAACCTGCATAGTGGTCCGGGGCTTAAGTGGTTAAGTAATTTCATGACCAAAAATGCAGATTTTTCCATGAGTGCACAAAATGAAAATAAATCGCTCTAGAGCAGAAATGGTTAAATAGAAATCCTCGTAAGAATGTGACACACAGAATACATTGCATGTAGCGTGTCACAGCACCATAAATATCTCTGTGCGTTTAGTTAATTAGAGAGAAAAGAACCGGTAATACTGGAACCTCCACTCCCTTAATGCATTTGTGGAACTGGTCAGCCATGTAGAGGAGTGCCATGATTGGTGTGACTTTGGAAATTCCAGCCTTTTAGCACTTGTTTACGCTTGCAGTTGAGGGTGGTAAAAACATTTTGTTGAGCCATGTTTTTACAGTCCCCAACCGCCCAACTTTAAAAAATGTATAATAAAAACAGACCCAAATAGAGTGGCGACGCCTCCATAGAGAGCGTAGGAGCGCCGCCCCCTCTCGCTCCTGCACCGCCACTGAAAAACAATATATAGATTCATGCATTGCATGAATCTATGAATTGTCGCCACTGTCCACTATTCAGATGGCCGGCCCCCTGGCAAGCGCCGGCAATCTGAATAACGACAGCTGATTGGCTGTGGAAGTGTCTATCAGAGCCAGCGCCTCTGAGGGCTGTAATCGGCTTCCAATTAGTTAACCAGGGGACGCACACGGGGTGCATTCCTTGGTTAACACTTATACGCATCTCAGCCAATCAGGTTCACCGGATCTGGTTACCGGTAACCCGATTGGCTGAAGCGACAACTAGGGCAGGACTACATCGAGGGATCGTGGAGGAGGATCCGAGGATGGCTGACTGAGAAAGGTAAGTGCCAGGCGGGGGAAGGGGGGCAATCTGGCGGCATTTTAGAGGCAAACTGGCGGCAATTGATGGGCACAGTGGCGACAATGGCATGGCACAGTGGCTGTGGTTGGCATGGCACAGTGGCGACAATTGATGCACACAGTGGCGACAATGGCATGGCACAGTGGCTGTGGTTGGCATGGCACAGTGGCGACAATTGATGGCACAGTGGCTGCGTTTGGCATGGCACATGGTGACAATTGATGGGCACAGTGGCGACAATGACATGGCACAGTGGTGACAATTGATGGCACAGTGGCTGCGTTTGGCATGGCACATGGTGACAATTGATGGGCACAGTGGCGACAATGACATGGCACAGTGGTGACAATTGATGGCAGGACTACATTGAGGGATCGTGGAGGAGGATCCGGGGATGGCTGACTGAGAAAGGTAAGTGCCAGGCGGGGGGAGGGGGGCAATCTGGCGGCATTTTAGAGGCGAACTGGTGGCAATTGATGGGCACAGTGGCGACAATTGATGCACACAGTGGCGACAATGGCATGGCATAGTGGCTGTGGTTGGCATGGCACAGTGGCGACAATTGATGGGCACAGTGGCGACAATGGCATGGCAAAGTGGCTGCGTTTAGCATGGCAGAGTGGCGACAATTGATGGCACAGTGGCTGCGTTTGGCATGGCACATGGTGACATTTGATGGGCACAGTGGCGACAATGACATGGCACAGTGGTGACAATTGATGGGCACAGTGGCGACAATGACATGGCACAGTGGTGACAATTGATGGCATGGCATAGTGGCAACAATTGATGGCATGGCACAGTGGTGACAATTGATGGCATGGCACAGTGGTGACATTTGATGGCATGGCACAGTGACGACAATTGATGGGCACAGTGGCTGCATTTGATGGGCACAATGGCGACAATTTTATGGCACAGTGGCTGTGTTTGATGGGCACAGTGGCGGCACTTGATGGGCACAGTGGCGGCAATTGATGGGCACAGTAAGGCTGCAATTGATGTGGGTTTTTTTTGTTTGTTTGCGCCCCCCCCAAAAAAATTGAGCACCAGCGCCCACTGCCCAAATAAATATAGCAACCTATAAATAATTTTGTGTTGCAATTTCACACATTCAGTGTGGAGGAAAGTTTTGTGATAACCTACTTTTATTTTTTACAGTTTATCAACAATGTTTAAAAGGACAGCCTAAATCAAAGCTAATATTACTATGGGTCCTAACGGAGCTGTGAATAGAGCCATGCAAAAAAAATATATAAAACATCAAATACTTTCACAAGGTGAAATTTGTTTGAAATGTAAATTCTATAGATTAAAAGGATTAAATCCTGATTTTCAAAACTGCAGGCCTCTTATGTCCTAATGGGACATTTACTGTATATTGTTATTTGAAATATTTTCTTTTTAATATGCTGGGTGGATATCAAGCAATTATTATTGTTATTATTTTTTAAATGTAAAAAAAAAAAAAAGATTTTTTTATTTAACCGCTTCAGCCCCAGACCATTTTGGTGGTCAAAGACCAGGCCACTTTTTATGACTCGGCGCTGCGTCGCTTTAACTGACAATTACGCAGCTCTGCGACGTGGGTATTAAAGGGGTGTTCCAGCCAAAAATTGTGTTTATTAAAAGTCAGCAGCTACAAAAAGTGTAGCTGCTGGCTTTTAATAAGCACACACTCACCTGCTCCACGATCCAGCGACGCGCCGGCCGGGGCTCCGCTCCTCTCCCCCCCGGTCGGCGTCTTCATCCTACGGCCGGGCACCCACTGCGAATGCGCGAGCGGCGCTGCGCTCTCCTATTGGACAGGCGATCGCATGGGACCTGTCATGTGTCCCATGCGATCGCCTACACCAGTGTTTCTCAACTCCAGTCCTCAAGGCCCCCCAACAGGTCAGGTTTTCAGGATTTCCATTATTTTGCACAGGTGATTTGATCAGTTTCACTGCCTTAGTAATTCCCACAGCCTTTTCATCTGAGGGAAATCCTGAAACATGACCTGTTGGGGGGGCTTGAGGACTGGAGTTGAGAAACACTGACCTACAGGGAGGGGCTGGTTAGGCGATTAAGTTTAATCACCTAACCAGCCCCTCGGCGGAAGCAGGAAGTGGGACAGGAAGTCCCACTCCTCCTGAAGCCCCCACTCCCCCCCCAAAAAAATTACATGCCAAATGTGGCATGAAAGGGGGTGAGAAGTGGGATTAGCGGAAGTTCCAATTTTAGGTGGAACTTCGCTTTAAACAAAATTGACGTCCTTTTTTTCCCACAAATAGAGCTTTCTTTTGGTGATATTTGATCACCTCTGCGTTTTTTATTTTTTGTGCTATAAACAAAATAATGTGACAATTTTGAAAAAAATGCAATATTTTTTACTTTTTGCTATAATAAATATCCCCAAAAAATATATAAAACATTTTTTTTTTCACAGTTTAGTCTGATACGTATTCTTCTACATATTTTTGGTAAAAAAAAAAATCTCAATAAGTGTTTATTAATTGGTTCGCGCAAAAGTTATAGGGCCAGATTCAGATAATTCAGATTCAGATAATCGAAATACTCTACACTGCCGTATTTTACCAGGCTCTACATTGAATTCTGGTCGATTTTTGCCCGTACGCTACGGCGGCGTAGTCTATTTCTTGCCGCGTATTCGAAATACGCGATTAGGGGGCGTGAAGCATTTAAATTTGGCGCGTCCCCGCGGCGATCGAACTGCGCATGCTCCGTTCAGAAATTTCCCGCCGTGCATTGTGCGAAATCACGTCGTTACGTCATTCGTTGTTTGAGTAGCGTCGTTTACGAACATTCCTATTCCCGGACGACTTACGTAAAAAATAATAAAAGAAGTCGGAAAACGTAGAAATTCGACGCGGGAACGACGGCCATACTTAACATGGGCTGTCTAATATTAGAGCAGCAAAAAGCTGGTATAGTGTTACGCAAAAAAAAAAGATGACTAAAGGTGCCGTAAGAGATTGCGATAGACGCTCGTAATTTCTGGGATCGCCGACAAAAGCTCATTAGCTCACCCCGACGCGGAAAACGACGGGAAGTCCACCCAGTGGCCGCAATTTTATTGCAGCATAGATCCGAAGGCGTACGAACACGTAATCCAGTCGAATCATGGTTTGAGGTTTCCGACTTGCTAAAAAACGCGCGTAATTTGAAATTACTCCAGTCTAACACCAGTTAGACAGGCGTAATCGCTCTCTGAATCTGGCCCATAGCTTCTACACAAGCAGGAAATTAGGTTTCTGTGGGGCGTTCTGTAAACATTCTGTGGTGGACATTTTACAGAAAATTACAGCACTGCAGATTGAGAAGGAAAGGTCATTTTGAACCACTTCAGCCCCAGAAGGATTTACCCCCTTAATGACCAGGCCATTACCATACACTGCACACTGCATCAAATCGGTCTGCATAGGATGCGTTAAGGTGAAAAAGCATGAGAGTTTATAACACCTTTATCTTTGCTTTCATGTAATAAGCTAAAATAATATTGTATAAAACTCAGTTTTGTCAATTTTTTGGAAATTGTTTTTGTGTTTAATGAGGTATTGATTAAAATCATACTTTTTAAAAGGGGAATAATTCATCCCGGGAACATGCTTGTAATTCAAAGCACTTGTATATTAAAGCAAATATTCCCATAAGAAATAATGGAAACTTAGTTGATTTGTTCCACAACAATTTATTCATAAGTCCTTCAGTTTATAGTCCATATAAAAAGATTATAGCGATGTGATTGGTTGTGTAACCATAAAATGTCCATCCACAAATGGAAGCCTCCCCAAGGGGATAAGAAGCAAAATCCAGCAGGAGCTCCAGAGTATAAAAGAGAAGAGATGCACCTCTAAGTGTATCAATACGGTTACATTTAATGAAGGTACAACATTTACCAACTCACACGGTTGATGATTATAAGAGGCACATCTAAGTATGCAGGCATCCGGGGGAAAGCTGTCCACATAGGGCCAGATTCAGGAACACTTGCGCTGGAGTATTTCGATATGCGCCGCGTAACTGTGATGATGCGCCGTCGTTTCTATGGGCCCGTACCCACCAAACTAGATGCGCCCAATAACGGGTCATTTGCGACCGGCGGAACGTTCCGACGCCAGAGTATCGTCAGCGCTTATTTTCGCTGGGCGCATCAGTCGCGCCCATTGATTTCCCCTGCAAATATGCAAATGAGGGATTTTTCCCAATTCACGAACGGATTAGCACCATACGCTGGCTACATGCGCCGCGCGTATCTCGTCCGTCCGGCGCAAAGTTATTTCTACAAAAGGCTGCTTTATCTTTACTCCAGACGGCCACAGGTCAGCAGGAGAGCAGCTACAGCAGCGTTACCGACGATAAGAGCTAGCTGAGCACCCCCACTTGCAGGACAACACCTCTGTCCATGCTTGTCTGTCAAATTTTACAGCCATGGAGGAAGACATCATAGGTCTCCATAGCCGAGATGACGGCTGACAGCTCCTGGCCATTAAAGTTCAGCTTTCTCCTGTGTGTTTGCGGGGAACGGGAGCAGCTATCTCAGAACAAAAGTAACATCACTGCGGGGAGGGGGAGCAGGATATACTTTAGTGCCGGAATGGCGCTTCTACGGGCGCATTTAAACGCCCAACGGAAGGCATTGCGCTGACAATTCCCGTGAAGTGGTGCCGACGGAAGTTGTGAGCATGCGCACAAAGGGGGCGAGTGGAGCCTCACTCACTGCGCATGCTCCGTGGTTGATGCGCTGAACGTAAGCCTCTGCGCTGGGCTCCGCCCATCATTTACATATGATCACACCCACTTCCACTTGCGTCGGGTTACGCCAGCGCATTATCGTTACTCTGGCGCAAGTTTACGCGCAACTGCTATGTGAATTACAGGACTTGCGCTGAAAGGGTCTTCAGAGTAACGTAAATGAGAAGCGTTACTCCAGAGGAAAGATACTCTCATCTACCTGAATCTGGCCCATAGACCGTCCTCCTCACTGCCGGCTCTCACCGCTGTCAGGCCGCGTACACACGAGGGGATATGTCCGCTGAAAACGGTCCGATGGACCGTTTCAGCAGACATCTCCGCTCGTGTGTATGGGCTAGCGGACAGATTTCTCCACCCGACAGATTTCAAAGCAAGCTTTGAAATCTATCCGGTGGGAATCTGTCCGCCCGACATGTCTGCTGGTTAGTACACTTACCAGCAGACATGTCGGCCCCCACCGCCGCCGCGCCGCTGCCGAATGGATTCGGCGCATGCGCGGAAGTGTTTTACTTCCTGGTGCGGTGACGTGGCGGTGACGCGGCGGCGTCAACGTCACCGCCGCGTCATCACTACGTCACCGCGCCGTCCGGCGGCGGGGAATTTGATCCGATGGTGTGTACACGCCATCGGATCAAACTCCCGATCGGACATATCCGATGGAAATGGTCCGCGGACCGTTTTCATCGGATATATCCGATCGTGTGTATGGGGCCTCAGTCTGCAATCGTGCCCGGGAAGACTACCCTGCAGTAGAGCGACCTGAAAGCGAGGCTTGAACCACTCGTGGATGGAACGACATTGATGGTGGGGTGGAGGACGGTCTATGTGGACAGCTTTACCCCGGATGTCTGCATACTTATGCCACGTACACACAAGCGGTTTTCCCATCGAAAAAACAAAACAAAGGTTTTCCTAATGGAATTCCGCTCAAGCTTGTCTTGGGTACACATGGTCACACCAAATTCCAACAGTCAAAAACATGTCCAATGCTTTCGAGCATGTGTGGACTTGATTCTGAGCATGCACAGGTTTTTTTTGCGTGTTGAAATTGCATGCAGATGAACGATTTTTCGCGGAAAAAAAAAGATCCTGCTTTCTTTTTCTTTTTTTTCGGCAGTTTTCTTGTTTCTGACTTTTTCAGATGGGAAAACTGGTCGTGTGTACAGGGCATTAGATGTGTCTTTTTTTATCATCAACCATGTGAGTTTCTAAATGTTGTACCTTCATTAAATGTAACCATATTGCTACACTTAGAGGTGCCTCTCTTTTCTTTTATACTCAGTTGTGACCAGGGCCGGACTGACCATTCAGGCATTAGGGCAAAAATAGGGTTTCCTGACAGACTCCATGGCAGCCTACGTGTGGGTTAATCCCGCCTCCTCTCCAATGCTATAGGACCCCATACCCATAAAGCTTTTCTCACCTTCAGTACTGGTGTTCCTTTTTTGTCCTCCTCCATGGATCCAAGGATATGCGTTCAGGATGTCCAATACAAGCAGACGGATGGCACACTTCTAAGGGGTGCAGCTCGGATCCCAGCCATGGGCGGGTGGAGAGCTTTTGCAGCAAAGCACTTGTTGTGTCTGGCTGCGTGTGCCGAAGACCCTGGATACCTCAGCTGGCAAGGTCTGTCTACCTCCATGGCAGCCACATCTATGTCGTGTTTGTCCCTTCTTTTCTCTCTGTACTTTATTTTCTCTGCTGGGCTAGTTGGGGCGGCTGGAGCGCTTTCTGTGTTCCAGCCGCCCAGGTTACTTCCGGGTTGCGGTCCATCATGCTGCGCGCGTGCGCAGTAGCTGCCTCCAGACCGAGGCTTGGCTCGCGCATGCGCAGCTCTGCGTTCTCGCAGCGGCCGCGCATGCGCCGCTGAGAATCTCTTTGCCGCGCAGGCGCGTGACAGGGTGGCGTGTGACATCACCGGCGGGCATTTTAAACAGCTGCTTGCCCCATAGCTGTTGGGATACGTTCCTTTAGGCGAGCAGCTGACTATTACCCGGCTTACAGGTCAGTAGG
Organism: Rana kukunoris; assembly: GCA_029574335.1. NCBI lineage: Eukaryota > Metazoa > Chordata > Amphibia > Anura > Ranidae > Rana > Rana kukunoris. Next base: position 23,765,018 of record CM056051.1, read on the forward strand.
ACTGTTAGGCAGGCTCATTGTGTCTGTGTGTTTTCTGTCTTTCTATTACATTACTTAATATGATATGTATATATATTTCTTATAGGGTGCAGTTCTTACCTGTCTTGTTTTTTCCCTCTGACCTGGTATTGTCCTACTGCATTGGTCCAGGCTCCATGGACCAGTCACCGCCCGCACATGGCCAGCCCTCACGCACAAGGTATGTGCAGGTGAGGGAAGAGTGTAGGGTTGCAGAACTCTTTCTTGTGGAGTCTTCCTTGACCTATTTTCTTTTCTTCAGCCCTTCTTATTCAGAACTTCATGCACCACCGAACAAGTCCACCTCAGACCTTGCCAGGCCGAGTCAACGTTCCTCTTCAAAATCTAAGAAACGCAGCTCCTCATCTACTTCTCATCACCATGAGAGAAGGTCACATTCTTCCTCAAGACACCGCTCCCACCGCCATGATAGCCGCTCTAGGCGCAGAGCCTGCTGGGGATGCGATTCCCAAGTCCCGGAGGGTAAATCACTATGCAATCAGTGCTATGCCCAGGCGGTTGGTGAAAAGGAGACAGAAGATCGGCGGATCGAATCCCTGGTCGAACGCGCAGTGCAAAAGTCCCTAAGGGAGAGGGACACGTCTCACAAGCACAGGCAAGCCAGTATCGCTGGATCTGGCCCTACGGCCGATGAGTTCCATGAGGATTCAGGCCCCTCTCAGCCTCGCACCTCCATTCCAGCGGCCCGGGAGGGCGACTTGGAAAGCGATGAGGAAGATCTGGAGTTTGACTTTGCCCAAGTAACCCCACTCATCAAGACCGTTAAAGAGGCACTCCGGTGGGAAGATTCATACTCTGCCCCAGCTAAACAGATGAAATACTTCAAACGTCTGGGTAAAGAGCGCCCAAGCTTTCCATTACTTCGAAGAGGAGTGGAGCAAGGTGGACAAAAAGTCCTCTATGTCTAATAAAGCTTCCCGCTTGTACCCGTTTAAAGCGGAGGATTTCAGATATCTGGAAAACATCCCGTCAGTAGACACAGGAGTGATGCGCTTGGCCAAGCACGTAACACTACCTCTGTCCGATTCAGTGTCTTTCAAGGATGGTCTTGATAGAAGAATGGACCAAGATCTAAAGAGGATATATGGTCTGGCCGGTACGGCCTGTAAGCCCGCTCTAGCTTTAGCGGCTCTCTCTAAAGCAATGGAAGTCTGGATGGAGAACGTGGATTCCTTTCTGATGGGCATTTCCGAAGAACTGGCCGGGAGTTCGGCAACGTCAGAGTTAAAGCTAGCAGTGGCGTTCCTGGGAGAAGCTTCCGTGGATTTGGTTCGACTGTTAGCCAGAATTATGCTGTCCTCGGTTACGGCCAAGAGGGCCTTGTGGTTACGCCCCTGGGTCACTGACCCTTCATCGAAGCAGAGCTGGTGTAAAATCCCCTTCGAAGGTTCATCGTTGTTTGGCAACAAGTTGGACGACGCCATCTCTAAAGCCACAGGGGGTAAATCAGGGTTCCTTCCCCAGGACAGACGTCAGCCAGGGAAAAGGAGACCTCAGTTCAGGAGGCGTAGCCCGGACCGCGCAAGGGAAGCGCGCGCCTATAGACCCGGCGGAAATTTCCGGAGGAATTGGGGCAGGGGCCAGATGTCCTTCCGTAAACCAGCTTCTACAAATCAGGTGTCCGGTGGACGCGAGCAGGGGAAGTCTTTTTGACATAAAGCACGTCCAGGCGGTTCAAGTGGGGGCAAGACTGCAAATCTTTTGGCACATCTGGGCGGCCTCGATCACGGACCCTTGGGTCATCAAGACGGTGTCTTCAGGCCACGTCTGGTCCTTTGCCAGCACTCCTCCTCCCAGGTTCATCCCTACCCTACTTCCAAAATCAGCAGAACAAAAGCAAGTTCTCCTGTCCTACGTGGATCTGCTGAAGGCTCAAGGGGCAGTGAGATGCGTCCCAAAGGACGAACTGTTTCATGGGGTATACTCCCCCCTCTTCCTGGTTCAAAAGAAGAACAGCTCGTGGCGGCCAGTCATAGACTTAACCTACCTAAACCGGTTTATAAAACACGGGAGGTTCAAGATGGAGACCCTGTACACTATCCAGCTAGCCATTCAACCAGGAGATTGGATGATCTCGATAGATCTGAAGGAGGCGTATTTCCATGTGCCAGTGGCAGCAGAACTCCAGAAGTACCTCAGGTTTCATGTGGGGCAGGAGCACCTCCAATTCATTTGGCTACCTTTCGGGCTGACAACCTCCCCACGAGTGTTTACTAAGATCCTACTAGCAGTTGTGGCCTTTATCAGGCTGAAGAAGATACATCTTTATCATTACCTGGACGACCTCCTGGTCTTGTCTCAAGACAGGGCTCATCTCCTGGAACAGAAGGATCAAGTGATCTCGACCCTGACCGAATTTGGTTGGCTTCTAAATCTAGAAAAGAGCCACCTAGAGCCATCACAACGTTTAATATATCTGGGAGCCCAGTTCGACACAGCAAAGGAAACTATCTCCCTCCCGTTAGAGAAGATTCCTGTGATTCAGGAGAGGATTGCCAAGGCCCTAGATGTTCGTTATCTGAGAGCCTCTCAATGTCTGAAGATTATAGGCACAATGGTTTCAACAGCTCCCATGGTGAAATGGGCATTGTGGAGGCTACGTAATTTTCAGTTCGGCTTTCTCAAACAATGGAAGTCCGGGAGCAAGAACCAAATGATTCTCATCTCATCATCCATGAGGAACAGCCTCTTTTGGTGGCTTCATCGGAAGAATCTCCTGAATTGCCATTCCATTGCTCCAGTATCCTGGGTTTCGGTGACGACAGATGCCAGTGGCTCTGGCTGGGAAGCCCTGTGCGGCACAGACATCGCACAAGGCAAGTGGGATGCCTGCCTTCGCATCCCAAGATCGAATATCCTGGAGATCAAGGCGGCCTGGTGTGCCCTTTAATCCTTTCCCCAGCTTCTGAAGAGAGAGTCGGTATTGCTGAAAATGGACAACACCACGGCAGTGTCCTATGTCAAGAGACAAGGAGGGACAAGGAGCTCAGCTCTTTTACGGGAGATAGAACTGATCTTGGGCTGGGCCCAGAAGAATCTGGCCAACCTGTCCGCAGTCTATATTCCCGGAAAACAGAATTCCCAGGCGGATTTCCTGTCACGCACTCAGGTGGATGTCAACGAGTGGTCTCTCCACGAAGAGTCTTTTCAGTGGATTCTGTCCCTGGGGACCAATCCCCAGGTGGATCTCTTTGCCTCTCTGTACAACCACAAGCTGAGGAAGTTTTATACGAGGGGTCACTGCAGTCAAGCAACGGGGATGGACGCCTTGACAGACGGGTGGAGATTCAAGAGGGTGTATGCTTTTCCCCCATTTTCAGTGATCCTCAAACTCCTACAGAGGCTCCAGTCGGGGTCAGTACAGTTAACACTAGTGGCGCCCTACTCGCCCAACAGGCCGTGGTTCCCTCTTTTGGTCCAACTGAGTTACCAGGACCCAGTACCTCTACCAGTCAGACCGGATCTTCTCTCCCAGGGGTCGTTCCTTCACCCCGCTCCGTCCATACTGAAATTAGCGGTATGGTTCTTGAGAGGAAGAGGTTAGAAGCCCTTGGTTGCGCTCCTAAGGGGATCTCAACTCTGATGAGCTTGAGAAGGTCAAGCACAAATAAAGTCTATGGAAGAGTTTGGGCGAAGTTTGTGGAGTTTTCTTTAACATCAGGCTCATCGTTTACAAGTCCAGGAGTCCAGGATATCCTAAAGTTCCTCCAAACGGGGTTAGATCTTCCCTTATCAGTAAGTTCCTTAAGAGTGCAAGTTTCAGCGTTATCTGCCTTCTCCGGAATATCATGGGTGGCACATCCGCTAGTCAAACAATTTTTCCGTGGAGCTTCAAGGCTAAGGCCTCAAAGAAAGCCAAGATTCCCTAAGTGGGATCTCCCCTTGGTTCTGGATTTTCTGAGTGAACTTAATACAACAGAATCTTCTTCGTTCTCACTGAAGGATTTCTCGGCTAAAGTTGCCTTCTTGGTCGCCATCACTTCGGCTAAAAGAGTCTCAGAGATTGGGTTCCTGGGTTACAAAGAGCCGTTCCTAACGTTCTTTCCGGACAGAGTAGTTCTGATTCCCATGCTGGGTTCTAACCCGAAGGTGACGTCAGTTTTCCATGTCAACCAGGAAATTGTTCTCCCTACTTTCAGAGATTCGGAGTCAGAGAGAATTCACCCTCTGGACTTAGGGAAAACCCTTACGGAGTACATCCAAGTAACTTCTACTTTCAGACGCTCAGATCATTTGTTCGTCCTGCACTCAGGTATCAACAAAGGGAAAAAGGCCTCTTCAAGAACCATTGCGGCTTGGATCATCCACGCGATTCAACGGGCATATAAAGTGAAGGGCTTGGCTCCTCCGCAGGCGGTGACTGCGCACTCTACCAGAGGGATGGCAACTTCCTGGGCGGCTGCCCCGGATGTCATCTGTAAAGCGGCCTCTTGGTCCTCTAGTAATACCTTTATGTCCCACTATTGTGTTGAACCTGCATCCCTTTCTTCTGTAAATTTTGGTCTCTCAATCCTGTCGGTTGACAGGACAAATTAAACTATTTTTTGTTCAGCATACCCACCCGTGTGGTTTGGCTAGTTATTTCCCACACGTAGGCTGCCATGGAGTCTGTCAGGAAAAAGGAAAATTTATTATCAAATACTTACTGTAATTTTTCTTTCCTGATGGACTCCATGGCAGACGGAGTACCCACCCTGTATGCATGGAGTCGGCTAGTTACGGAACACCAGTACTGAAGGTGAGCAAAGCTTTATGGGTATGGGGTCCTATAGCATTGGAGAGGAGGCGGGATTAACCCACACGTAGGCTGCCATGGAGTCCATCAGGAAAGGAAAATTACAGTAAGTATTTGATAATACATTTTCCTTTTTTCTTCCATCTGCATAATCAGATAATTGCGGAGGCGGACAAGATCGGGTGTCAGCGAATATTCATCTGCTGACACCCGCAATCTCATAGGGACCAATGTATGTCCCTTTTTCATCTGCAAACGGAAGGATGAAAAAGCGGACATACGGTCGGCAGGTGTGAAAGGGGCCTAAAACCAGGCACAGGGCCAGATTCTCTAAAAAAATCGCCGGTGTAGCGTAAGCCAGTTACACTACGCCGCCGCATCGTACTAGAGCAAGTGCCGTATTCTCCATGCACTTGCTCCGTAGTTTGCGGAGGCGTAGAGTAAATCGCCCAGCGTAAGCCCGCGTAATTCAAATGGGGCGGCTTGTATTTAAATTAAGCGCACCCCCGTGTCGAACGAACTGCGCATGCGCCGGCCGGGGAAAAAGCCCAGTGCCCATGCTCCAGCTCACGTCGGAAAGCGTCGTTGAAACCGACGTCAAAACGACGTGATCGTCACTTACACAATGCCCTATTCGTGAACGAGTTAGTAAAACGACGTAAACGACGGAAAAAGCCGACGCTGACCCGACGCCATACTTAACATGGCATCCGACGGCACCCGACGGCATCCAACGGTACTTCGTAAGGTTACTCCTCATAGAAGCAGGAGTAACCTTACGCGGACGAAAACGACGTACGCGCCGACGGGGCGGCGTAAAAGCGATCGGGAATCGGCGTACTAGCCTCATTTGCATATGCAAATGAGAAAACGTAAAGGCCACCTAGTGGCCGGAGTTGTCATTACAACTACGATCCGCAAGTGTAATGGTATTACACTTGTCGGATGTTGAAGCGTATCTATGCCAAAGTGATGCTAAGCATCACTCGCATAGATACGAGGCAAAAAAAACGGCGATACGACGGGGTATCTGAGATACCCCGTCGTATCGCCGCTGAGAATCTGGCCCATAGTATCTAAAAATCTGTGTTTTAAAAAAAAAATCCCAGGGTTATGGGTGCCCCCCGCCTCTCCAGTACCTTTTCAGTGTGTGTATGTGTATTCTGTGTGTATGTATATTGTGTGGCAGCATAATCTATTGCCGGGGTGCCCCGTGAATTGTCAGTCCGCCCCTGGTTGTGACATGACGATACTCTTATATCAAGACATTGCTTGTATATCAAGTTAAAATGTATTAAAACATTTTTGCTTGTCTTGCAAATTGCTCTCAAACCAAGGTTTTACTGTACATTGAACAATCACATCACTCCCTGTCCTCAAGGAGCTTACAATCTAAGGTCCCTAACTCACATTCATACATACACATACAAGAACCATCTGTATATCCAGCAGGAATGGGCACTTATTTCCTTACAGCAGGCTGCATTCATGTCAATGGTGGGGCTGCATTACTTGCAATGATGAGGCTGAATTCATGGTACTTGTGAGACTGCATTCAGGGCAATGGTGAGGCTGTATTTATGGCAATAGTGAGGCTGCATTCATGGCACTGGTGAGGCTGCATTCATGGCACTGGCGAGGCTGCATTCGTGGCAATAGTGAGGTTGTGTTAATGGCAATGGTAAGACTGTATTCATGGCAATGGTGAGGCTGCATTCATGGCAATGGTGAGGTTGCATTCAGAGGCTAAATTCATGTCAATGGTGAGGCTGCATTCATGGCAATAATGAGGCTGCATTCATGACAATAATGAGGCTGCATTCAGAGGCTGCATTCATGTCAATGATGAGGCTGCATTCATGGCAATAATGAGGCTGCATTCATGGCAATAATGAGGCTGCATTCATGGCAATACTGACGCTGCATTCATGGCAATACTGAGGCTGCATTCAGAGGCTGCATTCATGTCAATGGTGAGGCTGCATTCATGGCAATAATGAGGCTGCATTCATGGCAATACTGAGGCTGCATTCATGGCAATACTGAGGCTGCATTCAGAGGCTGCATTCATGTCAATGGTGAGGCTGCATTCATGGCATTAATGAGGCTGCATTCATGGCAATAATGAGGCTGCATTCATGGCATTAATGAGGCTGCATTCAGAGGCTGCATTCATGGCAATGGTCAGGCTGCATATGGGCACTGATTAGGTTGCATTGAAGGGCACTGACCCTTATTTTGTTTTACAGTTCTTTATTTAAAATTAAAACAAAATCTGAAACTTCCCTCTTAAAGTGAAGGTGGGTGTTATAAGCCTGTGCATGTTATACACCGATAAATACGGTATATCCAAATAAAATGCCCAAACTCATCCTTAGACTCTTCACCACACACGGCCACAAAGGCAAGAGAATTGTTGTTGGGCAGTGTATTAGTTAATTTGCATTTATTTTAATGGTTCGAAGAATGTCAGGCAAAATGGTCAGCCCTCACGTCAGCCCTTCTCTTCATCAAATCTGGCCCTCTTTGAAAAAAGTTTGGACACCCCTGCCTTACAGCAACCATTCAGATTCCAACTTTCTATGCGGGTCTAATTCTGATTGGTTGGTAAAAATAAATAGCTCCACTTGTTGATACATAAGGCTCTTGGTATTCTAATATTGCTGTTGCTTTCTGAAATCTGGTGAGGCTGCAGTAATTGGAACCCTCCTGTTCCCCACCGAACTGCTATTTTTGCAGGGTGTGATGTAGCAGAAACATGAAGCAGACTGTGCCAATGGCAACATTGTAACACAAACCTCACCGGAGTATAGACACTGGATACAGGTCCCACCATAAAGTGAACCGCAACTCAGAAAGTGAAGATTTGTTATATTGTAGAAAACATCTAAAAATGTAAAACCTACTTAAACGCAAGAACAAAAATGCTACAGTGATACTAAACAATATCCTTATTCTTCAAACATCTATACACATTCACTATTTAACCACTTGCTTACTGGGCACTTAAACCCCCCTCCTGCCCAGACCAATTTTCAGCTTTCAGTGCTCTCATGCCGCGTACACACGATCACTTTTTGTGATGAAAAAAAAAAATCGACGTTTTCAAAAACGTCATTTAAAATGATGGTGTGTGGGCAAAACGTTGTTTTATGTCTTCAAAAAAACGACCAAAAAAAAATTTGAACATGCTTGAATTTTTTGTGTCGTTTTTCAAAACGTCGTTTTTGTGTCATAAAAAGTGATGGTGTGTGGGCAAAACGATGTTGAAAACGACGTTTTTAAACCTGCGCATGCTCAGAAGCAAGTTATGAGACGGAGCTTCAAGTGCCGTCGAACGTGGTGTACGTCACTGCGCTTTGCTAGAGCATTTTGGAAAAACGATGGTGTGTATGCAACGTCGTTTTGGAAAATGAAGTTTGAAAAACGTCGTTTTGTTTCGTCACATAAAACGTCGTTTTTTTTCATCACAAAAAGTGATCGTGTGTACACGGCATCACTCTTTGATTGACAATTGCGCGGTCATACAACACTGTGCTAAATGAACATTTTATATATTTTTTTTCCACAAATAGAGCTTTCATTTGGTGGTATTTGATCACCTCTGCGGTTTTTATTTTTTGTAAAAAAAAAGACAGAATAAAAAAAAAAAAATTTACAAAACCGTTTTATATTTTGTTATAAAATTTTGCAAAACGGGTAATTTTTCTCCTTCATTGATGTACGCCAGGGATATGCAATTAGCGGACCTCCAGATGTTGCAAAACTACAAGTCTCATCATGCCTCAGCCTCTGGGTTCATGCTTGTGGCTGTCAGAGTCTTGCTATGCCTCATGGGAATTGTAGTTCTGCAACAGCTGGAGGTCTGCTAATTGCATATCCCTGATGTACGCTGATGAGGCTGCACTGATGGGCACTGACAGATGCACTAATGGGCTTCACTGATGGGCACCGATAAGCAGCACTGGTGGGCACTGAGAGGCGTCACTGAGAGGCGGCATTGGTGGACACTGAGAGGTTGCACTAATAGGTGGCATTGATAGGTAGCACTGATAGGTGGCAGTGATGGGCACTGATCAGCACTGGTAGGCGAGACTGATATGCAGCACTGCTAGGTGGCACTGATGAGGCATTGACTGGCACCACTGGTGAGCATTGATAGGTGGCAGTGATGGGCACTGATAGGTGGTACTGATTGGCACTGACAGGTGGTCATTGTAGGCACGTGCCACTGCCAGGGGGTACTGGTGTGCGCTAATGAGGCTGATATGCCTTTTCCACTGGGGACCAATGTCCCCTATGCAGGAGCCGGTGAACAGCTTTTTTTTCTCTTCACGCTGTCAGCGCGAGGAGAAAAAAAAACGATTACTGAGCATTGTTTACATAACGTGATCAGCTGTCATTGGCTGACAGCTGGTCACGTGCTAAGGGGCCAGGACTGACCCCTTACTCGGATCTGTGATCACCTGAGTTTCAGTGACTCTGTGATCACCGCGCGCTGCGCATGCCCTGCAATTGAGGTCCACACTGTAGTCATCATTCAGCTATAGCGCGGGCCTCTACTGGTTAAAGGACCCTGTGCCTTTAAAGCAAGATATATAGCACAGCACTTCTGTAGTGTCATTTTTCCCCTCTCTATGCTGTAAAATATCTGGTTGTTCCTGCCTGTTTCTGTATCCCCCTATGTGTACTGACCACGGTGATCAAGTTTATGTGTCGCCGTCATTCTGCTGTGTGATCAGTCTCTCCCTCTTCCCCTCCCTCCCTGCCTGTCAGCTCAATATTTTGTGCTGTGAGAGAGGATCTGCTTCCCACCCCTCCCCTCCTGCAGCCATTCCTTGCGGCTGTAAAGTAACTCAGCATAATTAATGTTATAGCAAGCCATATTGTACAGTGTTTGATTTCTGTATAAGTTATGAAGCTCAAAACCTTAATTTCACAGTGCCACAGTGCGGTCACGTGACTTCTCAGCAGACGGACTCAGAAGGGAATCTCAGCCACTCCAACTGTAGTCCTTAGATTGGGGATGGAGAGTGGTGGGAGGTCACGTGACCGCATAGCAGTGCTTTGAAATAAGGTATTTAGCTGCATATTTAACCGCTTCCGGACCGCCCATCGCATATATATTGCAGCAGGGTGGCCCGGCTTTGCGCGAAATGATGAACCTGTATGTGATTTTATGTACACGATCTGGGCCACCGGATCCTCTCTTCCCGCTGTGATTGGACACAGCGGGAGCCAGACGTCGTTCCAAAGAAAGGCAGAACGGCAGTCTTCCTATGTAAACAAAGCAGATCGCCGTTCCGTGAGGGAGGAAAAGGGAGATCTGCAAAGAAAAAAGTGTCACTTTGCACTACAAGTACACTGGAAGTGCAGTCGCTGTAGATCCGAGGGGGACATGCAAGGAAAATAAAAAAATGCATTTTTGCTTGCACATGATTGGATGATAAAATCAGCAGAACTTCCCCTCAGATTTACAGGGACTGCACTTCCAGCACAGAGTTGAGTTGAGAGGTATCTTTATATGGCACGGTCTTACCCCAAAGAGTCCCAATGCGCTTGGGCAATTTAATCAGAATCCGACTAACCTACCAACTGATGTTGTGGTTGCAATTCGAACAAGCGACCCTTTTGCTACTAGGTGAAAGTGCTAACCAGTACACCACTGTAATGGTTAGCCTTTAGTAAATCAACCCCTTAGGCCTCGTACACACGAGGGGATATGTCCGCTGAAAACGGTCTGATGGACCGTTTCAGCAGACATCTCTGCTCGTGTGTATGGGCTAGCGGACAGATTTCTCCACCCGACAGATTTCAAAGCATGCTTTGAAATCTATCCGGTGGAAATCTGTCCGCCCGACATGTCTGCTGGTTAGTACACTTACCAGCAGACATGTCGTCCCCCACCGCCGCCGCCGAATGGATTCGGAAGTGTTTAACTTCCTGGTGCGGTGACGTGGCGGTGACGTGGCGGCGTCAACGTCACCGCCACGTCACCGCGCCGTCCGGCGGCGGGGAATTTGATCCGATGGTGTGTACACGCCATCGGATCAAACTCCCGATCGGACATATCCGATGGAAATGGTCCGCGGACCGTTTTCATCGGATATGTCCGATAGTGTGCCTTAGTGTCAGATTTGTCCACTGCAATGTCGCAGTCCTGCTAAAAATCGCTGATTGCCGCCATTAGTAAAGAAAAAAAATCCCTAAATCTATTCCATAGCTTGTAGACACTATGGGCCAGATTCTCGTAAGAGATACGATGGCGTAGCTCCATATACGCCGTTGTATCTCTGTTTTTTTAGCTGGGTATCTATGCGCCTGATTCTTCGAATCAGTTACGCATAGATTTGGCGTAGATCCGACTTGCATAAGTCACTTACACCGTCGGATCTAAGTTGCAATGTTACGCTGGCCTCTAGGTGTCGTTCCCGTAGATTTCTGCGTTGAATATGCAAATGAGCCTGATACGCAGATTCCCGAATGTATTTGCGCGCCGTCGTCGTAGTTTACGTTGTTTGCGTAAGCATAAGGTTACCCCTGCTATATGAGGGGTAACCTTGCGTAGGTCCGGCGTATGCCATGTTAAGTATGGATGTCGGGACAGCGCCATGTTTTTCCGTCGTTTACGTAACTCGTCGCGAATAGGACTGTGCGTTAATTACGTTCACGTTGAAACCAATGTATTTGCGGCGTACTATGGAGCATGCGCACTGGGCTACATTTACGGCGCTTAATTTAAATACAAGCCGCCCCCTTTGAATTACGCGGGGATACGCCGGGCCATTTACACTATGCCGCTGCAAATTACGGAGAAAATGCTTGGAGAATACAGCACTTTCTCCTGTAAGTTGTGGCGGCGTAGTGTAATTAGCATACGCTATGCTACGCCGCCAGGTATAAGAATCTGGCCCAATAACTTTTGCGCAAACCAATCAATATACACTTATTGGGATTGTTTTTTACCAAAAACATGTAGCAGAATACATATTGGCTTCAATTTTTTTTTTTTTTTTTTAAGTTTACAGGTTAAAGAAAACTCAATTTTTTAAATGTTTTTATTGGGTGTGTTTTTTAGAAAAAAGTAAAGAATATTATTTTTTTTGTTTATAGCGCAAAAAAAAAAAAACGCAGACGTGATCAAATACCACCAAAATAAATCTCTATCTGTGGGGAAAAAAGGACACCAATTTTGTTTGGGAGCCACTTCGCAGGATCGCGCAATTGTCAGTTAAAGTGACGTATTGCCGAATCACAAAAAGGGGCCTGATCTTTTAGCTACAAAATGGTCCGGGTCTTAAGTGGTTAATCACCCTATCATTTTTCTTTAAAATGTTTCTTTCAAGTTTTTTTTCTACATCTTTGTAACCTGTTCTGTGAGCTCCCAAACCTCTCCTTTTCACTTTCATTTCTGTTTGTTTGTAACAAGTTGCGGTCATGTGCATTGCTCTATGTACACTACACATCCTATAGTCTATCTCAGGAGTGAGCAAGAGAAGGTGGCTACATTCCTACATACAGAACAAATGTAGCCACCTCATTGGTGTGCACATTTTTTGACATTAGGGTGTGCACCCCACAGCACAAACATACACATGCGTGTATATCAGCAGAGCATTGGACGCCATTAGAAGAGCAAAGATTGGTGTCAGTAGGGCAGTGGATGGTGCCAGTACTTTTTTTATTATTTGTTATATTATTTTTTACAATATTTAAAAAAAAAATAATTTGGGGAGCACCGTTATGGGGCTTTAGTGAAATATCAAGGGTCTAAACAGACCCCTTATGTCTCACTTTTAAGACAGAGAAAAAAACTGAAGACAGAGATTCCCCAGTCCCCTTCTCTGCAGCCTACAGTAAATATACTTTAATATGCTTCAGGAATGAAGACAGGAGCGATTGGTACAGATCACTGACTGTGCTCATTCAGAAAAGGAAGGGGCAGGTGAATAAAATATTTACCAGCCCCTTCCCCACTCCTAGGAGGAGAGAAGGGAATCTGGCAGCACTGCAAAGGGAATTAGCGCTGCATGAGGTGATTAGGATGTTCCCAGGCACACCTGGCAACTAGATATGTGCATTCCCGTTCGTACTAATGTTATTTTCGTACGAAAATCTTCATTTTCGTACCCACGGGATAATGTGCACATACGAAAAAAATTAAAGCACCAAAATACAAAAACAACGGGATTACGAATGAGCCGCATAACGAACGACCGCAATTACGAACGAACGATCCGATGAAAATACGACAAAACGAAAACGGCAAAAGAACGAAAATGAAATCTATAACAAAAGATTTGCATTCTGTATTTTGTTGGAATCCTTTTTCTGTTCGTATTTTCAGTCGTATGTTCATTGTTCATATGACATCTATAACAAAAGATTTGCATGCTGTATTTTGAATTCCTTTTTTCTGTTCGTATTTTGCATTCAAAATACAGAATGCAAATCTTTTGTTATAGATGTCATATGAACATACGACTGAAAATAGCAAAAGAAAAGGGTTTCAAGATACAGAATGCAAATCTTTTGTTATAGGTGTCATATGAACATACGACTGAAAATACGAACAGAAAAAGGATTTTCGTAATTTTGTACTTTCGTAAATATATCGTGGGATTCGCGGCACTTTCAACACACGGCTCATCCATATTAACTATTGTTAAGCCCCATACACTTGGTCAGACTTTTTTAACAACAAACATAAAAACTATTGTTTTCCGTTCGTTCTCAGAAAATTTGTTTTTAAACTCCATCAGAAAAACATTTTTGGGTTCAAAAGTCTGGCCAACTGATCTCCCTTCAGATGAAAATCCACAGAAAAGTTTATTTGGCTTTACTGTACTACTCACTGTACTAGTGTACTCAGCACAAAAGAGAAGCTGCTTCACTAACTACACTCACTCACTGCCCATTCAAAAAAACGAAAATTACATCTATAACAAAAGATTTGCATTCTGTATTTTGAATCCAAAATACGAACAGAAAAAAGGAATTCAAAATACAGAATGCAAATCTTTTGCTATAGATGTCATATGAACATACGACTGAAAATACGAACAGAAAAAGGAATTCAAAATACAGAATGCAAATCATGGACGAAAATTCACAAAAATTATTGTCTAACAAGTAACGAACATGAATTAAACAGAATAACGAACCATCCCGCATGTACGAAAATAAAACAGTAACGAAAATACAAAACGATCGGAATCCGAAAAAATCGCGCCGTACGAAAAACGAATGGGAACGAACAGGAAAACGTGCGTCTTACGAAAAACGAACGGAAACGAACCTACGGAACGATACAAAACGGAACAAAGAAAAATAAAAAAAATTCTGGCAACCCCTGTGCGCACGCCTATGAGCCACCCTCTAACAGGAAGTCAGATCATAGCAGCGGGGGAAAAAACGTGGACATTTGGAGAAGGCTTAGAACAATAGAAAGGACTTTGAGTTTAGAATACATACTGGAATATTTCTTTAACCCCTTCATGCCGACCGTACGCAAATATGCGTCCTTCTATCGGCTTAAAGGGGCTGTGCTGGGGTTATTCATGCAGCTGGGGGACATGTATCAATGCAAAAAAAGTTTTAAAAAACTGCTATTTTTTCAGGAGCAGTGATTTTAATAATGCTTAAAGTGAAACAATAAAATTTAAATATTCCTTTAAATTTCGTACCTAGGGGGGTGTATAGTATGCCTGTAAAGTAGCGCTTGTTTCCTGTGCTTAGAACTGTCCCTGCACAAAATGTAATTTCTGAAGGAAAAAAGTCATTTAAAATCACTCACCTTAGGGCAGGGCTGCCCAACCTTTTGAAGAGCGAGGGCCACTTAAGCAACTAGGTAACTTAACCAGTCGTGGGCCGCGGGCCACAATGAGCAGAGCGGGCGGAAGACAGGTCACGGCTACTCTATAGGTCCTCCAGCACTGTAGAGGACGCATCGGCTTATGGGGCTCTACTCTGCAGCCTCTTTCTTCCTCTACCACCAGCTTCATTCACAACATTGATGATGCAGTATGGCAGGTCGACAACCTGCGATCTGGGCTTGCCAACCTGCCATTCCAGAGTAGGAGGTCGCGGGCCACATCAGAGGGCTCCGCGGGCCACATGTGGCCCCCGGGCCATTGGTTGGCCACCCCTGCCTTAGGGTCTGGTATGGACATTAAGGGGAACCCTGCGTCAAATAAAAAAAAAAATATGTGGGGTTCCCCCCAAATATCCATTCCTACCTCCGGAGACGCGGCCATAACGTTAGGAAAGGCTGCGGCTTCGGCCTAGCTCCGGAGCCTCGGCCATCTTGGTACACCCGGCGGTGGCCCTCCTCCTATGTTTACATCCACAGAGGAGGAGGAGCCGCACTCGTGGGACACACGCTGGAAGCGTCTGTACTACCTGACGGGGGTGTCTTGCCTGGGGGGGTGTCTTGCCTGGGAGGGGGGGGTCTCTTGCCTGAGGGGGGGGTCTCTTGCCTGAGGGGGGGTCTCTTGCCTGAGGGGGGGTGTCTGGCCTGAGGGGGGGTGTCTGGCCTGAGGGGGGGTGTCTGCAGTGATGCGTGTGTCTGCACCGAGGGGGTTCTATAGTTGGTGGGGGGGGGGGGGTGACACCATTTTTTTTCTGCCCTGGGTGACACCAACCCTAGTGAAGCCATTGCAGTGGGGGAAGGTTTGTGGATATTACAGTGGGGGGAGAATTTTTTTTTTGCCGATCCGAAAATGATCCGATCCGTGACTCCTGATCCGAGGAACGATCCGAACCGTGAGTTTTTTGATCCGTTGCACCCCTAGCTGTAACGAATCACAGCACAGTGATTGGACACAAGAGGCGGGATTTATGATTTCTCCAATTACAAAAGGGGGCGGGACTGTTCTCCTCCAGGCTTTCCCGGCCAGGACAAGTACTGTCAGTGAGTAAAGCAGTGATGTGGCGGTCTTTTTTGGGGACATCAGATTGACCCGGGGGGGGGGGGGGTGGCTGTGTCAGTTTCATTCCGGGACACTGTATTGTCCTGGCATAGAGGTACCTGGGACAGACCTGCAAAATGCGGGACTGTCCCGGGCAATCCGGGACAGGTGGTCACCCTATTCTCCCCCCGGCCAATCAGGAAGCGGTTCATGAGATCTGTCACCCGATTGGCCGTGAGGATATCTGATCGGATTGGCTGCCAGGAGCAGGAGGGAGGAGACACAGGGGAACCGAGAAGGCAGCAGCTCGCAGCCCTGAGAGAAGCTGCCACCGCCCACCTCCCGGAGCGCTGCCTGCGAGATTGGGTAGGTGCGGGGCCCCAGCTGATTGATCGACCAGTGTGGGGGGTGGATTGTTTGCCGCCCCCCCCCCCCCAAAAAAAAAAAAAAAACAGGAGGTGTGTTACTAGCCAGATCACCAGGTGAAAAACAGGAAAAAAAAATACAATAAAATGCAAATTAATGCAGTCATCGCATCTAATGGTTGATAATCTGCAATGTTTTACAACATGTATGGTTATGTGTTCAATACCACTTTAACCACTTCCCGACCGCTGAACGAGTTTATATGGCGGCACTTTGAAGGTGGATATCTGATCGGTAATGGCAGCAGCTGCTGCCACAACCGAGATATCCATCTTTAGTACCAGCGTTCCTGCAAAACATAACGGCGGTCTCCGCGGCGGATTCATGCGAGATCGCCGTTATCGACAGTGGGAGAGGGCCCCCCCTCCCGCCGCTCTCCCGTGCCCTCCGCCGCTTACCGGAGCCGTCGGTAGCGGCGGAGGCGATCGGGTCTGTTCGGCGGCTGACTGGGGATCCGAGTGAGGGAAAAATCGCTCCCACCCGTCCCCATAGCTCTGCTGGGCGGAAGTGACGTCAAAACGTCAGTCCCGCCCAGCGTCTTGTATTTTGAAAAAATGACAGTTTCAAATTTTATTTTTATTTTTTGCATTTTAGTCTAAATATGAGATCTGAGGTCTTTTTGACCCCAGATCTCATATTTAAGAGGGCCTGTCATGCTTTTTTCTATTACAAGGGATGTTTAAAAACTGTTTTAGTCTTGTAAACACCAAATCTGAAAAACACCCACGGTAAAGAAGTGGTTAATATCGCTAAAAGAAAATAATTTCTCAATTTATGAAACATAGTTGCAAAAAAAACTAGCGACCCTTTATTAATCTGCGCAATTCAGATCCCGATTGGAGAAAACAGACATCAACAGTGTATCAAAAACTCTATCTTTATCTCAGCCACTTGCCGCCAGATCACGTACATGTACTCGATTCACTGCAAGTGGTTATACTGGAGGTTATGGCTGTAGCTGTCAGCTGGAACCCCCAGTATTGTATTTTAGAGCGGGTGAAACTCTACACGGTAAAAGTAATCCTAGCGGCAATCAGTCGCTAGATTGCTTTTATAGGCGGTGGAAGGGGGTGTGTTCCTCTCTCCCCCTCCTTGGCGTTATGAGATGCTTTTAAGGGCAGAGACATTTACCAGACCCCAAATCTCTCCATAAAGAGTACCTATCATTGCTTATTGTTGTCACAAGGTATATTTAAATTCCTTGAGACTGCAATAAAAGTGATAAAAATATAAATAGATATTTAACCCCTTTCCATACCGGGCATTTTCACCCCCGTCCTGCCCAGACCAATTTTTAGTTTTCAGCGCTGTTGCACTTGACAATTGAATGACAATTGCACGGTCATGCAACACTGTACCCAAGTGAAATTTTTTTGTTTCCCCCCCCCCCCCACAAATAGAGCTTTCATTTGGTGGTATTTGATCATCTCTGCGGTTTTCATTGTGTGCGCTATAAACAAAAGAAGAACGACAATTTAAAAAAAAAACACAATATTTTTTACTTTTTGATTTAATAAATATCAAAAAAAAAATCTAATTTCCTCAGTTTAGACCGATATGTATTCTTCTACATATTTTTGGTAAAAAAAAAATCGCAATAAGCGTTTATTGATTGTTTTGCGCAAAAGTTATAGCGTCTATAAAATAGGGGATAGATTTATGGCATTTTTTTTGCTAGTTATGAGCGATGCTGCAGGGTGTGCGGGCGCGTGCGCCCCCCCTAGTGGCCGCAATGCAAAGAATGTCATATGACGTCCAGTCTGAGGGACAGACAGTTCCTGCCGACGTCATATTATTATGGCTTGGTAGGGAACTGGTTAAAGAAACAGTGTAGAAAACAAAAAAATGATATACATATATAATAGCAGAACGTCCCAGAGAGAGCCGGAAAAGTCCTGTTCGGGTTTTATACATCTCCCAGGCTCTTCTCATATCCATTCAGGGATCTCTGAGCAATGATCCAGTTCGGGTCTTGGTCCTCTTCCCCAGACTAATTTAAGCTCACCTGAGCTCTTGGCCTGGGGACCTCGGACAACTTCTGTCTAGGAGAGCAAAAAGTTGGCGAAAACGTATGTGGAAGCTGCCGAGCTGTAGGCTTTCTCAGCCTGGTAGTAAGGCCCCTTTTACACTGAGGAGTTTTTCAGGCGGTACATCGCTAAAAATAACGCCTAAATACGCCATAATTAATAAATAAAAATCCAGTGTTTTTTTTTTTTTAAATGTGATCACTTTTTTTGCTGTTACAAGGAATGTAAACATCCCCTGTGACAGAAATGGATGGAGACAGATACTCTTTGGAGGGATCGGAGGTCTAAAAGACCCAAAATCCCTCTTTTACACTTTAAAGTATTCAGATCGGCAAATACAGCGATTCTGATTCGGGTAAATTGGAAGTGACGTTGTGACTCACTGTGCCCACCAATTGCCGCCACTGTGCCCATCAAACGCAGCCACTGTGCCATCAATTGTTGCCACTGTGCTATGCCATCAAACGCAGCCACTGTGCCATCAAACGCAGCCACTGTGCTCTGCCATCAAACGCAGCCACTGTGCCATCAATTGTCGCCACTGTGCCATGCATCAATTGTCGCCACTGTGCCATGCCATTGTCGGCACTGTGCTCATCAATTGCTGCCACTGTGGCATGCCAAACGCAGCCACTGTGCCATCAAACGCAGCCACTGTGCTCTGCCATCAAACGCAGCCACTGTGCCATCAATTGTCGCCACTGTGCCATGCATCAATTTTCGCCACTGTGCCATGCCATTGTCGGCACTGTGCTCATCAATTGCTGCCACTGTGCCATGCCAAACGCAGCCACTGTGCCATCAATTGTCACCATTGTGCTATGCCATTGTCACCACTGTGCCAATCAATTGTCGCCACTGTGCCATGTCAAACGCAGCCACTGTGCCATCAATTGTCGCCACTGTGCCATGCATTAATTGTCGCCACTGTGCCATGCTATTGTCGGCACTGTGCTCATCAATTGCTGCCACTGTGCTATGCCAAACGCAGCCACTGTGCCATCAATTGTCGCCACTGTGCCATGCCATTGTCACCACTGTGCCCATCAATTGTCGCCACTGTGCCATGTCAAACGCAGTCACTGTGCCATCAATTGGCGACACTGTGCCATGCCATTGTCGCCACTGTGCCCATCAATTGCCACCACTGTGCCATGTCAAACGCAGCCACTGTGCCCATCAATTGTCGCCACTGTGCCATGTCAAACGCAGCCACTGTGCCATCAATTGGCGACACTGTGCCATGCCATTGTCGCCACTGTGCCCATCAATTGCCGCCAGTTTACCCCCCCGCCCCACCTGGCACTTAACTTTCTCGGTCAGCCATCCTCCTTCACGATCCCTCGAAGTAGACCCGCCCTCGATGTCGCTTCAGCCAATCAGGTTACCGGTAACCAGAACCGGTGAACCTGATTGGCTGAGACATCTGCAGTGTTAACCAGGGAGCGCACACCCCATGTGTCCCCTTGTTAACTATTTGGAAGCCGATTACAGCCCTTAAGCTGGCTCTGATATACACTTCCAAAGCCAACCAGCTGCCATTATTAATAGTGGGCAGCGGCGACAATACATAGATTCATGCAATGCATGAATCTGTGTATTGTATTCAGTGGCGGTGCTGGAGCAAGAAGGGGTGGCGCTCCTGCACCCCCTATGGACGCACCGCCACTGCTAGGCAGTATTCATAATCTGCCTAGTTCCTGGTTCTAGGTGGTTCAACTTCCTGTCCTAAAACCCCATGAAAATAATGACACTCATTTCCCAGGAGTCTCTGAGCAAAAATCACCCAGCATGCACCTCTCCCTGAAAACCAGGAAGAAAAAGGAACTGGGCTTCACATGCCCACACATATAATGGATACGGCCACAACATGAGCTGGAGGATAGAAGGCAAGTGTTTGCAATGATTTCTGGAATGATTGGGGAGCTATTAATATGCCTTAGGGACTATTTAATGTGATATATCTGTTGTTTGGAAAACAGCGAACCTTCACAATCACCATTGTCAGTACAAAAAACACTTGAAGTGGTTGTAAAGTCACTGAGCATAATTACTGGCGTCCCCTCTCTGTTATAGCATATTATGTTGCACAGTGTACATCAGGGGTGCCCAACCAGTGGCCCGGGGGAGCCCTCTGAAGTGGCATGCGACCTCCTGCTCTGGGATGGAATAGAATATTGTCAGTTTATTACTAAAATCACATTGTATATATGGGCATATATGTTTTGTGGTGGTTACTGGGCTGCTTTCAAACTGATTCACAAGTGCAGAGAAGCGCACCTGCGGGTTACCTGCACTGAGCCATAGACTTCTGTTATTACCTGCGGGTTTGGTGAGCTTCCTGAAAGTGCACCACACCTGACGGATATAATAGAAGTCTATGAAAAAGTACTAACCTGCAGAAAAGCCACAGTTGAGCTGTGCTGCACCCGTCATGTAAACAGTGCATCAGTGTGAAAGCAGCCTTAGGCCCCTTTGACATGGTCAGTTTGACCCAATTGGGCCCTCCATTCACCTCTAAGGAGTGGAACATATAAATGGACTTGTGTCCGTTTACAAACGCCTACCTCCAAGCCGAAAAAAAAAAAAAAGTAATGTGGGTAGAGCCGAGTGGGCTGCCATCCACCCTCTCCACCGATTGTGGCCCATGACCAAGTTGCTTAAGTGGCCCTTGCTCTTCAAAAGGTTGGGCACCCCTGGTGTACGTGTTTAACCACTTAAGACCCGGACCTTTAGGCAGGTAAAGGACCTGGTCATTTTTTACGATTCGGCACTGTGTCGCTTTAACTGACATTTGTGCGGTTGTGCGACGTGGCTCCCAAACAAAATTGGCGTCCTTTTTTCCCCACAAATAGAGCTTTCTTTTGGGGGTATTTGATCACCTCTGCGGTTTTTATTTTTTGCGCTATAAACAAAAATAGAGCGACAATTTTGAAAAAAATGCTATATTTTTTTTCTTTTTGCTAAAATAAATATCCCCCAAAAATATATAAAAAAAAAAAGTTTTCCTAAGTTAAGGCTGATACGTATTCTTCTACCTATTTTTGGTTAAAAAAAAATCGCAATAAGCTTTTATCGATTGGTTTGCGCAAAATGTATTTTATTTTTTTACTACTAATGGCGGCGATCAGCGATTTATTTATTTATTTATTTATTTTTTCATGACTGCAACATTATGGCGGACACTTCGGACAATTTTGACACATTTTTGGGACCATTGTCATTTTCACAGCAAAAAATGCATTAAAAATGCATCGTTTACTGTGAAAATGACAATTGCAGATTGGGAGTTAACCCCTTCAGCGCCCCCTAGTGATTAAGTGTGACCTCATCTGTGTTTCTAACTGTAGGGGGGTGTGACGTCATTGATTGTGTTCCCTATATCAGGGAACACACGATCAATGACAGCGCCACAGTGAAGAACGGGGAAGCCGTGTTTACACACACCTCTCCCCGGACTCCAGCGGCGATTGGGTCCGCAGGTCCCACGGTCACGGAGCTTCGGACCGGGTCGCGGGCGCGTGCCTGCGACCCACGACTGGGCACTTGAAGAGGATGTACAGGTACGTGCATGTGCCCAGCCGTGCCATTCTGCCGACGTAAATCTGCAGGAGGCGGTCCTTAAGTGGTTAAAATTATGCAGCTAAATACCTTATTTCAGAGCGTCGCTGTGCAGTCACGTTGCAAACAAAAGCCTGGGGAATGCCCAGGAAAAACCAAGCCTACTTACCAACCAGCTCGCAGACAACCAATTAATCTGTCTAACAGTATGCGTTTAAAAACAGGGGTTTGGTCTGCATGCATTTGCAAACGCATGTGTGAGCCACATCACGGCACACTGGAGTCTGTGGTCCTATCACTAAACTATGATTATCCCTACAATGGAGGCACATGTATTCTGATGGATAGATGAAGACAGGTGGACTGAAGGGGATCCCACCAGTCACGATCTGAGGACTACAGTGGGAGGGGCTGAGATTTCTCTCTGATGTCAGCGAGGAGAAGAGCAACGAGTCATGTATTAAACTCAAAAGCAAGTATTTATTATATTGCATCTTACAAATTCTTATATGTGATGGCTGCATTAGTGTCTTTTTTATTTTTTTTATTTTTTAATGATTTTTTTCTTCTATTTTCATTGGCTGATCCAGCCAGCAAGTCTGTTGATTCTTACAAGCTCAAAGGGGTTGTAAACCTCTGTGTTTTTTCACCTTAACCGCTTAACGACCGCCTCATGTCCACAGAATGGCACGTACAGGCAGATGCTGCAAACTGAACCGGGAGGGTTAGGCTTATCCCTAATATCCATCGGACCCCCGCAGGTCGGGGGTCCAATTAGGGTTGCCACCTGTCCAGGATTCACCCGGACAGTTCGGTAAGCCTCTGGGAGCGATCCGGGATGGGGGGTGGCTGTTCATTTCTGTCCGCCCCCTCGTGATCGCTCCCAGCGAATCCGCTTTCCCGCCCTCTGCCTGTGTAATGTAAACACAGGCAGAGGAAGTGATGTCACCTTTCCTCTCGGCTGTATTTTTGTTCTGGCGAGAGGAGAGGAGACATCACAAGTGAGTTGCACAACACTGACACCACACACATAGGCACACTTAACCCCTTCAGATCACCCCCCTGTCACAGTGTCACTAATAGCAGTGATCATATATTTACTGATCACTGCTATTAGTGTCAGTGTGACAGTTAGTGTGACAGGCAGTTAGTATTAGGTCCAGGTTAGCCCCTGTGCCCCCCCAGTAAAGGTTTAACCCCTTAATCACTGCCCTAGTTAACCCTTTCACCCCCTATTGCCAGTGTCACTAAGCGATCGGCTTTCTGATCGCTGTATTAGTGTCACTGTTGCCGCTAGGTAGCAAATTTTTTTTGATATTGCGTTTTGTTTTGTTTTTAGTAAAGACATGTGGCTGAATACATTTTGGCTTAAATGTTTGACTAAAATTTAGTTTATTCGATTTTTTTTCTTATAACAAAAAGTAGAAAATATCTTTTTTTTTCAAAATTTTCGGTCTTTTTCCGTTTATATCACAAAAAATAAAAATCGCAGAGGCAATCAAATACCATCAAAAGAAAGCTCTATTTGTGGGAAGAAAAGGAAGCATATTTTGTTTCGGTACAACATTGCATGACCGCGCAATTGCCAGGTAAAGCAGCACAGTGCCAAATTGTAAAAACCCCTTTGGGCATTTAGCAGCATATTGGTCCGGGGCTTAAGTGGTTAAAGGGGTTGTAAAGGAATTTTTTATTTTTTTTCCCCAAATAGCTTTCTTTACCTTAGTGCAGTCCTCCCTTCACTTGCCTCATCCTTCCATTTTGCTTTTAAATGTCCTTATTTCTTCTGAGAAATCTTCACTTCCTGTTCTTCTGTCTGTAACTCCACACAGTAATGTGAGGCTTTCTCCTTGGTGTGCAGAAAGCCTCTCGAGGGGGGAGGGGGCGAGCAGGCAAGTCAGGACACTCTATACTTTGCAGAGAGAGAAAGGAGCTATGTGTTAGTGGGCGTCCTGACACTCCTGCTCGCCCCCTCAAGAGGCTTTCTCCACACCAGGGAAAAAGCCCTGCATTACTGTGTGGAGTTACAGACAGAAGAACAGGAAGTGAGGGTTTCTCAGAAGTAATAAAGACATTTAAAAGCAAAATGGAAGGATGAGGTAAGTGGAGGAGGACTGCACTAAGGTAAAGGAAGCTATTTAGGGAAAAAAACTTTTAAAGGACTTGTAAAGGGGGGAAAAAACATACATGTTATACTTACCTCCACTGTGCAGCTTGTTTTGCACAGAGTGGCCCCGATCCACATCTTCTGGGGTCCTACGGCGGCTGTGTCTGGTCCTCCCCGCAAGAACTCCACACATTTATGTGAGCTCCGTTGCATTGTGTGGAGTCCTTATGCCTGGATCTCCTTCAAATTGTCGCCCAGGTACCGACTGATGGGGGTCAAACCCTCAGTGTCCGGCTACCTCGATCCCCGGTGATTTGTCGAGGCCCTTTTGAATCGCCAGCCTCTCATTGGCGCTCCTCAGACGGACTCCCCACCGAACAGCAGTACAGCTTGGCATCCTGAAAGGTGGGAAACCAGTCACTCACTGGGTCCCTGTCGCTGCTCAGATGTTCCAGGCCAGCATGGCCCCGGAGCCAGGAACACCGCATGGCACGCACGCCCTGGCCAGGTAGGCCATAACGCCGGGGCGCCGTGTTGTGGCCACCCTAAAGGTGGGTGCCACACTGGACGAAGAAGACCCAGAACTAATGGCGTCTGCCTCAAATACCCCTCCCCAGCATGCACAGCGAGGCTCAACCCTCCTGATTGGCTGCTGGGGAAAAGCACCCAAACCTTGACTCCACTACTGCCACCTACTGCACAGGGGTGGGAAAGACACCCCAGTACAACAGAATGAGCCAACAGCACAGCCAAACTGAGACAGAGACCCTGTTTTGCACATAACAATTTGGATCAGAGTTTAACTACCTTCTGATCTTCCTCTAAATTTAAATGGCACCGGTACTTAAAGTAACCAGGCGCTACATGTTTAACACTTTTTATTTATTTTTTTGCCCCTCTGCTCAAGTGATTATTTATTTGTTTATTGTTTTTTGCCTCTAAACGCCTGTGCATGGATACATAGGCTAACAGCGGGAAGAAAAAGTTGCCTGCCTAAAACGGGCGTTTCTGAGATCTAACAGCCAGGAAATAAATACACCGCTCAAAAAAATGAAAGGAACACTTTGAAAACACATCAGATCTCAATGGGGAAAAATATCATACTGGATATTAGGGATAAGCCTAAACCCTCCCGGTTCAGTTTGCAGCAAAACATGCGAAAGGCAAAAATTTGCGAACACCGTTAAAGTCTTTGGGACACGAACTTGAAAAATCAAAAGTGCTAATTTTAACAGCTAATATGCAAGTTATTGCCATAAAAAGTGTTTGAGGACCCGGGTCCTGCCCCAGGGGACATGTATCAATGCAAAGAAAGTTTTTAAAATGGACATGATTTAATAATGCTTAAAGTAAAACAATAAAAACAAAACCTTCCTTTAAATATTGTGCCTGGGGGGTCCCCTTAGTCTGCCTGTAAAGTAACGCCTCTTTTCCATCTTTATAACAGTACTGCAGCAAAATTACATTTCTAAAGGAAAACATCTCATTTTAAAATTGCTTGCGGCTGTAATGTATTGTCGGTCCCCAGATCCCCCCCCCCCCCCCCCAATGTGAATGGGTAGGGCTACCTATTCACCAAAAAAGTAAAAACTACATGACGTCAGAAGCTATCACTGCCACGCTATTTAAAAAAAGAATAAAATTGGTTCCCCTTAAAATCCATACCAGACCTGAAGGGCCGATAACCCAATTTTCAGCTCATAATTTTTGGCGATATATTGGTGCGTCCGTATTGTAAACAATTTTTTTTTCCCAGTGAAGTGACTGGCCTTAGTTGATACACATAGATTAAAACAAATCCTACACAAGTTGTACCTGTTTATCTGCAGAATTCTCTTCTCTACATCAGTTCAAAGTCCAGAATTGTATAAAGCTTGTCCCTCGCCTGCGCTCCTGGTCCCTTTTTTCCTGTTCAGTGCACCCATGGGAAGATGCTTCCCATGAGGGGCACTTTTGTGTACTCACTCCTGAACCCCGCTCCTGTGTCCATTGACACAGAGGGCGAAACTCGGCCCCGCCCCCCGTTCCCTTGTCACTGGCTTTGATTGACAGCACTGGGAGCCACTGGCTCCATGTGCCTTAGCAAAGTCGGCGAGACCCAGAAGTGAGGGGAGAGAAAAGCTGCAGATGTGCATGGCAGTGGATCGAATTAGGGCTCAGGTAAGTAGGGGGGAGGGGGCATGTGATGCCTAAACTTCCTTTTTTTTTTTTTATTTAATTTTTTTATCATAGTGATAGAAAAAGGCTTTTTTTTTCTATAAAAATAACAAACATGTTATACTTACCACCTCTGTTGCAGTGGATGTGCACAGAGCAGCCCAGATCCTCCTGTTCTCGGGTCCCTCTTCTGTGATCCTGCCCCCCCCTCCTTGACACACCCCTTCCTACAACACACAGGAACAGAGCTGAGGCTGTCATTTACAGACTGTGTGCTGGAGGTCCCTCCCCTGTCAACCCTTTTTTTTTTTTGTGTCAGGAAAACTTGTCAGAAGTGACTCATGGCAGATAGCAGAGGAATGAGGCTTTGGACAGAAATTACACTTGGTGCTCTGGATTGAGACAAGTGCACACTATGGAGGGATATGCTTTGTTCATATTTCATGTCTGAACTTTACAACCACTTTAAAAAGTTATACCTGTCATGTTATATCTTAAAGTATTTTTCAGTCTCTACGTGAATTAATTTATAAAATGTAAGTGTAGATCTAGGTTTAGTAGATTTTGATCGTCAGAGAATAAAAGGGGACTCATTAACCACTTCCTTACTGGGTACGTATACCCCCTTCCTGACCAGGTGAAATTTCAGCTTCTGGCACTGCGTCGCTTTAACTGACAATTGCGCGGTCGTGCGACGTGGCTCCCAAACAAAATTTACGTCCTTTTTTTCCTACAAATAGAACTTTCTTTTGTTGGTATTTGATCACCTCTGCGGGTTTTTATTTTTTGCGCTATAAACAAAAATAGAGCGACAAGTTTGAAAAAAAGAAAACATTTTTTACTTTTTGTTATAATAAATAGCCCAATTATTAAAAATAAAAAAAAAAAAATTCTCTAGGTCTAGGCGATACGTATTCTTCTACATATTTTTTGAAAAAAAAAACGCAATATGCGTCTGGTTTACGCAAAAGTTATTGCGCTTACAAAATAGGGGTCAGAATTATTATTATTTTTTATTTTTTTTACTACTAATGGCGGCGATCAGCGTTTTTTTCTGTGACTGCAACATTATGGCGGACACATCCGACACTTTTGACACATTTTTGGCGCCATTCACATTTATACAGCGATCAGTGCTATAAATATGCACTAATTACTGTATAAATGTGACTGGCATTGAAGGTGTTAACACTAAGGGGTGAGGAAGGGGTTAAAACGTGTACCCTGAATTGTGTTCTAACTGTAGGGGGAGGAGGGTGACTGGGGGAGGTGACCGATCTGTGTCCCTATGTACAAGGGACACGGATCGGTCTCCTCTCTCCCCTGACAGGACATGGATCTGTGTGTCTTGTCCCTGTAGCCGCACACGCGCGCCCTTCAGTGGCCTGGAGGAGCGGAGGCCGTAAAAACACGACCACTTAGAGAAGTAGAACCACCCTGCGGCCGTACAAAGTTGTATGGCTGTCGGTAGTGGTTAAAAGGTGTTTCTTACAATACTCCTTTAGAGTCCTACACTTATCTATTTGTTCTCAGAACTGCATGGGGCTAGATTGATGCAGAATATAATACACACAGTCAGGCGCGAACTGACAACTCATGGGGCCCCCGATCAATAGGAGAATATGGGGCCCCCGGGTGATAGATTATGCGGCCACACACATACAGTATACATACACACAGAATACTAGGGCTGCTACTCATAAAAATGTTTATGTTCGATCAATTAATCGACTAATTTAGATTAATTAAAACGCATATATATTTTTCGGATCACCACCATATATAATCCCCACTGTAATATCCACAGCCATCTCCCCCACTGTAATATCCACAGCCATCTCCCCCCACTGTAATATCCACAGCCATCTCCCCCCCCCCACTGTAATATCCACAGCCATCTCCCCCCCCCACTGTAATATCCACAGCCATCTCCCCCCCCCACTGTAATATCCACAGCCATCTCCCCCCCCCACTGTAATATCCACAGCCATCTCCCCCCCACTGTAATATCCACAGACCTCTCCCCCCACTGTAATATCCACAGACATCTCCCCCCCCCCACTGTAATATCCACAGACATCTCCCCCCCCCCACTGTAATATCCACAGACATCTCCCCCCCCCCCCACTGTAATATCCACAGACATCTCCCCCCCCCCCACTGTAATATCCACAGACATCTCCCCCCCCCCCACTGTAATATCCACAGACATCTCCCCCCCCCACTGTAATATCCACAGACCTCTCTCTCCCCCCACTGTAATATCCACAGACCTCTCTCTCCCCCCACTGTAATATCCACAGACCTCTCTCCCCCCCACTGTAATATCCACAGACCTCTCTCTCCCCCCACTGTAATATCCACAGACCTCTCTCTCCCCCCACTGTAATATCCACAGACCTCTCTCTCCCCCCCCACTGTAATATCCACAGACCTCTCTCTCCCCCCACTGTAATATCCACAGACCTCTCTCTCCCCCCACTGTAATATCCACAGACCTCTCTCTCCCCCCACTGTAATATCCACAGACCTCTCTCTCCCCCCACTGTAATATCCACAGACCTCTCTCTTCCCCCACTGTAATATCCACAGACCTCTCTCTTCCCCCCACTGTAATATCCACAGACCTCTCTCTCCCCCCACTGTAATATCCACAGACCTCTCTCTTCCCCCACTGTAATATCCACAGACCTCTCTCTCCCCCCACTGTAATATCCACAGACCTCTCTCTCCCCCCACTGTAATATCCACAGACCTCTCTCTCCCCCCACTGTAATATCCACAGACCTCTCTCTCCCCCCACTGTAATATCCACAGACCTCTCTCTCCCCCCACTGTAATATCCACAGACCTCTCTCTCCCCCCACTGTAATATCCACAGACCTCTTCTCCCCCCCCCCCCCACTGTAATATCCACAGACCTCTTCTCCTCCCCCCCCCCACTGTAATATCCACAGCCCTCTTCTCCCCCCCCCCCCACTGTAATATCCACAGCCCTCTTCTCCCCCCCCCCACTGTAATATCCACAGCCCTCTTCCCCCCCCCCCACTGTAATATCCACAGCCCTCTTCCCCCCCCCCCCCCACTGTAATATCCACAGCCCTCTTCCCCCCCCCCCACTGTAATATCCACAGCCCTCTTCCCCCCCCCCCCACTGTAATATCCACAGACATCTCTCCCCCCCCCCCCCACTGTAATATCCACAGACATCTCTCCCCCCACTGTAATATCCACACGTATCTCCCCCCACTGTAAAATCCACAGACCTTTCTCCCCACTGTATAGGAAGATTAGTGCTTGCTTATCGAAGAAGTCGGCCGAACACGAGCAGTTGAGGGAGCTAGGCCAAAGCCGCGGCCTTCCTATGGCCGAGGCAGCAGCGGAGCTTTGCGGATCACGTGGTTTGCCGATCCGCATATGGTGACCCGTTCGGATCACGCATCCTTTACGATCCGTTGCACCACTAGTATAGTACCAATTAAAAAAATTGTGATTAATAGAGGAATTAATCTTTAATTTCCACAGCCCTACAGAATACACATACACACACTGAAGAGGTACTGGAGAGGCGGGACAGCTATAATCTTGGGGTTTTTACATACTGTCCCTGGTTTTACGGAGGCTGGCAACCCTGATGGGGGGGCCCCTAGTGGCATGGGGCCCCCGCACAGTGCCGGAGTACCCGAATGGTCAGTCCGCCCCTGCACGCAGTATTGTATGTATCCTGGAGTCGATTGCGTTGCCCCCTGTTTGTGTGGCAGGGAAGAGGGGGGTTACCATTCAAACTGACGGCGAGTTCACGTTGCATCTTTCAGCCCTTTGTGGCCAATAGAAAACTGCATACTCAATTGAGGAAATTCCAAGCAAATTGATTTGACTTTATAGAGCGAACAGGAGATGTGCATACTGCAATAAAAGCCTCAGACGCTTGCTGAATGGTAAAGGTGCCCAATCATTGTCTTTGTGGATGGAATGTAATGAAGAGGAGGCACAATTACTATGCTGTTGTGTTATAGATATTTCCATTATGTTCTACTTACAATGAGAAGCATAGTAGCTTGTCGCATAGTGCTAGCCATGTTTCGCTGAAAACGCTTCTCAATGAATACTTCAAGGGTGCATGCCTGCCAAAAATGTGTCAGAATCCTAAGCCTTATTTGTGAAGTCTACTGTATATAAGTGGACAGAAAAATACAGATATACTTCCAGACTCAATAGATATATCCTTGTTGTTTTATTCTCCATGACTGTAACAAGTTCAAGTAATCTGTGTGATAACTGGGGATTGATGGACACATTGAAGTGGAAAAGATTGACTTTGTTAGCAGTTGGTAGTAACTGCAAGAAAGTTCCACATGTCTGTGGTCTGTATTGTGGCTGACTGGATCAGCCTTCATCAACAAGGATTCCTCCAGAGTTAGGGTTACAACCATAGTCAACCAGAGATAGGATTCTAACCAGAGTTACTCCTG
This sequence comes from Rana kukunoris, assembly GCA_029574335.1. NCBI lineage: Eukaryota > Metazoa > Chordata > Amphibia > Anura > Ranidae > Rana > Rana kukunoris. The sequence goes on from CM056051.1 coordinate 23,795,449, forward strand.
AGTTAGGGGTTCCAGCTGGGGTCAACTGGCATTCGCCAAGTTGGGTTCAACTAGGATTGTTCCAGTGCTAGGGGTTCCAAACGGCGTCAACCAGGTTTCTTTCAGAGCTTAGGGGTTCTAGCCAGGGTTCCTTCGGAACTAGGGGTTTCTAACCTGGGTCAACCAGGTTTCTTCCAGAACTAGGACTTTTAACCATGGTGAGCCAGGTTTCTTCCAGAGCTACACGATCAAACCATGGTCAATGGTCAACAAGGTTTTCTTTAAAAACTAGGGGTTCCAGCCAGGGTCGTTGGAGTTCACTGCTCTAAGGAAATTACCTCTCTTGGGATCAGCTGTCTCCACAATCAAGATGGGTGCCAGTGTTCTGACGAGAAAGGCCCCCCTACAAATAATGCCCCCCCTGTACAGCGCAGGCGCAGAGCTTGCGCAGTACGGAGCATAACGAAGCTGCCGAAAGGGCCTCTCCCCACAACCCTGGCCCGGTGAATGTTGGGGTCTGCTGGTGGGGGGCTTACTGGGATCTGGAAGTACATAATACCTTCTTTATGAGAACAAGGGCCTCTTTCCCACAACGCCCTTTTTTTTTTATATATAAAAAAAAAAATTTAATATATTTTTATTTCATTTTTTATTAAATGGCCAATTTTTTTATATATATATATTTTTTATAATATTTTTTTTTTTTACATATATATTGTTATTAAAGGGGGCCCCATGCGTCAAACCCCCCTTTTTTTTTTTTTTTTTATAAATGTTTATTTTTTTTTATTGTTTATTAAAGGGCCCAGAGGTCCCCAGGACCCTGGAAGGCAACCCCCTTTTGTTATATAAAGGTTTATTTAATATATATATATATATATATATATATATATACAGGATTTATATAGCGCCAACAGTTTACGCAGCGCTTTACATCAGGGAAGACAGTACATTCACAATACAAATCAAAACAGGAGGGATCAGAGGGCCCTGCTCGTAAGAGCTTACAATCTAGAAGGGAGGGTCAAGTGGAACAAAGGGTAGTTATCTGTGGGGGATGGTCAGATGGACTCAAATGAAAAGTGCAGTTGCTAGGTGTGGGAAGGGTAGGCTTCTCTGAAGAGGAGGGTTTTCAGGGATCCTCTAAAAGCTAATAGGGAGGGAGATAGACGGATAGATTGGGGTAAGGAGTTCCATAGGCTTGGAAAGGCTCTGGAAAAGTCCTGGAGACGAGCATGGGAGCAGGTGATGAGAGAGCTAGAGAGTAGGAGGTCTTGAGAAGAACGAAAAGAGCGATTAGGTAGGTATTTAGAGACTAGGTCATTGATGTAGCTGTGGGCAGAGTTGTGGATGGCTTTGTAGGTTGGTGGGACATTTGGTGGGACTGTAGCTACATACAACCGTTCTGGAAAGCCGTTCATGATTTAATCTCTCACATCACAACTTTTGTCCCTAATTTTACAGCAGTATATATATATATATATATATATATATATATATATATATAGGCCCAGAGGTCCCCAGGGCCCCGGATGGCTACCCCATCTTTTTTTCTTTATTTCTTCTTTTTTATGTAAAGGCCCCCCTCTTCTCATTTCGCGGCAGCCCCCCCCAATTCTCTGCTCCGGAGGGCCCATGACTGAAGCTTTGTAGTGTAGGGGGCCCCATAATTCCTGATGGCGGCCCTGCTTAAGGGGATATGGAAGTACATAGTACCTGTACTCATTCACAAAAGAAAAAAGTTGTAAACATTTGACAAATCCTAAAAATAAAAATCCCCCAAAGATATATGTGGTCAAAGACGTCAACCGGTATAGCCTGATTGTACAGGTCGTGTCTTGGCAATTACTTTTTTCTTTTGGTGGATCTCTAGTCCATGATTGACCTGGATCTGTAATGTTGGATGACGTGATTAACCACTTGACCTCTGGAGGATTGTATGCCCTTCACGACCAGTAATCTGTATGTGTGATGACTAGGGATTGATGGAATCTCCAAACACTAAAGTGGAGAAGATTGACTTTGAAAGTACTTGGGCTTCCACACTGGGGAGGCATGAGAGGCACTTTTCAGGAGCTTTAGCCCTGGTTCACACTGATGCTACTTTGAAATCGTGCTACTTTACTTGAAGTAGCAAGGTCAGTGCGATTTCAGGTGCTACTTGATAGACATTTGTGTGGCTTCATACACAGATGTCTATAGAAATCGCACCTGAAATCGGCAAAAGTAGTGCAGGAACTACTTTTGCAAATAGGTGAGGCGCCGCAAAATCAGTGTCGCACCGGTTGGAAAAGTGCCATTGCCGCCAATAGGCTGCGACTTGTCATGCAATTTGATCTCTCAAATCGCATGACAAATCGCTCCAATGTGAACCTAGGCTTAATGATGCTTTTGTTAGTGCTAAAATGCCTGAACAATGCTTCAGTGGGAAAGTACCCTAAAACGTCACATTTTGTAACATGCATGATACTGTTGCAGCAGTCCTTGCTCCAATGCTGTGCCAGGCTCCGCCCAGCCAGCTACGTCAATAATTTTTCAGAGTTCTGTGATTGGGAAACTACAAGTCCCAACAGCCTTTGCGGCTGGTAGCTTGTAGTTCTTGATGAACTACCAGGGCTTGTTGAGCTTCCTGTCAGTGTGTACCCGCCTGTCCATATGAGCAGACCGTTACACTGACAGCCTGCAGGAGCCTCACATTGCATCATGGGTGCAATGCTTTGCAAGCTAGTTTAAAAAAAAAAATGACAAATGCAATTTTTCTTTTTACCTGCAAAAAATATGTGCATTTATCTTTTATTTTTTTACAAAGGTGAATTTGTCCTTTAAAGTGATACTAAGTAATATTGTTATTCTTCAAAAGTAATCCATACACATCCGCTACTTAAAGTGGAGGTCTGCCCTACCGCTGCAAAAATTAAAAGCCAGCAGCTACACATACTGCAGCTGCTGACTTTTAATAATAGGACACTTAGCAGCGGCGGTTCGTCCGTAGAGGGCGCTGGCTCGCCGCCCCCTCTGGCTCTCGCACGCCACTGTAATAACATACATTCATGCATTGCATGAATGTATGTTATTGTTGCCAGCTGCCGCTGGTCTATTCAGGTACCGGAACTTGAGTGCCGACCACCTGAATAACGGCAGCTGGTTGGCTTTGCGGAAGTGCCTATCAGAACCAGCGGCTCTGATAGGCTTTCCGAGTACAGCCCTAGTCTCCCGGATGCTTATCCTCGGAACGTACAAGGGGGGGGGGGGCGTTCCTTGGATAAGACTGACGGCCCTCTCAGCCAATCAGGTTCACCGATTCTGGTTATCGGTAACCTGATTGGCTGAAGCATCACCAAGGTGGGAGAAGACATCGAGGGACGTGGAAGGAGAAAGGTAAGTGCATTTTCCAGGGCACAGAGGCGACAAAGGGCACAGTGGCGACAATTAAAGGGCACAGTGGCTGCGTTTGATGGCATGGCACAGTGGCTGCGTTTGATGGCATGGCACAGTGGCTGCGTTTGATGGCATGGCACAGTGGCTGCATTTGATGGCATGGCACAGTGGTGCAAATTGATGGCACAGTGGCTGCGTTTTTTGGCATGGCACAGTGGTGACAATTGATGGCACAGTGGCTGTATTTAATGGGCACAGTGAGGCTGCAATTTTTTTCTTTTGCGCCCCCCCAAAAAATTTTGAGCACCAGCCGCCACTGATACTTGCCTGTCCTGGAGTACAGCGATGTCAGCAATGCAGCTAATGTTTCCATCAGCTGTTGGATGCACTGCACCCGGGTGTCACTCTTCAGAGGGTTGTCATAGGGTGACCACATTTCCAAAACTACCATTCAGGTACACCCTCCCTTCCCAAAAATCAGCTTGTGCTGTAACAAATCACAGCACAGTGATTGGACACAAGAGGTGGGATTTATGATTTCTCCAATCACAAGCAGGGGGCGGGATTGTACTCCTCCATGCATTTCCGGCCAGGGCAAGAACTGTCAGTGAGTAAAGTGGTGAGGTGGTGGCCTTTTTTGGGGGCATCAGATTGGCCCGGGGGGCGGCTGTGTCAGTTTCATTCCAGGACACTGTATTGTTCTGGAATGAATGTGCCCGGGACAGACCTGCAAAATGCGGGACTGTCCCAGGAAATCAGGGACACATGGTCACCCTAGGTTGTTGCCAGGGGTGGACTAACCATTTGAGCACTCAGGTACTGCCTGAGGGCCTAGGGACAGTAAGGGGCCCCATGAGGTGCCACACATGTCATACAGCAGCATATTTAGGTCTCAATATTGTTTCCGCCTGAAACCTGGATACAATATTCAGACAGGAATGTGGCTTAGAGCAGAGCCTGGCGGGAGGGTGAGATGAGCCTGGGTGGGGGTGTTGTCGGATCCGCACCAGGTGACACAAACCCTAGTGATGCCACCAGTGGCAGTGACAGGGTGTTTTCTTTAAACCACCTGATTGGAGCTATAAGCTTCAAAATGGGGTGGGCTAATGGCACAGAGCCCCAGGAGCCTCCAGTTGCCCCAGGATCCCACCCAGGTGTTACAACACCGAATGAATATTAGCGAATGAAACACTGGTCCTCAATCTGGCCAATCAGAAGAAGGTTTGAGACCTGTTTTCTGAAGCCGCCGGTGAAGCCTAAAAGAAGCGCTGCCCACCATTGATGGGGTAAGTGCATCAGTCCCACCAGACCTACCGCAGACCGACCAACTGGGGTATTATTGTTTGCCGCCCCCAAAAAAAAATTACCAATGGATGCCACTGGTAAAACTGGAGCACTCAGAATCTGGTGCAGCTGTGCCTGGTAGCCAATCTTCTTAAGCCTTAATTACTCGGTCATACAACATTGTTGTGAAGTATCGCAGCACTGGAAACCAAAACATGTTCTAGTGATGAACGGGGAATACTCAGATGGTTATTTTTGTTTTTTTTGTATGACTTTTATAGCTACATTTAACCTTCGTATTATTTTCCCAACATTAATTTAATACTATAAAAGTACTATAGTATTCCTGTCAGTATTGTACTACTATGGGAGTAGTATTGCATTGTTGTCAGTATTTTATTTATATATGAGTAGTTTGAATTGTAATGTAATATAGTATTCCTGCGAGTATTACAAAGTACAGTATATTCCTAAAGAACGAATATAGCATGCCTGTGAGTTTTTTATAGGTTTATATAACTATAGAAGTAGCATAATCTTCCTGTCAGTAAGTATTACTGTATATTATCAGTGGTATAGTAATCCTGCCAGTATTACAATGTATATTCCTATAGAAGTGTATGGTATTCCTCTCAGTATTATGTTACTATAGAAGTATTATAGTATTCCTGTCAGTATAAAGCAGAATTTTTTAGCTGCTACAAATACTGAGCCATGACTAAGCACTGATTGTAAGTGCGAAACGCGTCGGCCATACTGTATTTTGTTGGTTGCAGTGACTGTGTGTACAGTTGAAACATAAAAGACAACTTATTTTAAGTGATTTCGGAGTGTGGCTGTCCAGTTTCCGTCCTTCAATTTGCTATCATTAGCATTGCCAGCACCTTGGTGGTTCAACAACCCTTGATTGCACACGGGGCTCACCTGGAGCGGTGAGAAATTTGTCTGTACAAATACTGCAGCTGCTGACTATTAAAATATGGACACTTGCCTGTCCAGGGCGCCTGCGATGTCGACACTCAAAGCCAATCTATCTCTCAGCTCTTGTGTGCTGCTGCCGCCGCCAGCCATCTTCGTTAAGGGAATCAGGATCGTTGCGGCTTCACTTCCTGGTACCCTACTGCACATGCGCGACTCGTGCTGCACATTCCCACTGGTCCCTGCTGTCTTCTGGGACTTGTGTGTCTCCCAGAAGACAGCGGGGAGGGATGAAGGAAGTGGCGTAGTGGTGGGTAGCTTGTGTATTTATGCCTGGAAAAGTGGGAGCAAATACTTGTATTACACGGGTATCTGCTCCCCCCCCCCCCCTGAAAGGTGCCAAATGTGACACCGGAGAGGGGGGTTCCGAAAAGTGGAAGTTCAATTTTTGGGTGGAACCTCGCTTTAATATTCTTATAGAAGTAATATAGTATTCCTGTCAGTATTATATTAGCAGTGGTCATAGGCGTGCGCAAGGGGTTTGCCAGGTGTGCCTGGGCACACCCTAACCCTTTGGTTGGCAACCTGTCAATGGTGGGCAGGTGACAGGTAAACCACAATCCTTCCTTGCCGACCCTCAGAACCTAGACAGGAGAGGTGGCGGGGGGTGGACTTTAGTGGAACCAATCTGTATTCTCCTCCTGCAGCAGCTGAAAGTAGGCTTCTCCTCCTCTCCTTTTAGTCAACATTCAGCTGCCACAGGAGCAGCAGAATACTGACAGCATTCCTGTCAGTATTGTATTCCTATAGAAGTATTATACAATTCCTGTCAGTATTTCATTCCTATAGAAGTATTATACCATTCCTGTCAGTACTGTATTGCTGTATAAGCATTATAGCATTCCTGACAGTATTATATTCCATCCTGTATAAGCATTATAGCATTCCTGTTAGTCAGGGCCAGATTAAGAACATCATGGGCCTGGTGCTGAGGATTTTGGTGGAGCCTTTTATAAATAATAAATAAATGCATGAGAATCACAGCGCAGCAGTGGAGGGCCCAGTCTGAAAATGTAAGTGTACCCTAATGTGCTAATATGCTGTGCATATTTGTACATTGTGGCATAACCTACCCCAGGGCCTCTAAAAAGTAGTAATGTCAGGAAAGTAGCTGAGATCCCCGATGTTCCTCTGTACATCACCGTAGTAATCACAACATTAAATAAGTTCTAATAATGGGACAGAACAAATATGAGGACTGAGATTTCCTTTAGTTGAACTAACAAGTGTGTCCATTCTAGAGCTGGTAACGTTGAGGGTATTCAGTAACATTTTAAAGAACTGTTTTTGTGGGTAAGCGACATAGGGGAGGAATACGGATGGTATATAAGTGGGAAGTATGTGCAGGTGAGGGAGAGGAATGTGGAGGGTCTAACATTGGGCACTATGTACAGGAGAAGAGTGCAAAGGGTACAGCAAAAGGCACAATGTACAGGAGAGAAGTGTGGAGGGTATGACAGTGGGCATCATGTACAGGAGAGAAGTGTATGACAGCAGGCACCATGTACAGGAGAGGAGTGTGGAGGGTATGACAGTGGGCACTATGTATAGGAGAGGAGTGTGGATGGTATGATGGTGGGCACTATGTATAGGAGAGGAGTGTGGAGGGTATGACAGTGGGCAGTATGTACAGGAGAGTAGTGTGGACGGTATGATAGTGGGCACTATGTATAGGAAAGGAGTGTGGAGGGTATAACAGTGGGCAGTATGTACAGGAGAGGAATGTGGAGGGTATGACAGTGGGCAGTATGTACAGGAGAGAAGTGTATGACAGCAGGTACTATGTACAGGAGAGGAGTGTGAAGGGTATGACAGTGGGCAGTATGTACAGGAGAGTAGTGTGGACGGTATGATAGTGGGCACTATGTATAGGAGAGGAATGTGGAGGGTATGACAGTGGGCAGTATGTACAGGAGAGGAGTGTGAAGGGTATGACAGTGGGCAGTTTGTACAGGAGAGGAGTGTGAAGAGTATGACAGTGGGAAGTATGTACAGGAGGAGTGTGGGGGTATGACAGAGGGTAGTATGTACCAGAGAGAAGTGTGGAGGGTATGATGGGGCAGTATGTACAGGAGAGAAGTGTGGAGGGTATGACAGTGGGCAGTATGTACAAGAGAGGAATGGGGATGGTATGATAGTGGGCACTCTGTATAGGAGAGGAGTGTGGAGGGTGAGACAGTGGGAAGTATGTAAAAAAGAGGAGTCTATGACAGCAGGCACTATGTACATGAGAGGAGTGTGGAGAGTATGACAGTGGTCACTATGTACAGGAGAGGAGTGTGGAGAGTATGACATTGGGCACTATGTACAGGAGAGGAGTGTGGAGGGTATGACAGTGGGCACAATTTACAGGAGTGGAAGGATGTTTAGGGACTGCGTAGTGGTTAAGCGGGTCATACATGAATTGAAATTACACCAATTATGCCGAGACAAGCGATAGTCGATCTATGTATGGGCTAGCTGGTTTTACACAAGTCAATCTATTAATCGACTTGAGTACAACCAGCCTGTTTTTCCAAAAACAATCAGTGCTGCCAGCTATAGATAGCAACACTGATCATTGTACTCACTGGCAGAACACAACAACACTACAGGAGTGATTCCCCCATCCACAGGTCAGCAGGTGAGAGGGTGTGTGGGGACAGGCTGGGGAGAGATACCAGTCAGTGGCTGGGTAGGCACTGGCTAGTATCAGAGCCAGATACACACAGGTTACATACGTCGTGATCATTCGAGCGAGAGCAATAATTCTAGCACTAGACCTCCTCTGTAACTCTAAACATATAACCTAAATGTTTTTTAAAGCATTGCTTAGGATACCAAAAAAAAAATTGTACTAACTATATATTTTTTTAATGAATGAAACACTTTATTTCCAAAAAAAAACATGTTTGAAAAATTGCTGCGCAAATACAGTACCATGCTAGAGCTGCACAATTAATCGTTAAAAAATCTTGATCTCGATTCACCCCCCCCCCCCCCCCCCCTGACATCTCCAATGCAGAGTTTGCTGATTCTTTCATATAAGTGGAGAGTTTTTTAGCTGTCAAAAGGAAATATCTGGGCAGTCTGCTAAGTCCTTAGCAGGAAACATTGTAACTAACGCTTTCTTCTTAGATCAAAGGGATAAACTTCTGTGTGTAAAGAAAATATCCGACTGTCTGCCAAGTTTGTAAACAACATGAAACATTGTAACCAACTTCCTTTTTAGATCAAACTTCTGTGTGTAAATGCAAGAAATGTAACCACTTAAAGTCCAACACTTGTTTAAGTTAAAAAGCAATATTTTTTGCTAGAAAATTACTTGGATCCGCCAAACATTATATATATTTTAGCAGAGACAAAAATGGCAATTGCTGCAATATTTTATGTCACGCTGCATTTGCCCACTTCATTGAATAATAAAAACAAAACAGTAAAGTTAGCCCATTTTTTTTTTCATTTTAATGTGAAAGATGATGTTATGCTGTACGAATCGTGAGAGAATCGTGATCTATCTTCTAAGCAAAAAAATTGCAGTTGTCGTTTTAGCCAGAATCGTGCAGCTCTATACCGTGCAACATAAAAAGTTGCAAAGACCACCATAGAGGAATTTTCTAGCAAAAAACAAATGATGATTTTTTTTCTCAGTCTGCTGCAGTGTGTCAGCTTGTATTCATAATGGCTGCTCTGTATGTAGCTTCTGACAGGCTGTGCAAGCAGGCCCGTATCTCCGGAACCATAAATGATAGCCATCCCATATTTTGACCAGTTGTGGGGTAGGTCTTCAACTGACTATCCCCCAAATGTGGGGTTTCTGTGACCTCCGGTCATTGAGCTACAACCCCTGAAGTCGATCGAAGCAAATGGGCCTATCTTGAGAAAGGGGCCTGGAGCTGCAGCTCCATCAGCCCCTCTGTTAATCCGGCCCTGCTGTTAGTATAATATTCCCATAGAAGTATTGTAGCATTCCTGTCAGTATTGTATTCCTATAGAAGTATTATAGCATTCCTATCAGTATTATATACCATCCTGTAGAAGTATTATAGCATTCCTGTCAGTACATTTCTATAAAAGTATTATAGTATTGCTGTGAGTGCTGTTTGCTGTAGTAGTAAAGCTGTGAGTTTTGTATGACAATGGGAATATTGCATTCCTATCGGTATTTTCTTCCTCTTTTGTAGTAGTATATTATTCCTCTGAGTATTTTGGTATAGTTGTGAGTATTTTCCTCCTCTGAAAGTAATATGGTTTAGCTGTATTTCCTTCCTCTGTATTATGCTATAGTAGTATTGTCTTCCTCTGAGTATTATGGTCTATATGTGAGTATTTTCTTTTTCTGTATTATACTTTAGTTGTATTATGGTTTATCGGTGAGTATTTTCTTCCTCTGGAATTGTATGGTTTTCATGGTATAGCTGTATTTCCTTTCTCTCTCTATTATGATATACTGTAGTAGTATTTCCTTCCTCTAAATATTGTGGTCTATATGTGAGTATATTCTTCCTCCTATGAGTATTATTGTCTATCTGTGAGTATTTTCTTCCTCTGGAGTTGTATGGTCCTCGTGGTATACCTTCCTCTATATAGTATGCTATAATAGTATTTTCTTCTTCTATGAGTATTATGATCTATATGTGAGTATTTTCTTGCTCTGTATTGTATTATACTGGATGCTGGGTTCCGGCATACATCTATTGTTTCTGAGTACCAAGCTCACTTTGGCATTTCATCATTGAGGTGACAGCTGGTAATATTATTATGATTCCCAGCTTCTTTTCACTTGTGCACATTGTCTTTATTACTACTCATCAGTGCCTTACAGCACTGAACCTACCGGGACTGTGATCCCGGGACCCCTCTTTGATTCCTGTCTGGTACCCCACACAGTTGTCGGGTCCATCCTCGCATCCACCCCCTTGGCCACCATAAGAGATACCCTCTCCAGTGGCTTAGGTGCTTTTAAGCTGACGGGATCATTTTCTTCTTAGAACCTCTCCTGAGCAGCAGGAGTCGCAAAACTAGTAGGCCTCGTTCACACATGGATCCGTTCAGGTCCGTCTGTCAGTTTTTCAGGCGGACCTGAACGGGCGCTCCATGCACCCTTATGGAGCGTCGGATGTCAACGGAGACATGTCCGCTGACATCCGACCTGATCCGATCCGCTAAAAACAAACGTATGGGGCTCACGTCCCCATCCGTCCATGCGGATCGAATCGGGAAAGATCTGATGAAAACGGACATGCTGTCCGTTTTCATCAGATCGCTCCATAGAGGACAGCGGGACTCGACAAGCTCCTCCCCGCTCAGTGAGCAGAGAGGAGCTTGTCATCCGTCGGCTCAGCGGAGATCTGCGGACTGATCTCCCGCTGAGCTGGCAGACACAGGCGGACTCCGTCGGAACGGACTGCGACGGAGTCGGCTATGTGTGAATGAAGCCGTAGAGACTCAATGTATCGTGACCTCTACCCCCACCGGGATTCCCCCACGGGACCTAGTTTCGGTGACGTATGGCTGTCACGATACTTGTACTGTTTTATCTGTTTGTGATGTTTGACATTTTTGAATATAATGTTAATAAATTTACCCAATTGTTTTATATATTCTTGTTTTGGAATTATCCATTTATGTTGTACTGGTATAGTCCATTTGCCCGCCGTCCTCTTTTGGGTCTTGGGGTACCCTTAGTCTTCTATCCTGCTCTGTATTATACTTTAGTGCTATTTTCTTCCTCTCTCAGTATTATGGTCTATATGTTAGTATTTTCTTACTCTGTATTATACTCAGGGCTTTTTTTCAGGGGGAACTTGGGAGAACTCAGTTCCACCACCTCTGGCTCAGACCCTTTGGTGCCTGCTTACCACAATCACTTGTAAATACAGAAGTCTGGTTTCTGTGTTTACAAGTGACAGCTCTGTAACCCCCTGAACTCTGCACTCTGTATGTAATGCAATCCTGGTATTTAATGCCCCTTTAAGACCCTTTTACTGTTTGTGAAATCTGAACGGGTTGTGGTTGAGTTCCTGCACCTATTTTCTGAGAAAAAAAAGCTCGGATTATACTTTAGTAGGAGTTTCTTCCTCTATGAGTATTATGGTCTATATGTGAGTATTTTCTTGCTCTGTATTATACTTTAGTGGTATTTTCTTCCTCTAGGATTATTATGGTGTATATGGTATTTTCTTTCTCAGTGTTATACTTTAGTGGTATTTTCTTGCTCTGTGAGTATTATGGTCTATATGTGAGTATTCTTACTCTGTATTATACTTTAGTGGTAGTTTCTTCCTCGGAGTATTATGGTCTATCTATGAGTATTTCTTCCTCTGTAATGGTATAGCATGGTATGGTATAGCTGTATTTCCTTCCTCTGTATTATACTATAGTAGTATTTTCTTCTTCTCTCTGTATTATGGTCTATATGTGAGCATTTCCTTCCTCTGTATTATACTTTCAGTGGTATTTTCTTCCTCCTATGAGTATTCTGGTCTATATGTGAGTATTTTCTTGCTCTGTATTATACTTTAGTAGTAGTTTCTTCCTCTCTCAGTATTCTGGTCTATATACGAGTATTTTCATGCTCTGTATTTTTTCCCTCTATGAGTACTATGATCTATATGTGAGTATTTTCTTGCTCTGTATTATACTATAGTAGTATTTTCTTCCTCCCTCAGTATTATGGTCTATATGTGAGTATTTTCTTGCTCTGTGTTATACTTTTAGTGGGAGTTTCTTCCTCCTATGAGTATTATGGTCTTTTATGTGAGTATATTCTTGCTCTGTATTCTACTTTTAGTAGTATTCTCTTCCTCTCTCAGTATTATGGTCTATATACGGGTATTTTCTTGCTCTGTATCATACTTTAGTAGTATTTTCTTCCTTGCTCTGTATTGTACTTTAGTGATATTTTCTTCCTCCTCTGAGTATTATGGTCTATATGTGAGTATTTTCTTGCTCTGTATTATACTTTAGTAGTATTTTCTTCCTCTCTCAGTATTATGGTCTATATGTGAGTATTTTCATGCTTTGTATTATACTTTAGTAGTATTTTCTTCCTTGCTCTGTATTGTACTTTAGTGGTATTTTCTTCCTCCTCTCAGTATTATGGTCTATATGTGAGTATCTCCTTCCTCTGTATTATACTTTAGTGGTATTTTCTTCCTCCTATGAGTACTATGGTCTATATGTGAGTATTTTCTTGCTCTCAGTGAGTCCTGTAAGGGTTAATCAGACTGCAGCCATTGGGGGACACCCAGCCTGCCTTCCTTCCTTGCCGTGGCCCCGCCCCCCGGTCACATGACGCGGTGAGGTGCGGAGTGGCAGGCAGGCAGCGGTGCTGTGTGAGGGAGAAGGAGGCGGGGAGCGGCAGAGGGTGCAGAGCGGCGGAGGAGAGCGGAGGTTACACTATGGCGGGACGGAGCTCGGTGAAGAGTCAGGCGGGTTGGAGTCGGGGGGCTCCCCGCTCTCATATTCGGGGGGTATAGGCGGGTGTGGGGTGAGTGTAGCGGGTGTGAAGGGTGAGCCGAGCTCCCAGTAAAGTCATTCTAATATGGAGGACGGAGAGGGAAGAGAGGAGCCCGGAGGTGCTGCGCACGGTCCGCTCCTCGGGGCCCCCTTCGGTGCGGTAACGTGAGGCGCACCCCGGAGAAGTCGGAGGGTGAAGTCCCGGGCCGGCTGAGGGGCCCCTGTGGCCCGGAACATCGAATGACAGATCCTCCCTGTAATGGCGGCGGGGACGGTGAGTATGGCGGCTCCTTCTTCTTCTTCTTTGTCCTTGGAGGGGGTGGGGAAAGGAAACAAGCCTTGTCCTTCAGAGAAAAAACATCAACAAGACCAGGAACCTGGGCCCTCAGGGGCCCCCGACCCCCATCATCACACTCAGGGGGTCCCCCATACAACTCCTGGACATTTCTAGTATTTTCCCCGGATTTCTGTCCACCATCCCCCACACACAACTCCCTGCCCCCACCCTTCCTCCTCTATATCACTCACCTATACCGTGGCTCTGCTCATCTCACCCTTCTGTTTATTATTGGGGGGGGGGGGGCATTTCTATTCTTTATACACATTTGTTCTCTCTATGGGGTGTTGGCTTGTTAACCCTCTCCTCACCACTCATTGATTATTTTTATATTTTAATCGATATCTGATCATCTGTGCCAGGGATCGATCATCAGATGTGTGATGATTCCGTATTCATCTCCTGGAGATGTTTAATAGGAAGAATCCTTTATTATTTATATTAATAATTGTCAGGAGAATCCTGCAGATGTCTATGGAGGGAAGACACATGGATACAATGTTTCTTTTTTCCTCTCTGAAATGTATCCAGTCCGCTGGGAGTGCATTGGATACAATGGATCCGATGTCATCCTCCATAGACTTCCATTGAAGCCTCTATTTTTTTATAGACCTTTCACACCTAGGATTAATAAATACAATGTTTCTTTTTTAGGTTTATGAATGTATCCAACCCACTCTGCTCAGTGTTTACTGGATACAATGTCTCAGATCCATACTCATTGATTTATTATAGGCATTTATTAAAGGGATTTATTGATCGCCAGCAGTGTACACAGCACTGTACAGCCCCATCAGTCCACAAAAGGAGAGTTGATTGCCATATGGTGCTAAAGGACTATGGTTTGCAGTGTGGGGTACTACATATGTCTTCCCACCACCACCACCAAATTCAGAGACTGACATTTTGTGTGTTGGCAATAACTAAAGTTTATCTGCTGGACTGTTTGTTTATTTGGGGGGTTTATTACAGGTATTGATATAGCGCTGATCATTTATGCAGTGCTTTACATAGTGTATGTTTACATCAGTGTCTTAAATGAAGGAGCTTACGGTCTAAGGTCCTATATATACACATAATAGAAGAACTTACAATTCGTTTCCTATCTGGCATCTCATATTGGGGTCAAGAGCTTACAATCTACGGTCCTTATCGCACATGTGGCTGAAGAGCTTACAATCTTTTTCTTTTTATTCATACGGATTTTCATATTAAGGTCAAAGAGCTTACAATCTTAGGTCCTTCTTTCACATGTGTGAACACACATACTAGGCTGAAGAACTTACAATCCAGTTCCTATCTTCCATTGATACAGATTCTCATACTAGAGTCAAAGAGCTTACAATCTAATGTCCTTGTCTCGCATGTGTGCACACATACTATGCTGAAGAGCTTACGATCTAAGGTCCTTCTACCGCATGTGTGCACACACATACTAGGCTGAAGAACTTGCAATCCATTTCCTATCTAGCATGCATATTCTCATACTAGAGTCAAAGAGCTTATGATCTAAGGTCCTGTACACATATACTTGGGCTGAAGAACTTACAATTCAGTTCCTATCTTCCATGGATACAGATTCTCATACTAGTGTCAAAGAGCTTGTGATCTAATGTCCTTGTCCCGTATGTGTGCACACACATACTAGGCTGAAGAGCTTACGATCTAAGGTCCTTGTTTCGCATGTGTGCACACACATACTAGGCTGAAGAGCTTCCAATCCATTTCCTATCTAGCATGCATACAGATTCTCGTACTAGAGTCAAATAGCTTACAATCCAAGGTCCTATAAACGCATACTAGGGCTGAAGAACTTGCAATCAGTTTCCTGTCTTGCATGCATAAAGAGTCTCACAAGGTCCAAAGAGCTTACAATCTAAGGTCCTTATTTCATATGTGTGCTTACACACAAGAGCTTACAATCTGTTTCCTACCTTGCATGCCTACATATTCTCATACTAGGATCAAAGATCCTTATCCCACATGTGGGCACATATACTGGGCTGAAGAGCTTACAATCTGTTTATATTTTGCATGCATACAGATTATTTTACCAGGGCTGAAATAAGTAGTTCTGAATTTCACATGCATACACATACATAGGGTCAAGGAGCTTGCAATGTTATGTCCAGTATTGCATGCCTACACACACAAGGGCAAAGAAGCTTACGCTCTAAGGTCCCTGATCCATATACGTACATGCAATATGGCCATTGAGCATGCAGTTTGTGTTCCTGCTTTCATGTGCATATATGCATAACTAGGGCCAAGGAGGTTACAATCAAAGGTCCCCATCTGGAGTGCATAATAGGGCCAAGGAGCTTATTATCTAGGGTCCCTATCTCGCATGCATACGTATACTGGGATGAAGAAGCTTAGTCATTATGTAGATAATGTTTTACTATTTTCTTGGTGCTTGTGCACTTGACTGTTTACAAATATCTGCTCACAAATTCGAAGGTCCTTAACATGCAATAGGACCAAGGAGCTTGCAATCTAAGCTCCCTGTCTAGCATGTTGGGGCCAAGGAGCTTTCAATCTAAGGTCCATATCTTGCATACATAATTGCACCTACTGTGGCCAATTAACCCACCAACATGGAGTGCTGCATAAAAATCTAAGGAAATCCATGGAACTATAGAGAGACATGCCAACTACATGCTAGTGTCCTGTTTGGGATTTGAGCCAAGGACCCTAATGCTGCAAGGCAGCCGTGCTCGCCACAACATTGCTATGCAGGCATTTTAATGTATATTATGTAATTTCATCCTTCAGTAAATGGAACTAGCACAACTATTGTACATCAAATTTAAACACGAGTCTACCAGGATGGGAAGGGGTTGTGAAGTGGGATGACGGTAGACTTTTAAAGAGTGCAGGAATGAAGAGTGTATAATTATATTATACAGGCAGAATGTGTTGGCAGTGAAGAATAGTATATTTTGGTCCAGTCTAAAATTGTTTTTGCAGAAGTAAAGTATACAATACAGACATGCTACAATATTATTCGTAAGGTTGGTGTTTAAAAAACAGCAAATATTGCAGTGTTATGTCGTAATGTGAGAATTTGGTATTGCATCATAAGGTTTAAAACCTACAAAATACACATATAATATCCAAATATTCTATTTTATAGATGAGATAAAATAGATACAACACAAGAATATTTGCTTTTTCAAGCCACTGATTTATTTTATAGAATGTTATTTTTGATTGAGTGTTGGAAACGGATGATCCTTTTTCTAAAATACAATTTCCGATCTGTTTTCAGATACACGAGTGCTTTGAGGCTCCAGTTCCTGACATTTTAAAGTAAGTTGGATTTTTATTTTGGTGTAATGTTTTTCATCTTTTCTCTTTGTTATAGTGTGTATTTGTTTGGAATTATGGTGCAACATTTTGTTCAAATGAGTGCTAAATGCTGCTGACAATTCCTGGATCGTCAATTTTGTGTTTTTATTTATTTACAGGTAAACCAGTATGATGAACCATGCCAAATACGACAGGAAAGAAAACCTATACAGTGAGGTAAGCCTGTAAAACAGAATACTGACAAATGCATTTTACTATCAATTAGACTGATTGTGTAAAAGGTGTTAAATGCTAACGACTCGTTTTATTCATTTTTCAGGTTTTGATCGGTCTTTTAAAAAAACTGGGCGTAGTTTAGCAGTTTTTAAGTAAGTATCGTGCTTCTCAAACCTTGATTACTGCTTAGTATAGAAGAAAACCTAGAATGGATAATAAAATAAACAATACTACAGAAACATTTTCTAATGTGAAATATTGATTGATATATCCTTCTAATAAATGTAAAATACTGATAAATATATCCAAATAAAACCATAAATCTATAGGTATAATAAATGGGGAAAAATTGTGTAAAGCTTCTCAGCTCAGCATTCGCCATTAACTATTTGAACAATGATTCATTTTGAAAGGTAGCTTTGCTGTGTTTTGCATACAAGCTGTAAACCTTTCTTGTGGAGTCCTAATTTTAATACACCACAACAGATTTGTAAACATTTTTTAGGTAAATACTTTTACACTAATGTATATATGGTTACATTTGCTTAGAACACCACCTTTTATGTGGGTTTTTTTTCTATAACCCTATTTTTTATTTATTTTTTGCCTTATAGGAAACGTTAGTTTTACTATGAATTGTTACCTTTTTTTTCCAAGTCAACCTTAATTGTCTAGGTTTACTTACAAGCATTTGAGAAGTGATTGTAACGTAAAATGGTCAGACATTTCCCCTATATCAGGGATCCTCAAACTATGGCCCTCCAGCTGTTGTAGAACTACACATCCCATGAGGCATTGTAACATACTGATATTCAGACATGACTGGGCATGATGGGAATTGTAGTTCCTGAACAACTGGAGGGCTGTAGTTTGAAGACCCATGCCCTATATAATGGGGGATATATATATATATATATATATTATAGTTTTTTTTTTTTTTTTACTATAAAGTGGTTGGGCTCATTTCCTCACTCTTGCTAAAGATAATTTTTCATGAATTTGGAATCTTGCAGCTTCTCTTTTTGCAATAACCCATTTTTCTTTTCAGCTATATTTTACCAATTTAAAATTGACATGTAACAGTTACTAGAATTATTAAATTTTTATTTGCAGAAGCACTGTCAGCATAAGTAAATATATCCAGAAATTATTACTTTTCATTAAAAATATAATAGTGTAAATGTCCCACGTGGTAAATTATTTTTATTAAATGTTTAAGTTTAGACAAAATAACAAAGTTTACAAAAATTAGCAAGGAGTTTGAGTAGCACAAAAGGTACCCAGAAATGTAATATTCAACCAAGAGAAAAGCAGAATTGACAGGTTACACTGTACCCTCCTGCTGCCATAAAAAAAGCCCCTTGCCCACTAACTTTTAGTAAATGGCCCACTTATTTACATGCAGCAGTGGAAGAAACCATTATAATGTGGTGATAAAAAATATTCTCACTTTTTTAGAGTCTCGAATTGATCCGTTATTGATGCATTAGGATTTGAGTTGGGGTCAAAATCACTCCAGTTTTAAAACCCCTTTCTTGTATAAAAAATATTTTCTAATTCCGTAAAATTAGTTTTTTTTCAGACGTGGGCAAAAAGTGTTAGTTTGGATTATTCAAAAGTGGAAATGTTTGTAGGCAAGAAAAGTTTCAAATTTTTGATGGACACGAATCACTTGCTAAAAATCCAACTTGCCTTAAACTTGTTTAAAAGCAACCAGCCATTCTTGATGAGTTATGACCTATAATTTTGTGAGTTCATCTCTGTGAGCATTAATTCAACAAGGTCAAAGTATGCTTTTTAATGTACGTTGGGTTCTTGAAATGAGAATATTTTGAACATTGGCATAACCACTCTCAAATTTGTAAAATATGACACCAATACGTCGTCTTCAGAGAATAACAAGAGATGTCTGAACAATAAATTGTATATTTCTTCACAAATGAACTTGAACAAGACATTGCACATATTTTGCCTTTGACTATAGAGATGTAATCAAACCTAACAATATGGTTCTGTATAAAAATGGACACCCTTCATTCTAGGCATGTGGATGCGCTGTGAGTGAAATTGATCGATCACTTAAAAGACCACACAACGCCAAACTATAACAATGTTCCACCTAGGCACTATTATTTTTTTTTTTTTTTTTCTCAGTGTATTGTCAAGAATACCATTACTTGATCCAAAAGTATGTAGGGTTAAAGATTCCCTGCTTATCAAGATTATCATAATAAAGAATGGATAGTTGCCCCATCCCTGTGCATTAATATTCCCATTGCTGCAGCGTTGGTCTGACAAATTTCAGTCATCCTGGTTTTTGCCACAGCCATTCACCTAATATGGATTGGTAACCCCTTGCTGATTAATTTAATGTCACCTTTTGTTTTTTTTGGCATGCACAAGAAATTCTGAGACCACAACCCTAATCTGAAGGAATTTGTCAGGCTGCTGATAGCATATAGTTAGGTTTGCCTTTTTTTGAAGGCTGATTTATTTGGACATTCATGCCTTTTTGTTAAGAAATTAAGTAGGGGGTATTTAAAAAAAAAAAAAAGTCCTGTCCAGGTCACCTGTATCCAATATTTGCAAACTCATTTTTGGATCCATTCCTATTTCTGTTCTGTAGAAGTAAACAGTACTGATGTTGGCTATGCCACTTAATATGCCCCTTTCTCCACATTTCTGAAAATTACAACTTCATTTTAATATCAAACCTAACATTTCCAGTGCAGTAAGCTTAAGGAATAGAAGGATTCTACATTCCTTGCTTAAATACTGTGCAGTCCCATGAAAGACGGGGAATAAATATGGGGAGGAAGAGTTCTTGGAAATCTGCCTCAAGTACTAATGCCATTGTTGCAAGAAAGAACTTCTTCTTTTTTTTTTCCTCTCTTCTGTTTTTGTTTGTAAGAGTTGCATTTGGCTGTCTTTTTTTTTTTTTTTTTCTTTTCTTTTTTTTTCTTTGCTAAAATGCACATTACTGAATTTTACATCAAGAAAGTTCCAAGAACCTGCTAATATAAATCCAACACTTAAAACGTCATAGATTGGCTGAGCAGTTTTGTCCTGATAATCTCTGAATAACCCAATTCCTGTCCTGTGTGGCTACGTATGCTCACTCACTTCACTGTCTCTGTGGAAGGAGCCATGGATGTTGCATCAACATGCCTGCCTTTCACTCTTCATTACATGGGGGGCTTGGGGACTTTAGTCTACAGAAATTAGGTAGCTTTCACGTGGCTTGCAAGAAGTCTCAAGGACACTACATTTCTGGCAAGGTCAACAGGTATTTTCTGTACTTGCTGAACAATTGGTTAAAACATTTTTTTTTTTTTAGATTTTTGCACCTAAAAGCTTGTTGGTTTTTGTATCTGTTTTTTTTTTTCCCTCTGGCTAATACTGAATCAGAAAGGGAGTGTTCTGTGAATAAAAACACATTTTGTGAAACTATGAAAACCTACTTTGTTCTCTTTCACACAACGATCTCTCTAGTGCAATGTTACCCCCCCCCCCCTTTTTTTTCTTGCATTCCTAAACTTAAGGGGCATAACATTTCTTTTGGAACTTGCTAACCAGTGCACAGTTCCCTTCCATTTTTGCACATTCCTATTATGATGCCTCATTAATTAAATAACGCATGTAGGGTTTTTTCTTTTATTTACCTCACATTTTTACATCAAATTGTGATATTTTTCTTTGAATTGACTTAACATGCGACATATAAAAAAAAAAAATTGTTTGCAAAAACCACTGAATGGACCCCTAAATCATGAAACTGTGCTCCATGCATCTAACTGCTGAATTGTCTTTTCATCTAGACATGGCTGTACTGCACTAGTCAACCTCGCTTACTTTTATTGCCCCTGATTACACACAAATCTTTTTTAAAAAAAATACACTGCTCAAAAAATGAAAGGAACACTTTGAAAACACATCAGATCTCAATGGGGGTAAAAATATGCTGGATAGCTATACTGATATGGACTGGGTAATGTTTTAGGAACGAAAGGATGCCACACTGTTTGATGGAAATGAAAATCAACCTGATCACTTCTGAATTCAAAGACACCCCCCGAAAATCAAAGTGAAAAAATGATGCAGGCTAGTCCATTCTGCTGAAATTTCATTGCAGCAGCTCAAAATGATACTCGGTAGTTAGTTGTGTGGTTTGTATGCATGCCTGACAATATTGGCACATGCTCCTAATGAGACAATGGATGGTATCCTTGGGGTATTTCCTCCCAGATCTGGACCGGAGCATCAATGAGCTCCTGAACAGACTGAGGTGCAACCTGGTGGCTTTGGATGGATCGAAACATAAAGTCCCAGAGGTGTTCTATTGGAGTGTGGAGCCCATTCAATGGTATCAATTCCTTCATCCTCAGGAACTGGCTGCATGCTCTCGCCACATGAGGCTGGGCATTGTCGTGCACCAGGAGAAATCCAGGACCCACTGCACCAGTGTAGATTCTGACAATGGGTACAAAGATTTCTTGTAGAGGTCTGTGCGTCCCATGAATATGCCTCCCTAGACCATCACTGACCCACCAAACTGGTCATGCTGAAAGAACTTAGAGGCAGCATAACATTCTCCAGACCCTTTTACTTATGTCACATGCTCGGGGTGAACCTTCTCTCATCTGTGAAAAGCACAGGGCACCAGTGGCAGACCTGATAATTCTGGGCTTCAATGGCAAATGTCAACCAAGCTCCACGGCATTGGGCAGTGAGCAGAGGGCCTGAGGCCACGCTCATGTCCCTTTTCAAATTTTTTTGGTCAGAGGCATTCACACCAGTGGCCTGCTGGAGGTCATTTTGTAGGGCTCTGGCAGTGCTCATCCTGTTCCTCTTTGCACAGAGGAGCAGATACCGGTCCTGCTGACGGGTTAAGGACCTTCTACGGCTCTGTCCAGCTCTCCTAGAGTAAACTGCCTATCTCCTGGAATCTCCTCCATGCTCTTGAGACTGTGCTGGGAGACACGGCAAACCTTCTGGCAATGACACGTATTGATGTGCCTTCCTGGAATAGTTGGACTGCCTGTGCAACCTCTATAGGATCCAGGTTTAGTCTCCTGCTACCAGTAGTGACTGACCTTTAGCCAAATGCAAAACTAGTGAAATATTGGAAAAGATGAGTAGGGAAAAAAAATAATAGTTGGTGGTCTCCACCTGTAAAACCATTCCTGTTTTAGAGGTTGTCTCATTGTTGCCCATCTAGTGCACCTGTTGCATATACACCAAAGCAGCTGAAACTGATAAACAACCCGTGCTGCTACATAAAATATCCCATACGTTTTTAATTGGCTTGATGCTATACTCCTTATTAAAAAGTGTACCTTTTTTATTTATTTAACAGTATGAATTAAAAGGATGGATTTACATTTTAAGCATTTTAAATGCTATTCAAGACCTGCAATCAGACCTACATCTTGAGCATACCACAGCACTCAGATCATATGTGAAACATCTGCGGTGTGCTATTGGGGGAGAGGTGAATGGGCTCTTCCTGAGAGGATTGGCCGGCTAGGGTTGCAACCTCATCCCTTTTAAACCAGAACACATATGAATTACACATGTTCTGAGACTAAGTTAATGCAGATAAGACACAAAGTGAGTTTAACACCTTAATCAGCCTCAGAACCTGTGTAATTAATATATGTTAGGTGTTAAAGGGATGAGGTGGCTACTTTATGGCCAGCAGAGGTCACAGATGAGCTTTGGTGTCCTTGAACTTGTGCCTTAAGTTTGTGTGTTTGGGGGTAGGTGTATGTATCTGTGTTTTTTTTTATTTTTTGGGCTAAAAGTCGGGTTTCCATCCCACTTCTTTGCCTGCATGACCTAAAGCTTATTGGAGTAAAAAAAAAAGAAGTCTAACTTAAAGGAGTTGTGAAGCTTTCCTTTTTTTCACCTTTAATGCATCCCATGCATTATGGTAAAAAAACATCCAATGCTTACAGGCCCCTCCGTTTACTTGAGCACTCGAAAGTCCTGTCGAACGCACTGGCTTCTCGGTTCTTCAGTGAATAGATTGATAGCAGCACAGCCATTGGATCGCACTGCTGTCAATCAAATCAAATGATACGGGGCGGGGCCAAGTCCTGTAGTTGGCGGATATGGACTCGGGAGCGCACCTGCAAGGTAACCCCCCCCCCCCCCCCGGGAGAACACTTCCCAGAGGGGGTTATCAGAAGCGGGGAGGAGCCGAGAAAGCTGCTGAGGGACCCCAGAAGAGGTGATCGGGGCCACTCTATGCTAAACGAGTATGCACAGTGGAGGTAAGTATGACATGTTTGTCATTTAAAAAAAAATGTGAAGCTTTAGTCCCCTTTCACACTTATACGACTTGCCCCACGATTTTGGACTGCAAAATCGTATGACAAGTCATTCTCCATTATTTCCAATGACTACAATTCATGCTGGCCGACTTCAAAGTAGTCCTTGCACTACTTTGGTCCGATTTTGATGCCACTTACACAGGCATTCATTGAAATCGCGCGACTTTCAAGTCGTACAAGTGTGAAAAGTGTCTTCGTATCACGTTAAAGCAGGGGGTCTCAAACTGGTGGCCCTCCAGCTGTAGCGAAACTACAAGTCTCATGAGTCCATTGCAAGGCTTACAGTTATAAGCATGACTCCCAGAGTCATGGTGGGACTTATTTTTTTTGCAAACAGCTGGAGGACCACCAGGTTGAGACCACTGCTTTTAAAGGGTATTTAATCTCATGCATTTTATTTCAGGCTTCCCAATGGCTTACCCTGTGAAAGGCCTGCCTATGTTTTTTTAGTTCAGTATTGGTAACTTTTTACAACTGCTATACATGCATACTTGGTGTACCATCAAACTCAAATTGTACCTAAAGAAACCTCTGGGGTGGAGGGATAGTTGGATAAAAATTCTTATATGCTGTGATTTAAAAATATGAGTGGGGTGGGCGCAACACCTGCTCTCCAGGTCATGACCTGCAGTAACTCTGCATTGGGGAATCGCCAATTTTGGCAAAATTTTTATTTACTTCGAAGATTCTGAAGTCAGCAGTTCTATTCAAGGCTGCTGCAGCATTTGTTTACGTGATGTGAATTGGAGTCCTGTGGGAACTTTTTTGTGATGTATCAATTACCTTAGCATGGTGGTAATATAGTAACTTTATTAATCTTTCAACTGATTTATCTTGATTAATGAGATTCTATTTTAAATGATAGTGAAATTAATTGAAACCCCACTGATATGTTCAACAAATGATTACAAATCTATCTTTACTCTTTACAGGCCAGGTAACCGGCTTGAAACATACAATGGTAAGTTGTGTTTCTTGACTATTCCTAAAATGTTTCTAGTTTTGACTGCATTGCTTGTAAACTCTTATTGGCTTCTGTAAATAAGTAGATTTTAATAACAATGGTAAAACTGTCACAGTTAGTAGTTTAGGCTGTTTTGTGTATCTACTGGTTGTGCTGAAACTTTTTAAAGTGCATTGCAGCCACACAATTCCACATTCTGTAAATGTTTCCTGGCAGGAATGGATTGTGTTGAGTCATGGCTCGCATTTATCATGGAAGCCACAGCATGGTGACATTGAGAGGCTGAACTTGGGACAGACCCTCATGCAGTGCATCCTTCATTCTCTTAAGCCCCCCTCTTATGTATGCAAATATTTCTGGCCACTTTTAGTTCAGTCTGCTCCTCATATAAAGAGGAAATATTTCACTTTCCCAGTAGTGCTGGACACTGATGACAATATCTGATGTGTGAACAAAATGTTTGATTTGTTCTCCATGATTAATACGTGATGTTTGAGAGACTAGTGAACATTTATTTACAGGTTTAGTGTTCTAAATTTATTTTAGGGTCAGTTCAAACTTAAAGGGGGTGTAAAGTTTTGTTTTTTTTCCTAAATTGTTTTTTTTCCTAAATAGGTTCTTTTTAAGCTAGTACATTATTGGTTCACTTCACTTTTTTTTTTCTTTTAAATCTCTAACTCCCTGTTCCTCCTCGGTAAGCTTTCCACCATCATCCTAGCTGTTCTGGCTGGGGGTGCTTGCCCCCTCTCTTGGGACTACATCCTTGTGGGGGATGTGAGCGTTCACAGCGTCTCCCTGCAGGGATGAAGTCCCGAGGGAGGGGTGAGCACGCTGATTAACCCCCAGCCAGAACGGTGCGGATGATGGGGGGGGCAAGCTTACTGAGGAGGAACAGGAAGTGAGAGATTTAGACAAAGACAAAAAAACATTTAGAAAGGAAATCAAAGGAAAGGGTAGGTGAACCAAAAATGCACTAGCTTAAAGGAACCTATTCATAAAAAAAAAAAAAAAAAAACCTTTACAAGCTGAACTGCAGGATAAGCAAGCATTGCCCAAATACTTGCGAGTCATGTGTATTCTTCTTTGGATCTTGGTGTGCTTTTGTGTATTATTTCCAGGTTTGTACAGTAATCCTGTGCTAGACATTTTACCTCCTGTGCAGAAACTTCCTGTAATAAAGATCGTTTGCTGCTGCTCTCTCCTTGTCTTGTCTCCACCCCTTCCTGTAGCTTTCTGCAAGCAGCCTGTAGTGTGTGTGCATTCTGAGTCCCTCTTACAGACTTTGTATAGCATGATGATGTCAATGGCACATTTTAAATTCAGGTTAGCATAAGGATTTGGTGCACACAGTAGATTTTCATCTCTGGACATTAAAAAATATATTTTAGCAGAATTTTTTTTTTTTTTTGGACTGGAGTTCAGCTTTAGGCATTCTGTTTGTGAGTTGCTGATGCACCACAGCAGATGAAAACTTAACAAAGCAGCCCACCACAATGCACAATATAATGTTCTGTGCATTGGTTTCTACTGCACATTGCAAAAG
This sequence comes from Rana kukunoris, assembly GCA_029574335.1. NCBI lineage: Eukaryota > Metazoa > Chordata > Amphibia > Anura > Ranidae > Rana > Rana kukunoris. The sequence continues at coordinate 23,821,215 of CM056051.1, forward strand.
GGCACTGTTCTCAATGAATGGCACTGCGATTCGCTGCCCTTTAAAGCACGTCATTGTCATGTGTTAACCGACCCACAAGTGTGAATGCGCCCTTAGTCTATTTTCTTCTGATGTGTCAGACTTTTAAAAGGCATAAACAATTTTTCTATACCATGGAATTAATGGCCAAACCTACATGGCAAGTCCCTATTTTACTGGACATGACTGTATTTAAGGGCTACTCCCGGGAAAAATTTACTTTAGATACTACAGTATATTACTCCAATCTTTTAGTAGTATTCACCAATGGTGGTTGTACAATTTATTTTTTATTTTTAGCATTATATTTTTTCATCCAAAATTCAGTTTTGGTTACTCCAGCATAAATTGGGCTTAATATGTTGGCAAAACCTGGGTATGAATCCCTTGCCCTCTCACTTTATGGAGACAGTTCATATGGCTAAGGCTTTAAGGTGCTTCTTGAATCCTGTAAATTCAAGCAAAATGTTTTATTGCACCTGGTCTCTGACCAGAGGAGTATTATTAGGTTTACTGGTAGCAGACATCCATGGCCGATGTCTATGTTGAATGGATAACCTCCTATATTTACCCTCCACTGTGGATCAAATACAATTTTGAGGTGGCTTGAAGAAAATGTCCTGTAGTGTGTGGTTTCACTGCTTTCCTACAGTAGAAGATTGGTGTGTGTTTTTTTTTTTTTTAAGTTTTTGTGCCATTATTTCCTCTCGCTGTTCTGATATTTGCTTGGTATTTTGTTAATGTTAATTTTTTTTATTTTTTTTTACTGAATTATTGGTCCAGTTGTAGATTTTTACTTTTTACGTATTGCAGCAGTGGTGTTCCTGTATACAAGTAGCAGAAGTGTAATGTTTATTTGTTTTTTGACCCTTTCTTGGATTTTCAAGGTTCCATGGTTAAAGATTAACGTCCTGCCCCTGTATTTCTTGTTTAGTTATTATTTGTGTGATTTGGATAGAAAGGTGGAAAGCAGTTTGTATGTAGGGCTCAGTAGTAGACCTTGCTCTGATCCTTGCACCATAGCTCTCTGAGTTCTTCATCCTGAAAGACTTTGGCCTACCGGTCTTTGATCACAAAATTCTTTTTTGGGGGTTGTTTGAAGCAAGATGCATATACTCTTCTTGCACCATACTCCACTTTTTTCCTGTCCTGTCAGGGTGGAAGTGTGTAGAATTTCATTTGGTAACTTCGTTTTGAGGTACAAGCTCTGGGACTCTTATACTTGAATTGCTGATTTTGATCAGTTTGGCAGCCAGTGATGGCTGAACACCTGAACTGCATACTTGGTGTGACTCCATCAAAGTGGAAGTAAACCCCCCTATCGTTTTCAGCCAAGCAAGCTGCCATCTTGGCCTCTGTTTGATCTTCAACTGCCATGATGCTGTACATGTGATCAGTTATGACACCAGCCATTGCATTTGACAGTTTGAAAGCACAACCAATGTGACAGCGTTTCCTGCATTTTTTTTGTTTTTTGAGATGATTAAATCGATAAATTTATTTCCGCTTTTAAGGCCCCCTTCACACTGGGGCATTTTTCGAGTGAAGCCTCATCTGCAGTGGTGAACCCCCGCTAAGATCCTAACGTTTTTGCAGAGTAAGGCGTTTTTTTTACAGCGCTTTTAATTAATTTCAATGGAGAGAGGCGTTTTTGGAGCGTTTTTTTTTTTTTTCAGTGCCCTAAAGCTGCTCCAAAGATGCTGCTTGCAGGACTCAGTGTGAAAGGGTCCATTGAGATGCATGGAGAGCGTTTTATGAGCATTTTAATAGCACGATTTTTTATGTTAAAACGCTGTAACAACGCTTCAGTGTGAAAGGGGTCTAAAAATGAAGTGCAGATGAGGCTTGTGGCCTTTTTGGAGCTTAAACCCTTAAAACAAAAAAAAGTACAAGTCTGCAATGGCAGCTTACAGATTTTCTTCATCCTCACAGGTTCCACTTAAAGTGGAGTTCCGCCTGATTAAAAAAAATAATAATTTAAAGTCGGCTACAAGTACTGCAGCTGCTGACTTTTAAAATAAGGACACTTGCCTGTCCAGGGAGCCCGCGATGTCCTCACCTGAAGCTCACCCATCCCTCGGCTCCAGGTGCAGTCAAGTCTTGTGGCTTCACAGCCTGGTTCCCTACTGCGCGCGCGAGTTACACTGCACATCCTGACAGGTCCTTGCTGTCTTCTGGGACCCATTTTTCTCCCAAAAGACAGCAGGGGGGACAAAGGAGGGGCCAGACATGGTGTAGATCACCGTGGATACTGCGGGGATCTTTCGCTGGAAGTGGGAGCAAATACCTGGATTAGACAGGTGTCTGCCCCCCCCCCCCCCCTGAAAGGTGCCAAATGTGACGGGGGGGGGGGGGGCTGGATCAACAAAAGTAAAATTTCTGGTTAGAACTCCGCTTTAATAGGAGGCAGGAAAATCACAATATTTTATGTTGTGAATGTCTCTGCTGTGCTCCGCACAAGTTTCCGAGTATTTCATCTCTGTTCCATTTTTAGGTTATGGAGCTGTAAGCTTTAATTTTTTATTTTTTTATAAATGATCAGAAAATATAGTTATCAATTTTCCTAAAATGAATGTGTAACCTCATTCACACAGACTTTAGGCATGGACAATGGCAGGAGATTACATATACTGCGTCTGGACCAGGGATCTTCAAACTACGGCTCTCCAGTTGTTCAGGAACTACAATTCCCATCATGCCTAGTCATGTCTGCGAATGTCAGATTTTTACAATGCCTCATGGGAAATGTAGTTCCAACACAGCTGGAGGGCCGTAGTTTGAGGACCCATGGTCTGGACTGACAGATGGTTGCGGATACTCGGCCTGTACTAAGCAACGACAGGCTGACAGGAGCTGCAGCTGTCCTCCAATCTTTGCATGTATCCATGCATTTAAGTAGTTACCTGCTGTTTTAGGGGCAGATGTCTGGTACAAATGTTTCCAGGGATGGACATTTGCCCCCAACAGCAGATTACCTCTCAATGTGCAGATCAGTGGACAGCTGCAGTTCCTGTTAGCCTGTCATTGTTTGGTACAGGCTGAGCATCCCCAGCTGCAGGATATGCAGTCTCATCTCCATTCTGGAATCTCATTTGACATTTCTCAGCTCTAACTGCTCTTTCTAAATGTGTAACAAATGTCCCTCTTAGACCCCTTTCACACTGAAGCATTTTTACAGCGTTTTAGCGTTAAAAATAGCACTCTTAAAATGCTCTTCATACATTTCAATGGACCCTTTCACACAGAGTCCTGCAAGCAGCATCTTTGGAGCATCTTTGGAGCAGCTTTTGAGCGCTGAAAAAACGCTCCAAAAACGCCCCTCCATTTGAAATGAATTGAAAAGCGCTGTAAACACGCCTTATCCCGTTCACAACGAGGCACTGCAAAAACGCCCTAAAACTTTAGGGTCTTAGCGGTGCTTTATCAGCACATTGAGATTGCAGATGAGGCTTCGCTGTAATAACGCTCAAAAAACGCCCCAGTGTGAAAGGGGCCTAATAGATGGATCACTCAATGTATGTATTCCTTTTTTTTGTTTTCATCAGTCTTTTTATTTTTGTATTATTTATACACCAATTTTATACGCCAGTTTTTATCAAATATTTGTTTTTGGTCCGGTAATGAAGAATTTCTTGCCATAAGGCCATCAGTAGTTTTTCGCTTTTCGTGAACTAAAAATTGACCAACATCCGTGATATATATATATGGGTGGTTGTTGGCACACATTCCAGCTGGCCAATAATTGTAAAATACTGAAGCTCTCTGAACTAGCAGTAATGAAAAATCTATTTTGAGTGACGCCATCAGTTATGCTTTTGTAATTAATGCCTATTATGACCAGGACTAGGAGAGGGTGTTTATCGTGCCACTGGGAGCCCCACAAACATGTAGATGAGAGTTAATGGAACCCCTAGGGTTCTTCCAGAGGTTCCTTGAGCAATATCTGATGAGTTCCTCTCAGATGAGTTCCCACTGGCACCATTGATCTTTTTAGCCATATATAATGGGGTAAAGCTTCCCAGTGACCATCACACTAATGTATCATCAGTTGTAGGTCTATCAATTTTTAGCAGAGGTTCCCTGAGACTTTTTCAAGGATTCCTCTGTTATAAAGGTTGAGAGGCTGATGTAGATGAACATGCCAGCAACCACACCGATCCAAAACCTAATTTTTACATGGAAATGCCCCTTTGGCCAATAAGTATTTGGTTGAAATATACCCAGAAACGTATCTGCCTACATGATTTCAAATGTATTGTTTGCTTTTCACACCCCACACCACCATATATATCAAGAAGGGACTGGACTATTGTATTCAGCTTCCATGTCCATCTAATGCCCTTAACCTGCTAAATTGGTGAGGCCATTTTGTATGGCGTGTTTTTATTTATTTATTCCTGGAAGCCTGCCTAAATACCAGTGCCTTAGTGTCTATTCACTCTTGTGTTGCACTAATATGTACCATACATGCCAATACACATACTCTTAGTAGAGAGTTGATGTGTCATGCATTGTGAATGGTGCACTAATGAAAATGGAACTGTCCACACCTCAGTGCACCACTATGCACATGGCATGTTTTGGTGCACTGCATTGCTGAGAAAGGGGAGAAAAAAAACGTTCCAGTGTATTTGTTTTAATTTGTTGGTGTGTTGGCATTTTATAATGGATGAGCTGCCCTAATGCAAAAGAACATGAAGTGTGACTCTAACCTTGGACATGTTGGAACAGTACTATGGTTCAGTTCTGGCACTTTGATGTGTGAGGGATTATGGCAAAGTTCTTTTTAAAGATTTCAAGTTATGCCATATGTTTATTGCGTGGGTGCTCAACCTGTGGCCCTACAGCTGTTGTGGAACTACAAGTCCCATCATGCCTCATAGTTGTCACATTTGTAACAGTCAGCCTGGCAGTGCATCATGGGACTTGTAGTTCTGCAACAGCTGGAGAGCCACAGGTTGAGCACCCATAGTTTATTGTATCTGTAGCCAAAACTTCTGCTTTAGTTACTATAGAGGGGTTAGAACCCCTTCCAGCTTTTCATGGCATGCCCTAGAGGTGATTTTTTTTGTCCTGGTGACTATTGTCAAAAACAGTGTTTGCTATGTGCACTTAATATAAAACAGCCTTTTTGTGTTTTTTTTGTTTTTTTTCTTAAGTTCTGCGTTAAGCCCTGTATGATGAATTCTTAAATGTGAGTTTGTTGGTGAAACTGACTTTGTTGGTGAAACTGACTTTGTTGCATGATTGCTGTAAAGGATTGAAGATTCCGGGTTTGTCCCTTTTTGTACTCAAGTTTATTGTTCTCTTCCAAGGATGCGCTGTCATTGTCTTCTGATTAGCTAGAATAGAGATTATTCAGTCTGACACCTAAACATCCTAAATCTGGTGGAGTATAATGCCACGTCATTCAGGCCATATGCCCCATTGTTTAGGAAAATGTGCCCATTCAGGATGCATGTTTTAGTAGTAAACGGATATTTTCATTTGTACTTGAACAGAAATGTCCTTGGTTACCGAAAATGATTTTAAGTCGTTGCTCATGGCTCCAGTTTGCTTTGCTGCCCTAATGAATAACATCTGGACCTTTTTAGATAAAGGAGAACCTTTCCCCAGCCTTTAATGGGGGAGGTGAAGGCTTTTATGGCAGCAACAGCAGGTGCATTGTGAGGCAGGATGCTATGCTGGTGTTCATGTGTATGTAGGCCTCAACGAATGGTTCTAACCCACTCTGAATTTATTTATAGTAGTACAGAATATGTCCATAATTTAAATATAATTAGATAGTCCACTTTTGAGCAACAACCCACCTCAAACACAATGTGACTTAAAAAAGTAGTAGACGGGCTCCTGGAAATGCTGGTTTCCTGACTGACTAAAGCGCTTTTAAGTCGTGCAACCCCAGAACAAGCATGCTTTAAATTGTCTGTTTTTTTTTTTTCCCTTGTTCTGGGTCAGCGATTCAGACCACATTAAATCCAAGTCCTCAGAATGACAGCTAGGTAAATGGCATTGTCAAAAGGGGAGCTTATCAATGCAAGCCTCCATTATTCTCTTGTGACCGTCCCCCCTTAATTTGTGGTCTCTGAATAGTTTGGAGCACCGTCCCTTGAGAGACACACAAATATCTTTTAACATGCTTTCATTTTAAATATAAATATTTTCCTGTGGGGACCAGGCTTAAGAGGCAGAAAGTACATGTTAGGCCCCTTTCACACCTGCGGACCGTATGTCTGCTTTTTCATCCAGCTGTTTGCAAATGAAAAAGGGACATACATTGGTCCCTATGTGATTGCGGGTGTCAGCGGATAAACATTTTGCAGACGGAAGAATGTCCTATTTTTTTCTTCCGTCATCGGATCGGATGAACACGGACACACGGTCCGTGTTCATCCGCTCCCCCCATAGGGGAGAGCGGGGATTTTACAGAGCGATTTCCCCCGCTGAGCTTACGGACACATGGAGGCCCTAAGGCCCCTCCATAGGTTTTTCTGGCCTTTTTTTTGCAGTATCCCATATAGAGGGGACATGTTTGTTATGCCTAAACTGGAGCTGTCTTGTGTTTGCTTATTTACATCAATTTAAGGTTGGTAGCTGCAGGCACTATGGCTTTCTTCCTGCTCCCTCCATCACATCATAAAGTAAAAAAAAAAAAAATTCATACCAGGAAAATTATGATGGGCTTTCAGTTTTTAAATATAGAAGGGAAATTGTGTCCATCTTTTTTACTTAAATGGGTCTGTAGGAGACGTGAGCTCATTTCAAGCTCGTATTCTGTGGCATTCATTGTGGTCCGTCCTGGTGATATCAGAGAGAGCCTGGTAAGAGTAGATTGCAGTTTGTAGATGTGGTCCAATATGTAGCTGTACTCGGTCCACACTTCTAACCAAAAAGCGTGACTTGTCTTGTGACCTAATGTTGAGAACCTAAACTCTTCGGGTTATAGTGCCCCTTGAAATGCAGTCATCATTGTTTTTATGTTTGAGATGGGTTGCTGTCCAGACGTGGACAACTTGAGATATTCAATTGTGTGCTAGAAACTATTTTCTCAGCTGCAAAATTAAAACTAGATTCGTCACTGACAAATTCTCCAACTGTTGGAAGACTTCTATTCAGAACAGGAAACAGAGCTCCTCGTTAATTCTTGGTTTGCTCTGAAACTTTGAAACACTTGGTTATGCCAAACTTCATCAATAATGACCAACGTGTTCCAACAACTGAATGGGGCTGAAATCGAAAATGGGTTAGAATCCTGGAATAGGGTTGAGATAACATGAGTTTAAACCATGCAGTTAGGTTGACTTTAGATGGGTTAGAACCATGGAATGGGGTTGACTTCAGATGGGTTAGAACCATGGAATGGGGTTGACTTCAGATGGGTTAGAACCATGGAATGGGGTTGACTTCAGATGGGTTAGAACCATGGAATGGGGTTGACTTCAGATGGGTTAGAACCATGGAATGGGGTTGACTTCAGATGGGTTAGAACCATGGAATGGGGTTGACTTCAGATGGGTTTGCACATGGGTGCTCAACCTGTGGCCCTCCAGCTGTTGCGGAACTACAAGTCCCATCATGCCTCTGCCTTTGGGAGTCATGCTTGTAGTTATCAGTCTTGCAATGCCTCATGGGACTTGTGGTCCTGCAACAGCTGGAGAGCCACAGGTTGAGCAGCCATGGGTTAGAACCATGGAATGGGGTTGAAATTAATGCTTATAATTTTTTTTAATAGACGATTATAATATTTATTCAAAAGATTATGCCCATTCCAATAGATTTTTCTCTCTTGATTTTTCTAAGACTCACAGTTCCTGGGCAATTGGGAGTGGAATTCACTGAGAAGTCAAAGATAAACGCTCTTGTGTGAATTGCTTGAAGCTTTATGGACTGGAATGAACTCTTCTTAGGCTTTCCAATTCAAGAACATGCTGAAAATGGTCTTCACTGCCGAAGTGTTTCTATTGACTTAAAATGTATTTATCATGACCTGTTTGTATGATTTCTGGAAACATTTTGAATGCTAATCACCTTTTGCATTTACATTTTGTACTGTTTTTATGATGCAAATTGTTAAAAATTCTTCAATAAAGGAACATTTTTTTTAAATAACAGCTTGTCTCCATTTTGTTGAAAATCTAAAGTGTGCAAAATTGCTTGTAGAACCCGCACAATTAATTGATGGGAAATGCATAGGTATGTAGGTGGTAATATACTAACCCGAACAATGCTATGAAATGATGGCCTTTGCATAAAACTAGTACAGTAGGGTCCTTGTGGTTGTCATTGACCATCCCAGACTTGCATAGAATTCAGACCCTTGTGTTCAACATTCCTAAATGAGGTGTCACTTATTTAACCCCCCCCCCCCCCCCAGAGTATATACATAATATGCTCTTGCCCTAAAAAAAATCCAGATGTACTTCCAATGTTTACTGCTACAAAATGGTGCCCAAATGCTTGAACCAGTAGCCTTGGGGTTTTTGTGTAGTTATTGGTATACATTTCATCTTGGCAATGGCAGAACAAGCATCTTTGGCCACCATTTTTAGTTTGTTGGTGATGTATCTATTTTATGACATTCTTGGGTAAAATAAGTGGGGAGGGGCTTGCCATCACACTTCAGTTCATTGACTGTGTTTGATTGGTCAGTGACCTTCCACAGAATCTGATCATTGCATACAATTCATTGAATGGGGTTGGCTATGTTGGTCTGCCACTATGGTGTCTGATCATCACATTGATATCAACAAATTGGTTTGTCGGCCAAAAAGGTCTGGACATCACATGAATTGAATGGATGAGTTTGGTTACATTGGTCAGCCTCCATGGTGTCTGATCATCACATTGATTTTCAATGGATGGATCATTTGTGTTGGTCAGGTAGTATGGAGTCTTGCCATCACATTGGCTTGATTTTGTCAGTCAACCACTATGGCATCTGATCATCATACTGATGTCCATGAATGTGTTTGGTTATGTTGGTCAGCCACTGGCATCTGATCGTCACATTGATGCCAAATGGGTTTGGTTAGGTTGGTCAGCCATTATTGAGTCTGATCATCACATTGATATCAATGGTTAGGTTGGTCAACCAACCACTATGGCATCTGATCATCACATCAATGTCAATGAATGATTACGTTGGTCAGTCTCTATGGAATCTGATCATCACATTGATGTCAATGAATGGGTTTAGTTACATTGGTCAACATCCAATGGTGTTTGGTAATTGCACTGATGTCAATGCATGTGTTTGGTTAAGTTGGTCAGCCACTGGCTTCTGATCGTCACACTGATGTCTAATGGGTTTGGTTACGTTGGGCCGCTATGGCGTCTGATCATCACATTGATATCAATGGTAACTTTGGTCACCCAACCACTATGGCGTCTGATTATCACACGGATGTCAATGGATGGGTTTGGTTATGTTGGTCAGCCACTATGGCGTCTGATCGTCACATTGATGTCAATGAATGGGTTTGGTTACATTGGTCAGCCTCCATGGCGTCTCATCATCACATAGATGCCAATGAATGGGTTTGGTAACATTGGTCACCTGATCATCACAATGCCAATGAATGGGTTTGGTTACGTTGGTCAGCCATTATAGCGTCTGATCCTCACACTGATGTCAATGCATGGGTTTAGTTACATTGGTTAGCCACTGGTATCTGATCATCACACAGACGTTGAATGGGTTTGGTTACGTTGGTCAGCCATTATGGCTTCTGATCATCACACTGAAGCCGATGAATTGGATTGGTTACATTGGTCAGCCTCTATGGCGTTTCATCACATTGATCAGCCATTATGGCATCCTCACATTTAGGTTTGGTTACATTGGTCAGGCACTATGGCATCTGCTCACACTAATGTCAATGAATGGGTTTGGTTACATTGGTCCGCCTCCATGGCGTTTCATCACATTGATGCCAATGAATGGGTTTGGTTACGTTGATCAGCCATTATGGCGTCCTCACATTTAGGTTTGGTTACATTGGTCGGGCACTCTGGCATCTGATCACACTGATGTCAATGAATGGGTTTGGTTACGTTGCTCAGCCATTATGGCATCTGATTATCATGTTGCCTTCAATGAATTTCAGTTCCAACCACTAGAGTGGCGCCATTGAGTCAAAGGGATTACTTCACACAGTTGAGTGAAATGGTCTTGGAATAATCCTAATAAAACATTGGTTCTTCAAGTAATGGTTTCCAACACCAGATTGTAGATGGTCACCTGATCCTTTATTAGTCCCATCTGCCCCCCACGCTACTTCCCATTAAGCGGGTCAAACCTTCAGTCTATGGCAGGAGCCATCTTAAAACCCATCTCTACAAAATGGCTTACTTTTTTAAACCACTTCCTGTCCAAACAGGAAGTGATTTATCTCCAGGACAGCAGCATGTTAATGCAATGAAGACAAAGGCTATTAATGAGTCTTTCCTGTCTGGCTCCTAAAGGGTGTGCAGTCCCCCCCTCCTATCTTTACCATCCCCCAGCTTTGGTCAGTGAAGTCTCCCCAATCTCTTGAGGGTGTCCCCATTGCCATTCTCCCAGTGACCCCATGGCTGATGGTGGATATGGAAGAAGGGGGTGGGTCTTAGCACATCACCTGAGTTGTGGGGTAAATGTAGAGAGTGTCAATCACAGGCAGAGCTCATAGCTGGGAAGGAAGCTACAGATGGCGGCTGTGCATTAGAGAGCGCACTCGGCTCTCCGCATTCCCTTCTCCACTTCTACTCAACTTTGCTGAACTTTAGGGCCCTCCCGGGACCCCCCCTGGCCCCTAGTGCTCCTCGGGGAGCTCCGCACCCCCTGAAATCCGCGCATTTTGGAGCTTTTTCCCCCCGATCCGGAGAGGAGGAGAGGCGAGGAGTGTGCTCGTTGTTTTCCCAGCTTCATGGCGTACTTCCATATTTGTGTGCTGTGAGCGCAGCCCGACTCGGAGCTCCGACTTCTCCCCCCCATCCCCCATCACCTGCACCCCTCACCCACCTCCCCGGCACCCCACTAATCGCCAGCGCACCCCATTTTTACCCGTTTTCCCCGATTTTTTTTTCATTTTTTCGGGCATTTACCGCGAATAGGATTTACAATGCTTCCTCCTCTGGATTGAACAGGTGAGCTCCTGAACGCTTCCCATCCCCCTTTTTTGCCAGATTTGGGGTGTTTTCGGGGGGTTTTGGTCACTTTTGTGTCCGATGACGCAATCGTTCTATTTATTTTTCCGGGGCGAGGCAGCGAACTTTAACATTGGCCGGCTGGATCGTCCGGCATTAAAGTTGTGATTTGGGGGATCCCCCTGTGATTATTTTTGTTTTTTAAGGGGGATCCCCTGTCTCTTTGTCCCCCTCGGTGGTTTGCTTTGTGTGTGTCTATCGGCTCCGATCGCAGATCCATGCAAAGGGAGACTTTGTAGCATGGGGGGGAGGGGGGGTCTCACCTTACCTTTAACTTTTGACAGCAAACACCTGGACCCCCCATTATTTATTTGATTTATTTTTTAAGGGGTCTCCTGTCTTTGTCCCCCTCGGTGGTGTGCTTTGTGTGTGTGTGTCAGCCCAATGTAAAGGAGGCAGACTTTGCAGCATTAGTGGGGGGTCTCACCTTTCATTCAACTTTTGACAGCAAATACCTGGACCCCCCCCCCCCCCATTATTTTTTTATTTTTTGTAAGGGGGTTCCCTATCTTTTGTCCCCCTCGGTGAAACGTTTGCTTTGTGTGTCATTCCCCCATCCATGCAAAGGGAAACTTTGTGCAGCATGAGTGAGGGATCTCACCTTTCATTCAACTTTTGACAGCAAACACCTGGACCCCCCCCCCCCCCCATTATTATTTTTGTAAGGGGTTCCCTATCTTTGTCCCCCTCGGTGGCTTGCTTTGTGTGTCTGTCAGCCCCCGATCCATGCAAAGGGAAACTTTGTGCTAGCATAGGGGGGATCTCACCTTTCTTTCAACTTTTGACAGCAAATACCTGGACCCCCATCACACCTGATCTATAAACTGATACAAGATGATGAGCAATAAAGAGAAATCCGGAGAGGAGGAGGAAGGATCTGCTCACAGCAATGTATCCAGGTAGGAAAATGTATAACTTTGTAACAAACTTTTTTTTCCCTGTCCTATATGATCACACAGCTGACCTGCTCCCCCACTTTCTCCTAGGGACACCCCAATATTTTATTACACATTTTTCTTTATTTTTTATTTTCCTCTCCGGTTCTGACCTTGACTTCTCCCATTGCCACACCCTAATTTTTCCTGCTAATTTCAGAAACTTGGAAAGCCTAGGAAAGGGCCCCTGATGCACTCTTACACGGAGCCCCAGCTTACATTTCTCCTATTTTACCATCAATTTCTCCCATTTTCATGCTTTTTCATGCCTCTTTATATATGACCTTGTGCTTTTTTAGCCTCCACTGCATTGCACCATTTTTTGTTCACTTCACAATTTCAGAAGTTTTATTTCACACACCAGGCCCCAATGAAGCCTCGGTGTAAATTATGTCACATTAATCCATCGGATGCTCTCTGGGGATGAATAGTGTCTGTCTTTGCTCCCTAGTCACCGAGCTGCTCTCATTTATTTTCCCTTACTTTTTCCTTATGGACCATTCAGTTACTCATTTTAATACCTTTTATTAACATGAATTTTTATTTTATGCATTTTGTTATTACCAACGCATACCTAAGTGCATATACATGGTGTGTGTGTGTGTGTATGTATATGTTATATTCACACAACTTTTGACAACAAATACCTGGACCCCCCCCCATTTTTTATTATATATATATATATATATATACACACACACAACTTTTGACAACAAATACCTGGACCCCCCATTTTTATATATGTATATCGCACACAACTTTAGACAGCAAATACCTGGACCCCCCCCTCCCCATTTTTTTTATACACACACTCAACTTTTGACAACAAATACCTGGACCCCCCATTTTTATATATGTATATCGCACACAACTTTTGACAAGTACCTGGACCCCCCATTTTGATTATATATATATATATATATATATATATATATATATATATATATATAAAAAATCACATATGCTATTTATTGATACATTTGCTTACAGTTTTGTGATATTTTTGCCTATTCTACAACATTTAGAACTTAAAGCATCAAACAGTGATTAGATTTAAAAATGATGCCCAGTGTATGGGGATTTAAAGGTGCCTAGTGTATGGGTATTTAATTTTTTTTTTTTTTAAATAACCATACACTAGATATCCTTTAATACTTTTTATATATATATATATATACATAGCAATATTCTGGGCACTATTAAAGGTGCCCAGTGCATGGGTATTTAAAAAAAAAAAAAAAAAAGGTGCACAGCAGATGGGTATTTAAAAATAAAGGTGCTTAGTATATTGGTATTTTGGAAAAAAATGTGTCTGGTATATGGGTAATAAAGGGAAACAAATATATGGTGCTAGTGTATGAGTACTATATATATATATATATATATATATATATATATATATATATATATATATATATGTATGTGTGTGATACGATACATACTTCCACCTACCATTTTAATTGCTTTTACCTGTTTGGGACATAATACAAATTATTCCACTAGTTTGTCTATATATCTAAATATTTATTGTCCACCTCTACAGTTTATTTAAGGTGGTATTTATATTTTGGAAATATTTTCCTATAGAGTTTATTGATCCTATTCATTTTAGAATTTAAATTAAAAATATTAAATGGTGTGGTTTTGCTTTGGTGTTTTTTTTTTTTCTTTTGAATGCTTTTTTTCTTTTAGACTAGCTAGGCAACCTAGGTTAATGTTTTGAAGTTTGCAACTTGTTTTGATTTTAGTATTTTGCATTGAGGAGGTAAAACCCTGTGTTTGTGGTAGTTTGCTTCCTGTGGTACCTCCTCATTTTCTCAGGCTCACACCTTCCAATCACATGTGATTCTACTAAAATCATCTGTGAGCTGAAATGCAGGTTATAGGACAGTGGTTCTCAATGCCTGTCCTCAGGACCCACTTAGGCTGGATTCACATCTATGCAGTTTAAGTGCATTTTGCAGATTTGCACTACAGTTCATTTAACATGGTTTCCTATGGGTCAGGTTCTGTAGTGCAAAATGCAAAAAGCACTAAAAATGCATAGGTGTGAATCCAGCCTAATGGCCCATACACACGATCCGAATATCAGACGAAAACGATCGTCCGATGATGGATCGTACGATTTTCGGATCGCGTGTACACTACCGTTCATCCGATATTTTTCGATCGGACATGCTCGAAAATTTTCCTCGTACGATGTCAGATTGTACGATTTTCGTTTTACTCAGTACAGCCGTCGTCAGACAATACAATACAAATACATTACAACACGTGACATCACTTCCGATCTTTTTTTTCTGTCGTACGAGAATTTTCGTGAGTTTAATAACCTATTTTACTTTACTTGCGATTATTAAGCGAAAAAAGTCGTACGATCCATCGGCCGATATTCGGATCGTGTGTATGGGCCATTACAGGCCAGATTTCATGTATTACCTTGGGGAGATGCAGACTAGAATACTGCAATCACTGAGCAGCAAATTATATCACCTGTGATGTATTTCTGTTATCTTGCAAACCTGGCCTGTTAGTGGGTGCTAAAGACAGGAGTTGAGAATCACTGTTATAGGGGTTTGTAAACCTCGAGGGTCAGGTACAAAGGACACAATGGGGGTTAATTACTAAAGGCAAATCCACTTTGCACTACAAGTGCAAAGTGCACTTAAAATGACACTGAAAGTGCACTTGGAAGTGCAGTCGCTGTAGATCCGAGGAAAATAAAAAGAAGCATTTTAGCTTGCACATGATTGGATAATAAAATCAGCAGAGCTTCCCCTCATTTCAGATCTACCCCTCAGATTTACAGCAAATGCACTTCCAAGTGCACTTTCAGTGCAAAGTGGATTTTCCTTTCATAAATAACCCCCAATGGGGTTAAATTACTAAATCTGGAGAGTGCAAAATCAGACTCTCTTCTTCTGCATAGAAACCAATCAGCTTCTAACCTCAGCTTGTCCAATTAAGCTTTGACAATAACACCTGGAAGCTGATTGGTTCCTATGGAAAGGTGAGCTTGATTTTGCACACTCCAACTTTAGTAAATAAACCCCAGTGTGTGTATATATACCGTAGATGTTTATATATATATATATATACATATAAACACACACATATATATCATCTTTTTTTTTTTTTCTTTTTTTTTATGAACTTTAAGAGTTTATTGGTCGAAGTATTATTATTATACAGGATTTCTATAGCACCCACAGTTTGTGCAGCACTTTACAATGTAGAGGGGGACAGTACAATTACAATACAGAAGGGAATTTCAGATTCAGAATTCTTTATTAATCCCAAAGGAAAATGTATTATTGTGCAGCAGACAAGTCTTGACAATTTAACATATCTATTGGGACTATATGTATCTATATCAGTGTGCATGCATTTGTTATGCATGTTTTCATTATTGTTATATGTATATTGGGGTATGTGTGTGTGTATAATAAGTTTTATATATATAAAAATGTGTGTGTGTTATATTTAGTATAGTGTGTGTGTTTTATTTATATATATATATATATATATATATATATATATATATATTATATACACACCTGAATTTAAAAAAAGAATGCATCTCTTTATACAATAGTGTGGCGACAAATATATATATATCTATCAATATCTCTATCTAATATCTCTTATCTATATCTATCTCTCTACATTCTTATATAAAGCCACATTAAAAAGAGGTGCATTCTTTTTTTAATTTCACATTTTAAATCAAATTGAATGCACAGCTGTCACCATTTTTACTGACGAGGAGGGTTCAGATGATCTGCTTCACTAATAGGACAATAGGAGAAGCAGCCCCCACGGCGCGGCGTTATTCCTCGCAGAACTCTCTGCTTGATACATTTTGTATCTGGCAGCCATTTTAGGAAAATGCCTTGGATAAAATAGTAGCTATTACATTAAATACTCGTGTTTTTTTGCATCTATTATATATATAAAGACATGATGCTGAGCCGTATGTTGTGATCAGTGAATAGAATTAAATGCAGTGTAGAAATGTGAAGGTAGAGGATATAAAAACAGGATTTTAACGTTTTCTATTGGAGTCACAAAATGGCTTTTCCTTTGTGCTGCAATGCCTGGCTGACATTCTGCGATCTCTCTCCACAAGCAGGAGGAGGAAGTTGCTTTCTAGGAGTTCAAAGGCCATCTTGTTCCTTCCGTGGGATCTGATTGGTTGGTTGGCCCCTTGGTAACTGTGGGCGTCATTGGCTTAGGCTGCTCCTCCCCCCGCCCCCTCCGGGTGTGATGTCAGTGCTGCACAGCACTCCCTTTTTGGCAAGAAAGCCCCAGCTGGCTGGGAATAGACTGTGTGATCAGCCTGCTTTCCTTTCACATGAAAGGGGGAATGTTCAGATCTTCAGCTTCTTCTTTTCAACATATCTTTTACTTTTTTTGGTAACATTGTTACTGCTATTGTAGCTTGCTTTGAGTATTTTACTGCATTGATGGCCAACACGATTAGGGCTGCAACTAACGATTATTTTCATAATCGATTAGTTGGCCGATTATTGTTTTGATTAATCGGATAATAGCCTTAAAAATAAAAAATAAATAGCATTTTAAAAAATTTGGGCCAATTAGTTGTTGGGCAGATTACAAAACACAAATTGCCGCATAAAAACATTACGTGCTTTTCTGCAACTTCTCCATTGAAGTATATTGAATAAAAAAAAAAAATAGCACTGTTTTGCGTTAAAAAGTCCTTGTCCTTTCCAAATACGCAGCAGCTGAAAAAAATCATGGATGTGAACGTGTCCCATAGGAAAACATGTAACTGAACTGTAGTGTGTTTCTGCAAAAAGCACCAAAAAACAGAGGTGTGAACCCGGGCCTTTTAACATAATGAGGTTAAAAAAAAAAAAAAGTACAAAAAGAGCAAATAATCGCTACTGTAAGGGGTTAATATTTTTACTGTGGGACAGTGAGTTATATTTACAGTAGCGATTTGCTTTTTTGTACTACAAAGGGCTCATTTTTTTTTTTTTAACCCCCATTATGTTACTGGCCGGTTAATCGATTATGACAATTGTAATCGATTAATTTCTTAATCGATTAGTTGTCGATTAATCGAGTAGTTGTTTTGGCCCTAAACACGATATAACCGTCTAATACAGCTAGAGATCGATTATGTAAAGCAGTCTTAAGCCGATCTGAAAATCGTACGAAAAATGCCGCATTCGAATCGACCTTACGATAATCGGATCGTTAGTACAGAGCTTTTCGAGAGCCGATCAGGACACTTCATATACGATATTAGTCTATCGGACACACACATAATTTTTTTTCGTATGGTGCCAGATCGTACGATTTTTGTTTAATCAGTACAGCTGTCCGAAAATAATGCATTACAACGCATGACATCACCTTTTATTTTTGATTCTGTCTACGACGTGAGAAAAAAAAAAACGGATGATCGTTTATCCCGTAATCGGATTGTGTGTACGGGGGAATTTAAGGCTTTTACACGTTATAAGAAAATCGCACTGACAGATTAGTTTGAGGAACGATCGTACGATTTTCTGATCGTGTGTACAACCGCAGATTACGACTTTCCAAGCAAAAATTTCCGAAGGGGCAAACGCCCGCATCTTTATTGTACGGGAACCAAATGACTTTCACTTAAGCAGGCCATACACGGTCGAATTTCGAACAAAATTTATTTTCGAAATCAGAATTTTTTATTTTTTTTTGTGATCCGATGATGCCACCATTGATTTTCGAAATTCGGCCGACAAAACCTTTGTGTTGCGGGGAATCTTCTCTCCAGGAATTTTCTTTTCTTGCACATGCGTATTTTTTTTTCTATTACATTTCTCACCCATCATTGAGCCGAAAATCGTTTGTTTTTCGAAAAATTTCAACACGATTTTTCCACGAAATTTCCACACGAAAATCAGCTGTTGCTGCAGCCCACTAACGGTGCGAAATTCGTACGAAAATTCTTCCGAAATTGAAACCGTGTATGGCCGCCTTTAATGTGTATAATTTTTTGGGTGAGGGAATTCAGAAACGAAAGACTGCGCATGATCAGAAAAAAAATAAAGCCTTTGGTCGTGCGAGAATTTTCATACATTATTTTCTTCCTCAGTTAAAACTTGCTGTGAAACGAGGAAAATCAGACGATTGTTCAGCTGATATTATAGTGTTTATCCCACTTCATAGTGGATTAGTATACAATCTGCAGCTTCCTGGTGCGTGTGGAACTACACATCCCAGCATGTCTCTGGTTTTATTAAAAAAAAAAAAAAAACTTTAAGGCCTCATGCACACTGGACATTAATATAACGTTGGAAAACGTCAGTAGCTTTGCAATGAGCTTTTCAACGTTTTCGCAATCACGTTTTTTTTTTTTTTTTTTTTTTTTACGTTTTTTCGCTTTTTTTTTTTCAATGGATGTAAAACGCTGGTGATCGATGTTTGAGCATTTATCAATGTTTATCAGCGTAAGTCTAGGTTTGCATTATAGCGATTTGTCATGTGATTTGAGAGATCAAATCGCATGACAAGTCGCAGCCTATTGGAGGCAATGGCACTGTTCCAATCGGTGCGACACTGATTTTGCAGCGCCACACCGATTTGCAAAAGTAGTTCCTGCACTACTTTTTGCCGATATTTTTTTTTTTTTTTTTTTCAGGTGCGACTCCAATACACATCTGTGTATAAAGCCACACAAATGTCTAGCAAGTAGCACCTGAAATGGTGCTGACCTTGCTACTTTGAAATCGTGCTACTTCAAGCGAAGTGGGTGCGATTTCAAAGTAGCATCAAATAGCCCTGGTTCACATTGATGCTACTTTGAAATCCTGCACTTGAAGCAGCGCAATTTCAAAGTAGCAAGGTCAGCGCGATTTCAGGTGCTACTTGCTAGACATCTGTGTGGCTTCATACACAGATGTCTATTGAAGTCGCACCTGAATTCGGCAAAAAGTAGTGCAGGAACTACTTTTGCAAATTGGTTTCGCACAGATTGGTCTCTCAAATTGCATGACAAATTGCTCCAATGTGAACCTACACTTATGGCCCGTACACACGATCCGAATATCGGACGAAAACGATCGTCGGATGATGGATCGTACGATTTTCGGATCGTGTGTACACTACTTTCGAGGGACGATCACCACCGTTCATCCGATATTATTCGATCGGACAAGCGCAAAAAATTTCCTCGTACGATGCCAGATCGTACGATTTTCGTTTAGGCAGTATAGTTGTCGTCGGAAAATACAATACAAATGCATTACAACACATGACATCACTTCCGTTTTTTTTTTTTTCTGTCGTATGAGAATTTTCGTGACTTTAATAACCTTTTTTATTTTACTTGCGACTATTAAGCGAAAAAAAACGTATGATTCGTCATACGATATTCGGATCGTGTGTATGGGCCATTAGGCTGCTTTCACACTGAAGTGCTTGCAATGGGCCCTGAAAGAGCTGCTTCTTTCTATCCAGTGTGAAAGCTGAGGGTTTTTACACTGGATCGTTGCACTGGCGGGTCGCTAAAAAAGTCCTGCCAGCCTCATCTTTGAGATGCGGTAGGAGCGGTAAAAATATCTCTCCCTCAGCGCTCCCTGCCCATTGAAATCAATGGAGTAGCGCCTGCAAAGTGGCGTTTTTGCGGGTGGGTTTAACCTTCTTTCGGCCGCTAGCGGGGGTTAAAATCTCCCCGCTTGCGCCCCGAAAATCGTGGAAAACACGACGGTAAAACGCTGCTAAAAATAGCGGCGCTTTACCGCCAGCGCACCAAGCGCTTCAGTGTGAAAGTACCCTTAAAGGGGTGTTCCAGCTTATTTTTATGTTTATTAAAAGTCAGCAGCTATAAAAAGTGTGGCTGCTGGCTTTTAATAAACACTCACTTACCTGCTCCTGCGTTCCAACGACGCGCCGACCGGGGGTCCTCTTCCCCCCCCCTCCCCACCCAGCATCTCCATCCCGACTGTGGGCATGCGCGAGCGGCGCGGCTCGCCGCTGATTTGAGAGGCGATCGCATGGGACCTGTCATGTGTCCCATGTGATCGCCTACAGGGAGGGGCTGGTGTAGGCGATTAAGGCTTAATCGCCTAACCAGCCCCTCGGCGGAAGCAGGAAGGAAGTCCCACTCCTACTGAAGCCCCCACTCCCCCCCCCCCCCCCCAAAAAATGACATGCCAAATGTGGCATGTAAGGGGGAGGGGATTAAACAAAAGTTGTTTTTTAGGGTGGAACTCCTCTTTAAGCCTCGTACACGCACGGTTTTCTTGGCAAGAAAACTGCTTGCCGAGTATACTGAGCGTGTGCAAGAGGCTTTGAGGTCTCTGGTCAAGAAAACTGCCCAGTATCTCGACAAGAAAAATAGAGAACCTGCCCTCTATTTCCTTGTCGTGATTCCTGCCGAGAAACCTGAGAGTGTGTATACTTACCTCTCCATGGAAACCCACGCATGCTCGAAATGACTTTGACGTATGCGCGGTAGCTTCAAAGGCATAGGTAGGGTGACGCAAGATGGCAGCGACGGCATCGATTGTGACGAGCGCGTGCTCGGCGTAGTCGATGACATCACCGCGTTCGTGCCATTCAAAAGAACGGCGGTTCTTTTGAATGGTGTGTCTGTACACTCGGCTGGAAAGAGAATCTTGCCAGAAATCTCTTCAGGAATAACAGCGTTTTTTCCTGACGAGATTCTGGGCCGTGTGCACAAAACGTCTCTCAGAACCCACTGGTTTTGTTTTGGTTTTTACTGCTCAAAAACGCCACTGCCCAGAACTGCTGATAACAACCTCTGTGTGGAAGGACACACAGGATAACATGAGGGAGAGTTTAATGACTATAGAAAAAAACGTCTACTGCCAAAAACAGCCGCTGTAAATACAACATCCAGTGTGTATGAGGCCTCAACATGAAAATGATCTCCATAGTAACACATTACTGCATTCGAAGAAAAGCGCGTCTCCCAGGTTGTGACTTGAAAAGCAGGTTTGCCAAGTCTGCAGCAAGCAGCATGTGGCCCATCTATAAATCCTCTGTCCTACCTAACAAATGGGGTGGGGGTTGGGCCTGCGTCTCCAGACACATAAGATTAACACATGGAGTGGGGGTTGTGCTTCTGTCTCTCCAAACACAGGAGATCTATTCAGTCATCTCTACAAGGGTGGGACATAGGATGTGTAAACGTGCCCTCCCCCCACTCTCTACAAAGCTTTGCTGATCACACATTCTAATGCCTCGTACACACGATCCGAATATCGTACGACTTTTTTCGCTTAATAGTCACAAGTAAAATGAAATAGGTTATTAGGGTCCTTTCACACGTGCGGACCGTTTTTTAGGTCCGTTTTTTTCATCAGTTGATCAGTTTTTTCGTCCGTTTTTTACCAGTTTTTCGTCCGTTTTTCATCCGTTTTTCATCCGTTTTTCATCCGTTTTTCATCCGTTTTTCATCCGTTTTTCATCCGTTTTTTCATCCGTTTTTCCATCCGTTTTTTCATCCGTTTTTTTTTTTTTTTTTTTAGAACTTTTTTTTTATTACATATTTTGATGAAAAACGGATGTTAGCGGATCGGATGTTAAACGGATCGTCCGCTAACATCCGTTTTTCGTCCGTTCCGTTTTTTTGACGGAAGAAAAATAGGGTTTTCTTCCGTTCAAAAAAACGGAGCTTAACGGAGACGGATGCAAACGGACGTTAGCGGATGCTCATCCGCTAACGTCCGCTATCCCATAGGGATGCATTGCGGTCCGTTTTTCATCCGTAAAAAAACGGACGAACGGTCCGCACGTGTGAAAGGGCCCTTAAGGTCACGAAAGTTCTCGTACGACAGAAAAAATTATCGGAAGTGATGTCATGTGTTGTAATGCATTTGTATTGTATTTTCGGACAGCTGTACTGACTAAACGAAAATCGTACGATCTGGTATCGTACGAGGAACATTTTCGTGCTTGTCTGATCGAATAATATCAGATGAACTGTCGTGATCGGCTCTCGAAAGTAGTGTACACATGATCCAAAAATCGCATGATTCTTCCTCGGACGATTGTTTTCGTCCGATATTCAGATCGTGTGTACAGGCGGCTGTCCCTGAAGAGCCGCGCTCCGTGGTGCTGGCGGCACTGCTTGACATGTAGTGGAGTGCAATAACCTGCGGCCGGGCGCCCTAGGGCGGCAGTGCGTTCCTAGGTGGTCGCCTAATCCGCCTAGTGGCCATTAGTAGTTTTCTTTTTTTTTTCAGTCCACTTTACCCGTGATAAGAGTTGTCTCTAACTGCAATGAAGGACACCTGGGGGTTGACTTACTAAAACTGGAGAGTGCAGAATCTGGTGCAGCTGTGTGTGGTAGCCAATCAGCTTCTGGCTTCAGCTGGTTCGATTTATGGCCCATACACACGATCCGAATATCGTACGAAAAATGTAATCCGAGGAAGAATCGTAAGATAATCGGATCGTTGGTACAGAGTTTTCGAGAGCCAATCATGACAATTCATCCAATATTAGATTGCACAAAAATGTTCCTCGTATGATACCCGATTGTACGATTTCCGTTTGGTCAGTACAGTTGTCGTTCAAAAATACAATACAAATCCATTACAACACATGATATCACTTCTGATTTTTTTATTTATTTTTTCTGTCGTACGAGAATTTGTGTGACTTTAGTAAACTATTCAATTTCTACTTGTGACTATTAACCCCTTCCATACAGGGCATTTTCACCCCCTTCCTGCCCAAACCAATTTTTAGTTTTCAGCTATAAACAAAAGAAGAGCGACAATTAAAAAAAAAACACAATATTTTTTACTTAACCACTTAAAGACCCCCGCACGCACATATACGGCCACAGAATGGCACGTACAGGCACAAGGGCGTAAATTTACGTCCCCGCCTAAGTGCGGTTCGGGGGTCCCATCGGGACCCCCTCCGCGGCGTGCGGGGGTCCCCCTGCCTCTGGGAGCGATCCGGGACGAGCGGGCGGATGTCCGTGATTTCCGCCCCCCCCGCGATCGCTCCCAGCCAATGGGAGCGCGCTCCCATCCTGTCACTTCCTCCTCCTGTGTTTACACAGGAAGGAGGAAATGATGTATTCTCTCATCGCAGCGCTGTTTCCCAGCGCTGCTGATGAGAAAAGACATCACAAGTAAGTGTGCACCAACACAACACTGACACACACTCACATAGGCATATTAACCCCTTGTGATCGCCCCCCCCACCCCCCTGTCACAGTGTCACTGAATGCAGTGATCTAATCACTGCATTTAGTGTCAGTGTGACAGGCAGTGTAAAAAACAGTTAGTGTTAGGTTCAGGATAGCCCCCCCACCCCCCCTAATAAAGTTTTAACCCCCTGATCACCGCCCTAGTTAACCCTTTCACTCCCTTTTGCCAGCGTCACTAAGCGATCATTTTTCTGATCGCTGTATTAGTGTCGCTGTTCCCGCTAGGTAGCTATTTTTTTTTATTGCGATTTTTTTTTTTTTTTTTTTTTTTTTTTTTTTTTTTTTACTAAAGACCCGTGGCT
This sequence comes from Rana kukunoris, assembly GCA_029574335.1. Classification (NCBI taxonomy): domain Eukaryota; kingdom Metazoa; phylum Chordata; class Amphibia; order Anura; family Ranidae; genus Rana; species Rana kukunoris. Next base: position 23,844,860 of record CM056051.1, read on the forward strand.
AAATAAATTTTGGCCTAAATGTTTGACTAAAATTTAGTTTATTTGATTTTTTTTTTAACAAAAAGTAAAAAATAGTGTTTTTTTTTTCAAAAATGTCGCTCTATTTTTGTATATAGCGCAAAAAATAAAAATCGCAGAGGTGATCAAATACCACCAAAAGAAAGCTCTATTTGTGGGAAGAAAAGGACGCAAATTTTGTTTGGGAGCCACGTCGCACGACCGCGCAATTGTCTGTTAAAGCGACGCAGTGCCGAATCGCAAAAACACCTTGGGTCATTTACCAGCGTATTGGTCCGGGTCTTAAGTGGTTAAAGCAGAGTTCCACCCTTAAAACCACTTTGTTTCATCCCATCCAGAATACTGGCGTCAGCGCCAGTATGCTGTTTTTTTTTATTTTTTTATCCATGTACTTACTTTATAATAGATCATTTAATTTTGGGCGCACCGCGGTATGTCGCCGCTATAAGGCGTCACGCCTTCCGGAAACAGCCGATTAGCGTTCGGCTCTTCTCGGCGCCTGCGCACAGACCCAGGAGCTGACTGCGCAGGCGCCGTAAATAGCCGGTCCTAGTTCGGCTTTTTTCGGAGGGCGTGACGTGGCTATATACGGCGCCTGCGCAGTCAGCTTCTGGGTCTGTGCGCAGGCGCCGAGAAGAGCCGAACGCTAATTGGCTGTTTCCGGAAGGCGTGACGCCTTATAGCGGCGACATACCGCGGTACGCCCAAAATTAAATGATCTATTATAAAGTAAGTACATGGATTAAAAAAAAAAAACAGCATACTGGCGCTGACGCCAGTATGCTGGATGGGATGAAACAAAGTGGTTTTAAGGGTGGAACTCCGCTTTAATAAATTTCACTTTTTTAAGGAAAAAAAAACATTTTAAATTTCACATTTTTAAAAAACAAACAAACATTTTTTTCTTCAGTTTAGGCCGATACGTATTTTTCTACATATTTTTGGTAAAAAAAAAAATCGCAATAAGCGTATATTGATTGGTTTGCGCAAAAGTTATAGCGTTTAAAAAATAGGGGATAGATTTATGGCATTTTTTATTTTATAATTTTTTTTACTACTAATGACAGCAATCTGCAATTTTTTTTTTTTATTGTGACCGTGACATTGAGGCGGACACATCGGACACTTTTGACACCATTTAGATTTATACAGCGATTAGCGCTATAAATATGCACTGATTACTGTATAAATGTGACTGGCAGGGAAGGGGTTAACACTAGGGGGCGCTGAAGGGGTTAAAATGTTCCCTAAAGTGTGTTCTAACTGTAGGGGGAGGGGACTCACAAGGGGAGGAGACTGATGTGTGTTCCTTTGTACTGGGAACACAGCATTGGTCTCCTCACCTCTGATAGGAGGTGGATCTGTGTATTTACACACACAGATCCACACTCCTGCCGTGATCACCGGCAATCACCGGGTCATGAGCGGTGCCGCGCGCGCGCCCCCTAGGTCGCCGGGCACAAAGGACGTCATATGATGTCCACCTGGAACGAGGGAGGGTTTCCTGCCGGCATCATTTCACAATGCGCCGGTAAGGAAGGGGTGAACCGGAAAAAGTCGGACGATCTGTTGTCCGATTTTCGGATCGTGTGTACGGGGCATTAGGCTGGATTCACACCTATGGCATTTTTAGTGCTTTTTGCAGATTTGCACTACAATCCATTTAACATGGTTTCCTATGGAACAGTAGTCATCAACCCTGTCCTCAGGACCCACTAATGCCCTGTACACACGATCGGTTCGTCTGATGAAAATGGACAGATGGACCGTTTTCATCGGACGAACCGATCGCGTGTGTGCCCCATCGTTTTTTTTTCCCGTCGGTGAAAAAAATTAGAACTTGTTTTAAAATTTTCTGATGATTAAAAATCCGATAGAATTAAACGATCGTCTGTGGGGAAATCCATCGGTCAAAAATCCACCCATGCGCAGAATGAAGTCGACGCATGCTGGGAAGCATTTAACTTCATTTTTCTCAGCACGTCGTTGTGTTTTACGTCACCGCGTTCTGACGTCAACAGATTTTTAACTGATGGTGTGTAGGCAAGACTGATGAAAGTCAGCTTCATCGGCTATCTGATGAAAAATGTAATCGGTCCGTTTTCATCGGATGAACCGATCGTGTGTACAGGGCATAACAGGCCAGGTTTGCAAGATGAACTGAAATACATGACAGGTGATGTAATTTGCTGCTCAGTGATTGCAGTATTCTAGTCTGCATCTCCCCCAAGGTAATACATGAAACCAGGCCTGTCCGGCTCAATTCACACCTATGCATGTTGCTTTTGAGCGTTTTTGCGGTGCTTGCTGCGTTTCACGACACACGTTTTTACCGCAATTGCGTTTTCTGCATTTTTTTTTTTTAGCCGGGAATTTTTTTATTTATTTTTTACATTTCCTTTTAACAACCAGCTATAAACATGGTTAAAAAAACGCAAAATCATGGTGTAAAACACAGTACGTTATGGATGCGGGTTCATTGAATTCTGTTGCATGCAAAACGCTGCTTTTTGCAGGAAAAAAAGTCCCCGACCCTTTCCAACAACGCAGAGGCACAAAAATGCATTGATGTGAACATGTTCCATAGGAAATCATGTTAAAAAAATGTCCTGCATTTCTGCAAAATGCATAAAAAAAAAGCATTAGTGTGAATGGAGCCTTAGTGGGCCCCGAGGACAGGGTTGATGACCACTGCTATGGAACAGATCTACAGATTTTTTATTTCAGGTACTTGTATAGCGATGTCAATTTACGCAGCACTTTACATATATATTGTACATTCAGTCCCTACCCTCAAGGAGCTTACACCCCAAGGTCCCTGACACACATTCATACATACTAGGGCCAATTTAGACAGGATCTGATTAACCTACCAGCATGTCTTTGGAGTGTGGGAGGAAACCGGAGTACCTGGAGGAAACCCACGCAGGCACATGGAGAACATGCAAACTCCAGGCAGATGGTGTCGTGGTCAGGATTCATGATTGGTGCTAGACAAAAGTGCTAACCACTACATCACTGTACTACAAAAAGCACTAATAATGCATAGGTGTGAATCAACCCTTAGGCTGGCCATCCATTAGATTTACCAAAACCATTTAATATGAGGTCAGACCTAAAAACTTTAAATTTGTAAGCAGTCAGACAGGCCGTTGCACTACATAGTTGAAGGTAAATCTAAAGGAAATTGAACAAGAAAATTGTATAATGTATGGCCAGCTTAAGCTTTAACAATAAGCCCTGGTTTCACTTTGGAGCGTTTTAACATGCGATTTGACATGTCAAATCAGCGGCAATTGTGGCATCTGCAATGCTGCACCAAAGTAGTCTCTGTACTGCTCTTTGCGATTTCGAGCTGCGATTCCGCCCATGTTTACACTGGGCTGCCGGAATGAAGCCGTGCAAGTTCAGCTGAACTCGCATGATTTCAATCCCACTGTCAGTCCCGATTTCGGCCGTGATTATAAATATCTGTGGGGGTTTCTGCACCGATGTCAATGTAAATCAGGGGGCCGAAATCGCAAAAAGTTGTACATAAACGACTTTTTGAAATCGGTGCAGCGTCGCACTGATTAGTACGGTGCCATTGCCGGCAAATGCCGCTGATTTGACATGTCAAATCGCACCAGTTTGAACCAGGGCTTACATTGACATCTGCACAGATGTCTCTGAAATTGCGGGAGTGAAACCAGGGCTTACACCTGAAAGCTGATTGGTTTCTATGCAAAGCTGCACTACATTTTTGCGCACTCCAGCTTTAGACTCCATTCACACCAATGCATTTTTTTTTTTCATGCTTTTTTGCATTTTCAGAAATGCAGGACATTTTTTTTTTTAAACATGGGTTCGTATGGAAAATGTTCACATTAATGCATTTTTGTGCCTCTGTGTAGAATACATATCGGCCCAAACTGAGGGAAATTAAAAAATAAAAATAAAAATTGGGATGTTTATTATAGCAAAAAGTAAAAATTTTTGTTTTTTATTTACATTTTTTTCCAAAATTGTCTCTGTTCTTTTGTTTATAGCGCAAAAAAAATAAAAACCGCAGAGGTGATCAAATACCACCGAAAGAAAGATCTATATGTGGGGAAAAAGGACGCCAATTTTGTTTGGGTACAACGTCGCACGACTGCGCAATTGTCAGTTAAAGTGACGCAGTGCCGAATTGTAAAACTTGCTCTGGTCAGGAAGGGGGTAAAATCTTCCGGGGATGAAGTGGTTAAGCAAATACCCCCCCCCCCCCCCCTCGGTCTTCTCAGCCATGAGATCTTTTAGCAGTTTATCTCCTTTCATGTGATGCTCATTGTTGAGTTCTGTAGTCCCGGGTTGTTATGCTTTCTCTATTCTAGGAGGTTTTTCTTTTGCATACACACATTGTATTTCCGCTCCACACGTATACATTCCCCGAGATAAGAAGATTTATAAACCGCAGTTTCCTTCTGTGTCTTGTGAAATTTACCCTCCCAGACCTTCATACACATTCACGTTGTGGCACAACTGATAATGACCTATTTTTTTTTTTTTCAGTTTTAGGTAAACACACACACACGCTTCCCATTGTACCAGACACTTAAAGCGGAGTTCCACCCTTAAAATCACTTTTTTTCATTACATCCACTGGCGTCAGCATGCTGTTTTTTTTTTTTTTTTTTTTTTTTTTTAATGCGCGTACTTACTTTATATCAAATCATTGAATTCCAGGCGCTCCGCGGAATGTCGCCGCTATAAGGCGTCACGCCTTCCGGAAACAGCCGATTAGCGTTCGGCTTTTACTCGGCGCCTGCGCACAGACCCAGGAGCTGACTGCGCAGGCACCGTATATAGCCGCGTCACGCCCTCCGAAAAAACCCGAACTAGGACCGGCTATTTTCGGCGCCTGCGCAGTCAGCTCCTGGGTCTGTGCGCAGGCGCCGAGTAAAAGCCGAACGCTAATCGGCTGTTTCCGGAAGGCGTGACGCCTTATAGTGGCAACATTCCGCGGTGCGCCTGGAATTCAATGATTTGATATAAAGTAAGTACGCGCATTAAAAAAAAAAAACAGCATACTGGCGCTGACGCTAGTATGCTGGATATAATGAAAATAAGTGATTTTTAAGGGTGGAACTCCGCTTTAAGGCTCCACGCAAAACTGAAGCTAATAAACTGCAGTTTATTGGCTTTTTATTTTTTAAAGCCCATAAACTAAACTCTATGTTAGCCCATGTGCCCATGCACACCTGGGCGTTTTTCAGTGTTAATGAGCGTTGGAGTTTATTGGCTTTTTTCTGAACGCCCCCAAAATTTGCGTTCAAATTGCCGTTTTTTGGTGTGAAAAAAGCTAAAAACGCTGAAAATCACTCAAGCGCTCAAAGACGCCAGCGCCAGCGTTTTTTTTTTTTCCATTGAAAAAAAAAAAGCTGATAAAAGCTACGCTGATTAAAGCTATTGCAAAAACGCAAAAAAACGTTGCAAGGCTCCCTGCAAAGCTACTGGCGTTTTTTATAGCTTTTATCAGCTTCAGTGTGCATGGAGCCTGCAAATACCAGTTTGCTTCCAAAACAAATATTTACACCGCAGTCTACCCCTGGTCTGAAGCCAATTAACCACTTCAACCCCGCACTATTATGCAGCTTAAAGACCAGGCCAAAATGAAGACAAAGAAAAATGGATAGCCGCACTCCAAAACCTGATGGGTGGTCTTTTATTCAATAGACAGCATGTACAAAAATAGGGTCACAGCAGTAGAAACAAGGAACAGCCGACGCGTTTCGCACTGGATCAGTGCTTATTCATGGCTAATGAAGCATTAAAACTGTTAGGTATATATAGAACATAGGGTGAACATGTGACCAATCTCAATTAATTGCCCGGGAGGAGCCTATGATATTAGGACAACCCCTGATGCCAATGAGATAGTCACATTACACCTGTGCACCCCAAAGCAAGAAAAAACAAACAAATACACACAAATGTGAAACCAATAATCAAAATGTATAAAAAATAGCACATTATAAACATAATGCACATATAAAATACTGTACATGTGGTACATACATAGTACTACAGTGACACAAAATGGTAAAACATGAGGCAATGATGAATGAAATAAAATAAAATAAAAGCTTAAAGACGATGCAATTCAAACCACAATAGGCTGTAAAAAGAGCATAAGATAAACTATGCAAATGAAATGTATAATGGTGATGGAACAAATAAATATGAATAAAAGTGAAAAATGAATGTGAATATGTGTGTCGATATGAATGAAAACATATGTAATGAAATGAAGCACTAGATCTATCTAACAACTTGGTAAATGGCAGAAAGAATAGATCTATGTGTGTATTGGAGATGGATTCATCCATTATGGTGACGTGCATATAAACATAATTGAGAATGTGGATGTAAAGGGTTACCCGAGATTAAATGACAACAATCGGGAAAAATGCACCCATAAATACATCCAGTCATAAAAAATATATTCATACATAAAAGAAAAGAGTGGCAAATTGTGTCAAAGCATGTAGACACATCGTAGCCAAATATGAAAAGTGTGAAAAAGGTGAATGAAAGTGAAATGGAAATAATTAATAATGGGCGTCACCGAAGTGAGAGACCAAAACATAATGTGATCAAAGGTGTCAGCAAATGTGAAAAACTTCCGTGTAGGGAGGCTGGTATATGTATTCTAAAACATTTGGGTCAAGGCAAAAGAGAAAGGTAAAAAGGTTCTCAATATGAGAATGTAATGTAAACAAAGTCCAAAGCTGGCCCAATGAAATAGTGAATTTTTAATTTTATATATAGAATGATAATAATGTCTGCTGAAAGTAAAAGGACCCATTGGCTATAACAGCAGAATGATGTATATAAAAAAAGTATATATAATATATATATAAAATACACCTATATAGAAAATGAAGGAAGTTAATTAAAAAGTTGTCTTCTATGGGTGGAATGAAAATTAACCTATGACAAACGCATGTATAGGGATCTAGAGCGTGCATCCGAAAGAACTTAATTAGGCTGAAAATAGAGCTGGTTAACTGAAAGCCAGTATATTGTGTTCCATTAGTGCGGAAGGATGCTCCCAAAAATTATATAAATATATACATATGTAGGCGTGTATACATATATATGTTATGTTGGAGGTAGAAAAATGTACATGGCTACATATGATCCCTAACATTGTTTGAAGAGGTGTATAATGCACAGGAATTAATTGTAAACCAACGCACACAAAACTAGGTGTTTGTGGAGATAGTACATATAGAACATCGATGTGCATGCATATGGATACAACTAATACTAAGTAAAAAAGAAACAGTAAAAAATGCAAAATAAGGTCCGAGATATCCGTGTGATCGGGTTGCATTGTGTGCATAACCATAGATATACCCGAGTATAGGACATGAAAAGTTCTAAAAAAGAGAAGATAAACAGTAGAGTAAATCGTATGTCTATAACTGCAATATTCATAATTACGAGGTGTACATCGTTTATTAACCCACCAATATGCCTGGGGTCCTGTCGATTAATTAATTATTGGGGAAATGAATCCCATATGAATGGGAAAAATTCTATAGAAAATTACTTTGTAAAAAAAAGACACAGGGCTGACGGCAAAAAAGTGGGTAGATAGAAGCAGGTACTGGACACTTGATGCAAAAGTAAATGTAAACACGGATAAGTTGGTATATAACATTAGGACCGAATAACGCAGGACCTCCCATAGAGTAAAATGTGTGTACAGCCGAATGTGAAGCCACATGAGGCTGACACAATGCATATATGAACAGGGGAGTGACATGAAGTGCTAGCTTGTGCATAGAGAACAACAGAGAGGAGACCAAAAAGTTAGAGTTTGTTGTAGGTAAGTGTGTATAGCGCAAGGTCTGAGTCTTGTATATCACTAGTCATAGTAGTGAGAAACGTCCCATTGGAAATTCAATCCCCTGGGCATTCTAGTGCCCAAGAGGAGAATCCAAAGAACCTCACGCCTGCACAGTAATCTAAACTTGTCACCCCCTCTTATAGGACGAACAATTTTTTCCATACCCTGAATGCGCAGGCTGGAGATGTCTTTGTGATGGACTGAATTCCAATGTCTGGCTACATTTGTGTTGTGATCTTTCTCTATATCATAGAGATGATCCCCCAATCTGTCTTTGAGCCTCCTGGTCGTGCGACCTACATATTGTAAATGGCATAAGTCACATGTAATAACATAAACCAGGTATGCAGTGTTGCAATTAATAAAACGCTGAATGTCATAGTCCTTATTTTCTGAATGTGAATGTACTGAAGTACCAGAAAGGATGTGTTTGCAATATCTGCAGCTCCCAACACCACATTTAAAGGTGCCTTTAAATGACAACCATTGTTCTTTAGTTGTTTTACTCTGAAAGAGGCTTGGAGACAGAATACCCCCCAGAGAGGGGGCTCTCCGGCTAACAGTTTTTATACCCTGCGCCAAAATAGACTGATAGATAGTATCGTTGTACAGGACCGGAAGGTACTTATTGACTATATGTCTAATGGCGTTAAATTCGGGGCTAAACGGGGTAGAAAAAATGGGAATGGTGTCATTAAAAGACAACCCTTTGTTAGAGCTTTTATTAACAAGTAGGGACGATCTAGGGATGGAACTGGCTCTAAGGAGTGCCTTGTTAATAATTTTGGCAGGGTATCCCCTGGCTTTAAATCTAAAAGCCATATCTGAGGATTCCCTGTCAAAATCTTCCATATTGCTGCAGATGCGTTTGAGCCTAAGAAATTGGCCAAAGGGAATTCCCTTGATTGTGTGTTGGGGGTGGGAGGAATCTGCGCGTAAAAGGGCATTACCCGCCGTGTCTTTTCTGTGTAAGCTGGTAGTGATGACCCCATCAGCGCCGGTGAGTCTGACATCCAAAAAATCAATACTGATGGGCTGTAAATTGCCAGTAAAACGTAAATTAAGATGGTTGTCATTAAGATACAGTAGCCAAGAATCAAGGCTGGCAGACTCATCGGAGCTGATAAACAGCAGGTCATCAATGTAGCGGCAAAAGAACATGGTATCTCTGCGTCGGGGACTATCGCATCCAAAGATGCGGGACCTCTCCCACCAGCCCATGTATAGGTTGGCTAGGGAGGGTGAAAATTTGGCTCCCATAGAGGCCCCGCATCTTTGGAGGTAGTAGTCCCCATCAAACATAAAATAATTGTGAGTGAGCAGGTATTCCAGAGATAAAAGAATGAACTCTTGTAATGCCAGCGAAAAATTGCCTGACTCCTTTAAAAAATGGTTAACAGCCTGTAGGCCTAAATGGTGCGGAATGCAAGAGTACAAGCTAGCTACATCACAGCTAATCCACCTAAATTGTTTGTTCCATACAAAGCCATCAAGCTTCTGAAGGAGCTGTTTGGTGTCACGTAGAAAGCCGGGAAGCCCGATGACTAGGGGTTGTAACTGTCCGTCAATCCATTCACCCAGTCTCTCATTTAGGGACCCAATACCTGCTACTATGGGTCTCCCCATTAGGGGATTCAAGCCTTTGTGTATTTTTGGCAGGTGATGAAAAACCGGAATGACAGGGTGACTGGGGATGAAGAGATTTCTGTCAGATTCAGAGAAAATGCCCGCTTGCACCCCTCTATCGAGAATGATAGAGAGTGCTTTGGTGAATGGAATGGTTGGATCGGCTCTAAGGGGCTGGTATGTATTGGGGTCTGACAATTGGCGGATAGCCTCTTCTCTATATGTGGAGGAATCTAGGACGACTACAGAACCCCCTTTATCAGCATTACGAATAGTAATAGTCACATCAGTCCTCAAAGAATTAAGAGCCTGTTTCTCAGTCTGAGATAAATTATTGGAGGATTGTTTGCTGCGACAGGTACGGGCCAGGTGTGTGAGATCCCTCTCCACTAGTGATTGAAAGGAGTCTAAATCCTTGCCCCTGGAGCCTAGTGGATAGAAATTAGATCTCATCTTAAAAGAGACAGTGTTATAATCATCCACCGGGTCAGCGGGACTGGGATGAGACTCAGTAAACAAATCTGTGAGGTCTTTCAGAGCACAAACCTCTGTAAAGAGAGAGGGAGATGGGATCGACTCACCTGACCTGGAGCTGTCAGCAAGACTATCCTCTGAAGCAGATGGTGAAGAAAAAAAAGACCAGGCCACTTTTTGCGATTCGGCACTGCGCCGCTTTAACTGACAATTGCGTGGTCGTGTGACGTGGCTCCCAAACAAAATTGGCGTCCTTTTTTTCCCACAAATAGAGCTTTCTTTTGGTGGTATTTGATCACCTCTGCGTTTTTTTTTTTTGCGCTATAAACAAAAATAGAGCAACAAGTTTGAAAAAAAAAAGGAATATTTTTTGCTATTTTAAATAGCCCCCAAAAATATATATATATATATATATATATAAAAAAAAAAAATTTCCTCAGTTTAGGCCGATACGTATTCTTCTACAAAAAAAAAATCACAATAAGCGTTTATTGGTTTGCACAAAAGTTATAACGTCTACAAAATAGGGTATTTTTTTGTGTCATTTTTTATTAATAATTGTTTATTTTACTAGTAATGGCGGCGATCTGCAATTTTTGTCGGTACTGTGACCTTATGGCGGACACATCAGACACTTTTGACAAATTTTTGGAACCATTGGCATTTTTACAGCGATCAGTGCTTTAAAAATGCACTGATTACTGTAAAAAATGTCACTGGGAGGGAAGGGGTTAACACTAGGGGGCGATCAAGGGGTTAATTATGTTCCCTAAAGTGTGTTCTAACTGAAGGGGGCGGTGGGACTGACTAGGGGAAATGACATCACTGGCCATACATTGTATTAACAGACGATCAGTCAATTCTCCCCCTGAAATAACTGGGAGCGTTGTGTTTACACACACCGCTCCCGGTTCCCGCTCTGTCACGAGCGATCGCGGGTGCCCGGCGGTGATTGCGCCCCACTGGGCACTTACATCAGCACTAGTCACGATTAAAAATTGCAGATTGCCCCTATTACTAGTAAAAGAAAAAATGCCATAAAACTATCCCCTATTTTGTAGATGCTATCATTTTTGCCCAAACCAATCAATATACGCGTATTGCAATTTTTTTTTTTTTAACCAAAAATTTTTTGTTTTATTATAGCAAAAAGTAATAAATAATGCTTTTTTTTTTTTTTAATTTCAGTAATTTTCTTGTTTATACTGTAATTTTGTAAGTTTTGGAAATGCCAGTAAATGTTGTGTTAGTAAATTTTAATCTGGTAGGTTGGCAACACTGGCACACGCCCTTTTGCCCAAAAATCTGACGCTCAGTTGGCCAACAATCACACCGTGTGTACGAGGCTGTGGAAGTGATAACATCACAAAGGATAAAGTGCAATGTTTCCGAGCTGCGCAGGGCCTCTTCATCAGGCATACCCGACAAAGGGGCCCCGCACGGCTCGGAAATATTGCACTTTATCCTAGGGTTGTCCTGATGCCAGTATCGGTCTCGGGACCGATACCGAGTATTTGTGGGAGTACTTGTACTCCCGCAAATACCCCCGATGCCTAAATAGAATAATCCCCCCCCCCCGCCGCCGCCGCATCGAAAGCCGCGCCGCATGGGTTAAACGGGAACGTGCGGGAACATCACAGCTTTCATTTGAATATCTGTAGTGTTCCCGCGCGTATAGACACTCCCCCTTGCTCGGGATTGGATGGGTGATCGTGATCTGTCCAATCCCGAGCAAGGGGGAGTGCCTATACGCGCGGGCAAAACAGCTATTCAAATGAATGCTGTAAAGATCTCCGTGCGGCGGCGGCTGGAGGGACATGGCTGAAGGGACGGGGCTGAAGGGAAGGGGCTGGAGGTACATGGCTGCATATGTGGGGGACATGGCTGCATATGTGGGGGACATGGCTACAGGGACATGGCTGCATATGTGGGGGACATGGCTGGGGGGACATGGCTGCATATGTGGGGGACATGGCTGGAGCGACATGGCTGCATATGTGAGGGACATGGCTGGGGGGACATGGCTGCATATGTGGGGGACATGGCTGGAGGGACATGGCTGGGGGGACATGGCTGCATATGTGGGGGACATGGCTGCATATGTGAGGGACATGGCTGGGGGGACATGGCTGCATATGTGCGGGACATGGCTGGAGGGACATGGCTGCATATGTGAGGGACATGGCTGGGGGGACATGGCTGCATATGTGGGGGACATGGCTGGAGGGACATGGCTGCATATGTGGGGGACATGGCTGGAGGGACATGGCTGCATATGTGGGGGACATGGCTGGAGGGACATGGCTGGAGCGACATGGCTGCATATGTGGGGGACATGGCTGCATATGTGGGGGACATGGCTGGAGGGACATGGCTGCATATGTGGGGGACATGGCTGCATATGTGGGGGACATGGCTGGAGGGACATGGCTGCATATGTGAGGGACATGGCTGGGGGGACATGGCTGCATATGTGGGGGACATGGCTGGAGGGACATGGCTGCATATGTGGGGGACATGGCTGGAGGGACATGGCTGCATTTGTGGAGGGACATGGCTGCATTTGTGGAGGGACATGGCTGCATTTGTGGAGGGACATGGCTGCATTTGTGGGGGACATGGCTGCATTTGTGGGGGACATGGCTGCATTTGTGGAGGGACATGGCTGCATTTGTGGAGGGACATGGCTGCATTTGTGGAGGGACATGGCTGCATATGTGGGGGACATGGCTGCATATGTGGGGGACATGGCTGCATATGTGGGGGACATGGCTGGAGGGACATGGCTGCATTTGTGGGGGACATGGCTGCATTTGTGGGGGACATGGCTGCATTTGTGGAGGACATGGCTGCATTTGTGGGGGGACATGTCTGCATTTGGGGACACATTTAAAAAAAGCATCGGTATTCGGTATCGGCGACTACTTGAAAAAAAGTATCGGTACTTGTACTCGGTCCTAAAAAAAAGTGGTATCGGGACATCCCTACTTTTTTTTTGTGATGTGATCGCTTTTCGCATGACATTTGATGATCCGTGGTGTGCTGACAAATATGTAAATTGACTTGAGATGAATCTGTGACCACAGGGTATGTGTGTTTTGTGTATTTTGGACTTCTTGCCCTGACAAAGCAGATAAAACAAAGCAAAGAACACGAGACGCGCCACAAGTTGGAATGGCGTCACCGGCCAATGCTTTCTATAGAATGAGCATAAATCTTTTTATTTCAAAAGGAGATCAAAGGATATAAATAAGGGAGTTGCTGGTATTGTGTGTGTTTTTTTATACTTGGTAAGATCCAGGCCAGAAAAAGCGCGCAGGATCGGAGTTGAGGATTTTCCGAGGTTGTAGCAGGGTGACAGGACTGGAGGGTGCACATTATAAAGCACACCTGTCACAATAGACACACAACGTCGTCGTCCCCTCCTGACTTGTGTTTGTAGATAAATCTCTGGAGCTTTTCTGGGAAGGCATGTTCATACTTGTTAAAGTGTTACTAAACCCACAACAGTGATATGCGCCTGTATATGTAGTAAGGAATCCTTTTATACTCACTGTGGAGCCTAAGGGGTTATTCCTCTTTAATGTGTAAAAAGGCTGTTTGATCCTGTCTTCTCTGATCCTCCTCTTCTTCCACTTTCCCCAATTCATCTCCTAAGAGAACAGATTCTTGAAGGCAGGGTGGATTTGATTTAAATCGCTAGTAAAAAGACTTGATTGAAATCATTTTTAACTGCTTTGGCCCAGGACCATTTCGCTGACCGGGCCACTTTTTGCGATTCGGCACTGCGTCGTTTTAACTGACAATTGCGCGGTCGTGCGACGTGGCTTCCAAACAAAATTGACATCCTTTTTTTTTTCCCCAACAAATAGAGATTTCTTTTGGTGGTATTTGATCATCTCTGCGTTTTTTTTTTTTTTTTGCGCCATAAACAAAAATAGAGCGACAATTTTGAAAAGAATGCAATATTTTTTACTTTTTGCTATAATAAATATCTTCAACTTTTTAGGCCGATGCATATTCTTCTACATATTTTTGGTAAAAAAATTGCAATATGTGTTTATTGATTGGTTTGCGCAAAAGTTATAGCGTCTACAAAATAGGGGGTAGTTTTATGGCATTTTTATTAATAAATTATATATATATATATATATATATATATATATATATATATATATATATATATATATATATATATATATATATATATATATATATATATATATATATATATATATAATTTTTACTAGTAATGGCAGCGATCAACGATTTTTATTGTGACTGCGACATTATGGACACGTTTGACACCATTTTGGGACCATTGTCATTTTTACAGTGAACAGTGCTATAAAAATGCACTGATTGCTGTGAAAATAGAAGTGAAGGGGTTAACCACTAGGTGGCGCTAAAGGGGTTAAGTGTTTCCTAGGGAGTGAGTCTAACTGTTAGGGGGCGTGGCTACCAGTGACACATCGCTGATCACTGTTCCCGTTTGCGGAAAAGGTGAGACTATTTAGCGCGGTAGTGCCATTGATTTTTCTTTTTTTTTTTAAAGTCAGCAGCTACAAATACTGCAGCTGCTGACTTTTAAAATAAGGACACTTACCTGTCTTGGGCGTCACGCGATGTCGGCACCCGAAGCCGATCTGTCCCTCAGGTCTCTGGTGCTGCTGCTGCTATCTTTGGTACGGGAATCAGGCAGTGAAGGAGCGTGATCCCACTGGTCCCTGCTGTCTTCTGGGAGACACACAGGTCCCAGAAGACAGCAAGGGGGGGGGTGCCAGACGTGGCATAGATACCCACGGGTGACTCGGGTATCGATGCTCGGAAGTGGGAGCAAAATATCAGTGTTAAACCTGTATTAGAAAAGCGGAAGTTTCATTTTTTGGTGGAGCTCCGCTTTAAGTGTTGGTGGCACTCCCGGGCATTTGCAAACGCACGCAAACTGTGTGCTGCTACAACACCGTTCAGTTTGGTGCTGCACATTTTTTTTGGAAAGGAATCAGGAACTTCTTTTCTGTATTTCTCGCACATATTGCCCTATGCATGGAAACGCACCTTTGTTTGGTCGCACCTCTAAGGCCCCTTTCACATTGAGGCGTGGAGCCGCGGTGACGGTATAGCCGCGCTATTTGTAGCGCCGCTATACCGTCGTGTTTACCGCGATATTCGGGCGCTAGCGGTGAGGTTTTAACCCCCGCTAGCGGCCGAAAAAGGGTTAATACCGCCTGCGTTGCGGGCGGTATTCCCGCGCTATTACCGCGGTTTCCCATTGATTCCAATGGGAAGGCGCGCTATAGGAGCGGTGAACACACCGCTCCTATACCGCGGTAAAGATGCGGCTAACAGGACTTTTGGAACGTTCCTGCTAGCGCACCGCTTCAGTGTGAAAGCCTTCGGGCTTTCACATTGAACACTACAGGGCATGATTTTTCATGCGGTATAGCAGCGCTATTTTTAGCGCTGTACCGCATGAAAAACGCCTCAATGTGAAAGGGGCCTAATTGTGAACCAAGCCTTAGGCCAGCTTGGCCCGAACAAACTTTTTAAAGTGACCATAAACATGCAATTCTACGTTCACCTCCTCATTAGTCAGACGTGGCTGGAAATGATTAGCCAGGTTAACATGTGCAGAGTCCAAGAACTTGTCAGCAACCAATCAATTGCTGTGTACAGATAATAGGTGGCTGATTGTTCTACAAATGTACAAGCTCACCTTTGGGAAAACATGCGTCCGCGCCTGGAGAGAGTGAATAATGGAGAAGCGGGTGCCAGCCTGTCTGTCTCGGTTCACGTCGGGTGACTTGGTTGCCTGACAAGTTGGGCTCCATGCAGTCTAATGGAACTGTTCTACTTGGAGTGTCTCAAGTCGCTTCGACTTAGAAAAAGGTTCCTGTACTACTTTGGGGGCGACTTCGGAGCAGCATTCACTCTGTGAGTGGCAAATTAATTGCATACCCACTTGACCTCCGGAAGATTTACCCCCACCCTTTATAACCAGAACTTTTTTTGCTATTTGGCATTGTTACTTACAATTGCACGGTCATGCAACGCTGTACACAAACAAAGCCTGATCACAAATAGAGGTTTCTTTTGGTGATATTTGATCAGCACTGTTTTTTTTTTTTTTTTTGGCGCTATAAATGAAAAAAGACCGAAATGTTTGAAAAAAAAAAAAAAACTGTTTTTTACTTTCTGCTATAAAACACATATAATAAAAAGTCTTATAAATTTAGGCCCGTATGTATTCTGCTACATATTTTTGGTAAACAAAAATCCCAATACATGTATGTTGATTTCCACAAAAGTATTTAGGCTCCATTCACACTAATGCGTTTTTTGATGCATTTTTCAGAAATGCAGGGACATTTTTTAACATGGTTTCCTATGGAGCATAGTCACATCAACACTTTTTTGTGCCTTTGTGTTTTTGGAAATGGTCGGGGACTTTTTTCCGGCAAACAGGAGCGTTTTGCATGTAATATAATTCAATGTACCCGCGTCTTTACCGCTATTTTGCCACGATTTGCGTTTTTTTATTTTTTTTTAAATAACCTGTTTGTATCTGGTTGTTAAATAAAATAAAAAATAAAAAATCGCTGGCTAAATTTTATATAGCCACCTGTCAGTCTATCAGTCAGTGCCACCTATCAGTGGACATCAATCAAACTGTCACACGGCATTAAAAAAAAAAAGTATCGTTATCAGCGAGTACATGAAAAAAAGTATTGGTACTTTTTTTTGCTATGTGCATTGCTAGCACCCACAGTTCCTGAGAAGAAGATTGCACCCAACAAGACCTGCCTGGAGCGGCAATCTCTGTCTCTTTTATACTACTTGTACTCTGTCCTAAAAAAGTGGTATCCGGACAACCCTAATATGTATGGTGTCTACGGGGGGTGCAGGATTTTATCCCCTGCTTTGCAGGGAAATAAAATACATCACATCCCTGCTATACATTTTGGGCAAACCAACCGATAAACGCTTATTGCGGTTTTTTTTTTTTTTTTTGAAGAATACGTATCGGCCTAAACTGAGAGAAAAAAATTCTATATGTTTTTGGGGGATATTTATTATAGCAAAAAGTAAAAAATATAATTTTTTTTTCAAAATTGTCGCTTTATTTTTGTTTATAGAGCAAAAAATAAAAAGTGCAGAGGTGATCAAATACCACCAAAAGAAAGCTTTATTTGTGAGGAAAAAAAGGACGCCATTTTTGTTTGGGAGCCACGTCGCACAACCCGCGCAATTGTCTGGTAAAGTGACGCAGTGCCGAATCGCAAAACCTGGCCGGGTCCTTTAATTGCCTAAAGGTCCGGGACATAAGTGGTTAAATTACATTGCTATTTGCCTAGTGTACTTGTTTGGAGCCTAAATACTGAAATTTGTACCTAAAAATTTAATTTAGTAACTTTTGTGAAATGCCAGTAAAAATGTGGCTGCGCCAGTAAATTTCGGTTGTCGTGCCAGTAAATTTCAATCTGGTAGGTTGGCAACACTGGTTGCAATGTGTATGGTGAGCTTGTGAGTACATTTCCAAACCAATAGGTTCCTATTCCAAAGTCTGTACATTTCCATCCACAGAATTCACATTCTAAAGCCTCGTACACACGATCAGATTATCCGACAGGAATTGTTTGATGGCAGGCTGTTGTCAGAAAATCCGACCATTTTGTACGCTCCATCGAACAATTGTCGGATTTTCCGCGGACAATTGTTGGATAGCATGCTTTAAAATTTTCCGCCAACAAATGTGTGTTGATGGATTATCCGATCGTATATGCACAAGTCCTTCGAACAAAACTCCAAAGTACAAACACGCATATTCAGAAGTAGGGGTGCAACGGATCAAAAAACTCACAGATCGGATCGATCCTCGGATCGGGAGTCACGGATCGGATCATTTTCGGATCAGCAAAAAAATAAAAAATCTCCCCCGCTGTAATATCCACATCTCTCTCCCCCCGTAGTACAGGCAGACAGTGACCCGACCCCCCCCCCCTAGTACAGCACAGTGACCCCCCCCTAGTACAGCACAGTGACCCCCCCCCTAGTACAGCACAGTGACCCCCCCCCTAGTACAGCACAGTGACCCCCCCATAGTACAGCACAGTGACCCCCCCTAGTACAGCACAGTGACCCCCCCTAGTACAGCACAGTGACCCCCCCTAGTACAGCACAGTGACCCCCCTAGTACAGCACAGTGAGCCCCATAGTACAGCACAGTCACCCCCGTAGTACTTGCAGTTACCCCGTTAGCGGCGTGTGTGTGCGCCTTAAGCGCGGGCTCCTCCTCTGTTTACATCAACAGAGGAGGAGCCCGCGCTCCTTTCCTAATTCTATGCCCGCGGTGGCGATCCGAAGGGGGTGACCCGTTCGGCTCACGGATCGGCAGTGATCAGTTGCACCCCTACTCAGAAGCAATGTTCACCATAACACAACATTAGCAGACGTTGCCCAAAGGGTGGCGCTAAAGAGCTGAAAAAACATGTAGTTTCGTGTTTTTTGACCGACAATTCTTTGCCGTTTTGTATGCAAGACAAGTTCCTGGCCAACGCCCTTCGGACAAAAGTCCTACACTTTGTCCAATGAAAGTGTCATCCATTCATCTAGTTTTCCAGCTTCCATAGAGACTAGCAGTGGGGTGTATGTTATGCTAATACAGTGAGTGTCGGTCAGCCTTGTGTTCCTTCATTTGTATTTATTTGCATATGAAGGAACACCAGATTTGCAATTGTTTGGCCTGCGACATTTCCATACTTGGGTTCAGGTTATCGGCCCTGAGCTCGGGTTATTCCAGTATCTCTGTTTTCCATACTGCAGCTGGACAAGTAAATGTATCTACCAGCCGAGATGAATCTATTTGTGTGTAAATAGATACAGTACACAAAAAAACCATCCAGTGACTGTACAAGGATACATCTACAATGGTGGGTGAATCTTTTTGCTGCTGGGAGATTTAGGCCCCTTTCACATTGAGGCGTTTTTCACGCAGTACAGCGCTAAAAATAGCGCTGCTATATCGCCTGAAAAAAACCTGCCCTGTAGTCTTCAATGTGAAAGCCCGAAGGCTTTCACACTGAAACGGCGCGCTAGCAGGACCGCTCCAAAAGTCCTGCCAGCCGCATCTTTACAGAGGCGCATTGCGGGCGGTATTAACCCTTTTTCGGCCGATAGCAGGGGTTAAAACCGCACCGCTAACGGCCGAATACTGCGGTAAATACGATGGTATAGCAGCGCTAAAAATTGCGCTGCTATACCGCCACGGCGGTAAAAAAAAAGCCAACAGCTACAAATACTGCAGCTGCTGACTTTTAATAAACGGACACTTACCTGTCCAGGGTGCCCACGATGTCGGCAGCTGGGGCCGAGCAATCGCTCGTCTCTCGGCTGCCCCCGCCACCATCCTCGGTGAGGGAATCAGGTAGTGGAGCGATGCGGCTTCACTGCCCGGTTCCCTACTGCGCGTGTGTGAGTCGCGCGGCGCTGTCACTGGTCCCCGCTGTCTCCCGGGACCAGTGTTCTTGCCAGAAGACAGCGGGGGTTGTGACACGAAGGGGCGTGACTCCCGCGAGACTATTCTCTGAAGTGGGTGCAAATGCCTGTATTATAAAGGCATCTGCACCCCCTTTATTTTGATCTTAATAGCTTCCTTTACCTTAATGCAGTGCTGTTTTCATGTCCTCATTGTTTGTTTTTGCTCTCAAGTTGCTGTAATTCTTCTCTGATCTCCACACTTCCTGGTTGTCTGTTTCCTGATGACCACAGTACTGGGAGCTTTCTCTCTGTGGCCACTAATCAAGGAGGGGTGATTACTGTGAGTCTAAAACCCCAGTTTAGTTTTCCAAACCATCACTTCCCTGTATGGCTCTGTGACCCTGTACAGCAGAGAGGCAGGAAACAACATGCAAAAACGAAACTACAAGTACATTATATGATTGATTTTTTTTAATCGTTTTTAAAAGGAATCGGTTAACTATTATGTCTCTATACCCTGTAAACAGTCATTTCAGCAAACATTTTTTTTTTTTACAACTCCCTTAAGGAGATGTTTGCTGAAAACACAGCGCCGTTGTGTACGGCTCATGGCCGCCGTAGACAACGGTGCAGGTGCACGGAGTGGTGCCATTTTTGACCCTGGAAAATTCTGGGTTGATGCCGAATTTTCGTGCATGTGCAGTGATCGGCCGGTCCCGCACAGTGGCGTCATCGCCGCTCCGGCCAATCACAGCGCCGATTACAGGAAGAAGATCTCGGCGGAGGGCACGGCATACTAGCTCATTATGACTTTATCTTGCAGGGTATTTAAAAAAAAAAACAAGAAGAAGAAGGGTTTACTTCCTCTTTAATTGAACAAGTTGAAGTTAGAAGCTGATTGGCTACCAGTTTTGTGTGGCGGCCATGACACACAGCCATTCAGGTCAATGGGGGGGCCATGGCACAACTGCAAGCCAAACATGGTTGTGAGGCATTGGCGCTCTTGTAAATTGCCATTTGGCAAATAAACAGCATTCAGAAGGTGGTAGGATCACCTCCTGATAGCGGTTGATTAGCAGCACTCTGAAAAGCAATCTGCAATGGATCGCTTTTCAGAGTGTGGGCTAGTGTGAACCAAACCTTAAACAATATATTTTTTATTTGGGTACAGGTAAATAAACACATTGATGAGAAAAAAGTGTTCCTGATTCAGCCCTTCGTGCTTGTGCTGACTCATACGGATCAGAATTTGGAGTCTTCTCTCCCCCCGCGGATATAGAACACCATTTACTATTTTTATCCTGTCCCGGGGACACAAATGTACTTCCACTCTTTTATTATAGGGAACATGTACAGCTCCCTGATAAAAGGTTTAGAAGTTTCTGCTTTACTTTTCTATTTTATGTGTAAAAAAAATTCTCGGTTCCGGAGATTTGTCCTCCCGTCTTTTTTCACCCACACAGGACCTGCAGGCTTTTCCGTGTGCGATTCTCCATTTTGGGTCAGTGCAGCAGCTGCTGGAACACGGCGTGTCACAGGATTACATTACAAAATGGCGAATCGCCCGGCAGCCCTTTAATCCTCTTTTAGAGAATGTCTCGGTTTGTTGGTGCTGCCCCCTGCTGTCGCTTTCAGGATAATGACATGAAAAACGAGCTCCGTCATCAGATTGTGACATGGCATTGAGAATAAAGTGCAACATCCGTGTGTATGTTGGGTTTCTGGAAATGTAGAAATTTGTAGCCAATCTGCAATCGTATAAAAATAAATGTCAGGGCAGAACAGCGACCCGGGAAATGGCTTTGGGAGGAGACGTCCTGATTGGTGTCATTTGGCTTGTGTGCGGTTTCATGTCTCCTCTAATCTGCTTTTCCCACGTCGTTATTTGTTGGTTCGCAGCATCGCTCCGCTGTACTGAGTAACACGCTGTATCACATGACACTCACTGGCTGCAACGCGCCGTCTGTCGCAAAATCTGCTCTGCTTACCGTGCATTTTATTCTCACAAATCTGGTCTGGGAGTCCGGGGGTGGGGGGGGGGGTCAACACAATATTATCAGTGGTTCCAAAATGTGATCAGTACAGACCAAAAGTTTGGACACACCTTCTCATTCAAAGAGTTTTCTTTATTTTCATGACTGTGAAAATTGTAGAGTCACACTGAAGGCATCAAATCTATAAATTAACACATGTGGAAATATTGGGGGGGTGGGGGGTCAACACAATATTATCAGTGGTTCCAAAATGTGATCACAATCATTACCAGCAGCTACAAGCAGAGGATTATTTTATTATGATTATTATAATTATATTTATTATTTTATATTTTTTAATTATATTTTAATTTCATTATAATTATTATACAGCCTCATGCTACATAACTAAGCTCCAGTCATGCTGAATAAACACAATTATTAATGTATTTTAAATAGAAAACTATCTTTAGAAAGATTTATTACTCCAAAGGCATTTGATAAAAAAAAAAAAAAACATGATTAATTTTTTTTTTTTTTAATTGTTGATTTATATCCACCCTGATCTTTAGATTGTAAGCTCTAAACAAACAGGGCCTTCTGATTCCTCCTGTATTGTAACTGTACTGTCTGCCCTACTGTTGTAAAGCGCAAATTGTTAACACAATATTATCTGTGGTTCCAAAATGTGATCACAATCATTACCAGCAGCTACAAGCAGAGGATTGTTTTATTATGATTATTGCAATTCTATTTATATATCATATATATGTATGTGTATATATATATATATATATATATATATATATATATATGCATGTATGTATATATATATATATATATATATGCAGTACAGACCAAAAGTTTGGACACACCTTCTCATTCAAAGAGTTTTCTTTATTTTCATGACTGTGAAAATTGTAGAGTCACACTGAAGGCATCAAAACTATGAATTAACACATGTGGAAATATTGGGGGGGGTGGGGGGTCAACACAATATTATCAGTGGTTCCAAAATGTGATCACAATCATTACCAGCAGCTACAAGCAGAGGATTGTTTTATTATAATTCTATTTATATATCATATATATATATATATGTATGTATGTGTGTGTGTATATATATATATATATATATATATATATATATATATATATATATATATATATAT
This sequence comes from Rana kukunoris, assembly GCA_029574335.1. Classification (NCBI taxonomy): domain Eukaryota; kingdom Metazoa; phylum Chordata; class Amphibia; order Anura; family Ranidae; genus Rana; species Rana kukunoris. The sequence goes on from CM056051.1 coordinate 23,867,476, forward strand.
ATATATATATACAGTACAGACCAAAAGTTTGGACACACCTTCTCATTCAAAGAGTTTTCTTTATTTTCATGACTATGAAAATTGAAGATTCACACTGAAGGCATCAAAACTATGAATTAACACATGTGGAAATATTGGGGGGGGTGGGGGGTCAACACAATATTATCAGTGGTTCCAAAATGTGATCACAATCATTACCAGCAGCTACAAGCAGAGGATTGTTTTATTATAATTCTATTTATATATTATATATATATATATATGTATGTATGTATGTGTGTGTGTATATATATATATATATATATATATATATATATATATATATATATATATATATGCAGTACAGACCAAAAGTTTGGACACACCTTCTCATTCAAAGAGTTTTCTTTATTTTCATGACTATGAAAATTGAAGATTCACACTGAAGGCATCAAAACTATGAATTAACACATGTGGAATTATATACATAAAAAGTGTGAAACAACTGAAAATATGTCATATTCTAGGTCCTTTAGCTTTGATTACTGCTTTGCACACTCTTGGCATTCTCTTGATGAGCTTCAAGAGGTAGTCACCTGAAATGGTCTTCCAACAGTCTTGAAGGAGTTCCCAGAGATGCTTAGCACTTGTTGGCCCTTTTGCCTTCACTCTGCGGTCCAGCTCACCCCAAACCATCTCGATTGGGTTCAGGTCCGGTGACTGTGGAGGCCAGGTCATCTGGCGCAGCACCCCATCACTCTCCTTCTTGGTCAAATAGCCCTTACACAGCTTGGAGGTGTGTTTGGGGTCATTGTCCTGTTAAAAATAAATGATGGTCCAACAAACGCAAACCGGATGGAATAGCATGCCGCTGCAAGATGCTGTGGTAGCCATGCTGGTTCAGTATGCCTTCAATTTTGAATAAATCCCCAACAGTGTCACCAGCAAAGCACCCCCACACCATCACACCTCCTCCTCCATGCTTCACGGTGGGAACCAGGCATGTAGAGTCCATCCGTTCACCTTTTCTGCGTCGCACAAAGACACGGTGGTTGGAAGCAAAGATCTCAAGTTCAGACCAAAGCACAGATTTCCACTGGTCTAATGTCCATTCCTTGTGTTCTTTAGCCCAAACAAGTCTCTTCTGCTTGCTGCCTTTCTTTAGCAGTGATTTCCTAGCAGATATTCTACCATGAAGGCCGGATTCACACAGTCTCCTCTTATCAGTTGTTCTAGAGATGTCTGCTGCAAAAGGTGGCTACTTTAAAGAACCTGGAATATGACATATATTTTCAGTTGTTTCACACTTTGTTGTTATGTATATAATTCCACATGTGTTAATTCATAGTTTTGATGCCTCCAGTGTGACTCTACAATTTTTATAGTCATGAAAATAAAGAAAACTCTTGGAATGAGAAGGTGTGTCCAAACTTTTGGTCTGTACTGTGTGTGTGTGGTATGTATGTATGTATGTATGTATGTATGTGTGTGTGTGTGTGTGTGTATATAATATATATATATATATATATATATATATATATATATATATATATATATATATATATATATATATATATAATACACACAAATATTCAAGTATAAAGCGAGGCACCTAATTTTACCACAAAAAAACTGGGAAAACTTATTGACTCGAGTATAAGCCTAGGGTGCCCATGCCTCACTGTGCCCATTACAGACTGACGTTTAACATGGAATTCTATGTAAGGGATGCCCAGGTTTGAAAAATCGGTGCTCTCCAGCCGTAGATCCCCCAGACAACAAACTTTGCACACTTGTAGAGGAGATATGCGGCTACATGTGTGACAAGTTCCGGGTCCAGGGAACCTACCGTGTCTCCAAAATCACCAGAAAAATTACTGTTTAACATTGGAGTCTATGGAAGGGGTGCCTGGTTTTGAAAAATCGGTGCTCCCCAGCCATAGGTCCCTTGGACAACAAACTGTGCACACTTGTAGAGGAATAGGGGGGCTACATGTGTGCCAAGATTGGGGTCCAGGGGCCGGATGGTACTGAGTCCCCAAAGTCTGGGAGTTCAGGCACAAAAATGTGACTTGAGTATAAGCCAAGGGGGCCATTTTCAGCACAAAATAATGTGCTGAAAAACTCGGCTTATCCTCGAGTATATCGGTGAGCGCAGTCTATTGCATTAGGGTGTGCACCCCAAAGCTCAAACACACACTACTGATCACTCACAATGTTCATTCAGAAAGGGAAGAGGATGGTCAATTGCATATTTTCCGGCCCCTTCCTCCACTCATTCTAAAACATCCTTGCAGCAACAGCTGGCGGGATAGGGGGGAAGGAGGGAGCCAGGGAAGTAGGGGGAAACTCTGCTGTAAAGGGTGATTAGGATGTGCTTGCCTGTGCACACTATGCTCGAGTAGATACGGTGTATGTGGGTGTTTATACCGTATTTCCCGGCGTATAAGACGACCTTTTGGATGTAAAAAAAATGCCTCAAAATTCGGGGGTCGTCTTATACGCCAGTACCTGTCTGTGGGCATCCATTATTCAAAAGCCCCCACTATGCCATCACATGCCCCCACTGTGCCATCACATGCCCCCACTGTGCCATCACATGCCTCCACTGTGCCATCACCGACCTCGACAATCTCTCTACCTTATTTTGTTTGCAGAGTTTGGGTTTCAGGCTGCGGGCATCTATTATTCAAAAGCCACGCCTCCTCCTCAGACTGTTCCGTGATAGCAGAGCCTCTGTTCAGTGTTCCGCCTATCGCGGATGCCTTCTCAACCTCAACCTCGGCCTCGGACATCCGTGATTGGCGGAACACTGAACAGAGGCTCTGCTGGGAAAATGAGTGTTCCGCCAATCACGGAACAGTCTGAGGAGGAGGCATGGCTTTTGAATAATGGATGCCCGCAGTCTGCAACCCAAACTCTACAAACAAAATAAGGTAGAGAGATTGTCGAGGTTGGCAATGGCACAGTGGAGGCATGTGATGGCACAGTGGAGGCATGTGATGGCACAGTGGGGGAAAGTGATGGCACAGTGGAGGCATGTGATGGCACAGTGGAGGCATGTAATGCAATGCCACAGTGGATGCATGTAATGCAATGGCACAGTGGATGCATGTAATGCAATGGCACAGTGGATGCATGTAATGCAATGGCACAGTGGATGCATGTGATGCAATGGCACAGTGGATGCATGTGATGTAGTGCAATGGCACAGTGGAGGCATGTAATGTAGTGCAATGGCACAGTGGAGGCATGTAATGTAATGTGATGGCACACTGGAGGCATGTGATGGCACACTGGAGGCATGTGATGGCACACTGGAGGCATGTGATGGCACACTGGAGGCATGTAATGTAATGCAATGGCACAGTGGAGGCATGTGATGTAATGCAATGGCACAGTGGAGGCATGTAATGTAATGCAGGGCACAGTGGATGCATGTAATGTAATGCAATGGCACAGTAGATGCATGTAATGCAATGGCACAGTGGAGGCATGTAATGCAATGGCACAGTGGATGCATGTAATGCAATGGCACAGTGGAGGCATGTGATGTAATGCAATGGCACAGTGGAGGCATGTGATGTAATGCAATGGCACAGTGGAGGCATGTAATGCAATGGCACAGTCGAGGCATGTGATGCAATGGCACAGTGGAGGCATGTAATGTAGTGCAATGGCACAGTGGAGGCATGTAATGTAATGCAATGGCACAGTGGAGGCATGTAATGTAATGGCACAGTGGAGGCATGTAATGTAATGCAATGGCACAGTGGAGTAATGTAATGCAATGGCACAGTGGAGGCATGTAATGCAATGGCACAGTGGAGGCATGTGATGTAATGGCACAGTGGAGGCATGTGATGTAATGGCACAGTGGAGGCATGTAATGTAATGGCACAGTGGAGGCATGTAATGTAATGGCACAGTGGAGGCATGTAATGTAGTGCAATGGCACAGTGGAGGCATGTAATGTAATGCCATGGCACAGTGGAGGCATGTGATGTAATGGCACAGTGGAGGCATGTAATGTAATGGCACAGTGGAGGCATGTAATGTAATGCAATGGCACAGTGGAGTAATGTAATGCAATGGCACAGTGGAGGCATGTAATGCAATGGCACAGTGGAGGCATGTGATGTAATGGCACAGTGGAGGCATGTAATGTAATGGCACAGTGGAGGCATGTAATGTAATGCAATGGCACAGTGGAGTAATGTAATGCAATGGCACAGTGGAGGCATGTAATGCAATGGCACAGTGGAGGCATGTGATGCAATGGCACAGTGGAGGCATGTGATGTAATGGCACAGTGGAGGCATGTAATGTAATGGCACAGTGGAGGCATGTAATGTAATGCAATGGCACAGCGAGATTAGAAAAAAGCTGAAAAAAGTCTGTTTCTGTCAGCGGTTGTTCCGGCTACCCCTCAGCTTCCAGACAGACTAGTAGGAAGGGGGTCGTCTTATACGGCGAGTATATCCCATAACCATAATTTTTCCTGGAAAAATAGGGGGTCGTCTTATACACCGGCAAATACTGTATAATATGTATGGGGGGTTCTAATTAATTTTTTAGCAAGCAATGCTAATTTAAACTTGTGAAGGATTCATCTTCTAAAGTTTTTTTTTTTTCTTTTTTCCCTTTTAGTCATTCAGCCTCAGAAGAGTCCAATCACTCCGCCTCGGAGTCGGGCAGCCATTCAGAAAGCGAACAAGCAAGTGAGCAGGCAAGTGGGCAGGCCAGTGAGTCCAATAGCAGCTCTGAGTCTTCAGAGAGTCATTCTGAATCAGAATGCGAATCAGCAGGCTCCAAAACCCAGGAAGCACCAACCGACTCAGAGAAGAAGAATCTTCCCAAAAAGGAGAGACTGGCGGATGTAAAAAAGGCAAGACGCTCTTGAGTGGATTTGTAAATCTTGGGAAGTCTCAGCAATTCCTATGTGCTTACAAGCATATGGGCCCATCATCACCAATGCAGTACAAAGGACGGTGACGATGTTCGCAGGGCGGTCACCCATGGCCACCATATTGAATCTTTTAAGAATTGCTGCCCCATGGTGCATCCTCATTGCTCTTTGCACTCAGTCTAGTTCCATTTAGAAGAAAGGTGCAAAAGGAAATGTGAAGGGTTCTCATTGCAATCAGTAGGAATTTAGAGGTCTTTGTTCATATGAAGATTTGAAAATGAAAGACTCGGTTGCCATTGGTAACAACGCTATATTTTCAGTTGCTGTTCCATACAGAATACTAAAAAGGTTACAAGCTGATAGAACATTGTTGCATTGTTCCATGGATGTTACCTGCCGTTTTGGTGTGCCTAACACTATTGCCTAGACCTGTATAGTGATTGATTGTAAAACTTCATTTTTTTAAATTTAAAGTGGATGTAAACACGAAAATTTTATTTTTTTGATGTCACAATGTACAGTATAAGATTTCCTATCACCTGTGCCCAGTCTTGCCACACAGAGTTAACCCAGCTCTGAGAAATCCTATTTTATTGTTCAGTGAAATAAAACGGACTTACAGAGAAAAACCTTAGTCCGTTCCGCCCCCTTGCTGTGAGTGACAGGTTATTTACATATCTCATGCACTAGCCATTATTTTTTAATTCCCACCTCCACTCCTTTTCTGAAGTCGTGTGGTTACTTTTCTGGATTTTGACTGGATGTTAGTGATCATAGCAGAATTTAGTGTAAGGAATACACAGGGAAAAAATGCATGTTGACAAGGGGAGTGTAGAGGTGGGCGGGGAGTCTACTGACATCACAACTCCACCCACAGATCTCCAGACAACAGACCCACCCACAGAATCTGCAGTTTTTTAGTTCTTATAACAGGCAGAGGGGAGACATGTGACAGGTGAGGATACATGCAGGAGGCATCTATATCCTTATAGATCAGCACTATGGCAGTAGTTTAGAAAGGATGAGAGGGGGTTTACATCCACTTTAAATAAAATAATAAACATGTTATACTTGCAATGGTTTTGCACAGAGCAAGAGAAGGTGGGGCCCTAATCAGCGCTCCCAGTCCACCTTCTTAGTGAGTGCCCCCATTACCGGTTTCTAAGGGGGCATGCGTGCGGGCTCACTCCCGAGCTGCCCTGTCTGCTTCTATTGACAGACAGCTCAATATTGAGTTGGTCCACCTTTTGCAGCTATAACAGCTTCATCTGTTCTGGGAAGGCTGTCCACAATGTTTAGGAGTGTGTCTATGGGATTGTTTAACCATTCTTCCAGAAGCACATTTGTGATGTCAGGCACTGATGTTGGCCTAGAAGGCCTGGCTCACAGTCTCTGCTCTAAAGCCTAATACACACGATCGGACTTCCAACCAACTTTTCCATGGAGCTTGGCCGTGAACTTGTTCTGCATACAGACGGCACAACATTCTCCAAATCATGTGGTTCTCCAGCTCTTTACTGCCACCCTTTGGGCAACTTCTGCTATTGCTACAGTTCACATGCATTTATCGCCCAACAGTTGGTGAGCATGAACAGCCAACATGTTTTTAATTCAGCCAACAATTGTCTGATGGAGTGTACAACACGTCCGTCAGACAATTATGACCATAAAGTTGGATCGTGTTTACGAGGCTTAATTCATCCCAAAGGTGTTCTATTGGGTTAAGGTCAGAACTCTGTGCAGGCCAGTCAATTTCCTCCACCCCAAATTCGCTCATTCCTGTCTTTATGGACCTTGCTTTGTGCACTGGTCCAAATCATTTGGTGGAGGGGGATTATCGTGTGGGGTTGTTTTTTCAGGAGTTGGACTTGGCCCCTCAGTTCCAGTGAAGGGAACTCTTAAGGTGTCGGCATATCAAGACATCTTGGCCAATTTCATGCTCCCAACTTTGTGGGAACAGTTTAGAGATGTCCCCTTCCTGTTCCAACATGACTGCGCACTAGTGCACAAAGCAAGGACCATAAAGACATGGATGAGCGAGTTTGGGGTGGAGGAACTTGACTGGCCTGCACAGAGCCCTGACCTCAACCCAATTAAACACCTTTGGGATGAATTAGAGTGGAGACTGTGAGCCAGGCCTTCTAGTCCACATCATTGCCTGACCTCACAAATGTGCTTCTGGAAGGATGGTCAAACATTCCCATAGACACTCCTAAACCTTGTAGAAAGCCTTCCCAGAAGAGTTGAAGCTGTTATAGCTGCAAAGGGAGCTCAATGTTGAACCCTGTGGTCTAAGACTGGGATGCCATTAACGTTCATGTGCATGTAAAGGCAGGTGTCCCAACACTTTTGACAATATCGTGTGTCTAAACAAAATGGAATTTGGACTACAGGTACAGAGAGGATAAACACATAGGGCCAGATTCAGGTAGATCAGAGCAAGTGCTGTTATTCATGAAGCACTTGCTCCTAAAGTTGCGGCAGCGTATCGTAAATGAGCCGGCGGAATTCAAATTGGGCGGGTACGGGGTGTGTATTATTTAAAATAAGCGCGATCCTGCGGCGAACGTACTGCGCATGCGTCGAGTGTCAATGCATCCCAGTGCGCATGCTCCAAGTTCTGTCAGTGAACGTCAATGACGTCACGTCCCCATTCATGAATGTTTTACGCAAACGACGCGATTTGTTTTTTTTCCGACGCGATGACGACGGCTATACCTAACATAGGATATTCCACTAGGGGGCTGCTTTATCTTTACGCCGCGTATCGCTTCCGGAAACGTCGTAAAGTCACTGCGTCGCGCCCGAAAACGATCTTGAATTTCCGACTCCCGCTGATTAACATATTTTTTCAGCGTTAATCAGCGGGAACGCCCCCGGCGCCATTTTTAAGTTGAAGTAACGATGCGATGGCGAAATTCAATTACGCCGATCGCATCGGAACTCCAACCCGGCGTTTCTTGTTTTCTGGTTATAGAAAACAGAAACGCCGGCTTAAAGTGACAGTTAGGCTGGCGGATCACTGGATCCGCCAGCCTAACTCTTCATGAATCTGGCCCGTAGGTAATATAAGCCTTCCCAGAAGAGTTGAAGCTGTTATAGCTGCAATAGGGGGGCCAACTGAATATTGAACCCTACAGACTAAGACTGGGATGCCATTAAAGGGGTGTTCCACCCAAAAAAATGACCTTTTCTCATCCCACTCCTCACCCCCATACATGCCACATTTGGCATGTAATTTTTTTGGGGGGGGAGTGGGGGCTTCAGTAGGAGTGGGACTTCCTGTCCCACTTCCTGCTTCCGCCGAGGGGCTGGTTAGGCGATTAAGCTTAATCGCCTACACCAGCCCCCTCCCTGTAGGCGATCACATGGGACACTGACAGGTCCCATGCGATCGCCTCTCCAATCAGCGGCGAGCCGCGCCGCGCACGCATGCGCAGTACGGCTCGCGCATGCGCAGTGGGTGCCCGGCCGTGAAGCCGAAGGCTGTCACGGCTGGGTGCCCACAGTCAGGATGGAGACGCCGGCCGGGGAGGGGGGCAGAGGAGCGGAGCCCCGGTCGGCGCGTCGCTGGAACGTAGGAGCAGGTAAGTGAGTGTTTATTAAAAGCCAGCAGCTACACTTTTTGTAGCTGCTGACTTTTAATAAACACAACTTAGGGCTGGAACACCCCTTTAAAGTTCATGTGCGTTTTTAAAGCCAGGCATCCCAATACTTTTGACAATATAGTGCATCTTTGATTGCATACCATGTAAAACCAGAGCTCCCCCTTTTTTATTTAAAGTGCAACTTCACACTCTCAATCAACATGGACTATTTTGAATCCTTATGCTGCTAGCATCAGTAATAACATGGCTAGTGGGAGTTTGCTTTGTATATATAAAATGAATTGAATGGCTCTTTTGGTATGTGGTGCTCATATAGTACAGTGTCGTTTTGCTTTACTATTGAGCTGTTTGGATTTTGAGCTGTTTGGATTGTGATAGATAAGCAGAGGGTAACAAACAGCATGTGAATCAGATGTCTCCTTACATTGCTTTTCTTTTACAGATGTGGGAGGAATACCCCGATGTGTATGGAGTCAGGAGGTCCAACCGGAGCAGACAAGAACCTTCAAGGTTTAATATTAAAGCGGAGGTGAGCTGTAAACTTCTAGGATGTCCTTGAATATTTCTATTTTAAACTGTTAATATTGGAATATAAAAAAAAAAATAATGGTTGTGGAAATGTATTCAGTATTTGGCCAATTTATACGGCAATGTCACCAACCAAGAGTGGCAGCACAGGGAGGGTAAAATGTAAGGCTGTTACTGATCAAAATTTTTGTGTTCGATTAATCGTTTTTTTTTTTTTTTAAATCGATTAATCGACTAATTTCAATTAATTATAACGCACATACAGATCTCAACTACTTTTAGCTGATCTCCTTGCAGGTTGATTCCCAGTGCAGCTCCAACCACTGGAAAAATGGCGCAGCGCTCAATGGGAATAGCATTAAAACTTTTATAGTCTTCAAGTAGCTAACAAAATAAAATCGATGTAGCTACATAAACTGTAAAAATGGTGCGAGTAATGCCGGGTACACACGGTCGTTTTTTGCGATGAAAAAAAAAAACCGTCGTTTTTTAAAACGTCATTTAAATTGATGGTGTGTGGGCAAAACGTCGTTTTTTGTCTTAAAAAAACGACCAAAAAAAAATTCCAACATGCTTGAATTTTTTGTGTTGTTTTTCAAAACGTCGTTTTTTGTTTCACAAAAAGTCACCGTGTGTAGCAAAAACGTCGTTTAAAACAACGTTTTTCAACCCGCGCATGCCCAGAAGCTAGTTATGAAGCGAGCTTCAATGGAAAAGTGTGGTGAACGTAACCTCGTTTTTTGTGAAAAAAACGATGGTGTGTATGCAACATCGTCTTTGAAAGTGACGTTTCAAAAACGTCATTTTTTTTATCGCAAAAAAACGACCGTGTACGCGGCATAATACCAAACGGTACCAAAAGCAGTTATAAAAACATGTAGCCAAGTATGATACTGGTATAAAAATGTGTACAACGATACCACTGCTGAATCCAGATGAGGAGAGGTTAACATCAGTCCGTCGGCATGTAGATGTCCCGTGAAGGGAACTATCACAACTCCCAGTGGATGGTTGTAGAATCCCAGGTTGATAGAGGGAAGTGATAGAGGGAAGTTTAAAAGCCCTTGCGTGTGGCAGATAGTAAGGTCCCGCCGGCATGCAGATATGAAGCACAACAAAGGAGCCCTTCAGATGGACACGGCAAGCCCCGCCGGTGTCCGTGACGTCGCCAGATCTCCGACGGAACCACCTTAAGGCCCAGAAGCTGGCAGATAAGTGAGTACCAATTCAAAAGAATTAATCGATCAAAAAAATTAAAGATTAATCGATTAATTAAAAGTTAATTTGCACAGCCCTAGTAAAATGTGATTTCTGAATGCAGAGACCCTGGAGAATAAAATGGTGGCCCAACATCTGAAAAACAACCCCCACGCCATAATCCCCCCTCCACCACATGATTTGGACCAGTGCACAAAGCAAGGTCCATAGAGACATAGATGAGTGAGTTTGGGGTGGAGGAACTTGACTGGCCTGCACAGAGTCCAGACCTCAACCCGATAGAAGAACTTTGGGATAAATTGAAGCCAGGCTTTCTCATTCAACATCAGTTATGAAGACCTCACAAATGCGCTTCTGAAAGAATGGTCAAACATCCCCCACAGACACACTCCTAAACCTTATGGACGGCCTTCCCAGAAAAGTTGAAGCTGTTACAGCTGCAAAGAGTGGGCCAACTCCAATTTTGTAGGTCTCAGACTACTAGTACAATGGTTTATCGAGTGCAAATTTTTGGTAAAAAGTACATAAACACTAAATTTAGGGCACACAAACGCAATAGATTCCCTAGTTTTTTTTTGGTAAACAAAGATGGGGTTGACTTGAGTAAATCAGAGGTTGTCAACTTATGAGCTGAAGGGGGGCCTCAAATGTGGCCCATGACATCACCAAAAGGCCGCACTAAGGGCCAGATTCTCTAAGAAAATCGCCGGCGTAGCGTAAGCCATTTACACTACGCCGCCGCATCGTACTAGAGCAAGTGCTGTATTCTCCATGCACTTGCTCAGTAGTTTGCGGAGGCGTAGAGTAAATCGCCCAGCGTAAGCCCGCGTAATTCAAATGGGGCGGCTTGTATTTAAATTAATCGTGCCCCCGCGTCGAACGAACTGCGACTGCGCCGGCCGGGGAAAAAGCCCAGTGCGCATGCTCCAGCTCACGTCGGAAAGCGCAGTTGAAACCGACATCAAAACGACGTGAGCGTCACTATGCAATGCCCTATTCGCGAACGAGTTAGTAAAACGACGTAAGCGACGGAAAAAGCCGACGCTGACCCCGACACCATACTTAACATGGCACCCGACGGCATCCGACGGTACTTCGTAAGGTTACTCCTCATAGAAGCAGGGGTAACCTTACGAGTTCGTAAACGACGTACGCGACGACGGGGCAGCGTAAAAGCGAACGGGAATCGGCATAGTAGCCTCATTTGCATAGGCAAATGAGAAAACAACGTAAAGGCCACCTAGTGGCCGGAGTTGTCATTACAATGGTATTACACTTATCGGATGTTGAAGCGTATCTATGCAAAAGTGATGCTAAGCATCACTCGCATAGATACGAGCCAAAAAAAACGGCGATACGACGGGGTATCTGAGATACTCCGTCGTAGCGCCGCTGAGAATCTGGCCCTTAATGTTCAATGTACACTATATTACCAAAAGTATTGGGACGCCTGCCTTTACACTCGCATGAACTTTAATGGCATCCCAGTCTTAGTCCGTAGGGTTCAATATTGAGTTGGCCCACCCTTTGCCCCTATAACAGCTTCAGCTCTTCTGGAAAGGCCGTCCACAAGGTTTAGGAGTGTGTCTATGGGAATGTTTGACCATTCTTCCAGAAGCGCATTTGTGAGGTTAGGCACTGATGTTGGACGAGTATGCAGAACAAGTTCACGGCCAACGCCCTTCACACAAAATTCCACAGACTTGTCTGATGGAAATCCGATCACGCGTACAAGTCTTTAGCGTTCCTATCACTGGAATGAAGGGGCCAAATTCAACCAAAACAACCCCATACCATAATCCCCCCCTCCACCAAATGATTTGTACTAGTGCACAAAGCAAGGACCATTAACCACTAGGGCCCCCCGCTATAGTCGAATGACGGCTGCAGCACGGACCCCAATTGCAAGGAGGACGTCAATAGACGTCCTCCCCTTAGCGCGTGCCCCGCACGCTAGTAAGGGGCCGGCCCCTTACCACGTGATCAGCTGCCAGCCAATGATAGTTGATCACGTGATCAAAACAAAGCTGACAGCGTGAGGAGAAAAAAAAAGCCAATCACCGGCTGCAGAGTGAGGGTCACCAGTGGAAGAGGCAATTCTGCCACATTAGTGGACACAAGTTCTGCCTGCCAGTGGCCACCAGTGCCACCTGTCAGTGCCAATCAATGCCAATCACTGGCACCTAGCAATTTTAACCAGTGGTGCCAGTCAGTGCCACCTAGTAGTGCTGCCTATCACTGCCACCCATCAGTGCCCATCACTGCCACTTATCAATACCACCTATTAATGCCAATTCTCAGTGCCCACCAGTGCCATCTATCAATGCTTTTCATTGCCACCTATCATTGCCCTTCAGTGCCGCCTATCGGTGCCCATCAGTGACGCCTCATCAGTAGGGGTGCAACAGATCACCGGATCAGGAGTCACAGATCGAATCATTTTTTGGATCAGCAAAAAAGAAAAAGACTAATCTTGTTACACCCAACAGAGTTTTAGATTTAGTTATTTTCAACACAAAAAGGAGCTTAAATACAGTATATGTAAATTTGACAGACTGTTTACATGTTAAATTTTAAAAGCCGCAGCAAACCTTACATGCTTGCTAATGTGACAGAACACCTCAGATTTTCACATTTAGTTAAATATTAATATCAGAGGTGTTCTGTCTATTTGTGGGGAAAACATGACATGTTGCAGTGGTTGTAGCACCCTCTAGTGTGCTAGGAGAGTAGTACATTTTGTGAGAGTAGGTACATTTCTAGTGTTTTGATCTGGGCTGAGAGTGGTCCAGTGTAGTGCTGGGGGACTCACAGGTTGCATCACCAGGACCTCCCACTTCTTTTCAGAATGTTGTGGTGTTTTCTGGAGCTGCCTGAGGTATTCTGAGCAATCCCTAATCTGGATTGGCCTCCCTAAATCCCCAGGGTCAGCCCAGCTGGGAGAGGAGTTTATCAGGTGTAAGATGGAGATGGAGTATTAGGCTGTCAGGGTCTTTGAGGAAGCTCCACAGTCTGAGGGGTGGGGGGGGGGTGCCTGGGCTCGGGTGCGGACGGGACCCTCTTCCAACCCACAGAGGTGTCCAGACCAGGAGGAGCTAGAGAGGGCAGTAGGAGAACACTGCTGAGCACATCTCCAGGAGTTCCACAGAGGCAGCCATGAGGGCCGGTGCATGTTCACACTGTCAGAAGGACTGTGAGGCACACCTGAGAGGATTGAGATGGAGCAGTCTGGGATGGGTGCAGAGCCAGGTTGGAGGGTGGCGGCGGCAGAGAAAAGGGGCAGGAGGGTCGGCAGTGCCCTAAAGAGGTGGTACTGGGAGCAGTAGCCACAGAGACAGCTAGCAGTGGGATTTTCTTTTTTTTTGCTACACCATAGGGGGCCCGTGGTCCCTGTCTGCAAAGGGCATCTGCTTTAGGTGTGGTTGAGCCATTGTCAGGCTTTCAGTGCTAGCGGATCTGGGAAGTGCAAAAGAGCGATGTGCTGGAGGAGTGATAGTGGAGATTGTATATACTGTGGTGTATATAGTTGGTCCTAAACTTTGATTGTCAATTACCTGGGCATCTCATAAGTTCCAACCCCATCCAAGTTAAATTCCCCTCAATAAAATACAAAAAAACAAGTACAAGGACTGCTTTCTTGTCTCGGAATGCTTGAAAAGTGTGTGCCTGGCTGGGCAGGGTGACAGACGGACTACTACACTCAGCATCCCCTATGGGGGTACCGCTACAGGGTTGAAGCGAAGTTCCACCCAAAAATGTTACTTCCTTTTCAGGAATCCCCCCCCCCCCTCTTCCAGAGTCACATTTGGCACCTTTTCAGGGGTGGGTGGGGAGCAGATACCTGTGTAATACAGGTATTTGCTCCCACTTCCGGGCATAGGTCACCACAGTGATCTATGCCACGTTCGGCGCCTACTCTGTCCTACTTTGTCCCCCCCAGCTGTCTTCTGGGAGGCACACAGGTCCCAGAAGACAGCAGCGACCAGTAGGATCGTGCATGTGCAGTAGGGAACCAGGAAGTGAAGCTGCAAAGCGTTACTTCCTGATTCCCTTACCAAAGATGGCGGCGGCAGCACCCGAGAGCTGAGGGAGAGATCGTCTTTGGGTGCCGACAGGTAAGTGTCCATATATTAAAATTCAGCAGCTGCAGTATTTGTAGCTGCTGACTTTTTAAATATTTTTTCGGTGGAACTCCGCTTTAAAGGATTTTATATGTAAAAATGTATTGTTATAGATGTTTTAGAACTACGTTTCCCATGATGCTCCACTACACTGCAGAGTACATGAGCATTATGGGAAATGTAGTTCCAAAACATCTAGGCTTGCTATCACTGGTATAGTTGCAATGTGTCTGTAAAATATTTTAAATATCCAATTTTTTTTTTTTTTTTTTCAGGGCACAGATTCTGAAAGTGAAAGCCCAAAGCGGAGAAGTCTTAGATCCGCCAGCAAGAAGTGAGTACATTTGTGGTCTTCGGTGCGCTTCCTGATCATGCCTATAAAAATAAGTGGGGGGGGAGCTTTATATTTATTAACTCTTTACTGTGATAGAGAGACAAAAAAAGATTCTGAGGATGATGATGACGACGACGATGAGGAAGAAAATAGCAGTGAAGATGATATAACCGAGAGACGTTCAACTCGACCTCGGAGGGCTGCGGCAAAAAGGTAAACGTCGGCAAGGATCGATTTCTTTTAATTATTATTATTTATTTTTTTCACAAAATATTATTATTATTTATTTTTTTTTGGGTGGGCACCTATTAGTTTTCTTTTATATTTTTTGAAGTCTTGAGAACTATCTCTGTTTGATGGAAATTGTCTTGAAGCCTAATGTGGTTCTAAAGTCAGATTTATTCTATTTTTATTTTTTTAATAATTTTTTTATATATTTTTTTTATCATTCTATGCATTAAGATAAAAAGCCTTTTGTGTGCAGCATCCCCCCTCACCCCCCCAGTACCTGAGCCCCAGGGACTCTCCCCTCTTTATTGGCTGAGACAAACAGCGGGCACTATTGGCTCCCATTGCTGTCAATCAAAGTCAGTAAACCAATAAGGGGAGAGAGGGGGCAGGACCGAGTCACTGCTCTGTGTCTGAATGGGCACACAGAGCGGCGGCTCAGCTCAGGTGCCCCCATAGCAAGCTGCTTACTGCGGTGGCACTTGGGAGGGAGGGGCCAGGAGAGCCATTGAGGGACCCAAGAAGAGGAGGATCAGGGCTGCTCTGTGCAAAACCATTACACAGAGCAGGTCAGTATAACATGTTTTTTATGTTTTAAACAAAAAAAAACAAATACAAGACTTTAATCTTCCTTAACCTCCAGCTTTACTATGACTTAAAGTGTTACTAAACCCAGGACTCTGCATTCACTATCTCTGGTCTCCCACAGTACACAGAACATGGAAATGCAATGGTTTTAGTAAATATAAACAGCAGTATATAGCAGTCTTGTGACTTCTATCAGTGTCTGGTTAAAGCTTGTAAGAGGAGTTCTCATTCTGGAAGAAGGGGAGTATCAAAGACAGGATCAAACAGCCCTATGTTTTCTCTTTTTTTGCTTCCTTTATCATACCTTAACAATACGGGGCTGGGAGAACTCTCTGTTTATTAACCCTTTACTGTGACAGAGAGGCAATATTCGATTCTGATTCTGATGATGATGATGATGAGGAGGAAGATGAAGAAAATAGCAGTGAAGACGATGAAACAGAGAAACCTAAGCTTAGACCCCGGAGGGCTGCAGCAAGAAGGTAAATGTCAGCAAGGATTGATTTATTTTTATTTTTTGGGGGGGTGGGGGGCACCCATTAATTCAATATTTAGCAATATACACCAAACTGAGCATGTGCAGGGTGCCCCCGAGGCTCTGTTCTATCAGGAGATGAATTGGGGACAGTGGAAGAAGGGGAGGACAGGATCAAACAGCATTTTTTGTACACGGCAGAGGATTAACCCCTTAGGCACAGTGAGTATAACAAACATGCTTTGCTGCATATACAGACTGATTTTACTGTTGTGGGTTTAGTAACACTTTCAATAGCTTGTTTGGACCAAGCTGGAAGCTACATACAGTATACATCGCTGTGTTTCACCAGCAGTATGGGCAGTTCCCGCCCCCTTCCCAGAACCGTTGGCTCCCACTGCTTTTGATCAAAGTCTGCTAGCCAATCAAGAGCGAGGGGGTGGGACCAGGTCGGGGCTCTGTGTCTGAATGGACACAGGCAGCTGTGACTCGGCTCTGGTGCCCCTGTTTCGTTAGATTAGGCAAACCCATCAGATTTTGTAACGGAAGTGACGTTACGGCCATCTTGGTACACCCCGCACTCAGACGCAGTAAGGATACAGTGAGAAGGAGGCAAACAGACACATTTGTACACCCACCAGAGTCTGAACTGAACTTATATAGTGAAATACAGGATTTAGAAATCCATCTGTTTTGATGTTGAATTGTAAAAAATGTGGCAAGCCTGCTGATCTCACAGGTTTGCTAATCTGACAGAACACGGCTGCTTTTACAATTCAATATCAAAACAGTCCTGTATTTCAATATATAAGCTCAGTTTACTGGTAAAATAAGTGTGAAATGCCAGACTGGTGGGTGTACAAATGTGTCCGCTTGCCGCCTTCTCACTGTATCCTTACTGTGGCAGAGTACTGGGTGTACCAAGATGGCCGGGCCGTAACGTCACTTCCATTACAAATTCTAAATTTTCCATTGAAGAATATGGCTAGGACTCAGGAATTGGAACAGGGACCTCCCCCAGAGGTCAAAGGTCAGAAGGCGGGTTCACAGAGGTCAAAGGTCACAGGGCGTGGCTGACCCACCAACCACCAAAGTGTACCGCCTACCCCAACTAAGTCGGGGAATGAACAAGTCGGGGTAAGCGTCTTGCGTCTAATCTGACAAATAGCCCAAGCTGCTTGCTATAGGGGGCACTGAACAGGAAGAAGGTGCCAGGGGCACAGCTGAGGGACCAGAGAAGAGGAGGAGGATTAGGGCCGTTCTGTGCAAAACCAACTGCACAGAGCAGCAGGTAAGTATAACATGTTTGTGTAGCAAAGTCTTTGGCCTTGTCCAGTCTAATGAGGACTTTCCAAGCCAAAGATGGTTGACATCCTTCTGTATGTTGTGGGTTGTGAGGCATAGTGTGTTCAAGATGGACAGTTCTTGGGCGCCAGACACTTCTTGGATGTTAAAGAGGTTTTTATTTGTCTTGAATTTGTTATTTTTGTTATTTTTGGGGGAAAGGGGGTTAGGGCCAAGACACCCTTGGATAGATGCAAATTCAATTGGCAGACTCTGAGACTTCAATAGGTGGACAGCTGTACAGGGAGAGGCCCAGCAAGAAGCCACAGCTGCACTTCCAGGATTGCTATCTCCTATGGCAGTGCTTCTCAAATAGTGGGGCGGGCCCCCCTGGGGGGGCCCGAGGCTCCATGAAGGGGGGCTCGAGCCTTCTTCCGGACTGCAGCGATCGCGCCATTTAGAAGCCGCTGTCCCCAGCCTCCTGCGCTAGTTAGAGGAGCGGACGGCGGGAGGCGGGACATTGTTGAACTGACAGGTGGGACCAGAGAGGTAGCAGCCTATCATGTTGGACGGCAGGCGATTGGCTGCTAGGAGGTGGTCCTAGCAGCCAATCACCAGTTCGCCCAAAAGTCTCCCCGCCCCGCCCAGTGCTGCTGCGGCTTCACTTGACGAATGTCCCGCCTCCTGCTCTCCGTGCTGAAACGTTACAGGTAGGAGTGGAGAGGGAAGGGAGGAAAAATATATGGAAATGTTAAGGGCGAGGAGTGGGGGCTGTGCTGTGGGGGGTTATGTGATGGGGCAAACTGTGTGCAGGATATGTGATGGGGGTCATGTAAAGGCTGAAATACTGTGTGGGGGGATATGTGATGGGACAATACTGTGTGGGGGGATATGTGATGGGACAATACTGTGTGGGGGGATATGTGATGGGGCAATACTGTGTGGGGGGATATGTGATGGGACAATACTGTGTGGGGGGATATGTGATGGGGCAATACTGTGTGAGGGGATATGTGATGGGGCAATAATGTGTGGGGGGGATATGTGAAGGGGCAATAATGTGTGGGGGGATATGTGAAGAAGGGCAATACTGTGTGTGGGGGGGATATGTGAAGAAGGGCAATACTGTGTGTGGGGGGGATATGTGAAGAAGGGCAATACTGTGTGTGTGGGGGATATGTGAAGAAGGGCAATACTGTGTGGGGGGGATATGTGAAGAAGGGCAATACTGTGTGGGGGATATGTGGATACAGTGTTATGCAGAGGTGTACTTATAACAATTTTATAGACAAATGATACTATTTACAGTCGCACGGGGGGGGCGCGAAATGTTTTCTTCTTCCTAGGGGGGGCATGACAGAAAATAATTGAGAAGCACTGTCCTATGGTAACAGTCCTTTAACAGTTCCTAACTCGGACATAACAGTCCTTTCAGCTACACTATAACTGCCTCTTGTAATTCTTCAACACTGAGTTCCTTGCCTCTCACTAGACCCTCTGATTCTCTGACTTAGAATCCCTTGAGCGCCTCCAAGGTTGACGGTGGTACCTCCCTCAAGTGTTACCCCTGCTGGGTCCCTAGCTTGGCACTCCAGATAATTCTCGAGCTTCACCCCTGCTAACTGGAGAGGTCCCTGACTTGACTCACAAGGGCTGCTCTGCAAGCGTCTCCTCTGCGGATTGGGCCCCTGACTTGATCACCGCCTGAAGTTTCCCAATTATCCACCATGCCCACTCGGTAAGAATGTGGTTCCGGTACTTGCTTCAGTTACTCATGGTCAGGGCTGGACTTGCCATTGGGCAGGGAGAGCCATGCAGTTGTAAATGAAGAGGTAAGAAGTCTATCCAGCGGTAGCAGTGGGCCCCCCGCTCCGCTACTGTGATCGAACTGCGCCCCCCCCCCCCCCGCTCAACAACCCTTATAGCCTTCCCCTTCGCTCAGCTACTATGATTGTGCTGTGGCTGCCTCCCCCCTGCTCAACAACTTTGATGGTGCCCCCCCCCCCATCTATGATCGGTCAGCGGCACCCCCTCCCCCCCGCTCAACAACTTAGATTGTTACCCCTTCAATCAACTCTCAAGCCCAGAGGCCCCCACCACCCTAAGTTCTGCCCTGCTCACGGTGGTCCCTGGTAATAAGGTGGTTGGTCCCTTAGTGGCAACAGCTTTCCTTCTACCTCCAACCACAACAGGTTCTTTGGCTGGCAGAACTGTCACTTCTGGTTGGACTGCAAGCCGCAGTCCCAACCCTGTGCTGCTCTCTTACTTCTGGATAGGCCCTCACACAGCCTGGCAGCCAGATGCCCCTGGGATAGGCCCAATTTCCAGGCCTAGCAGCCCCGGGGCACACAAAACATGTCCACCCAGACAGCAGCCGTCCAGGTGGCACAGAACACAGATCACCTGACCCGAATATCTAGGTTCTCCCAGCAGGCCAAGGGATTCAAGAAAACCCCTGCTCATTGGCTGAGATACCCTATATACCCATAACATGACCTTGGGTTGCTCTTCTCAGTACCACCAAGTACCCGGCCATCTAGTGGTGAAAGAGAAAAATACAACAAATTTAGGGAGACATCTCTATCAATCGACCAAGATAACTACTCTTGGCAAGTAAATTTGTGAGGATCTCCGTGACTAAACCCCAGGGTGCTGCTACATTTTGTTATTTTTATAGGGAAAAAAATGAGACTTTAGAATCCCTTTTAAGTGGTTAAAGTCAGAGAAAACCTGGAATTAGGTGATGGTGAACCTTGGCACACCATATGTTTTGGAACCACATTTCCCATGATGCTCCCATACACTGCTGAATGCAGGAGCATCATGGGAAATGTAGTTCCAAAACATCTGGGGTGCCAAGGTTCGCCATTTCACCAAGTTAGGCTTAAATATTGAGTTGGCATGTGCCAGCTGGAATTTGGTATCAGGCTTGCAGTCAGGGGAAGAACTTGGGCGGATGTACAAGTGAGAAAACCTGGGGTGGGTATGCCTAGTGTGGCACTGTTCGGCAAGGTAAGAAAAGTGTTGTTTGTTTCCCCCTTATGCAGTTGAGTCCTGTAGCAAAGCAAGGGTGGTTGGATCACAACGGTTTGCGCATTACTTTCTGAATTTCAGACCGGTAATGGGGGAGGAGACTGTACACTTTCTCTTTTTATACGCTTTTCTCCTATTTGTTTAACTGTTTAGCGTTTTCCTTAGAGGTCTCCATCAGTTTTGCACAATGTAGACTCTTCATTCTGTTTTTTCAGAGGTATGTCCAGGGCTGGTGGGAGGAGCCAGAAAAAGCCACAGCGCGGTAAGAGAAGGACAACTGAATCGTCAGATGACGATGATGACGACGATGACGATGAAACGCCTAAAAGGCAGACAAAACGCAGAGCCGCCAAAACCGTTAGGTGAGATCTCCAGATTGCTTGTCCAGAAGTGTATCTATGGATTTAGTTTTTATCATTTCCCCCCCCCCCCACAAATAGAGCTTTCTTTTGGCGGTATTTGATCACCTCTGCGGTTTATTTTTTTTTGCAAATTTCTTGGGTTGCAGGAAAGAAACTTGCACTGTGTATGACCTGCCTTAACCGCTTGAGGACCGCCGCACGACGATATACGGCGACAAAATGGCACGGCTGGGCACAAGGGTGTACATGTACGTCCCCTTTAGGATCCCAGCTGTAGGTCGCGAGCGTGCCGACGCCAGCACGCTTGCGACCCGGTCCTCTTCTCTGTGACCGTCCCCACGGGAACAGCTGACCCGATCACCGCCAGTGTCCCGCGATCGGGTCACATAGAGGAGGTACGGGGAGGGGCAAGTGTACACAAACCTCTCCCCGTGCTTCCTAGTGAGACTGTCACTGATCGTCTGTTCCCTGTCATAGGGAACATCGATCAGTGATGTCACATGCCCCCACATAGTAAGAATTGCTCTCTTAGGGCACACTTATTTCTTACAGCGCCCCCTCCTGGTTAACCCCTTCACTGCCAGTGTCATTTTTACAGTAATCCGTGCATTTTTTTTTACCACTGTTCGCTGTAAAAATTACAATGGTCCCAAAATAGTGTCAAAAGTGTCTAATGTGTCCGCTATAACGTCGCAGTCACGATAAAAAACGCTGATTGCCGCCATAACTACAAAAAAATAATATAAAAGCAATAAAACTATACATTTTGTGCAAACCAATCAATAAAGGCTTATTGCGATTTTTTTTTTTTTTTTTTTTTTTTTTTTTTTACTAAAAATATGTAGAAGAATACGTATCGGCCTAAACTGAGGGGAAAAAAAAATTGTTTTTTTATATCTTTTTTGGGCATATTTATTAACCACTTAACCCCTGGACCATATTGCTGCCCAATGACCAGAGCACTTTTTGTGATTCGGCACTGCGTCGCTTTAACTGACAATTGCGCGGTTGTGCGATGTGGCTCCCAAACAAAATTGGCATCCTTTTTTTCCCACAAATAGAGCTTTCTTTTGGTGGTATTTGATCATCTCTGCGGTTTTTATTTTTTGCGCTATAAACAAAAATAGAGCGACTATTTTGAAAAAAATGCAATATTTTCCTCAGTTTAGGCCGATACGTATTCTTCTACATATTTTTCGTTAAAAAAAATTGCAATTCGCGTTTATTGATTGGTTTGCGCAAAATTTATAGCGTTTACAAAAAAGGGGGTCGTTTTATGGCATTTTTATTAATATTTTTTTTTTTACTAGTAATTGCGGTGATCAGCGTTTTTTTTTTCGGTACTGCGATATTATGGCGGACACATCGGACAATTTTGACAAATTTTTCGGACCATTGTAATTTTTATAGCGATCAGTGCTATAAAAATGCATTGGATTACTATAAAAATGCCATTGGCAGTGAAGGGGTTAAGTGTGTTCCTGGGTGTGTTCTAACTGTATGGGGGGGGTGGCCTCACTAGGGGAAATCACTGATCTTCTGTTCATACATTGTATAAACAGAAGAGCAGCGTTTCCCCCGCTGACAGGAACGAGAGCTATGTGTTTACACACAAAGCTCCCGGTCCCCGCTCTGTAACGAACGAGCGCGGGGGACGAGCGGGGCCGCGCGCGCGCCCCCTAGCGGCCGCAAAAATGCAGACGTATAACTACGGGCTCTCGTGTTATACGTGCCACCGTCCCGCCGTATAATGACTCTATTTTTGTTTATAGCGCAAAAAAAAATGCAGAGGTGATCAAATACCACCAAAAGAAAGCTCTATTTGTGGGGAAAAAAAGGACGCCAATTTGGTTTGGAAACCACGTCGCACAAACGCGCAATTGTCAGCTAAAGCGACGCAGTGCCGAATCGCAAAAAGGGGCTTGGTCCTTTAGCTGCATATTGGTCCAGGGCTTAAGTGGTTAAAGAACACCTTTTGGATGAATTAAGCCATAGATTTCAAGCGTATCCGCTTCGTCCTTGACACACGCTCACACTAAACTCTCGTTGAAAGCCTTACAGATTACGTGGAAGCGGTTCTAGGTGCAAAGGGAGGGGGGGGAGGGGCAGCTCTATAATAATGGCCGTAGTTTTAGACCATGATGGCCAAAAAACATATGTAGGTGTGAAAGTAAACTTTTGGCTGTATAGAATATTTCATCTCTTCATCTATTCCGAATATTAATTGTAGCGTGGGGATAGTTGTAGCGCTTTTTTAGCGGCTTAGTTCAATACGTATTATTTTGTTGCAGCTACAAAGAGGACGATGATTTTGAAACGGATTCTGATGATCTGATAGAAATGGGGGGAGAAGAGGTAGAAGAGCCAGAAGATAACAGCGAAACAATAGAGAAAGTATTGGAGTCCAGAATTGGAAAGAAAGGAGGTAAGTACCATGTATGTTGGTGTATGGAGTTTGTGGATTTAAAGCAAATCTTCACTTCATCTAAGCACCATAAAAAAAGAAAGTATTCTATTCATTTTTTAATATTCGAAGCAAACTCCCCCATAAATCCATGTCTCTATGCTTTCTGTTTTTTGAGAAATAAAATAACCCTCAAGTGCATAAAAAAAGAAAGTATTCTATTAATTTTTTAATATTCTAAGCAAATTTTCGTAACAGCTGGAGCGCCACCAAGTTCAGTACAAGCATGACTCCCACAGGCAGAGGCATGATGGGACTTTTAGTTTTCGCAACAACTGCTGGAGGGCCGCCAGTTTGAGACCCCGGCCCTAACGCAGGGGTAGGCAACCTCGTCCTTTGAACACATTGCAAGACCCTAACAATCACAGGTATGACTCCTAGAGGCATGATGGGATTTGTAGTTTCTCCACAGCTGGAGGGCTGAGGTTGCCTACCCCTGCCCTAGCGTTTCTGCTTGTGGCCATTTTGAGAGTTAAGCCTCGTACACACAATCAGATTTTCTGACGGGGAATCGTGTGATGACAGCCTGTTGTCCAAAAATCCGACCACTTGTACGCCCCATTAGACAATTGTTGCTGGATTTTCCGTGGACAAATGTTGGATGGCAGGCTTATACATTTTTCGCCGACAACGGTCTGTTGTCAGATTTTCCAATCGTGTGTACAAAAGTCCAACGTACAAACACGCAATGCTCACCAAACACAACATTAGCAACAGGTGCCCAAAGGGTGGTGCTAAATAGCAGACAAAACACGTAGTACGTTTTTGTTTGTTGGCCGACAATTGTGTGCCGCTTGTATGCGAGACAAGTTCCTGGCCTACGCCCTTCGGACGGGAACGTGACAGCACCCTCCCCCACAATACAATAAATGTGCCACTTACGTCTTGTCTTCCCTATGCTGCATAAACATACAAGTATATAGGAAAATTGTGGCGTGGAGCACCATTTGTAATTCTGTGCCTCCATCCCTACATCTAATCATACAAGTTTGCTTTCCCTCGGGACTTGGAATAAAGAACATGACATCAAAGTAGTAAAAATCAATACAGATGATTACAAATGTATTAGTTTAATCTAAACAGATCTGATGGCAACCAAATGCATATTTAAGCTGAAGAAGAATTTGAGGGTCTGATTGTACAGTTTCAAGCAGATTTTGGCCCATAATGCCATCATTGGGGTCAGCATATAGGAGCCAGGGACGTGCAGTCAGGGGAGCCCATGAACATTAAAGGGTCATAGCTTGGCAACCTGAGGTCACCGACACCCCACTGCGAAATTGACGGTAAAGCAGCGCTTTACTGCCGACGCCGCCCCCACCCCCACCCAGTGTCAAAGGGGCCTTATGGGTTCTTGCACCTGGTCCCCAATGACATTCCCTGAGCATGACACCCCCCCAATCTACATGCAGGGCGCCGGACACATGGATTTCAATGGATTTTTGTTATTTGAAGCACATGTATACAGCCTGAGGCTCTAATTGGCTTCATAAAAGGGCGGGCTCGGGGCGCAGAGGACTGTGCCCCAAGCCCACCAGTTATGTGACAATAGTGAATAATTATTAGCTATTGTCTTTCCGATTCTCCTCCCAGCCAAACAAGAAGCCGGTCCTGAGACACAATTAGCCAGGGAGTCTTAAAGGAAATTTTTTTTTTTGCTGAAATGACTGTTTACAGGGTATAGAAACATAAAAGTTAACTGATTCCTTTTTAAAATGATTAAAAATAGATAAAAATCAATCATATAATGTGCCTGCAGGTTAGTTTCACTTTTGAACTGGCTTCATGTTTCTGCAAAGTAGAAATAGACACACAGAACAAAAACAAACAAATCCAGGGCAGTGTTTTGTTTTTAAAATGAATCTGATTGGTTCTGGGAAGTTTTAGACACACAGTAATGACAGCTTAAACCATCGTGAGAAAGCTCCCAGCACTGTGGTTTTAAGGAAACAGACAAGCAGGAAGTGTGGAGAACAGAGCAGGATTACAGCAACTTCAAAGCAAAAACGAACAATAAGGACATGAAAGCAGTACTGCAGTAAGGTACAGGAAGCTATTTAGCTAAAAAAAATGTTTCCTTTAGTCACTTCCTGTTCGGTTGGGAGGAGAAACACTGGCCCCAGAGCTTGGAAGAGTCGGGGAGCAGTCCAGCCAGCGGTCTTCTCCAGCCGGGACTCGGCACCCTCTTTAAGGGGCGGCTCATCCGCAACCACATCCAGCAATCCCCGGCCGGGACAGTGAAAGAACGGAGATTAGAGTGTCATCCGCCAGGTGGGGGGGGTGGTGGCGTTGGTTTTTCGCACCCCTCCTCCCCCCCCCCCCCAAAGTATTGAGCACCAGCCACCACTGGGTTTCAGCAGAGATTTATAGAAACCCATGTTTGAATTTCCTGCTTGCCTCATTTATGGCACTGATGCCAGTCGCTTGTGCTTGTTCAAGCACCATGCTTGGAGTGATCGACACGTGATCATGACTATGACATGAGAAAATATCTGTTGTGTATGCTATGTATTTTCTTGTTTAAAAGAAGTAACCAAGTTAATTTTATAATAATTTTAGCAACTGGAGCCTCAACAACTGTATATGCCACGGAAGCCAATGGAGATCCATGTGCCGACTTCAACCCAGAAACAGATGAAGGAGAGCAACAGTATCTTATCAAATGGAAAGGCTGGTCTTACATCCACAGCACTTGGGAGAGTGAAGAGTCCCTCCAGCAGCAGAAGGTGAAAGGCCTAAAGAAGCTGGAGAACTTTAAGAAGAAGGATGATGAAATCAAGCAATGGTAAAGCTCCAGTATGAGTCTACAATTGTCGGGACTATCACTTCTGTAGTGCAGAGCTAACCCCGTTATCACTCTATAGTGATGATGTTGTTCCTAAAAGAAAATGTATTATTTACACTCATTTGCTGTATTTTCTGTTTCCAGGCTATCAAAAGTCACCCCTGAAGATGTAGAGTATTATAACTGCCAGCAGGAACTAGCAGGAGAACTGAATAAGCAGTATCAGATTGTTGAGAGGATCATAGGTAAATGGGCTTTTTATATGTACTGCGTATCCCCGAAAATAAGCCTGGGTCTTATATTAATTATGCCAACAAAAGACACAGTAGGGCTTATTTTCAGGGTAGGTCTTACCATGTAATGTGCAGTCTTCTCTCCCCCTCTCTCGCCCTGCCTGTCAGGAATCCCCAGTGTGAACCGAGTTAAAATGCTTGTAAAATCCTATAACCCACTCTATTACATTTTTCTTTTATAATGTACAATGTGTGTTTCTGTAATATAAATGTGCCAAATACCTTCGTTATAGCGCCGCTCTGCGCTTCAGTGACCCGCTTGAGCTCTCTCCCCCACAATTATATTACAGAAACACACACATTGTACATTATATACTACTATAATAGAGAAGATTTTAGGATTTTACAAGCATTTTTAACTAGGGCTTATTCTCGGGGTAGGGCTTATATTGCAGCCCTCCTGGAAAATGCTAGGTCTTATTTTCAGGGTAGGTCTTATTTTTGGGGAAACAGGGTAGCACGACCCCCCTGGAGAAGTTGCAGATGTCAGGGTTCCCCGCTGCTGCACAGCCAGTCACACAGCATTTTTAATTTGCATCAAGACACAGTCCTTGAGCTTTGTGTTTGTTGTTTTATTGAGGGGATAATAACTTGGATGAGGTTAGGAATTATGGGATGGCCAAATTTGACAGTAACAAAGAAGCAGGGACAAATTCCTCCCTATTTACTAGCCCCGCCCCCCCCAGCAGCACTAACACAGACCCCCCCACCACCACCCCCCACTGCCCTTACTCTGAATGCGGGCGATGAGAGCGTGACAGACTTGGGAAAGCTGCTCCGGTGTTCTCTCCTGGAGCAGCTTCCGCTGTGTCTTCTTTCTCCTCCTCCCGGCGCTAGGCGTCCAATAGGATCGTGTGATGTTTTGGCCAATCAGGAAACAGGTTTCATACCTGCTTCCTGA
The DNA here is from genome assembly GCA_029574335.1 of Rana kukunoris. Classification (NCBI taxonomy): domain Eukaryota; kingdom Metazoa; phylum Chordata; class Amphibia; order Anura; family Ranidae; genus Rana; species Rana kukunoris. The sequence continues at coordinate 23,894,586 of CM056051.1, forward strand.
TTGGCCGGGAGGAGGATCAGTGTTGCAACAGAACAGGGGTGGCTGTGGATAGATTTAGGCTATGCATATAGGGGGTGGTTAGGATAGGGGGCTGGGGCCCGGACATTCCTGATGGATGCCCCCCTGTGCACAGCTTGACTTGATCCTCTTTTTTTTGGCTTCACTTGACTTATTCTGCACAACTCCAGATGATTTATTCTTTGTGGGAACTAACAGGCTCTTGTTAGCTCAGCAAAAGCCCCATACAGGCTGGGAACTTTGTCACTTAGAAAAGTAGCACATGTGTTGTGAATATCATCCTAAGGCACCTTAGATTCCGGATCTCCTAGACCAGGGGTAGGGAACCTTGGCCCTCCAGCTGTTTTGCAACTACAAGTCCCATGAGACATTGCAAGACCCTGACAATCACAGGCATGACCTCCTAGAGGCAGAGGCATGATGGGATTTGTAGTTTCACCACAGCTGGAGAGCCAAGGTTGCCTACCCCTGTCCTAGACCATGGGCAATATTTGATGAAGACTTAAGTACACCGTTGTGAAGAGAGACCTGCTACATGTGGCAGTCTCTCTCCTTGTCAGTCTTTGCACCATGCCGATCTACTCACTCTGTCCTCTTTGCTCCTGCTACCTCTCAGGAAAGCCAACTTCCAACTGTTTTTATGGTAGGATCCTTCCAGGCCAGCCACCTGAGGCCCAGCCCGAGGTAAAACACCTCCCCGGAAGGGTTCCTTTGAGGGCCACCGACAGATTCCATCAGCACTGCATCTCCATCCTCGACCCGACTCCACTCCCAGCGTGACTCATATCTATTTAAGGGCTCCTTAGTCACCTGCCCAACTCCTGGGGATTGGCTAAGGGCCCCCAAATATGCAGTGCAGCTCCTTCTAACCTCCAATTAACAAAACCTGGGGAATGCCCAGGGAAAAACCAAGCCTACTTACCGACCAGCTTGCAGAACAACCAATTAACCTGTCTAACAATGTGCGTTATAAACAGGGGTTTTGTCTGCACGCATTTGCAAACGCATGCGTGAGCCACAGAGCCGCACCAAGGCACCCTGTAATCTGTGGTCCTAACACTAAACAATGAGTGTCCCCACAATAGAGGCACATGCATTCTGATTCTATCCAAGGGGGAAATTTCTTGCGCTTAAAGGTGAATAAAAATTAATTAATTAATTAAAGTGACTTAAATGAATAAATGGTATCCAGCAGCAACGCTAAACATGTGATATACACGTAATACAAAAATAAAAGAAAAAAGGTTGCGCTCAGAAACACAATTTGATATTGTGAGAGAAATTAATATACATATCAGTATAAATAAATAATGAAATTTGGATACATCTGAATTGTGAACTAATAGGTAAAGTCCGTGAGAATTATTTAAAATAAATTGGTTAAATTAAATAGCTTGCATTAAAACTTATGCCGCGTACACACGATCATTTTTTGTGATGAAAAAAAACAACGTTTTCTGTGAAGTAAAAAACGACGTTTTTAAAACGTCACTTTTCAAAGACGATGTTGCATACACACCATCGTTTTTTCACAAAAAGCGAGGTTACGTTCACCACTCTTTTCCATTGAAGCTCGCTTCATAACTAACTTCTGGGCATGCGCGGGTTGAAAAACGACGTTTTTGCTACACACGGTGACTTTTTGTGAAACAAAAAACGACGTTTTGAAAAACGACACAAAAAATTCAAGCATGTTGGAATTTTTTTTTTGTCGTTTTTTTGAAGACAAAAAACAACGTTTTGCCCACACACCATCAATTTAAATGACGTTTTTTAAAACGTCGTTTTATTTCATCACAAAAAACGACCGTGTGTACGCGGCATTAGTCTCTATTAGTCCATTTGAGCTGGTATCAAAAAGATGTAATTAAATGATTAAATAAGTATATATATGAAGAATTGTCCAATGCTAAACAAAGGGCGGTGACAACTGTAGATTGAAAAAATCCTGGACGGGATTCGCTACCGATCTCACAGTAATTCTGCAGACACATCAAAAGGTAAGTAAAGATGTGCTCTTACCGGATCCTAGGGTAACTTAGGCATGTCAATCCACTGGCATCTGGGAAGGGAGATAACCTCGACCACTTCCGGTTCTTCCACATAGGATTGATAAGATCTCCACTGGAACAAAATAGTACTCCACACTAATGTAGACTCCAAGTCCCATTCATAGAACCAAGGGGGAAAAAACAAGGGCTCTCAATGGTGAAATACTTCCAGGAAGTTTAATAAAATATGTGCAGCAGATTACACATCAACATTTGAATTTGCCGGCTAAAAATGACATAAAAACAAAGCAATAACAAAAACGATTACGTGCGCCCGCGTTTCCTGGGGTCACGTGTAACGTGGTGACGTTAGTGCGTGGCTCCGCCCTGACCGGTTTTGTCACAAAATGACGTTGGCAAATTCAAATGTTGATGTGTAATCTGCTGCACATATTTTATTAAACTTCCTGGAAGTATTTCACCATTGCGAGCCCTTGTTTTTTCCCCCTTGGTTCTATGAATGGGACTTGGAGTCTACATTAGTGTGGAGTACTATTTTGTTCCAGTGGAGATCTTATCAATCCTGTGTGGAAGAACCGGAAGTGGTCGAGGTTATCTCCCTTCCCAGATGCCAGTGGATTGACATGCCTGTGTTCCCCTAGGATCCGGTAAGAGCACATCTTTACTTACCTTTTGATGTGTCTGCAGAATTACTGTGAGATCGGTAGCGATTCCCGTCCAGGATTTTTTCAATCTACAGTTATCACCGCCCTTTGTTCAGCATTGGACAATTCTTCATATATATACTTATTTAACCATTTAATTACATCTTTTTGATACCAGCTCAAATGGACTAATAGAGACTAAGTTTTAATGCAAGCTATTTAATTTAACTCATTTATTTTAAATAATTCTCAGACTTTACCTATTAGTTCACAATTCAGATGTTTCCAAATTTCATTATTTATTTATACTGATATGTATATTAATTTCTCTCACAATATCAAATTGTGTTTCTGAGCGCAACCTTTTTTCTTTTATACATGCATTCTGATGGATAGCATTCTGGTGTCCTAACCTCCGCCCACTAGCATCCAGAAGAATCTCCAACTTTCTAGATCCAGGGGGAGGCACCAGAGCACTGTCTGTATGAGTCCTGCTGACCTAACCTCTAATAACCCTGACCCAATTACAGACTCACAGGTTAGGCTTGAGTCAGAGTATACTTTGCCTACTCTCATGCTAGTAGCACACACTAGAGCAGTGATGGCTCACCTTGGCACCCCACATGTTTTTGAACTACATTTCCCATGATGCTCACCTACACTGGGAAATGTAGTTCCAAAACATCTGGGATGCCAAGTTTCACCATTACTGCACTAGAGGTGCTAAATTATAATAGGCTAGAACCCAACTTGTGGCTTCATCCTGGATGCCAACTTTAGGGCAGGTTGACCAGCTGCAGAAGAGGCTCTCTTTTTACTAGTAGAGTCAGCTAGTTGCCTATTACACCACCTTTAATTTTTTTTTTACCCGAGAGGAAATTTAAAAAGATTTTCAGGTCTCGGGGAACCTCTTCTAAAAGCAACTAATTGATGGGTCGGTCGGAAAATCGCACCTTACAACGGTGACTAATGGGGAGAATACTCCTTACAGTGGTTGTCAGAATTCTACCCTTCAGACAGCTAAAAAGATCATTGGTTTCATGCAGTTGGCTCTGCCAAGTTGTGTTGGGCCTGGAACTATTCAGCCACCCTCAAACAGAGGTCAATCAGCCACAGCTCAAGAAACCCCCGAAAACTTTCTGGAGGGTAACTTCAGGATTCCCCAGAGCCCTGGTTGAGAATGGCTGCACTTAAATCCCACTTTCAGAACTTTATTTCAGAAATAGAACCCGTCCATATCCCTATCCCAGTCCAAATCTTCTGGTACACTACCTCCTGAGCTTAGAATTTACTCGACAGCGATTTATTTATTTTTCTTGTACATAGATTTTTTTTTTTATGGAAAAATGTATTTAAGGTACCGACTATCCTATTCTTTGTTTTTCAGCCGTGAGGACTGGTAAATCGGCTGCTGTAAATTCTGACGTTCCAGGTAAACCTTATACAATACATGCTCTGCATGACTGAGCTGGTCTGAAACACCGGGGGGGGGGGGGGATCTACTAAAACTGGTGCACTCAGAATCTGGTGCAGTTGTGCATGGCAGCCAATCAGCTTCTAACTTCAGCTTGTTCAACTAACCACTTAAATACCCATTCAGGCTGAGTTCACACTATACTACACGACAGCAGTACAACTTTCATCCTACTTTGCTCTGCGGCATCTGTCCTACATTCATCCTACATTGGTCCTACATCCATCCGACTGATCAGTTAAGACGGCTCTCATAGGGAAACATTGATTTTCACACGTCATGCGACATGAGCTCCCAATGTCGGAGCGTTTGTAGGACAAGTGTAAACCCAGCCTCACGCCAATATGCGTAGACAGAATGGCACGGCTGGGCACAATCATGTACCTGTACATGTCTCTTTAGGCCCAGCCGTGCGGCGCGCTCGCGACCTGGTCCGAAGCTCCGTGACCGCACCTGCGGGACCCGATCGCCGCCGGTGTCCCGCGATCGTTCACCGGAGCTGAAGAACGGGGAGAGGTGTGTGTAAACGCACCTTCCCCGTTCTTCATTGTGTCAGTGATCGTCTGTTCCCTGATATAGGGAAAGATGACCACTGACGTCACACGTCCAGCCCCGCCCCCCTACAGTTAGAAACACATATGAGGTCACACTTAACCCCTAGAGTGCTCCCTAGGGGTTAACTCCCTAACTGCAATTGTCATTTTAACAGTTAACAGTGCATTTTTATAGCACTTTTTGCTGTGAAAATGACAATGGTCCCAAAAATGTGTCAAAATTGTCCGATGTGTCCGCCATAATGTCGCAGTCACTCTCCTGTAGTCCAAGTGAGGGGGGAGCACGACACTCCACACCAGGGAGAAAGCCTTGCATTACTGTATGGAGTTACAGACCGAAGAACAGGAAGTGAGGATTTCTCGGAAGAAATAAGGACATTTAAAAGCAAAATGGAAGGATGAGGTAAGTGAAGGAGGACTGCACTAGGGTAAAGGAAGCTATTTAGGGAAAACATAGTGTAACTTTATAACCAGGCTCAATTTGCATCTATGCATGTTGCTTTTAAGCGTTTTTGCTGTTTTTTCCCACATTTTTTTTTACCAGGATTTAGCTGCAATTGGTGGTATGCATGTTTTTTGGAAAATTTGTTGTTTGGCAGATTTAAATAACGCAAATCGCGGTAAAAACACACTACATGCTTTTCTGCATCTTCTACATGGAAGTCTATTGAACTCAAAAAAGCACAGTTTTGCCTTCAGGGAAAAAGTCCCTGACCCTTTCCAAAAACGCAGAAGCACAAAAAAGCATTCATGTGAACGCGTTCCATAGGAACCAAATAAAGTGTCTGCAAAAAAGCATGAAAAAAAACGCATTGGTGTGAATGGAGCCTAAAAGATTTCCCCTCCAACTCAAAATTTGGTCTTTTCTTTTACTTTCACTTTCAATGATGATAGTAAGACAGGACATATAGTGAGGGTGAATCTCCTCATAGACAGCAATAAAAACCTGACAGGTGTTCTAATCCTTCTCCACCATATCCAAAACTGAGCAAAAAATGTTGCCTTTAGTTGTACTTTAAGCTTTGGCAATAAAACCTGAAAGCTGATTGGTTTCTATGCAGAATTGCATCAGATTTGCGCTCCAGTTTTCAGTAAATAACCCCTTTGTGCAGCCTTTTTAGGAGCATGTCCTGTAGACATTGATAGGCTTGCACGTGGGGATTTTTTATTTATTTTTTATCCACCATATTTATTTTAATTGGTTCCAGCTAGGATTACTTTCAAAATGTTACAGTTCGGTGAACATGCATACGCTATATTGTCAAAAGTATTGGGACACCAGCCTTTACATGAACTTTAATGACATCCCAGTCTTAGTCTGTGGGGTTCAATATTGAGTTGGCCCTCCCTTTGCAGCTATAACAGCTTCAACTCTTCTGGGAAGGCTGTACACAAGGTTTAGGAGTGTGTCTATGGGAATGTTTGACCATTCTTCCCAAAAGTGCATTTGTGAGGTCAGGCACTGATGTGGACAAGAAGGCCTGGCTCACAGTCTCCGCTCTAATTCATCACAAAGGTTTTCCATTAGGTTGAAGTCAAGTTCCTCCACCCCAAGCTCGCTTATCCATGTCTTTATGAACCTTGCTTTGTCACTGGTGTGCAGTCATGTCGGAACAGGAAGGGACTGTCCCCAAACTGTTCCCACAAAGTTGGGAGCATGAAATTGTCCAACATATCTTGGTATGCTGACGTCTTAAGAGCTCCCTTTATTGGAACTAAGGCGTGAAAAACAACCCTACACCATAATCCCCCCTCCACCAAATGATTTGGATGAGTACACAAATCATGCTCCATAAAGACATGGATGAGCAAGTTTGGGGTGGAGGAACTTGACTGGCCTGCACAGAGTCCAGACCTCAACCCAAAAGAACACCTTTGGGATGAATTGGAGCAGAGGCTGGGAGCCAGACCTTCTCATTCAACATCAGTGCCTGACCTCACAAATGCGCTTCTGGAAGAATGGTCAAACATTTCCATAGACACTCCTAAACGTTGTGGACAGCCTTCCCAGAAGAGTTGAAGCTGTTATAGCTGCAAAGGGTGGGCCAACTCAATATTGAACTCTACGGACTAAGACTGGGATGCCATTAAAGTTCATGTGCGTGTAAAGGCAGGTGTCCCAATACTTTTGACAATATAGTGTATATGCCTCACCTGTTATGGGGTAAGTGACATATGATTTACCTGTTAAAATGCTTTGCAGTCCTCAGTCGGAGAAGCTCCACCTCCAATGAACCAGAGTACCTGTGCAAATGGATGGGTCTCCCCTATGCCGATTCCAGCTGGGAAGATGAATCGCTCGTTGCCAAGAAATTCCAGCACTGCATTGACAGCTTCCAAAGCCGTAACAACTCCAAAAACACTCCAGTGAAAGACTGCAAGGTATTCTAGTATTTCTAGTATAGTATCGTACTTTTTTATTTTTTATTTCTATAAAAACAAAGATTGGGCACTTCAAGTGCCAGTCTGAACGATAAACTTCCTCTGTGGTCAAAACCGAACGTCGCTTTTGTTTTTTGTTGCTGTACATGACCTGACTTGAACATAAAACGGTTGTCAAGTTATGTTACACGGAAAATGTATAAAACATTTAAAAACATGTTTTCCTATCTAACAGCTAGTGGTTCGTGTGATTAGTTAATTTTTTACAATAGTAAAATCTTGAAATTTCTGTAGTAGTGATTACTGTTTGTGTGCATTTGATAGGTCCTGAGACAAAGACCCCGGTTTGTGACATTGAAAAAACAGCCTTCTTATATTGGAGGTGAAGGGCTCGAGCTCCGGGACTATCAGCTAGAGGGTGTAAACTGGCTGGCTCACTCGTGGTGCAAGTAAGTGTTGGTTGGTTTAGTGAGTTTGTATTGGTTGGTCTTAAATGTTCCCACTCAAGTATTATACTCTGTAAATTTATATACCTTGTTTAGCTTTAAGCGGTTGTAAAAGGTATTTTTTCCTCTGAAATAATAAACATGGTATACTTACCTGCTCTGTGCAATGGTATTGCCCAGAGCAGCCCAGAACCTCCTCTAGGGTCCCCTGCCGGTGCTCTTGGCTCCTTCTCTTCTTCTCTTGGCTCTTCCTCTCTTCTTCTCTTGGCTTTTCCTCTCTTCTTCGCTTGGCTCTTCTTCGCTTGGCTCTTCTTCTCTTGGCTCTTCTTCTCTTGGCTCTTCTTCTCTTGGCTCTTCTTCTCTTGGCTCTTCTTCTCTTGGCTCTTCTTCTCTTGGCTCTTCTTCTCTTGGCTCTTCTTCTCTTGGCTCTTCCTCTCTCTTCTTCTCTTGGCTCTTCCTCTCTCTTCTTCTCTTGGCTCTTCCTCTCTCTTCTTCTCTTGGCTCTTCCTCTCTCTTCTTCTCTTGGCTCTTCCTCTCTCTTCTTCTCTTGGCTCTTCCTCTCTCTTCTTCTCTTGGCTCTTCCTCTCTCTTCTTCTCTTGGCTCTTCCTCTCTCTTCTTCTCTTGGCTCTTCCTCTCTCTTCTTCTCTTGGCTCTTCCTCTCTCTTCTTCTCTTGGCTCTTCCTCTCTCTTCTGCTCTTGGCTTTTCCTCTCTTCTTCTCTTGGCTCTTCTTCTCTTGGCTCTTCCTCTCTTGGCTCTTCCTCTCTTCTTCTCTTGGCTCTTCTTCTCTTCTTCTCTTGGCTCTTCTTCTCTTCTTCTCTTGGCTCTTCCTCTCTCTTCTTCTCTTGGCTCTTTCTCTCTCTTCTTCTCTTGGCTCTTTCTCTCTCTTCTTCTCTTGGCTCTTTCTCTCTCTTCTTCTCTTGGCTCTTCCTCTCTCTTCTTCTCTTGGCTCTTCCTCTCTCTTCTTCTTTTGGCTCTTCCTCTCTCTTCTTCTCTTGGCTCTTCTTCTCTTGGCTATTCCTCTCTTGGCTCTTCCTCTCTTTTTCTCTTGGCTCTTCTTCTCTTGGCTCTTCTTCTCTTGGCTCTTCCTCTCTTCTTCTCTTGGCTCTTCCTCTCTTCTTCTCTTAGCTCTTCCTCTCTCTTCTTCTCTTGGCTTTTCCTCTCTTCTTCTCTTGGCTCTTCTTCTCTTGGCTCTTCTTCTCTTGGCTCTTCCTCTCTTGGCTCTTCCTCTCTTGGCTCTTCCTCTCTTGGCTCTTCCTCTCTTGGCTCTTCTTCTCTTGGCTCTTCCTCTCTCTTCTTCTCTTGGCTCTTCCTCTCTCTCCTTCTCTTGGCTCTTCCTCTCTCTCTCTTCTTCTCTTGGCTCTTCCTATCTCTTCTTCTCTTGGCTCTTCCTCTCTCTTCTTCTCTTGGCTCTTCCTCTCTCTTCTTCTCTTGGCTCTTCCTCTCTCTTCTTCTCTTGGCTCTTCCTCTCTCTTCTTCTCTTGGCTCTTCCTCTCTCTTCTTCTCTTGGCTCTTCCTCTCTCTTCTTCTCTTCCTCTCTTGGCTCTTCCTCTCTTTTTCTCTTTGCTCTTCCTCTCTTCTTCTCTTGGCTCTTCTTCTCTTGGCTCTTCTTCTCTTGGCTCTTCCTCTCTTCTTCTCTTGGCTCTTCCTCTCTTCTTCTCTTGGCTCTTCCTCTCTTCTTCTCTTGGCTCTTCCTCTCTCTTCTTCTCTTGGCTCTTCCTCTCTCTTCTTCTCTTGGCTTTTCCTCTCTTCTTCTCTTGGCTCTTCTTCTCTTGGCTCTTCCTCTCTTGGCTCTTCCTCTCTTGGCTCTTCTTCTCTTGGCTTTTCCTCTCTTCTTCTCTTGGCTCTTCTTCTCTTGGCTCTTCCTCTCTTGGCTCTTCCTCTCTTGGCTCTTCCTCTCTTGTTCTCTTGGCTCTTCCTCTCTTTTTCTCTTGGCTCTTCCTCTCTTCTTCTCTTGGCTCTTCCTCTCTTCTTCTCTTGGCTCTTCCTCTCTTTTTCTCTTGGCTCTTCCTCTCTTCTTCTCTTGGCTCTTCTTCTCTTCTTCTCTTGGCTCTTCTTCTCTTGGCTCTTCTTCTCTTGGCTCTTCCTCTCTTCTTCTCTTGGCTCTTCCTCTCTCTTCTTCTCTTGGCTCTTCCTCTCTCTTCTTCTCTTGGCTCTTCCTCTCTCTTCTTCTCTTGGCTCTTCCTCTCTCTTCTTCTCTTGGCTCTTCTCTCTCTTCTTCTCTTGGCTCTTTCTCTCTCTTCTTCTCTTGGCTCTTTCTCTCTCTTCTTCTCTTGGCTCTTTCTCTCTCTTCTTCTCTTGGCTCTTCCTCTCTCTTCTTCTCTTGGCTCTTCCTCTCTCTTCTTCTCTTGGCTCTTCCTCTCTCTTCTTCTCTTGGCTCTTCTTCTCTTGGCTCTTCCTCTCTTCTTCTCTTGGCTCTTCCTCTCTTCTTCTCTTGGCTCTTCCTCTCTTCTTCTCTTGGCTCTTCCTCTCTCTTCTTCTCTTGGCTTTTCCTCTCTTCTTCTCTTGGCTCTTCTTCTCTTGGCTCTTCCTCTCTTGGCTCTTCCTCTCTTGGCTCTTCTTCTCTTGGCTTTTCCTCTCTTCTTCTCTTGGCTCTTCTTCTCTTGGCTCTTCTTCTCTTGGCTCTTCCTCTCTTGGCTCTTCCTCTCTTGTTCTCTTGGCTCTTCCTCTCTTTTTCTCTTGGCTCTTCCTCTCTTCTTCTCTTGGCTCTTCCTCTCTTCTTCTCTTGGCTCTTCCTCTCTTCTTCTCTTGGCTCTTCCTCTCTTCTTCTCTTGGCTCTTCTTCTCTTCTTCTCTTGGCTCTTCTTCTCTTGGCTCTTCTTCTCTTGGCTCTTCCTCTCTTCTTCTCTTGGCTCTTCCTCTCTCTTCTTCTCTTGGCTCTTCCTCTCTCTTCTTCTCTTGGCTCTTCCTCTCTCTTCTTCTCTTGGCTCTTCCTCTCTCTTCTTCTCTTGGCTCTTTCTCTCTCTTCTTCTCTTGGCTCTTTCTCTCTCTTCTTCTCTTGGCTCTTTCTCTCTCTTCTTCTCTTGGCTCTTTCTCTCTCTTCTTCTCTTGGCTCTTCCTCTCTCTTCTTCTCTTGGCTCTTCCTCTCTCTTCTTCTCTTGGCTCTTCCTCTCTCTTCTTCTCTTGGCTCTTCCTCTCTCTTCTTCTCTTGGCTCTTCCTCTCTCTTCTTCTCTTGGCTCTTCTCTCTCTTCTTCTCTTGGCTCTTCTCTCTCTTCTTCTCTTGGCTCTTCCTTTCTCTTCTTCTCTTGGCTCTTCCTCTCTCTTCTTCTCTTGGCTCTTCCTCTCTCTTCTTCTCTTGGCTCTTCTTCTCTTGGCTCTTCTTCTCTTGGCTCTTCTTCTCTTGGCTCTTCTTCTCTTGGCTCTTCTTCTCTTGGCTCTTCTTCTCTTGGCTCGTCTTCTCTTGGCTCTTCTTCTCTTGGCTCGTCTTCTCTTGGCTCGTCTTCTCTTGGCTCGTCTTCTCTTGGCTCTTACTCTCTTCTTCTCTTGGCTCTTCCTCTCTTGGCTCTTCCTCTCTTTTTCTCTTGGCTCTGTGTGTGTGTTTGGGGGTTCTACGTAATTTTCTAGCAAAAAAAATGGAGATTGTAATCTCCTCCTTGAGGGTTGGGACTGATGTACATGTACAATATATATAGTATATGTAAGGCGTCTTTCACACAGACGACTGTTCTGCCGCAGTTAAAAGCATGTTTCTTTCTTTTGAAATTCAAGACTCCAGGCACAGCGATTGGCTGCATTTGTACACTGCGATTAGCTGCGTTTACATGCAGCTACGTTTAGCTGCGGTTGGCCATTATTGTCATCCCCATAGCAACCGTTTTTATTTTGATGTGCTTCCTGTTTTTTCTTTTGTTCACGCTGCTATCCGCAGCTGACACAGTGCACTGCGATTACCTGCAGTTATGTGCAGATAGCTGCTAGAAATCGTTCCTGGACGCAGTCAAATCTATTTTTTCTATCTGCACCAAACCACATGTAATGAAACCGCAGCTAAACGCAGTGTGTGAATGGGGCCATAGGAAAGCATTGTGTGCGTTTAGCTGCGGTAGATAACTTGAGAATCCGCAGCTAAAAGCACCATTCTATCCGTCCGTGTGAAAGGGCCCGAATATAAGTACCTGTGATACATACATTGTGTTTAAGGATAGTTTCTATTTTTTTCTGCTCACTGGCTCTGTTTTTTTTGCCTTCACAGGAACAACAGTGTTATCCTTGCTGATGAGATGGGTTTAGGAAAGACTATTCAGACCATTTCCTTCCTCTCGTACCTCTTTCACCAGCATTTTCTTTATGGCCCATTTCTGTTGGTGGTGCCTTTATCTACATTGACTTCGTGGCAGCGAGAATTTGAGATATGGGCTCCTGACATTAATGTGGTGGTTTATATAGGAGATCTTGGGAGCAGAAACACGGTGAGTAATGTGGAGAACCATAACAACTACCCAGGAAAGGACTCTTCATCACATCTGTACAGATTCACTCATCTACCTCTTTTTTTATTTAGATCCGAGAGTATGAATGGGTTCATCAGCAGAGCAAGAAAATGAAGTTTAATGCAGTACTGACAACCTATGAAATTTTACTGAAAGACAAGGTAGGTGACTCAGTTGTGTGTTATTGCCTTGGGCTGGACATAGGTAGCTTAGTAAAGTGATTTCTGAGCCATGTCCCATGTGATAAAGGATGATAATGACCTCATGTGGATGCAAAGATCTAAATGTTTACTTAAAGTGGAGGTTCACCCAAAAAAAATGTTCTAACAATACATTGAGCCGACTGATTAGACTGCGGGTATGCTGTTTTTTTTTTTTTTTCCGTACATACCTCCTTAGTGCTGTTTCATCCCTCGGCTTCCGGGTATGATTCTTGCGCGACTGGGCGTTCCTAGTTGATCGTCAATCAACTAGGAATGCCCAGTTCTGCAAGAATCATACCCGGAAGCCGAGGAATGAAACAGCGCTAACGAGGTATGTACAAAAAAAAAAAACCAGCATACCCCTGCAGTCTAATCAGTCGGCTTACTAACCTGTGAGGCCGCTGGATGTGCGGTATAAACTGTATGTAGTGGAGGCAACATGCAGCGTTCTGGGTGCGAGCCGAGACTTCCTGGTATTCTATCACAATACCGCTACACATCAGAAAATGCAATGGCAGTGACGTTGCGTCGCAGCCATCTTGGTACACCCCACACTTGTCCGCAGTAAGCCTACGGTCTAAAGGCGGCAAGCGGACATCTTTTTACACCCTAGTCTTGCATTTCACACTTATATTTACCAGTAAACTGAGCTTATATAGTGAAATACGTTATTTAAAAATCCGTCAGACTGTTTTGATGTTGAATTCAACATGCTTTTAAAATTCAACATCAAAACACTGTCACTGATTTCTAAATACTGCAGGGGTGTCAAACTCAATTTCATCGTGGGCCGCATCAGCATTATAATTGTCGTCAAAAGGGCCGGTTGTATCTGTAAGATTAGATGTCCAGCGCATCCCCTCCCCTTTACATTAGATTTCAAGAGCCCCCCAACCATGAGAAGTTGAGTCCCCCACTCTCCCTTACATCACAGTGTACCCCCCCTTTCCTTATGCTGCTGCTGGGAAGAAGCTGGGTGCATTGCTTAAAAGCAGAAAGTAAGGGTCCGGAGGAGTGAGGTGTGAGGGCCTCATGAAATGGCCTGGAGGGCCAGATTCGGCCCACGGCCTTGTGTTTGACACCTGTGAAATACTGTATTTCACTATATAAGTTCAGGTTACTGGTAAAAATAAGTGTGAAATGCCAGACTTCGGTGGGTGTAAAAAAATGTCTGATGCATTTTTTGATGGGTAGCTGTATTCTGATAGAACACCGGAATACAGATCAGTCTACAGCAGCGGGGCTCAGCCACTCGGAGCAAGCAATGTATTCTATCAATGAATACAAAGCGGTCTCTCTTTGGCTAAGTCAGAGGTTGTGGCATCATTAGCTTGCCTCTCTGACTCAGCCAATCAGAGGAAGCTTTGTATTCATTGATAGAATACATTGATTGCTCTGAATGGCTGCAGTAGACTGTAGACTGCAGTAGACTGATCTGTGTTCCGGGTATGAGACGGGAAGTCTCAGCTCGCACCCAGAACACGGTGTTATATACAGTACGTAGCAACAAGTAAATACAGTTTATACTGCACATCAAGCGGCCTCACAGGTTAGTGAGGGACAAAGTTTGTTTGTGCCAGCTTGGCCCACCTGTGGCTTTCCAGCTTTTGCAGAAATACAAGTCCCATGAGGCATTGCAAGGCTGAACAGTTACAAATATGGATCCCAAATGCAGAGGCATGATGGGATTCATAGTTTTGCAACAGCTAGAGGGCTGCAGGTTGAGCACCCATGAAAAGTGTTTTGAAAGCTGGAGTTCTGCTTTAAAGTGGAAGTCCATCCAAAAACGGAAATCCCTGCATCTATAGACACCAACGATCTAACACTATCCTATCTATCCCTGTAAAGAAAAAATTTGTATAAGTACATTTCTCCGACCCGATCTGACCGGATCCCATGCTTAGCTGTCAGCCAGGATGTGTCTGCCAAGGTGGGTGCAGAGGACACTGATGACAACGGAAGCCTCATAGTAAGTCTATGGGTGACGTCACTTCCTATTCATTTCACAGCCGTTACCTCTGCAGAGCTTCCTTCGCTGGAGATCAGGTCGGATCGGGCTCAAAAAAGGTCTATTTTTTTCTTCACAGGGGTACATGGATTAGTGTTAGATCAGTGGTGTCTATAAATGCAGGGATTTTCGTTTTTGCATGGACATTCACTTTAAAGTATAACTAAAAGCAAAACTTTTTTCTTTAGTTTTGGATAGATTGGAGAAGGATTAGAACCCCAGTCAGTTTTTATTGCTATTTGTTCCCCTGTTAGGGAGATGCACCCTTTCTATTTGTCCTGTTTACCATTTCTCTTTAAAGTTAAAATAAAATCCCACATTTTGAGTTATCCCCAGAAAAGCAATAGAGAGGAAATCTTCCAATTGGGTCAGTTCTGGTGGCCTTGGGTTGCCAAAGAGATTCCTTTAACTTTCAGGGGTTTCCTCTCACTTCCTGTTTTGGCTTTGGGACAGAAAGTAAAGGTAAATCTCTCCAATGGGGCTCAGATGATGGAAAATTAACCAACAGGAGTTACAACCCCCCTCTACTCTATCCAAAAAGGGTGAAAAAAAAAGTTTTGCCTATATTGGGGCAGTCAAGTAAAGTATGGGTTAGGATTTGTTGCACGAACTGTTAGCAAATATGAAAATGATTTTTAACACACTTGAGGAAAGTTCCATTGCCAGCTTCTCTTCACTGATTAAAACATATTACAATAGGTTTAGAGTGGAGCAAATAGGCCCCTAATTTACATACAGTTGCAATAAAAAGTATGTGAACCCTTTTGGAATGATGGATTTCTGCACAAATTGGTCATAAAATGTGATCTGATCTTCATCTAAGTCACAACATTAGACAATCACAGTCTGCTTAAACTAATAACACACAAAAAATTATATGTTACCATGTTTTTATTGAACACATCCATAAACATTCCCAGGGCAGGTGGAAAAAGTATGTGAACCCCTAGACTAATGACATCTCCAAGAGCTAATTGGAGTGAGGTGTCAGCCAACTGGCGTTCAATCAATAAGATGAGATTGGAGGTGTTGGTTACAGCTGCCCAGGCCCAGCCCTTTAAAAAAACGCACACCAGTTCTGGGTTTGCTTTTCACAAGAAGCGTTGCCTGATGTGAATGATGCCTCACACAAAAGAGCTCTCAGAAGACCTACGATTAAGAATTGTTGACTTGCATAAAGCTGGAAAGGGTTAAAAATATCTCCAAAAGCCTTGCTGTTCATCAGTCCACGGTAAGACAAATTGCCTATAAATGGAGAAAGTTCACCACTGCTGCTACTCTCCGTAGGAGTGTCCGTCCTGTAAAGATGACTGCAAGACCACAGCGCAGACTGCTCAATGAGGTGAAGAAGAATCCTAGAGTGTCACCTAAAGACTCACAGAAGTCTCTGGCATATGCTAACATCCCTGTTAGCGAGTCTACGATATGTAAAACACTAAATAAGAATGAATTTTATGGGAGGATACCAGAGGTGTATTTAGGTTTTGTGCTGCCCTAGGCCAGACTAAACTTGTGCACCCCCTAATTTAAATATGACCCACCCCTTCCTGTCATCGCCACACCCTGTGTTGTTTAAGACCCGCCCTGAAATTTGAGTAAGGACACTGGTTCTGAGGGCCTGGAGGGGGGGGCAATGGATTCCCTTTATTTACTTAGATTTCCTCTTACTTCCTGGTTGCCCTTAGAGCAGGAAGTGAAGGGAAATCTTCGCAATGGGACAGGGATGGTAAAAGTGTTGCCTGTAGATGGTGCAGCAGAAACGTATAGCACAGTGAGGAAGGTTTGTGGTCCAGGATGACAAAGCAGTCAAAATTGGAAGCGCCCCCCCCCCCCCCCCACAGTTGCGGAATGCTGGCCGCCTGCATACTAAAAGCAGCGTGTGCGCTTTATGGGGGCACTACACTAATTTTCCTAACAGTGTAGCGCAAGCCGGCGGGGACTCTTTTCGCGCTGCCCCCCTGCAAAGTGCTGCCTTAGGCCTGGGCCTTGTTGGCCTAGGCCAGGATACAGCTCTGGAGGATATCACAGAGGAAGCCACTGCTGTCCAAAAAAAACATTGCTGCACGTTTACAATTTGCACAAGAGCACCTGGATGTTCCACAGCAGTACTGGCAAAATATTCTGTGGACAGATGAAACAAAAATTGAGTTGTTTGGAATAAACACACAACACTAGGTGTGGAGAAAAAGAGGCACAGCACACCAACATCAAAACCTCATCCCAACTGTGAAGTATGGTGGTGGGGGCCATCATGGTTTGGCGCTGCTTTGCTGCGTCAGGGCCTGGACGGATTGCTATCATCGAAGGAAAAATGTATTCCCAAGTTTATCGAGACATTTTGCCGGAGAACTGAAGGCCATCTGTCCACCAGCTGAAGCTCAACAGAAGATGGGTGTTGCAACAGGTCAATGACCCAAAGAATAGAAGTAAATCAACAGAATGGCTTAAACAGAAGAAAATACGCCTTCTGGAGTGGCCCAGTCAGAGTCCTGACCTCAACCCGATTGAGATGCTGTGGCATGACCTCAAGAAAGCGGTTCACACCAGACATCCCAAGAATTTTGCGGAACTGAAAGATAAAGAGGAATGGTGAAGAATTACTCCTGACCGTTGTGCACGTCTGATCTGCAACCACAGGAAACGTTTGGTTGAAGTTATTGCTTCCAAAGGAAGTTCAACCTGTTACTAAATCCGAGGGTTCACATACTTTTTCCACCTGCACTGTGAATGTTTACATGGTGTGTTCAATAAAATCATGGTAACATTTATTTCTTTGTGTGTTATTAGTTTAAGCAGACTGTGATTGTCTATTGTTGTGACTTGGATGAAGATCAGATCACATTTTATGACCAATTTGTGCAGAAATCCATATCATTCCAAAAGGGTTCACATACTTTTTATTGCAACTGTATAATCAAGAACCTTGTGTGGAAGTCTCGTTCTCGTTTTCACAAGGTACATCAAGAAGAAATCTCATAGAGCCATACTGTCCATCTTTTCGCAGGCTGTGTTGAGCAGTATTAATTGGGCTTTTATCGGCGTCGACGAAGCTCATCGGTTGAAGAATGACGATTCTTTGCTGTATAAAACCCTTATAGACTTCAAGTCCAACAACCGACTGCTGATCACTGGGACACCGCTCCAGAATTCACTGAAGGAACTATGGTCACTGCTGCACTTCATTATGCCAGAAAAGTAAGAAACTACTCGCTGATTCTGAAAAAATCAAGTTGGCGCCAATCTTTGGCTTCGGAGGCCTGTGGGGTTCTCGGGCTCTTTGTTTCCAGTTGCTTCTTTTCAGGAGCCAAGTACATATCTACCTTGCTGCACTATATCTGTCCGATTTCAGAAAGCTAAGCAGCAGTGACCTGATTTTATGGAATTTTATTGCTCGTAATAAAAGATCGGTCTACCAAAAAGGTGATATTCTTTATACACTGTAAGTGGCGTTTGGTTGCCTGAGGCTCCCAATGGCTTTTTTGGCTTTCTCTTGGGGCTGTAGCAATAATGTCTCCTTGCCATAGGCCTTGCTGTGATCCACTCTATCTTGGAGTTTTGGGTGTCTGCCTACCTTCACATCTTCCCTTCCTCCTGTTGTAGTTTCTGTAATATTTTATAAATGCCAAATCCATATAGGAGAGAAGGATACCCTCATAGCTGCCACAGTGGATGTGCAGACCTGACCAGATCTCACTACTGGAGTCTCCCAAGATTTCCCTCCCCCGCATGTGTCTGATGCAGAAATACCAGGTCTTGTATTACATAACACGTAGTGCCACTTTACAGAAAATTGTTGCCCATTTGCACACAGAAACTCGGCACACAACAAGTATAAAGTAAATGAGAAATGGCTTCAGCTTGGCTCTCCATCTGTGAAAGAACCCCCCACCCCAACGCGTTTCGTCCATGTGGGGCTTAACGTGATACTATAAGTTCGTTTTTTTAGATGACAAACTTCATACTTACCTCTACTGTGCAGTTCATTTGGCACAGGGTGGCCCTGAACATCCTCTTCTGCGGCCCCACGGTGCCTCTCGTGGCTCCTCCCCGCATCAGATAACCCCCTCTGGGAAGCGCTCCTTGCGAGGCGCTCCCCAGTTCAGCATTTGGTGTACGTAGCCGCCGAATGCAGGACTCTGTGCCTGCGTTATTGGATTTGATTGACAGCAGTGGGAGCCAATGGCTGCGCTGCTATCAATCTATTCAATCAAGAGCCGAGGGCCCTTGGAGAAAGCGACGGCGGAATCGTGGCCAAGGAAATTTGAGGCTCAGGTAAATTAAACGGAGGGGCTGGGGGACTGGACACTGCAAGGCGTTTTTTCTACTTTAAAGGGGTTGTACATTTTTTTTTGGGGGGGGGGGGCGAGCAGGCAAGTCAGGACACTCTCTACTTTGCAGATAGAGAAATGAGCTGTGTGTGTTAGTGGGTGTCCTGACACTAATGCTCGCCCCTTCCCCCCCCCCCCCCCCCCTCAAGAGGCTTTCTCCACACCAGGGAGAAAGCCTTGCTTTACTGTGTGGAGTTACAGACAGAAGAACAAGTGAGGATTTCTCAGAAGAAATAAGGACATTTTAAAAGCAAAATGGAAGGATGAGGTAAGTGAAGGAGGACTTCACTAAGGTAAAGGAAGCTATTTAGGGAACAAAAATGGTACCTTTACAACCCCTTTAATGCATAGGTGAAAAAACACAAGGGTTTACAACCCCTTTTAATCGTAGAAGCAACCGTAGCTGCATCAGGAGATATAAAGGAGTTGACGGTCCAAAGGGAGTCTGCTCACTGACAAGGGTTGTCCACATAACAGCGCCACCTGTAGGACAGCTGATCTATACATAGGCGGTGTTGCTTATTATCTTTACTCTCCCCCTCTTGAATATAACAGGGATGGAAATGCATGACCTTACCGGGCCATGATTTTCTATAAAGTCCCTAGGGTTGGAAATACATAGCCTTACCAGACGATGGCTTCCTCAAAGTCCCTAATAATTTCTTCAATTTTTCTTTAAAGTGTTGCTTATTAGTTCCTGATCTGATAGTCCTGTACAGGTGGCATGGGTGAAACGCATGGGAGGTGGGGTGGGAGTTCTTCCATAGGTGGAAAGCCAAGCTGAAGCCATTTCTCATTTACTTTATACTTATAGTGTGCTGAGTTTCTGTGTGTGGACAGGCGCCATTTTTCTGTAGCCTAGATGATGCTTGGGGAGTTGGTATTCAGAGCAGATATTCATCCCTACCGGCACCAGCGAAGTAGGGCCAGCTAGCTGGGCTTATTATTTGGGGCATCCGAGTGGTACTGGCTTTTACTTCATAATGCTACATACCACTATGGGCTTGATTTACTAAAACGCAAGCATTCAAAATTATGGTGCAGCTCTGCAGCACAGTGGTGTAGTGGTTGCCACTTTCACCTAGCAGCAAAAGGGTCGCTGGTTCGAATCCCCACCACAACATCATCTGCCTGGAGTTTGCATGTTCTGCCTGTGCCTGCGTGGGTTTCCTCCGGGTACTCCGGTTTCCTTCCACACTCTAAAGACATGCTGGTAGGTTAATTGGATCCTGTCTAAATTGGCCCAAGTGTGCCGGGACCCTTTGGGGTATAACCGCGCTATATCAAGATACCACTCAACTCTTAGTAACCAAGTTTTTTCCCCTCAAAGCTTAATTGAACAAGCTGAAGTTAGAAACTGATTGGCTACCATGCAGAGCTGCACCAGATTTGGCACTCTGCTGTTTTAGTAAATCAACCCCGATGTTTTGTATCATGTTTGGCCCATAAACTATAATTGGGAATATCTAAAGTGTTTTCTTTCCTGTGGAGATTGTTTTTTCAGTGAATACTAAATTGTGTATGTCTGCAAAGCTTTATAAAAACCTGTTGCTTGCCTGTGCTTGGTTTTAGGTTTGAGTATTGGGAGGACTTTGAGGATGACCATGGTAAAGGAACCGATAACGGTTACCACAGCCTTCACAAAGTCCTTGAACCCTTTCTACTACGCAGAGTCAAGAAGGATGTCGAGAAATCTCTTCCAGCTAAAGTGGAGCAGATCCTGCGGGTGGAGATGTGCGCTCTACAGAAACAGTATTACAAGTGAGTCTCTCAATACTAGTGCAGAGAACCGTGTTCAACTGGCATCCATAATTAATAAAGCGGAAATAAACCCACCGATTCTAACGTTCATATATAGCCGCTACATTCCTGGCTTACCGAGAATGCTAACTGTCACATTGGTTGTGCTCTCAACCAAACTTTCAAACCATCCAATGGCTGGTGTCAGAACTGATCACACGTGCAGCATCATGGCAGTTGAAGATCAAAGAGAGGCCAGGATGGCAACTTTATTGGCTGAAAACAATAGGGGGGGGGGGGTTTACATCCACTTTAATTGGAAGTCAAATTTTAGATTTTAGCCAAGTACAGAAGACGCCCTACATATAAATGATACCTGTTTGGCAGGCCCACACTGGGACAAAAAATAGGCCTGGGCATTTTAGACTGAGCAGCCGGGGGGTGGGGAGCTTTGCTATGGCGGTTAATGATGGGATGTGGGGTTCCAGCACCATGTACCTCTGGACCCCTTTACATTACATAGCACTGCACCTCTGGACCCTTTTACATTACACAGCACCCTGCACCTCTGGACCCTTTTACATTACACAGCACCCTGCACCTCTGGGCCCCTTTACATTACACAGCACCCTGCACATCTGGACCCTTTTACATTACACAGCACCCTGCACCTCTGGACCCCTTTACATTACATAGCACTGCACCTCTGAACCCCTTTACATTACACAGCACCCTGTACCTCTGGACCCCTTTACATTACACAGCACCCTGTACCTCTGGACCCCTTTACATTACATAGCACCACACCTCTGGACCCCTTTACATTACATAGCACCACACCTCTGGACCCCTTTACATTACACAGCACCCTGCACCTCTGGGCCCCTTTACATTACACAGCACCCTGCACATCTGGACCCTTTTACATTACACTGCACCCTGCACCTCTGGACCCCTTTACATTACATAGCACCGCACCTCTGAACCCCTTTACATTACACAGCACCCTGTACCTCTGGACCCCTTTACATTACACAGCACCCTGTACCTCTGGACCCCTTTACATTACATAGCACCACACCTCTGGACCCCTTTACATTACACAGCACCCTGCACCTCTGGACCCCTTTACATTACACAGCACCACACCTCTGGACCCCTTTACATTACACAGCACCACACCTCTGGACTCTTTTACATTACACAGCACTCTGTACCTCTGGACCCCTTTACATTACACAGCACCCTGTACCTCTGAACCACTTTACATTACATAGCACCACACCTCTGGACCCCTTTACATTACACAGCACCTTGCACCTCTGGACCATTTTACATTAAACCAGGATCCTGCACTTCTCGGGACCCCTTTACATTACATAGCACCGCACCTCTGGACCCCATTACATTACACAGCACCCTGCACCTCTGGACCCCTTTACATTACACAGCACCTCTGGACCCCTTTACATTACACAGCACCTCTGGACCCCTTTACATTACACAGCACCGCACTTCTGAAACCCTTTACATCACCCAGCCCCCCACAGTTTGTTACACAGACACCCCCCTAACAGTTCTAGACCCCCTGCATGTTACACAGACCTCCCTACAGTGCAGACCCCCTCCCTACATTACAGACCCCCCTACATTTACAGACCCTCCCCCCTACACTACAGACCCCCTCTATGATGGAACATCCCCCCACGGGCCACTGGGCACATGCCTGGTATGCCCTATGGCCAGTCTGGGCCTGCTGTTTGGTGATTAAATAAATGTATTGCCATTGCTTGCATGCAACGTTGAGCATTTTCCTCACAATGGCTTTCTTTTGATGTCCTGGCTGTAGGTGGATTTTAACCAGAAACTTCAAGGCGCTGTCGAAAGGCACAAGGGGCAGCACATCTGGTTTCTTAAACATTGTAATGGAACTGAAGAAGTGCTGCAATCACTGCTTCCTCATTAAGGCCGATGATGCCGAAAGAGAAAGCAGACAAGATTTACTGCAGGTCAGTCAATGAAAAATGGAAACTCCTCTGTTTTCTGCATGTAGGAATGGAGTCACCCTCTCTGATTGTCATGTTTACCTTTATCATTAGATCTGAAAGTAAGGAGAAAATACTACAGTTTGGGTTGTCCCCAGAAAAGTAATAGAGGGGAAATCTTCCAATGGGGACACCAGTTCTGGTGACCCTAATGCCGCGTACACACGGTCGTTTTTTGCGATGGAAAAAAACGTCGTTTTCTTTCTCGTACATCACGGGACACAGAGCGGCATATTCATTACTATGTGGGTTATATGGAGTACCTTCAGGTGTGGACACTGGCAATCTTCAAACAGGAAGTCCCCTCCCTATATAACCCCCTCCCCTAGAGGGAGTCCCTCAGTTTTTTCGCCAGTGTCTTAGGTGTTGGTCACGGAATAGCTTTGCTCCACATCCTTTGGGATTAAGGGCGGGCTAACCGGATCTGTCCAAGGAGCCTCAGTGCCAAAGTGGACAGTACCCGGGCCCCAAACCGTGGGGTTTTGCCTATAATGCTCCTCTTTGGAGGGCTGGACCCTGGGCCCAGGACTTGGAGTTTGCAAAAAACCATAAGGTTCCTGTTTTGCCAGGGTGCTATATAGGTCCAGGACAGTGGGTACCTTCATAGGACCCCAGGGCCTGAAGGTCTACTACGCTACCCACGGAGATGGGAGAAGACTGGATCAGTTTGCTGGTCAAACATCCTGCAGCATGGAGCAGGTAAGGGGGAGCCTGCGGGACTTGGTTCGACAGCAGGCTCCCCGGGGTAACCTAAGAGGGGGGATAGCCTGAGTATGCTCTGCATGGGCAACCGTGATCACTATGTCTAAGAGACAGGATGACACCCTTTCTCCCCCCATCACTAGGCCCCCCTGTCTAAAGGTGTTGCTAGCTAACCTGCTGTTTCTTCCTAGAGGCTAGTAAAGGATCCTTAGGGGCCTTGAGAGAGTCCTACCTGGCCGGGAGTTTTGAATCTGCCGCCGTTTCTGCGCCATGGATCTCCAGCAGCGCGGCTCCTCCATGTTCTTCCTGTTTCCGGGTACGCGCGCGCGCGCGCGTCTTATTGACGGTTTCGCGCCATCCAGACAGGAGGGCGGGGGGGGGCGGGCCTGCGGCGTCATACAGGGGCGCGCCCTTCTGCTGTTATAGACAGCAGGCCTTGTCAGGGCTCAGTCTGTGGCTGATTTTTTCAAGGAGAGGACGCAGGGCGGCAGAACAGTGACTCCCGGTGGCGGAAGAGGGGTAGTACATATGGACTTTGTCCCAATGTCTTTATTGTTAAGCCAAAAAATCCCCCTTATTTGACAGCAGGTTGGAGGCTGGCAAACTTAAATTAGGGTCATTGTATATGGTCAAAGAAAATATATAATATATAATTATTTAAAAAAAAAAAAAAAAAAAAAAAAAAGAAAAAAGACCAACATACGGGCCCATCAGTTTGTGGGGACACTAGTGATCTACTCTCCCCTAAACTCTGGAATTGTACTCCTGGCCACTACAGTCTGTTGTGTGGGCGGAGTCCCTCGATTTTGTATTATGGCTTCCAAGGGTTCGGGGTCAAAGGGTACAAAAAAGACCAAAAAACAAAAGGGTTCCCTTTCTGATTCTGATATGCCGATTCTTTCCCCGCAGCTTATTAATTTAAGAAGCGCCTTGGATGAGCCATTAGGGGGATCTGGTGCGGAGGCTGGCCCAGATCAGCCCAGCCCTGTGTTTATCACAGAGGAGATGCTAGCCGTATCCCTAGGGGGGCTAGAAGAGAGAATAGCAGCATTGATCGCTAGAGCTATTCCTGGTAAGAAACGGGTTAGATCCCCATCACCAGGGGGTGTATCCTCAGATGCTGAGATTCTCTCTCCGGAGGAATTAGAATCACAGGAGGATCAACTGGACCTGAACCAAGAGGGTTCAGGGATGGAGGGGTCTACCTCTGAGGAACCATTTTCAGACTCCCAGACAGAGAGACTGTGGGTACAGTCTTTGACGGACATGGTCCGATCGGCATTTAGTTTGCCATTGCCAGAACCTCAGGTTCCTCCGGTATCCTCTCTGGGCTCTTTGAGAGCCCCGTTAAGCAACGCAGTTTTTCCGGTCCATCCTCTCTTGGAGGAATTGATCTTTCGGGATTGGGTACGGCCGGACAGGGTTTTTCTGCCACCGAAAAGATTTGCGGTCATTTATCCCATGGAGGAAAAATTCTCCAAGAGATGGAGGCTCCCAGTAGTGGATGCAGCCATCTCATGTGTGAATAAATCACTAACTTGCCCGGTGGAAAACATACATATGTTTAAAGATCCGGTTGATAAAAGATTAGAAACACTTTTAAAAGCATCCTTTGCTACGGCAGGAGCAGTGGTGCAGCCAGCGGTAGCTGCAATTGGAGTTTGTCAGGCATTAAAAGACCAGACAAAAGAGATGTTAAAAGACATGCCTACCCAACAAGCAGAAGAGTTTGCTGACATTCCCAGAGCTCTGTGTTTTGCGGTAGATGCTATAAAAGATTCCATCCAGCAGGCTTCTCGTTTATCACTATGTTTGGTACACATGAGAAGGCTCTTATGGTTGAAGAACTGGGCGGCAGAACCCCCATGCAAAAAGCTTCTGGCAGGATTTCCCTTCCATGGAGGACGACTCTTCGGAGAGGATCTGGATAAATATATTCAGACTATTTCAAATGGCAAGAGTACCCTTTTACCGGTCAAAAAGACATTCCGGGCTCCTACATTTAGAAGGCAGCTTTTTCCTGTCTCGGGGCCCTCTAATTCCAGGCAGTATCGACGGCCGCCTGCGCGATCCAACGGTAACAGTAGATCGCAGGGACAAACCCCTGGGGGTAAGAAGCCGTGGTATCGCAAACCGTCAAAGACAGCCCCTAAGTCTGCCTTATGAAGGGGCGCCCCCACTCTCACGGGTGGGGGGAAGGCTTCGTCTCTTCTCAGAAGTTTGGGAAGCCAAGATCCCCGACAAGTGGGTCCGGGCATCTGTAACCACAGGTTACAGACTGGAGTTTCTAAGGTATCCTCCGCCTCATTTTCAAGAATCAAGGCTACCAAGGGATCCAGCAAGGAAGGCCTCAATGCTGGCAGCTTTGGATCACCTGCTTTGCCAGGACGTAATTATAGAAGTGCCAGCCCAAGAGCAAGGCCTAGGTTTCTATTCCAATCTCTTTGTCATACCAAAGCCCAACGGCGATGTCAGGCCAATTTTGGACCTAAAGAGGTTAAACGGTTATCTAAGGGTGCGGTCCTTCCGGATGGAATCCATCCGGTCAGCAGCCGCCGCGCTTCAGAAGGACGATTTTCTGGCCTCCATAGACATAAAAGATGCTTACCTTCATGTACCAATCTTTCAGTCGCATCAAAGGTTTTTACGCTTCGCGGTCGGGCAGCGACACTTCCAATTCAGGGCGCTCCCTTTCGGGCTGGCCACGGCCCCCCGGGTATTCACGAAGATCCTAGCCCCAGTTCTGGCCAATTTAAGAATCCAAGGAGTCACAGTCCTAGCATACTTGGACGACCTTTTAATTATAGATCATTCACGGACGGGTCTGCAGAAGGCAGTAAACCTCACAGTTCAGTACCTCGAAGAATTCGGCTGGGTCCTAAACCAGGGAAAGTCAGCATTCCAGCCTACAAAGCAGTTGGAATACCTCGGCATGAGGTTAGACACGGAACGTCAAAAGGTGTTCCTGCCCCTTGTAAAGATCAGGGCGATCAAGGGGTTGGTTCAGTTGGTTATAAACAAGAAAAGACCAACTATTCGCCTGTGTATGCGATTACTAGGCAAGCTAGTGGCCACATTCGAGGCAGTACCATACGCTCAGATCCACACTCGCGTCCTACAGGCAGCCATTCTAGCAGCCTGGGGCAAGAGGGCACATGCCTTAGAGTCCCCTTTGACGCTATCATCAAGGGTCCGACAAAGCCTGGCCTGGTGGTTGAACCCTCAGAACCTTCTAAAGGGAAGATCCTTCAGCCCTGTTGTCTGGAAGGTAGTTACCACAGACGCCAGCCTGGCAGGCTGGGGGGCGGTCTTCGAGGGGTTCTCCCGCCAGGGAACTTGGGTGAAAGCAGAGAGGCAGCTCCCCATCAATATCTTGGAAATCAGAGCTGCTCGCCTAGCCCTGTTGGCATGGACCTCCAGATTAAAGGGGTTCCCGGTGAGAATCCAGTCAGACAATGCCACGGCGGTGGCATACATAAACCACCAAGGGGGAACCAGGAGCCAGGCCGCTCAAAGGGAAGTGAACTTGATTTTTCAATGGGCAGAGGTTCATGTACCCTGCATTTCAGCGATATTCATTCCCGGAGTGGACAACCTGCAGGCAGACTTCTTAAGTCGCCAGAGTCTGTTGCCAGGGGAGTGGTCTCTGCATCCCCAGGTCTTTCAGACAATCTGCCAGAGGTGGGGAACGCCAGACGTAGATATAATGGCATCCAGGTTCAACAAGAAACTAGACAGGTTCGTGTCGCGAGCGAGGGATCCTATGGCCTGCGGAACCGATGCGTTGGTTTGCCCTTGGCATCAATTCAAACTTCTATATGCATTTCCTCCACTACAGTTACTCCCCCGCCTGTTGCGCAAGATCAGAGTGGAGCACAAGCCAGTCATTCTAATAGCTCCAGCTTGGCCCCGGAGGGCTTGGTACTCACTAGTCCTGAATATGGCAGTGGGAGACCCTTGGACTCTTCCGCTACAACCAGACCTACTCTCACAAGGTCCGATCCTCCACCCTACATTACAGCGTCTAAATTTGACGGCCTGGAGGCTGAATCCCTGATTCTCAGGGGTAGGGGTCTGTCTAGGCAGGTAATCCCTACCCTGATTAAGGCTAGAAAGCCGGTCTCCAGGGTAATTTATTACAGGGTGTGGAGGAACTATATAGGCTGGTGTGAATCCAAAAGATGGAATTGCCGCAAATATACTATTGATAGGGTGTTAAGTTTTCTCCAGCTAGGAGTGGATAAAGGCCTGGCACTAAGCACAATCAAAGGACAGATCTCGGCTCTGTCAGTGTGGTTTCAGAGGCCGCTGGCCACCCACTCGCTGGTAAAGACCTTCTTACAGGGGGTCTTGCGTATTAATCCTCCTGTCAAGGCACCAGTTTGTCCTTGGGACCTAAATCTTGTCCTGTCCACTCTACAGAAACAGCCTTTTGAGCCTTTGGCTGAGATTCCTTTACTCTTACTGACAAGAAAATTGGTTTTCTTGGTCGCCATAGTTTCGGCCAGGAGAGTGTCAGAATTAGCAGCCTTATCATGTAAGGAACCATATCTTGTTCTGCATAAGGACAGGGCAGTTCTCCGGCCCCATCCTTCCTTTCTACCAAAGGTTATATCCAAATTTCACTTAAACCAGGATTTGGTACTTCCATCCTTCTTTCCAAAACCTACGTCTAGAAAGGAGGGGTTGCTGCATACCTTGGATATTGTCCGGGCCATGAAGGCCTATCTTAAAGCTACAGAAAAGATCCGGAAAACAGATGTGTTATTCGTTCTACCAGATGGCCCCAAGAAGGGGCAGGCAGCTGCAAAATCCACCATCTCAAGATGGATTAGACAATTAATCATTCAAGCCTACGGGTTGAAGAGGTTGCCTCCTCCGTTGTCGGTAAAAGCCCATTCTACCAGGGCCATGGGCGCCTCTTGGGCAGCACACCATCAGATCTCTATGGCTCAGATATGCAAGGCGGCAACGTGGTCATCAGTCCACACGTTTACAAGGTTTTATCAACTAGACGTGAGAAGGAATGCGGATTCTGCCTTTGGACAGGCAGTACTACAGGCTGCAGTTTGAAATCCTCGGGATCAGAAACACCCTTGGTTATAAAGAAAAAAAAAAAAGTTTTTTCTTGACTAAGTTGGAATTATTATTATGATTTGAGTTTATCTCTAAATTGAATCCTTCTTTGGAAGATGTCTCCCTCCCCTCATTAAAGCATTGCTTTCGGACATCCCACATAGTAATGAATATGCCGCTCTGTGTCCCGTGATGTACGAGAAAGAAAAAGGGATTTTTAAATACAGCTTACCTGTAAAATCCTTTTCTTGGAGTACATCACGGGACACAGAGCTCCCACCCCTCTTTTGGGTGACCATTTTGGGAGGCATACTGCTTGCTACAAAACTGAGGGACTCCCTCTAGGGGAGGGGGTTATATAGGGAGGGGACTTCCTGTTTGAAGATTGCCAGTGTCCACACCTGAAGGTACTCCATATAACCCACATAGTAATGAATATGCCGCTCTGTGTCCCGTGATGTACTCCAAGAAAAGGATTTTACAGGTAAGCTGTATTTAAAAATCCCTTTTTTTAAAACGTCATTTAAATTG
Organism: Rana kukunoris; assembly: GCA_029574335.1. Lineage (NCBI taxonomy): Eukaryota > Metazoa > Chordata > Amphibia > Anura > Ranidae > Rana > Rana kukunoris. The sequence goes on from CM056051.1 coordinate 23,923,178, forward strand.
ATTGTGTGTGGGCAAAATGTCGTTTTTTGTCTTCCAAAAAACGACCAAAAAAAAATTCCAACATGTTTGAATTTTTTGTGTCGTTTTTCAAAACGTCGTTTTTTGTTTCACAAAAAGTCACCGTGTGTAGCAAAAACGTTGTTTAAAATTACGTTTTTCAACCCGCGCATGCCCAGAAGCTAGTTATGAAGCGAGCTTCAATGGAAAAGAGTGGTGAACGTAACCTCGCTTTTTGTGAAAAAAACGATGGTGTGTATGCAACATCGTCTTTGAAAGTGACGTTTCAAAAACGTCGTTTTTTACTTCACAGAAAACGTCGTTTTTTTTCATCACAAAAAATGATCGTGTGTACGCGGCATAAGGTATTCACCTAATTTGCAGGGATTTTCTTTCACTGGCTGTTTTGGCTATGGGACAGCAAATGAAGAAAAATCTCCTCAATGGGACATTGTTGTCAAAAAATAAACTGAAAGAGGGGTTATGATTCTCTCTCTCTCTCTCTCTCTCTCTCTCTCTCTCTCTCTCTCTCTCTCTCTCTCTCTCTCTCTCTCTCTCCCTCCCCCTCTCTCGATTCTGTCTCTCTCTCTCTCTGTCTCTCTGCCTCTCTCTCTCTCTCTCTCTCTCGATTCTCTCTCTCTCTCCCCCTTCCTTGAACCTGTGATTGGACACAGCAGGTCATGACGCTCGTTCTCAGGAGAGGCAGAACTGCGGTCTGCCTATGTAAACAAGGCAGACTGCCGTTCTATGAGAGGGGAAGATGGAGATCTTGTGATCCGTGTTCTTGCTTGGCAGGATCTCTTCCGGTCTTCCCCCAGTCTAAGCACCTCCCCCCACACAGAAAGCACTCCCTAGGAGCACATTTAACCCTTCGATTGCGCCTGATGTTAACTCCATCCCCATCAGTACAGTGACTGCATTTTTTTGGTATTGGTGTCGCTGGTCCCCAAAAAGTGTCAGATTTGTCCGCCGCAATGTCGCAGTCCTGCTAAAAATCAAAAAATCGCTGATCACGGCCATTACTAGTAAAAAAAAAATAAGAATTCAATAAATATATCCCTATATTGCAGGCCTCGACAAAATCTGGGCGCCCGATCGCAATTGCGACAAATTGTGACCTGGCGCCTGGGGAAGCTTAGGGCTGCAGAAGGCCGCAAAGCCGCGGCCTCAATTACCGGCCGGTGCGGGGCATGATCGCGGCGGGCCCGCGCCTGCCAGTAATTGAGCCAGTAGCTTTGCAGCCTTCACAGAAGGAAGCTGAGGCCTGCAAAAGGCTCAAAGCCGCGGCCTCAATTACCGGCCGGCGGGGGCTCTTAAAGGGGACGTACATGTACGCCCTTGTGCTCAGCCGTGCCATTTTGTCGACGTATATCATCGTGCGGCGGTTCTCAAGTGGTTAAAGAGTAACATGAATAAGGTGTGATTTGTGAATAGTGGGGGATTTTTCTTTGGTTAAGATACAACTTAAAGTGGGCCTTCAGTAATTTTTTCATATTTCCATCTATTAAATCTTCTCCCTTTGTTGTTTTAACTTTGGAAAGTAAAACCTTTTTTATTTTTTTTTCTGCCAGTAAATCCCTTATGCAGCCCACTTGTCTGGTCATTAGCCTAGGTTTATGACATTATGCACCCCTCTCTCTCTCTCTCTCTCTCTCTCTCTCTCTCTCTCTCTCTCTCTCTCTCTCTCGTTTGACAGGAAGGGAGGGGGATGAGTTATAACAGGGCCAATGAGAGCTTCAGAGCTGGTGGTGTGCCTGTGTGTAAATCCAGGAAGTGAACAAGCAGCAGCTTCAGCTGCCCACAGTTAAAATGGCTGCAGCCAGACTCAATGGAGGGAGATTTCTGCCGCATATTTGGCAAATACAGAATAACAGTATATATAAAATAATATGCAAAGTGTTTGGAGGGAAGCTTCAGAATAGTAAAGATGTTTTTATTCCAAAAAATTATTTTACCTTCCAGTCTTTGATCAGAAGCAGTGGGAAGCTCGTTCTGCTGGACAAACTGTTGACACGACTGCGTGAGAGAGGAAACCGTGTGCTCATCTTTTCTCAGATGGTGCGCATGTTGGACATCTTGGCAGAGTACCTCACCATTAGGCACTACCCGTTTCAGGTATCTTTGCAAATATTGTGTCTTTGGTATACTGAGAACCTAAATGTTCAAATTGTGACTAGTTGGTAAACGATACACTTGATTATTTTTCTACATTTTTATTTTTATTTATTTGAATTGGTACTTCTTTCGTGCTTTTTCTTCCCCTGGGCACTCAAAGCACGCAGAAGATCAGGCATGCGTTTATAGATGGCCACACACTTTTAGAATTCCGGCCGATTCATAGGAACAGTGGGTGACCCTGCCGGCTCTACAAAAGTTAATTGAGAAAAGAGCCAACTTGAAAAGTGTCAGCTGAACAGTACTTGCAGCCAGGGCAGCCATCACAAATGTTGGGGCCCCTTACACAGCTTTAGGCAGGGCCCCCCTGGAGTAGAGAACCGGGGAGGGGGGGTGTGCTGACAGGAAAAAAAAAACAAGTGTAATCTCTTCTCTTCTGACGCGAGATAATACGAGGGGGAGGGGGGCTGGGGACCATCGGGCCCCTTACAAGTGTAATGCAAAAAAATATGGGAGGGGGGCCGGCCGGGCATGTAAGGGGCCCTGGGGATCATTGGGCCCCTTACAGGTGTAATGCAAAAAAAATATATATATATATTTAAAAGGGGAGGGGGGCCAGCCTGGGGACCATCGCGCCACTTAAAAGTGTAATGCAATTTTTTTATTAAAAAATAAAATAAAAAATGGGAGGGGTGCCAGCCAGGTCTGTAAGGGGCCCCGGGGACCATCGGGCCCCTTACAAGTGTAATGCAAAAAAATAGAGGAGGGGGGCTGGCCGGGCCTGTAAGGGGCCCTGGGGATCATTGGGCCCCTTACAGTTGTAATGCAAATTTATCTATCTATCTATCTATCTATCTATCTATCTATCTATCTATCTATCTATCTATCTAATATATATATATTTTTTTTTAAAGGGAGGGGGGCCAGCCAGGCCTGTAAGGGGCCCTGGGGACCATCGCGCCACTTATAAGTGTAATGCAATTGTTTTTTTTAAAAAAATCTATTTTTTATTAAAAAATAAACATAAAATGGGAGGGGTGCCAGCCAGGTCTGTAAGGGGCCCTGGGTACCATCGGGCCCCTTACAAGTGTAAGGCAAAAAAAAACACAGGAGTGGGGTCAACCGGGCCCCTGTGGACCATCGGGTCTCTTACAGGTGTAATGCTTGTACCCCCCCTGATGGCGGCCCTGCTTGCAGCCAACCAACTCCAGGCACTGCTGAGATATTCTGACAGCTGGCGCAAGTCAGGATGCCATAGCCTGGCAGAGGGGATTGGTCCTTCCATGCCGTTTGTGTAGATGTGGTATCTGTTAGATTTATTTGTTCAGCCTAGAGCATAGGTGTGCGCAGCCTATTACATTAGGGTGTGCACCACAAAGCTCAAACACATATGTGTTGGACATAACGGCCTCTTCCCTGCTCTCCATCCTGAAACAACTGGAGGAAGGGGGAGCCAGGGAGCACACAGGGGGACCTTGGCAACAGAAAGAAGAGGAAAAGGGACAAGAGGGGTAGCTGGGGTGGCATATATTGGTACCAATCCCATGTATAAACCTCCTGTGGCAGCTGAATGTTGGCGAGAGGGAGAGGAGGAGAAGCCTACTTTCAGCTGCTGCAGCAGGAAAATACAGATCAGTTACACTAAATTCCACCCCTGATGCTTTTCCTGTCCAGGTTCTAAGGGTCGGCAAGGAAGCATTGGGGTTTGCCTGTCACCTGCTGAAAATTGACGTGTTGCCAACCCCAGGATTAGGGTGTGCCCAGGCACACCTGGCACACCCATTGCGCACGCCTATGGCCTAGAGGCAGAATGAAAAAAATCTATTGGTGTATGGCCAGGGGAAAACTACACAAGCACAGGGAAAACATGCAAACTCCATGCAGGTTCTGTCCTGGTGGAAATTCAAACCAAGGGCTGTAAGTGCTAACCACTAAACCACTGTGCAGCTCATTACATTTTTACATGAAATATTGATATTTGGTGTAAACATCTCTTGTGACAGTAATTGGTAGTGACAGGTACTCTTTATGCAGGGATCGAGGGTCTAGACCCCGATCCCTACTTTGCACTTAAGAGTATTCAGCTCGCATGCGATTTTGAATACTGTATTTTCGTTAAAATCAGCGTCATTGGCAGCCGAGTTAGCCGCAAGTGACGTCGCTTCCGGGATTTTACATCGGAGACCCAATCAAAGGAGAATCCTGCTGTTTTCGGGTCTCGGCCTCGGCTGAGGCTGGACACGACCCGGCTGGACACGACAGCTGGTGGCTTGGGTCTCCCAGCGGGACGGGAGGTCTGAAAAGAACGGGGGAAGGCGGCTTTTATCCGCATCAGTTATGACTAAAAAGCCAACCGCTGGCTCTAAAAAAAAATGATACTGGGGGGTGCAGACATCACCCCGGTTTAACCCCTTCAAGCCATGAGCGCAAATTTGTGTACAGTCGGCGCAAAGGGGCTAATTAACGTAAAAAGACCAAACATTTTGAAAAAAATAAAAAATACATTTATTCATTCAAATTTTTTGTTTTAAAATTTTGCAAACAAGTTATCTTTCTCCTTCACTGTTGTGCACTGATGAGGCCGCTCTGATGTGCGCCGATGAGGCTGCGCTGTTGGGCACCGCTGAGGCTGCTCTGTTGGGCACCGCTGAGGCTGCTCTGTTGGGCACCGCTGAGGCTGCTCTATTGGGCACCGCTGAGGCTGCTCTGTTGGGCACCGCTGAGGCTGCTCTATTGGGCACCGCTGAGGCTGCGCTGTTGGGCACCGCTGAGGCTGCGCTGTTGGGCACCGCTGAGGCTGCGCTGTTGGGCACCGCTGAGGCTGCGCTGTTGGGCACCGCTGAGGCTGCTCTGCTGAGGCTGCACTGCTGAGGCAGCACTGATCTGTGACACTGAGGAGGAGGCTCTGATTTGCAGCACTGGTGGGCACTGTTGGGATTGCAGGACACCAGATAACCACAGGACAACCCCCTGGCAAGTGATTGAACTCTTGTGTTCAGAATCCATCAGGGCAGCACTTGGCACAGGACCCTGAAGCTAGGGGAGATCACTGGATTAGCGTTGTCTACTTCCATGATTTAGTTTCTAGAGGGATCCCACAGGTATGGTATATTCATAGTCACATTGGTCCAAGCTGAACCAGTGGATGTAAAAATGACTATACCAGGAATTCTTCTTCATGGACACAAGGATGGTGGTTGGGCTGGCCCTGGCCTGAAACTTAACTTAGTCCCCTTTTACATTTATACGACTTGTCCCACAATTTTGGACTGCAAAAGCGTATGACAAGTCATTCTCCTTTCTTTTCAATGACTACCATTCATACTGGCACGACTTTAAGTTGTGCCTACTTCAAAGTATTCCTTGCACTACTTTGGTCCGATTTTGATGCCACTTACACAGGCATTCATTGAAATCTCGGCCGCGAATCGCGGTGGCAAAATCGTGGTAAAATCACGCGACTTTGAAGTCGTACAAGTGTGAAAGGGGGCTTCATAGTAGCAAAGTAGCAGCAGTTTCATAAGAAAACACAAAGGTTGTAGGACTTCTAAAAGTTTAATCACCTGACAGGTTTGCTTTATAGCAGCATAAGCTGTTACTCGGGGTAGTAAACCTTTGTGTAGCGACTACACTCATTTAAATGCCTTTTGTTGCACATATGACTGCGTTTTATAGTAAGCTTCGGAGCTGTGGGGTCAGGGACTGTTGATGTTTTGGTACGAAGATAGGTAAAATACGATCCTCTAGTTACCCAGTGCTTTGTAAAGTGATCTCTCCAGTCACAGGGTGTCTATCTCCAGGGTATGTCCACAAACTGCACACGGCAGGCGGGTTATTTTTAATCTTTGAGCGTTAAGGGTATGATCTGTTCATACTGGGTTTCTCCTGCAGCATCCTCTGATTTTTTTTTTTTTTTTGTTCCATTACAGAGACTTGATGGTTCAATCAAGGGAGAGATTCGTAAGCAAGCGCTGGATCACTTTAATGCTGAAGGTTCAGAGGTGAGATCTGGCATTGGCTTTGTTTATATGTTTTTTTTTTTATTGTTTATATATATATATATTTCATGCAGTTATTATTTACAAATCAAATATTCAATATAATATCTGTTGTTTTTTTTTATATTTTATTATATTATATTTTGTTATATGCAGTTATTAATTATTTACAAATCAAACATTCATTATATTTTTTTTTTTTTTTTATATTATATATATTTTTTTTATATTTATTATATGCAGTTATTGATTAATTACAAATCAAATATTCAATACAATATCTGTTGTTTTTTTTTAGGATTTTTGTTTCTTGCTCTCTACACGTGCTGGTGGGCTTGGGATAAACTTGGCGTCTGCCGACACCGTAGTCATCTTCGATTCGGATTGGAACCCCCAGAATGACTTGCAAGCCCAGGCCAGAGCTCACAGGATTGGCCAAAAGAAACAGGTTTGTTTTCAGCAACAAGCTTGGCTGTGCCCTATATAACCCAGGAGTTATGTTCTTAAGGTGGCACCATGGTAATATGTTGTAGAAGCTACTGTAAAATCTTAGGAATACCCGTAATATACTGTAAAATCTTAGGAATACCCGTAATATACTGTAAAATCTTTAGAATTCCCGTAATATACTGTAAAATCTTTAGAATTCCCGTAATATACTGTAAAATCTTAGGAATACCCGTAATATACTGTAAAATCTCAGGAATACCCGTAATATACTGTAAAATCTTAGTAATTCCCCTAATATACTGTAAAATCTTAGGAATACCCGTAATATACTGTAAAATCTTAGTAATTCCCCTAATATACTGTAAAATCTTAGGAATACCCGTAATATACTGTAAAATCTTAGTAATTCCCGTAATATACTGTAAAATCTTAGTAATTCCCGTAATATACTGTAAAGATCACAACATAAAATAAACTTCCAGTTTGTCTGGTCAGTAGGAAAGTAATCTGAACCTTCCCCTAGTTCTATTTCTTGCAGTGCTCTATTGCCAATAGATGGACCTGCCAGAATAAATTGTCAAGTCCGTATCGGTAACATGAGTAACCATGGTGTGTCGTTGGAGGATTGGGGGGAAAAAAATATCAAACGTTACCATAGCTGTAGTTTTTTGACGGCTGCTCGCTCAGTTATCGCTAGATCGTGGACTGGCTGATGGAACACCTAGAACGTATGGTCGCCATTATGTAGACTGTATGGTTGCACTTCCAGTTCGCCTCCAATTTTGATGATTTTATAGCAGAGACAGTTAGTGATGCTTCTCCTGGGCCCTCTCATGTGTAAAATGGCTGACATTAGAAGGGCCAGACTGTGGTATTATTATGGAAGGACTACTGCTTCATAATTCTTATAAGTGGGAGGAATAGTGCCCCATCATTGGTATCAGTGGCAGGAATAGTGCCCCATCATTGGTATTGGTGGAAAGAATAGAGCCCCATCATTGGTATCGGTGGAAGGAATAGAGCCCCATCATTGGTATCGGTGGAAGGAATAGAGCCCCATCATTGGTATCGGTGGAAGGAATAGAGCCCCATCATTGGAAGGAATAGAGCCCCATCATTGGAAGGAATAGAGCCCCATCATTGGAAGGAATAGAGCCCCATCATTGGAAGGAATATAGCCCCATCATTGGAAGGAATAGAGCCCCATCATTGGAAGGAATAGAGCCCCATCATTGGAAGGAATAGAGCCCCATCATTGGTATCGGTGGAAGGAATAGAGCCTCATCATTGGTATCAGCAGAAGGAGTAGTGCCCCATCATTAGTATTAGTTGAAGGAATAGAGCCCCATCATTGGTATCGGTGGAAGGAATAGAGCCCCATCATTGGTATCGGTGGAAGGAATAGTGACCTATCATTGGTATCGGCAGAGGGAATAGAGCCCCATCATTGGTATTGGCGGAAGGACTAGAGCCCCATCATTGGTATCGGCAGAAGGAATAGAGCCCCATCATTGTTATTGGCGGAAAGACTAGAGCCCCATCATTGGTATCGGTGGAAGGAATAGAGCCCCATCATTGTTATTGGCGGAAAGACTAGAGCCCCATCATTGGTATCGGTGGAAGGAATAGAGCCCCATCATTGGTATTGGCGGAAGGACTAGAGCCCCATCATTGGTATCAGTGGAAGAAATAGTGCTCCATCATTCTTAGCAGTAGGGGAAATAGCGCCCCATTATTGGTATCAGTGGAAGGAATAGTGACCCATTATTGGTATCGGTGGAAGCAATAGTGACCCATTATTGGTGGAAGGAATAGTGCTCCATAATTCTTATCAATGGGGGGGGCGGAATAGCACCCCATTGTTACTGTCATTGGAAAGAATAGTGCTCCACCATTCTGGTTAGTAAGGGGAATAGTGCCACATTGATATTTATTAGTGGGAGGAATATAGCGTCCCATTATTGATACCAGTGGTAGGCAGGGCCGCCTCAGGGGGGTACAGGCATTACACCTGTAAGGGGCCCGGGGGTCCCTAGGGGCCCGGATGGGAACCCCCTAAAAAAGGAGGGCCCCAGATGGCAACCCCCTCTTTTTTTATTTATTTTTTATAAAAATATATATTTTTTAATATATTTTTATTTTATATTTTATTAAAGGGCCAATTTTTTTTTTTTGTAGAGGTCCGGGGGTCCCCAGGGGCCCGGAGGCCCCCAGGTGGCAACTTCCTCTTTTTTAAATTTATTTTTGATAAAAAAAATTTTTTTTATATATTTTATTTTTTAAAGGGACAGCGGTCCCAGGGCCCCAGATATTAACCACCCTTTTAAAAAAAAATATATATATATATATATATATATATATATATATATATATATATATATATATATATATATATATATATACTTTTTTTTTTCTCTCCTCTTTTTTTTATTTTTTTTTATTAAAGGGCCCAGAGGTCCCAGGGCCGCGGATGGCTACCCCTTTTTGTTATATATATTTTTCTTTATTTCTTCTTTTTTTGTAAAGGCCCCCCCCGCTTCTCAATTCGTAGCAGCCCCCCCCCCCTTTCTCAATTTCAGACGGCAGCCCCTCCGGTTCTCCAGGGGGCCCATGCCTGAAGCTGTGTAAGGTGCCCCATCATTCCTGATGGCGGTCCTGGTGGTAGGAATATAGCACCCTGTTCTTGGAGTCAATGGATGGCATGGTTCCCCAAGGGCAAGAGGCAAGGAAAAGGGCGGCATCTGGCCCCCGGGCCACAGTTTGGAGATCACTGTGCTAGACTATAGAACATGTCCCCTTCTCCTCGGCTCCATAACATGGAGGTGTGTTGTAGTTCAGCACAAAGAAAATTGGATATGGTTGACAACGCTGCTTGAGATTTAAGAGCAGCAGAGGCCTCAGTGTTGCCTCAATATAGGAATCTAGAAGCCATAACATGAGGAAATGTCCATGGATTGCCGAAATTTTCTACATACATTTATTTTTTTATTCTGTTGACATTTTTTTGGGGATCCATTTATACATACTGTCATCCAAGATGTACACATTTTATTTTACTGGCTTTATTGGGAAAAAAAGTGTGAATCTCTGGTGAAAGTTGTGTGACCCCTGGGTGAAAACATTAATGAATAGACCCCCTTCTTACACTTTCCTTTCCATTGTTGTCAATTTGTGTTTTGCATAAATAATATTTTAACATTTGAAGTTTATTCTATACAGGTGAACATTTATCGCTTGGTCACCAAGAACACTGTAGAGGAGGAGATCATAGAACGGGCAAAGAAAAAGATGGTTCTTGACCATCTCGTCATCCAGCGCATGGACACCACTGGGCGGACGGTGCTGGAGAACAACTCTGGAAGTTCAAAGTAAGGAATGGCAATTAATCTAGTGACGTTAAAGGGGTTATAAAGGATTTTTTTTTTTAATCTTGATCGCTTCCTTTACCTTAAAGTGGTTGTAAACCTCACTTTTTGACTTTTACCTACAGGTAAGCCTATAATAAGGCTTACCTGTAGGTAAGGAGAATATCTCCTAAACCTGTACGGTGTAGGAGATATTCCCTTTGCAATGCGCCGCTGATTGGGGGGGGGGGGACTCCACGGCGAAAGGACCGGCTACCGCTGGACCCTGCCGAATTTAAATCTCCCGCGGGCGCATGCGCGGGAGTGATGTCATCGCCGCTCCAGCCAATCACAGCGCTGGAGCGGCGATACCCGGAAGACACACCGAGTCAAGATGATATTGCTCGGCGTGGACCAGGTAAGTTCTACACACCTCGTTCCGAGGTAAGTATTTCATAATGAGCTAATATGCGGTGCATACTAGCTCATTATGGCTTTTGCCTTGCAGGAGAAAAAAAATTAATTTTGATGCGGGTTTACAACCGCTTTAATGCAGTGCTGTTTTCATGTCCTCATTGTTCGTTTTTGCTCTCAAGTTGCTGTAATTCTTCTCTGATCTCCACACTTCCTGGTTGTCTGTTTCCTGATGACCACAGTACTGGGAGCTTTCTCACTGTAGTCACTAATCAAGGAGGTGTGATTACTGTGTGTCTAGTTTCTAGTTTCGTTTTCCAAACAATCGCTGCTCTGTGGCTCTGTACAGCATCTATTTTTATTGGTTTTTAAAAGGAATCAGTTAATTGTTATGTCTCTATACCCTGTAAACAGTCATTTCAGCAAAAATAAAAATTTCCTTTTACAACTCCTTTTAAAAAAATGTTTCCCTAAATAGCTTCCTTTACCTTAGTGCAGTCCTCTTTCACTTACCTCATCCTTCCATTTTGCTTTTAAATGTTCTTATTTCTTCTGAGAAATCCTCACTTCCTGTTCTTCTGTCTGTAACTCCACACAGTAATGCAAGGCTTTCTCCCTGGTGTGGAGTGTCGTGCTGCCCCCTCACTTGGACTACAGGAGAGTGACTGCGACATTATGGAGGACACATCGGACAATTTTGACACATTTTTGCGACCATTGTCATTTTCACAGCAAAAAGTGCTATAAAAATGCACTGTTAACTGTTAAAATGACAATTGCAGTTATGGAGTTAACCCCTAGGGGGCACTCTAGGGGTTAAGTGTGACCTCATATGTGATTCTAACTGTAGGGGGGAGGGGCTGGACGTGTGACGTCAGTGGTCGTCTTTCCCTATATCAGGGAACACTTCCTGTTCTTCTGTCTGTAACTCCACACAGTAATGTGAGGCTTTCTCCCTGGTGTGGAGTGTTGTGCTCGCCCCCTCCCTTGGACTACAGGAGAGTCAGGAACGCCCACTAACACACAGCTCCTTTCTCTATCTGCAACGTAGAGAGCGTCTTGACTCTCCTGTAGTCCAAGGGAGGGGGTGAGCACAACGCTCCACACCAGGGAGAAAGCCTCGCATTACTGTGTGGAGTTAGACAGAAGAACAGGAAGTGAGGATTTCTCAGAAGAAATAAGGACATTTAAAAGCAAAATGGAAGGATGAGGTAAGTGAAGGAGGACTGCACTAAGGTAAAGGAAGCCATTTAGGGGAAAAAATTGTACCTTTACAACCTTTAAAGTGTGCTACTTTTTTTTATCTGTGATAATAATTATTATAATATATGTTGATCTTTGGTCTCTTGTAGCTCCAATCCATTTAACAAAGAGGAGTTGGCGGCGATTTTAAAGTTTGGAGCAGCGGATCTCTTTAAGGAACCAGAAGGAGAGGAATCAGAACCCCAGGTTAGATGTCTGTGTGAGATGTAAGTGATAGCCTTGTAACACTGGGCAATGCACTGTAGGTTTAGATCCTTCAAATCCAGCGTATTGATCTTCTAAAGCGGTAGTAAATCACCGTTTTTTTATTTTTTTAAATCTGCAAGGCAAAGTTATAATGTGCTAGTATGCATCGCATATGAAACATGCCTTAGCGCCGACCGCACGCACATTTGTGGTTATACCGGGGCGACGCATGCAGCTGCAGGCATCACCACGGTACCATTTTTTTTTTATAGAGGTTGGTCGGCTCTTTAGTGATAACCGATGCGACTAAAAGCCACTGGGTTATTATCCTAAAGAAGCGGGAGGGCACTTCCGCTGCTCTCTCCGGTCCTCCCGTCCCACCGGGAGACTCGATCCATGATCCAGCACATCCGCCAGCTAGGCTAATGCCACGTACACGCGATCGGAAATTCCGACAAGAAAACCGTGGATTTTTTTTCCGACTGAATTACTATGGGCCTCTTGGCTGCTTCTCTGATGAATGCTCTCCTTGCCCAGCCTGTGATTTTAGGTGGGCGGCCATGTCTTGGTAGGTTTGCAGTTGTCCCATATTCTTTCCATTTTCTGATGATGGATAGAACAGAGCTGTTCAATGAGATGTTCAAAGCTTGGGATATTTTTCTTATAGCCTAAACCTGCTCTAAACTTCCCCACAACTTTATCCCTGACCTGTCTGATGTGTCCCTTTATGATGCTGTTTGATCACTAAGGTTCTCTAACAAACCTCTGAGGGCTTCACAGAACAGCTGTATTTATATTAAGATTAAATTACACACAGGTGGACTCAATTTAATAATTGGGTGGTTTCTGAAGGCAGTTGGTTCCACTAGATTTTAGTTAGGGGTATCAAAGTAAAGGGGGCTGAATACAAATGCACGCCACACTTTTCACATATTTATTTGTAAAAAAAAAATACGATTTTCTTCCACTTTAGTTATGTGCCACTTTGTGTCGGTCTATCACATGAAACCCCAATAAAATACATTTACGTTTTTTGGTTGTAACATGACAAAATGTGGAAAGTTTCAAGGGGTATACATACTTTTTCAAGGCACTGTGTATATTTCGCCCCCTATAGCCTCTCTTTCTCTGTCCTGTTTCTCATGCCGCGTACACACGATCATTTTTTGTGATGAAAAAAACGACGTTTTCTGTGAAGTAAAAAACAACGTTTTTGAAATGTCACTTTTCAAAGACGATGTTGCATACACACCATCGTTTTTTTCACAAAAAGCGAGGTTACGTTCACCACTGTTTTCCATTGAAGCTCGCTTCATAACTAGCTTCTGGGCATACGCGGGTTGAAAAACGTCGTTTTAAACGACGTTTTTGCTACACACGGTGACTTTTTGTGAAACAAAAAACGACGTTTTGAAAAACAACACAAAAAATTCAAGCATGTTGGAATTTTTTTTTGGTCGTATTTTTTAAGACAAAAAACGACGTTTTGCCCACACACGATCAATTTAAATGACGTTTTAAAAAACAACGTTTTTTTTCATTGCAAAAAATTACCGTGTGTACGCGGCATTATTCTTTGAGCTGGAAGTCATTGGTTAGAAATTGAGACTGTCTGTGAAGGTTCTCATTCATCCAGGTCATGGAATAGCTGTTAGTTGGATACAATCAACTGAGATGGTTCTGTATTGTTGAAGAACTTTGGTAGTTTATCCAAGCCAACTCTTCTGTTCTAATAAGCGATAGGAACATACCATATATACTCGAGTATAAGCCAAGTTTTTCAGCACTTTTTTTTTTGTGCTGAAAAGGCCCACCCTCGGCTCATACTCGAGTCACCTTTTTGTGCCTGATCTCCCGGACTTTGGGGACCGGGTACCGGCCGGCTGTAGGTCCCCTGGCACACATGTAGCCCCACTCTTCATCTACAAGTGTGCAAAGTTTGTTGGCCGGGGAGCACCGATTTTTCAAATTCGGGCACCCCTTCCATAGACTCCCATGTTAAATGGTAATTTCTCCAGTGATTTTGGGGACCTGGTACCGACCGGTCGTAAGTCCCCTGGACCCGGAGCTTGGCACACATGTAGCCCCGTTTCTCCTCTACAAGTGTGCGATGTTTGTTGTCTGGGGAGCACCGATTTTGTCAAAGCCGGGCACCCCTTCCATAGACTCCAATGTTAAACGTCGGTCTAGTCATGGGCATAGTGAGGCATGCAGATGGACGCCCTAGTCTTATACTCGAGTCAGTACGTTTTCCCAGTTTTTTGTGGTAAAATTAGGTGCCTCGGCTTATACTCGAGTATATACGGTACCCTAATATTTATATCCATACAGGTAGCACAGACACTTTAATCCAATCACTATAGAATGTGTCGAGGCAGACAGGGCCGATCCTAGGATCACAGACACCTGGGTGCAGAAATATTTCTGGTGCCCCCCACATGGGCATCGTCGTTTTACTAACTCCTCCCCTTTGCAAATGGTTCTATGGCAACACCTCAACCACAGAGATGCTCCCCCACAAAGTCTTCATTATCCAGGGATCCTTACATGATCTCTTAAAGGGGTTGTAAAAGTTTTTTTTACCTTAAAGTGGTTGTAAATCCAAAAAAAACTTTTTTTTGTTTTAATGTCACAATGTAGAGTATAAGATTTCCTATCATCTGTGCCCAGTCTTGCCACACAGAGTTAATCCAGCGCTGAGTAATCCTCTTTTAAAGTTCAGTGCAAATTAACCGCTCGCATGAAGGTAGAAAGCTTTTGCGAGGAGGAGCCGAGACAGCCGCCGAGGGACCCCAGAAGACAGGATTCGGGGACACTGTGTGCAAAACGAGCTGCAGAGTGGAGGTAAGTATAACATGTTTGTTATTTAAAAAAAAAAAAAAATTGTGACTTTAGTGTCCCTTTAACAATAAATAAAATACAGGAAGAGGAGCAAAGTACTTTCTTGGGATCTGGAGGGGGCCTCTGTGATGGACACAGAGAAGGGCGTCTGTTAGATGTTCGGCGCCTGGGTGCAATGCACCCTGTGCACCCTGCCTAGGATTGGCCCTGAAGGCAAATTCTGAACGGGAGGTGTGAAAGACTAGAACAGGGTGGTTCCACAACTTTCGCATCTATCGCATTATACCTTGCCTCACCTCTATTCTTAACTATTTGTCACGAAGTGGTATACACAATGGACCCACTGGTCGAAATTCTTATTTCTTTTATAGAGTTTCCTAAAAAAAAAAAAAAAAAAAGAATGGCTGAAATCTACGACATGTTTTTGAATTTTCTTTGATTAATTCTACTTTCTTACTTTCTTTACGAACAGGAAATGGACATTGATGAGATTTTACGGCTGGCAGAAACTAGAGAGAATGAGCCAACCTCCAGTGCCACCGATGAGTTGCTGTCTCAGTTTAAGGTATGCCGTTGGTACTCCTTTTTTTTTTTTTTTTTTTATGTTTCAATAGTTTTTATTAAAGTTTTGTCATACAAAAATATATAAAAAAGACTCAACTTGAGCAGCACATGGGATTCAAACACTCAGGGTCCTGATATCCCATTGATACTCTTTTTCAATTTGTCTTTTATGCATAAAAATTCCATAACCTAGAAAGGCACCGAAACCCGCAGACTCTTTACTGAAGGCTTTTTTTAAACCGATCATTCTTGTTATGTTTTAAAAAGGTTTATTGCTGATGCTTTTTCAGGTGGCAAATTTTTCAACAATGGAAGATGAGCCTCCACTGGAGAACCAAGGCCAGATAGATTGGGACAATATTATTCCTGAGGACCAAAGGAAGAAGATAGAGGAAGAGGAGCGTCAGAAAGAACTTGAAGAGATCTACATGCTTCCCAGGATTCGAAGCTTGAACAAAAAGGTAGGAGTTGACAATATTTAAAACGTCACTCAAATGTATACAGTAAAACCTTGGATTGCGAGCATAATTCCTTCCAGAAACATGCCTGTAATCCAAAGCACTTGTATATCAAAGCAAATTTCCCCATAGGAAATAATGGAAACTCAAATCATTTGTTCCACAACCATTTATTCCCAGGTCCTTCAGTTTATAGTCCATATAAAAAGATTATAGCCATGTGATAGGTTGTGTCATTTTTAAAATGTCCATCCACAAATGGAAGCCCCCACAAGGGGATTAGAAGCAAAATTAAGCAGGAGCTCCAGAGTATAAAAGAGAAGTGAGGCCCCTCATGTTGTACCTTCATTAAAGCGGTTGTAAAGGAATATTTATTTTTTGCTTTAAAATAACAAACATGTTATACTTACTCCACTGTGCAGTTCGTTCTGCACAGAGTGGCCCCGATCCACGTCTTCTGGGGTCCCTCAGCGGCTGTCTCGGTCCTCGTATGGTGGTGAGTAATTACGTGTGCGCTCCCGTGATACAGCGAGCGGCCATAACCGCTCACTGTATCACTTGGCCCCGCCCCTCGGCGTGCCGCGTCACTGGATGTGATTGACAGCAGCGCCAGCCAATGGCTGCGCTGATCTCGATCCACCCGCTCTAGCCAATCAGCGGCCAGGCTCAGCGGCGAAGAGGATCTCGGGACCACGCAGGACTTTCGAGGGGTCAGGTAAGTAAAACAGGGGCTTGGGGGGGGCCGGCAGCATCCAATGTTTTTTCACCTTAATGCATAGATTGGACATGTCTCCCCCTGTGTACGCGGCCTTAGAGGTGCCCCTCTTCTCTTTTAGGCTGGGTTCACACCTATGTGAATTGGTTGCGGCTTAAACCACATCCAATTCGCATTACATTATAAAAATACATTGATTTCAATGAGGCTGGTTCACATATGTGCGATGCATTCGCACTGCGCTTTGCGAAATAATGTAATAACGTATAAAGAATTGTTCCTTTGTGAAAGAGGCATAAAATGTTTAAAATACAAATTAAACTCATCATGACCTTATCTGACTCCCAAGTGATGCTGGTTCTGCTGGTCCTAGGCAAAATATATGTAACTGTATATCAGGGGTGCTCAACCCGTGCCCCATTACTTCCCTTAGATGTGGACTCCGACCTCAAACCAAGGAAGCCCATGCTCTGGGATGGCCGGTTGGCAAGCCCAGATCATGATTAATGGGTTGCCGACCCGCCAGTCCCAGAGCATCAAAGTGTGCCGAACTGGCAGCCTGGTTAATGAATTATGCTTGTAATCCAAGGCATTGCTGTACTTTAAGGGCCAGATTCTCATAAGAGATACGGCGGTGTATCTCCAGATACACCGTCATATCTCTGTTTTTCTCCCCTAGTACCTATGTGTCTGATTCCTAGAATCATTTACGCATAGATACGGCGTAGATTCGACTGGCGTAAGTCACTTACACCGTCGGATCTTAGATGTAATTCTACGCTGGCCGCTAGGTGGCGTTCCCGTAGATTTCAGTGTTGAATATGCAAATGAGCCTGATACGCCGATTCCCAAACGTTTTTGCGTCGCTTCGCTGTAGTTTACGTAGTTTCCGTAAGGTTACCCATGCTATGTGAGGGGTAACCTTACGTCAGTCCGCCGTATGCCATGTTAAGTATGGACTCGGGACAGCGCTGTGTTTTTCCGCCGTTTACGTAACTCGTTCGCGAATAGACCTGTACGTTAATTACCTTGCCGTCGTAATTAATGTATTTGCGGCATACTATGGAGCATGCGCAGTGGCCTACGTTTAAGGCTGGCGCATGCGCAGTTCGTTCGGCACAGGGGCGCGCTTAATTTAAATACAAGCCGCCCCCTTAGAATTATGTGGCCTTACGCCGGGCCATTTACACTGCGCCGCCGCAAATTACGGAGCAAGTGCTTGGAGGATACGGCACTTGCTCCTGTAAGTTGCGGCGGCATAGTGTAAATAGCTTACGCGCCGCCGCCGCAGGATCTACGAGAATCTGGCCCTAAATCACTAGCAAAACATTGTATAGATCCTTAAAACAAACTGATGCTGACTTCATCTGGCAGGCACAAGCAAATGACAGCGAGTCTGACCTGGAATCAAAACAGAAGGCGCAGAGGTCCTCTGGGTCGGACAGTGAAACCGATGACTCAGATGATGATAGAAAACCCAAGCGCAGAGGGCGTCCCCGTAGTGTTCGGAAAGACACAGTGGAGGGATTCACAGATGCAGAGATACGAAGGTATAGAAGGGCGCCTAATGGCTGTAATGTACTACTGATTGCCTCGTGTGTGTACGTAACACTACATTCTGTAGATCCTGCTGTACTCTCAAGCCTTACATAGGTGATCTATTTTTTTTATTCTAGATTTATCAAAGCCTACAAGAAGTTTCCGACTCCACTCGAAAGGTATGTTGTATTTAGTATCTTCTGTCTATGCTTGTACAGGATAACTAATCTCAAAATATAGTGGGATTGATTTACTAAAACTGGAGAGTGCAAAATCTGGTGCAGCTCTGCATGGCAGCCAATCAGCTTCTAATTTCAGCTTGTTCAATTAACCACTTAAGACCCGGACCAATATGCAGGTTAAGGACCTTGTCGCTTTTTGCGATTGGGCACTGCGTCGCTTTAACTGACAATTGCTCGGTCGTGCGACGTGGCTCCCAAACATAATTGGCGTCCTTTTTTCCCCACAAATGGAGCTTTCTTTTGGTGGTATTTAATCACCTCTGCGGTTTTTATTTTTTGCGCTATAAACAAAAATAGAGCGGCAATTTTGAAAAAAAAGCAATACTTATAATTTTTTGCTATAATAAATATCCCCAAAAAAGATATAATTTTTTTTTCCCTCAGTTTAGGCCGATACGTATTCTTCTACCTATTTTTGGTAAAAAAAATCACAATAAGTCTTTAACGCTTGGCTTGCACAAAATTTATAGCGTTTACAAAATAGGGGATAGTTTTATGGCATTTTTATAAAAAAAAAAATTTTTTACTATCGTGATCAGCGTTTTTTTTTTTTTTGGTGACTGCGACATTATGGCAGACACATCGGACAATTTTGACACATTTTTGGGACCGTTGTCATTTTCACAGCAAAAAGTGCTATAAAAATCCACTGATTACTGTGAAAATTACAATTGCAGTTTAGGAGTTAACCACTAGAGGGCACTGTAGGGGTTAAGTGTGACCTCATATGTGTTTCCAACTGTAGGGGGGCGGGACTGGACGCGTGATATCAGTGATTGTCATTCCCTACATCGTGGAACAGACGATCAATGACGCTGCCACTGTGAAGAATGGGGAAGGTGTATTTACACTCACCTCTCCCCGTTCTTCAGCTCTTGTGACCGATCGCGGAACACCGGTGGCGATTGGGTCCCGCGGTCACGTAGCTTCAGACCTGGTCGCGTGCGCGCGACGGCGACCCATAGCTGGGCTCTTAAAGGCGATGTGCATGTGCCCTTAAGTGGTTAAGCTTTGACAATAAAACCTGGAAGCTGGTTTCGGTGCAGAGATGCGCTTGATTGTGCACACTCCAGTTTTAGTAAATCAACCCCAATGACTTCTTTCTACTCTATGTTCTCAGGTTGGAATGCATTGCACATGACGCAGAGCTCGTGGAGAAGTCGTTGGCCGATCTGAAGAGACTGGGAGATTTGCTGCACTCCAGCTGCACATCAGCAATGCAAGAGTTTGAGGAGCAGTTGAAAGAGAATCCCGCCGATGGTAACTTTTGCCAATTCATATAACCTAGATATTCTAAGAACTAATTGTAGTAATTTGATCATTTTGTACTTTTGTTTTTAAAAAAAAGATTCCATCGACCGTACTACACTCCCCCTCCCCCCCTTCCGCCGCCGCCATGTCCCATCAGGGCTTTCTTCCTGTTATCGCCGCTCTGGCGCTGTGATTGCCCGGAACGGCGAGGACATCACTCCCGCGCATGTGCGTAATTCAGGCAATATCACGGCATCTACAATTCACAACACCTGTGCAGTCAGTGCGCCTGCGCCGTTGTCTACGGCATGCATGCACTGTAGACAATGGTGCATTCCTTTCCGTGCACGTTTAGGAGATAATGCAAACACCTACAGGTAAGCCTTAAGCTAGGCTTACCTGTAGGTGAAAGTGCTTTAGGAGGGTTTACAACCACTTTAAGCACCCGCTCCCTCCGTCCTCACACGTAGACGCGTACAGTCGCGCCTACAAATGTAAACCTCCTCTGTAACTCTAAACTGGTAACCTGCAGAAATTATTAAAGCATCGTCTACGGAGATTTTTTAAATACCGTTTTTTTTTTTTTTTGTCGCCATTCCACACGTGAACGCAATTTTAAAGCATGACATGTTTGGTATCTATTTACTTGGTGTAACCTCATCTTTCACTTTAAACCAAAAAATTGGGCTAACTTTAAGTTCTTCTCTTTTTTTTTTATTCGTGGAATTGCATTTGAAAGACCGCAGTGCAAATATAGTGTGACATAAAATATTGTAACGATTGCCAATTTATTCACCAGGGTCTCTGCTAAATTATATATGGTAGGGTTGTCCCGATACCACTTTTTTAGGACCGAGTACAAGTACCGATACTTTTTTCATGTACTCGCCGATACCGAATACCGATACTTTTTTTTAATGCAGCCACGTGTCCCCAAATGCAGCCTTGTGTCCCCAAATGCAGCCATGTCCCTAATACAGCCATGTGTCCCCTAAGAGAAAGCCCCTTTCCCCTCCGCTGCCTAGTTCATCAGCGCTCGGGGAACATAACAACAGCTTTCATTTGAATAGCTGTGTGTTCCCCGCCGCGTGTCATTTATAGCCCCTCCCCCTTGTCCGGGCAGTTTGATAGACAGATCATCTGTCCAATCCTGGGACGGGTAATCTGTCTATCAAAGTCCCGGACGAGGGGGAGGGGCTATACATGATGAGGCGCGGCAGGGGGAACACACAGCTATTCAAATAAAAGCTGTTATGTTCCCGAGCGCTGATGAACTAGGCAGCGGCGGGGGAGCAGCTCTCCTCCATTAGTGGTATGTAGTGGCATGTTTTACAATACATACGGGAGGACTGCTCTGCTCTCCGCCCACTCAGTCAGCTCTCCGCCTGCTAGCCGCCCCCTCTCCGCCCACTCAGTCAGCTCTCCGCCTGCTAGCCGCCCCCTCTCCGCCCACTCAGTCAGCTCTCCGCCTGCTAGCCGCCCCCTCTCCGCCCACTCATCGGCTCTCTGCATGCTAGCCACCCCCTCTCCGTCCCTTTCAGTCCACCTGCTAGCCGGCCCCTCTCAGCCCGCTCTCCGCCCCTTTCAGTCCGCCCTCCGCCTGCTAGCCTCCCGCACTTGGCCCGAATGAAAGAAAGGGGGAAAAAAAGGTATCCGCCGAAGCATCGGGAGCATTTGCGCGAGTACAAGTACTCGCGCAAATGCTCAGTATCGGTCCCAATACCGATACTAGTATCGGTATCCGGACATCCCTAATATATGGATATATAAAATGTTTGGGGGTTTTAAGTAATTTTCCAGCAAAAATACAGATTTTAACTTGTAAGCAACAAATGTCAGAAAAAGGCTTAGGCATGAAAGGGCTAAAAAGAAAAATGGTGATGGTCCGTTCTAATAAAGTGGGGTATCCTAGTTTCCGAAAATGGTAATCCAGTCCTATGAGCTCCTGAGATGCGGTAACCTTACATCACTTATGGGGTGTAATATCTGACCATCTTCAGTGAGTGTAACCAGAAGTTTAGTCATTCCTTCAGAAAATCACCCAGTTGTGTTTCTTTTGTTCCAGGGAAAGGTCCGGGCAAAAGAAGAGGTCCAACTATTAAAATTTCTGGTGTCCAAGTAAATGTGAAAGCAATTATTCAGCATGAAGAAGACTTTGAGATTCTCAGCAAAGCCATTCCCAAAGATGCAGAGGAAAAGAAAAAGTGAGTCTGTTGCCCGTGTCTTTGTATTTTTCCTCATTACTGTTGGTACAATATACTTCTGTTTTATGACCAATTGCAGTTCTGTTATTACACCAATTTTATTGGAGGTGCACCGAAATGGAAATTTCAGTAACAAAACCAATTTTTTTTTATAATTGTATGTTAAAACACCACCCCCACCTCCTGCCACCGTCACCTCCTGCCAGCTCTTGCCGCCATCACCTCCTACTCTCGCCACCACCTCCTGCACCCAATACCCCCACCCCCACCTCCTGCCACAATCTGCTCTTGCTACCATCACCTCCTGCCCCACCACCTCCTGCCAGCTTTACCTCACCCACCTCCTGCCACGGTGCCACCATTACCTTCTTCCACCATCACCTACTGCCACCAGCTTCTTTATTACCTTAAAGCTGGGCTGTGCTGGACATGGCTGGGCTCTGTGCTGCTGGGCTCTGCTGGACTGGACTGTCACTGCTCCTTCCTCTGCCTATGGCGTGTGCACTGCACGAGCCAACGAGTGTCACTGCCAAAGTGTCCCCCCTCCTGAGTTCTCCTGACTCGATCGGCTATTCAAAAATGGTGCTGGGTGGCGCCATTACGTATCTGCTTATGCGCTGCCCGGTCGAGCGGATACGAACTTTCCTGAGCCCGAAGCCGTCTGGGCTCGGGAAAGCTCTTATCCGATCGGCCGGGCAACGCATAAGCAGATAGGTAATGGCACCACCTGGCACCACTTTTCAATAGCCGATCGAGTCAGGAGGCAGTGAAACTCGTTTGCTCGTGCAGAGGACTAAATGAATACTACTAAAATACGACTAAAACTAAAACAATTGAGATGACTAAAATACGACTAAAACTGCATTTTAGTCAAAAGACTAAAACTAAATTGAAATTTTACTTCAAAATTAGCACTGGTGTGTAGTGCATGTTCATACGTCAATACCGTAAATAATAACACATTACATTTTTCACTCCAGCAGTATATAAGGAGTTTGGAAATTGTAGAGAAATGTTAACTAATACATTACAATTTAATTACACTTTTTTTATTCTTCTCCCTTTCCCAGGTTCAGATTGTCCAGTCGGGTCAAAGCTGCTCATTTTGATGTGGATTGGACTGTAGAAGAAGATTCCCGATTGCTCCTGGGAATTGTCGAACACGGTTATGGAAACTGGGAGCTCATCAAAAGCGACCCAGAGTTACAGTTGGCTGATAAGGTGCTTGCTGTACCCTATTTTTTTTGTTTATTTTAGCCTTTTCGCAGTATAAAATATGTCCACTATCTAAAAAGCCAATGGGGTTCATTTTACAAACACTGGAGAGTGCATTCGGCTTCCATGTTTTATTGTGCTTGAGGTGATTGTAGCCGTCATAATGCACTTGCGACAGAGACAATCGTGTACTGTCTGTGATCGGATTTATTGTCAAAGCTTAATTGAACAAGCTGGAGTTAGAAGCTGACTACCATGCAGAGGCAGCTCTAGGCTTTGTGAGGCTTTAAGCAAAACTTAGACACGGGGGCTCACGCCCATAATGGGTTTAAAAAAACCAAGCAGAGGCAAATTAGGCGGCTGCGAGGTCCCTGTGAGTGCAAGGCCTTATGCGACCGCCTAATTAAAGAGCCGCCTCTTCTACCATGTGCAGCTGCACCAGGTTTTGCTCTCTCTAGTTCTAGGAAATCAACCCCAATGAATGTAAAATATCCGTTGACACATGTATATGCTTTGCCCCCTGAAGATTGATCCTCACCGCCCATTTTAACCCCTGCACCATTGCATTGCACGCAGTTGCAGGGAATTTTGCAGTGGATACAGCCCTGTTTCCCGCCTTTGCTACAGAAAAAAATGTAAAGATGAACTAATACTTTACACCCTTGTAACTACTACCCCCTCACCCCCGCCTCCAGTCCCCGCTGTACTTACTACCGGGGTTGTTGAGCTGTCATCACCCCCCGCAGCAGGTCCAATGATCCAGGGATTTGCAAATCTCAATCTTCTACCTGCAGCGTTTCTAAAATGGACAAGATCAATTCACTGTGACAACGCTGACCAATCAAAATCAATCTCATCCATCTCTGAAGTGCTGCAAAGTAGGGCTTTTAACCACTTGTCCTCTGCCCACCATCAAATGACGGCGGGCGGAGGACTCCATTATCCTGACATCACGTTATATGACGTGATGTCCTTTTAAAGCCGCGGGCGTGTGCGCACCCGCCGCTCTGCTGGGATCCCGGTGCGAGTGCCCGGCGGCAACGATCGCCGCCGGGCACACGCGATGGCCCAGTAACTGAGCGGGGACGTGGAGCTCTGTATGTAAACACAGAGCTCCATGTCCCTGTCAGGGAGAGAGGAGACCGTTGCTGTGTCCCTTGTACATAGGGACACAATCGGTCACCTCCTCCAGTCACCCCCCCTCCCCCTACAGTAGAACACTCATAGGACACACATTTAACCCCTTCCCCGCCCCCTAGTGGTTAACCCCTTCACTGCAAGTCACATTTATACAGTAATCAATGCATATTTATAGCATTGTTTACTGTATAAATGTAAATGGTCCCAAAAATGTCAGAAAAGTGTCCGAAGTGTCCGCCATAACGTCGCAGTCCCAATAAAAAAATCGCAGATCGCTGCCATTAAAAGTAGAAAATAAAAAAAAATGCCATAAACTATCCCCTATTTTGTAAACACTATAAATTTTGCGCAAACCAATCGATAAACGCTTATTGCATTTTTTTTTTACCAAAAATATGTAGAAGAATACGTATCGGCCTAAACTGAGGAAAAAAATATTTTTTTTATATATTTTTTGGGTTATTTATTATAGCAAAAAGTAAAAAATATTGCATTTTTTTAAAAATTGACACAGAGGTGATCAAGTACCACCAAAAGAAAGCTCTATTTGTGGGAAAAAAAGGACGCCAATTTTGTTTGGGAGCCACGTTGCACGACCGCGCAATTGTCAGTTAAAGCGACGCAGTGCCGGAAGCTTAAATTTTGTCTGGGCAGGAAGGGGGTGTAGGTGCACAGAAGGCAAGTGGTTAAATACAGTGGAACCTTGGGTTACGAGCATAATCCGTTCCAGGAGAATGCTCGTAATCCAAAGTACTCGCATATCAAAGCGAGCTTTCCCATTGAAGTCAATGGAAACGAAAATAATTAGTTCCGCATTGACTTCAATAGTGGGAGAGCCGATAGAGGGTTTCTCTCCCCATCCCTCTTCTCCCGACCCCTGGCCACCCACTCCAATGGAGTGCAGAGCTTCTCTGGAAGCCCCTAGTTCTCAGATAAGGCATCCCATGCCTGTGGGAGAGCACGATGTCTCGTGGAAGGTTGGAGTCCCCACCCCTGCCCCCATCATGTTGAGGGCATGTGGCCTGGTATGGTTCCTGGCCTGCTAGGATGCATGCTTGGATAAGGGTCTGGTATGTTTTTTTTTTTTTTATATTATTATTTTGACGTGGCAATCCCCTTAAAATCCATACCAGACCTTAAGAGCCCATTCACACCTGAGCGGCAAAACGCCTGTCGCGCGACGCTCGTGCCGCTGGAGGGGAAATTTCCCATTCATGTCTATAGAGATGGTTCACATCTCTGAGACGCCGAACGCCTGTCGCCTGAAAAAAAGTCCCGGACCCTTTTTTTCAAGCGACATTGGCGTTCGCCCATAGACATGAATGGGAAGATTTGTAAAAAAAATAAATAAATAAATAAATAAATCGAAGCGCGGCAAGTAAAGCCGCGTATGCGGCGTTACTTGCCGCTCAGGTGTGAATGCAGCCTAAGGGGCTGGCATGGATTGGGGGCGAGATTCCCCGCTGTTTTTTCCCCCACTATTGCTGTCATTCTTTTGTTTACATTTGAGCTCTTAGTCCACTGACAGCTGATAAGTTATCGGTTGTTAAGGACACGGCACCCGGCTTCCCGGTCCACTCCCTAACAACCAGCTATTCTTCACACAGAATTTGAATCGGTCAATCGTTTTTCCACTAAATTTGAATCATTCTGAAAATTTGGAATTCGTTAGGAAATTTGTAGTAATTTGTTTAGTTTTGAATAGATGAAATTTGTAACATAACAAATCTATCTGAAACTATTCAAAGGTTTCCGTTCTGCACATCGCTAAAGCAGAATTACCTGTTGGGGTGCACATACCACTGGTTGTAGTGTAAACACTTCCATGTTCAATAATCTCTTTATATATCAAGATGTGAATTGTCTTTTATGTTTAGCATTTCCAAGTGCATGACAGATATTTTTGTGCTTAGATCTTGCCAGTTGAAACGGAGAAGAAGCCACAAGGGAAACACTTGCAGACCAGATCAGACTATCTGCTAAAACTGCTGAAAAAAGAAGTCGAGAAAAAGGAGAGTGGCCAGGGTGATGAGGTTTGTATCTGGTGGAATGTCAGGATTGTTGAAGTTTCTCTCGGATCATTTCAGTCTACTTTGTTAAATGATAATTCTATATAGTTAATAAGGTTGACTGAAGATATCCAGGGATTATTTTCTCTAAAAATATATCATCCCTTGTTACTGCCCCTACCCACTTATGAGCGCCGTTCCTTGGTTCTACCCCCTTACCCACCTTTGAGCATCTTTCCTTGGTTCTTTCCCCTTACCCACCTCTGAGCACCGTTCCTTGGTTCTACCCACCTCTGAGCACCGGTCCTTGGTTCTACCCACCTCTGAGCACCGGTCCTTGGTTCTACCCATCTATGAGCACCGTTCCTTGGTTCTAACCCCTACCCACCTCTGAGCACTGGTCCTTGGTTCTACCCACCTCTGAGCACCGGTCCTTGGTTCTACCCACCTCTGAGCACCGGTCCTTGGTTCTACCCACCTCTGAGCACCGGTCCTTGGTTCTACCCACCTCTGAGCACCGGTCCTTGGTTCTACCCACCTCTGAGCACCGGTCCTTGGTTCTACCCACCTCTGAGCACCGGTCCTTGGTTCTACCCACCTCTGAGCACCGGTCCTTGGTTCTACCCACCTCTGAGCACCGGTCCTTGGTTCTACCCACCTCTGAGCACCGGTCCTTGGTTCTACCCACCTCTGAGCACCGGTCCTTGGTTCTACCCACCTCTGAGCACCGGTCCTTGGTTCTACCCACCTCTGAGCACCGGTCCTTGGTTCTACCCACCTCTGAGCACCGGTCCTTGGTTTTACCCACCTCTGAGCACCGGTCTATGGTTCTACCCACCTCTGAGCACCGGTCCTTGGTTCTACCCATCTATGAGCACCGTTCCTTGGTTCTAACCCCTACCCACCCCTGAGCACTGGACCTTGGTTCTACCCACCTCTGAGCACCGGTCCGGTCCTTGGTTCTACCCACCTCTGAGCACCATTCCTTGGTTCTACCCCCTACCCGCCTCTGAGCACCGGTCCTTGGTTCTACCCACCTCTGAGCACCGGTCCTTGGTTCTACCCACCTTTGAGCACCAGTCCTTGGTTCTACCTTTCTATAAGCACCGTTCCTTGGTTCTACCCCCTACCCACCTCTGAGCACTGGTCCTTGGTTCTATCCTCTACCCAGCTCTGAGCACCATTCCTTGGTTCTACCCCCCTACCCACCTCTGAGCACCAGTCCTTGGTTCTACCCCCCTACCCACCTCCCAGTACCGCTCTTTTTAGAGAATACAGAACCAAGTATCGTTTTTGTGATACAAGTATTTTGTATGGAATTTGTTAATAACAAGAAAAGCAGTAAAATAGACTGCCCCACCCAGCAACAATATATCCTGTCCCACCAACCCAGAAACAATATACCCCCCCAGCAACAATTGACCCTAGCAAAAAAAAAAAAAAAAACAGCCCAGCAGCAATAGATCCACCACATCAAACATACACTCTGGGAGGATCTGCTTGCAAGATATAACAGATCTACCAGCAACAATAGACCCCTCTCTCAACAGTAGCTCTCTCCCAGCAAACATTAACCCCCCCCCCTCTCCCCCAGCAACAATATACTCCCTCTGCAACAATAGACTACCCAGAAGCCAGCTAACAGGCCCTGCCATGATGGATCTTAAATGACAGGTGCTCTTTAAATGTAAGGACTTATTCTTGCTGGTAGTAAGAATCTTTAATATTTCCAAACAAAATGTGTCTTCAGCTACAGCCGCTGTACAAGTCTTACACTTGTCAGGTTTTTATCCCGCTTTTGAATTGTAAACTTTCTGTTCCAGGTCAAGGTAAAGAAAAGACGGCCACGTGCCAAGAAAGAGGGGGCTGTAAAAGCGAAGGATGAGCACGGCAATGAAATCACTTCCCCCAAAAATTCTGACAACCATTCAGAAGATGGAGACACAAAGGTGAGCATGTTATCCTTCTAGAGCTGGCCACACAGGTACCATTTGGTTGTATTTTCTCCTTTAGATTTACCGCCAGTACAATGGCCCCGCGGTCACCAACTAGTGGTCCACAACCGCAACCACTGTTGGTCCACAAGAAAAATTTGGTGGTCCCCAGGGGTTCTGTCGTAAATCAACTGTGGCGGATGTGAACCTCCCAACGTTGTTTCCAGTGTTCTCAATGCATTGATACTTAATGCCTCCTCTGTGAACTCAGAGGGAGGCGCTGGGAGTAGTGCAGAGGTGGAGGTGAAGGAGGAGGGGACTTCCAATGGCAGCGCTGATCACAGACTGCGATTTAGCACAGTTTTTCTTGTGGTAGCAGGAGCGCTTTTAAACCCCAAGGAGGGGTTAAAGGTGCCCGTGATGCAACTCCAAAACTCTTTTCAGGCTCCCACACTGCCCTAAAGATGCTACTTGCAGGACTTTTTTTATGTCCTGCAAGCGCACCGCCACACTCTAGCTTTCACAGTTTTCAGGCTCTGTTTTTAGCGCTAAAACACCTGTAAAACTGCCTCAGCGTGAAAGGGGTCTTAAAGTAACGCAGTGGCGTATCGCAAAAAACGGCCTGGTTATGAAGGGGGGTAAATCTTTCAGAGCTGAAGTGATTGATAGTATTAGGCAAAACTTCCCAATTTTTATGTTATTTGTTCAAAGTGTGGATTTTTGGTCTTTTTCTATAGGAGGACGGCTCGCTGAAGAGTCCAAGCAAGAAAAAGCAAAAGAAGAAAGATAACAAAGAAAATAAAGATAAACAGAACCAGAAAAAGGAAGGAGCCAAAGAAAAGAAGAAAGCAAAAGAAAAGGTATAATAAAATATATGGATGGATTCTGTGCTAGGATGTGTTTCAGCTTTGTAGGGTTTAGATGTGGTTAATGGAATTGCCGCTAATGGTGTGACTTCTATACACACCTTTTACAAAGTTTATTATGGTAACAAAAGTGTACCCACCTTGTTCTGTAAGTTACATTCTTCAAACCACCCCACCAGTAAACTGTACTGGACATGACCTGCTCCAAGGCAGGAGCGTACATACAGAGGTCACAAAGGTCACAATTGCGACCTGGCCCCCTGTACACCTGAATAGGAGGGGTGGCATATAAAGGGAACCAATCCTCCTCCATTTTCTGGAGGGAATCTACATTCCCCGCTTCCTCTACATTCCCCGCTTCCTCTACATTCCCCGCTTCCTCTACATTCCCCGCTTCCTCTACATTCCCCGCTTCCTCTACATTCCCCGCTTCCTCTACATTCCCCGCTTCCTCTACATGCCCTGCTTCTTCTACATGCCCCGCTTCCTCCCCTATACACTTCCTGCTGCACCAAGCTCCTTTGTACTATTGTTCTTTTCAATGTAATTTTCTTTTCTTCTTTTTTCTTTTTCTTTTTTTTCTATACTTTTCTATTGTTTTTTTTTTCTATTCTATTTGGATTCAAAATTATTTTATTTTAAATTTGAATGTCAGAAGATTGTTATACTCTTTTTCTATTTTATTCTATTCTATTTTTTGTTCTTTTCCTTTATTTTCTATTCTTTTTTAATATGTTCTTTTATTTTCTGTTCTATTTTGTTCTGTTTTCCTCTATTCTTTTCTATTCTTTTCTATTCTATCCTATCCCTTTTTTTTCTATTATATTATTTTCTATTCCTTTTACTTTATTTTTATTTTTTGTCACACACCATTCCTATTAAAAGGGATGTTTACATTTCTTGTAATAAGAATAAAAGTGATAAAAAAAAAAAAAAAAAATTTAAGTAAAATAAAAATTAAAATATATAATATTATTTTTTTCTATTCGAATATGTTTTATTATACTCCTTTTTTTCTATTATATTCTTTTCTATTCTATTGCTTTATTTTTTATTCAATTTTATTCCCATGTAAAATTCATATCTTATTCACAAACTGTTAAAATTTCGTCCAAAATGTTTGAATCGTTATTTTGGATTCGTTTAGTCACTTGCCTACTGAGGACGTCATATGACAACCTGGACTTTGTGCGGTGATATATGAATGATGGGTGCAGCTACAGGCATCATTCAGATATCACCGTCTTCTGCCGGCGATTCTCTGCACGATAAGAACGATCATAGCAGGAGTTCTGCCGCTTGATGGTTCTTATAGGCAGTGCCGCCATCCGGTGCTTCTCCGGGCTCTCTCATGCCATCGGTGGCCCGGAGAACGAATCGGCCGGCATTGGCTTGCGACGATAGAGATGGTCACCAGTCATCTCCATGACCGTCGGAGGCCCGGGCGCGACGTGGTGACTTCACGCCTGGGTATCCAGAAGTAAACAAAGCCACAATCGCGGCTGTCGGCATGAGACCTGTGAATTTTTTTTTCACGATCTCATGCTTTCCAGCCTGGAGGAGACCCTGCATCTCTCCATAAGGAGGACCTGTCACAGTGATTCCTATTACAAGGGATGTTTACATTCCTTGTAATAGGAATAAAAGTGATAAAAAAAAGAATACTGTAAAAAAAAGTGTGAAAAAATTAAATTAAGTAAAATAAATTTTTTTTTTTTTTTTTAAAACACCCCTGTCCCCGGGAGCATGCACTCAGAAGCAAGCACACATGTAAGTCCCGCCCAAAAATGTAAACGCCATTCAAACCCCACATGTGAGGTATCGTCGCGTGCGTTAGAACCTGAGCAACAATTCTAGCACTAGACCTCCTCTCTAACTCGAAAATAGTAACCTGTATAAAAATAAAGTGTTGCCTATGGAGATTTTTAAGTACCGAAGTTTGGCGCCATTCCATGAGTGTGTGCAATTTTAAAGGGGAGTTTCACCCAGGAAAACAACATTTGACCATATATTTAAAAAAATAATAATAAAAAAAAAAGTGAAAAAAAATAAATAAAATACTCACCCGAAATACCTGTTGCTATACGGAAGTCCGTAATCTGCCTCTTCCACACCGCGGTGTGTTTTCTTCTTCTTCTCCTTGTGAATGGGGCACGCTGCTTTCTGGGAACTGTGTGTGTTCTCAGAGAGCAGCCGCCCCTTCACAAGCCGGCGTGAGACTCACGCAGGCGCAGTAGGAAATGGGCAGTGAAGCCGTACGGCTTCACTGCCTGTTTCCCATAGTGTGAATGGCGGCGCGGGACCCGGAGCGATCGTGGATCGGCATCGGGGGGGCCATCAGCGCGGGCGCCTAGGACAGGTAAGTGTCCTTATTTAAAGTCAGCAGCTACACTGTTAGTAGCTGCTGACTTTAAAAAAAAAAAAATTGCGGCTGGAACACCCCTTTAAAGCGTGACATGTTTGGTATCTATTTACTTGGCATAACATCATCTTTTTCGTTATAAAAACAAAATTGGGCTAACTTTACTGTTTTGTTATTTTTTAATTCATGAAACCGCCCCCCCCCCCCAAAAAAGGCGTTTGAAAAATGATTGCGCAAATACCCTGCGAGGGGGAAAAAGTTACAATGACAGCCATTTTATTCCCTAATGTTTGGGGGTTCTGATTAATTTTCTAGCAAATTTTTTTGATTTTTACAAGAAGGAGAGAAGTGCCAGAATAGGCCCGGTGGACAAGTGGTTAAATTTGTTAAGATTTTCGATTTGGAACGAAACAAACTGCACATCTAATAATTGTCACACTATTGTTCTGTAGAAGATATCCTACTATAGTTTGTTTTGTGCTTTTAGGAATTCTGAATCCCACCCGTTCAATAAATGGTGCGCTTTTGCTATTTTATAACTTACCATCAGATATCATTGATCTATTTGGTTGCTTGGTGTAAATCAGGGGTGCCCAACCTTTTGAAGCGCAAGGGCCACTTAAACGTCTTGGTAACTATTCACGGGCCACAATGAGCTGAGTGGATGGATGGCAGCCCACTCTGCTCTATAGAGCCCACTCTACTCTCAGCACACCAAAAACTTGCAGGTAATAGAAGTCTATGGGTCAGTCGCGGGCCACATCAGAAGGCTCCGCGGGCCACATGTGGCCCCCGTGCCACTGGTTGGGCACCCCTGGTGTAAATACCGAACCTATGTAATGTATCATGTAAATTTTATAATGCTGCCCCTTTATTACTATACTGGTTTTTATTTAATTCATAATTTTTTTTTCGATGTGTGTAATGACTGACCATGCATTTTCTTTGCAATAAAGCCAAAGAAAGGCGAAGGCAAGTCTGGTACCCGGAGCAAAAAGAACCAGGGACCGGTCCATATTACAGCAGGAAATGACCCAGTTCCTATTGGAGAGGAAGAGGACGATGACCTGGACCAGGAAACCTTCAGCGTTGTAAGAAACCTTTTATGCATGCTTTTCTATTAACATTACAGTGAGGCTCATAAACATTTATACAGATGAGTCACGGCCTTTAAATTTTACAGGCACAATGATTAACAATGTTGGCACAGTCTGTTATTGATTTGGGTAGTCACTCACATCAGTGGGCCACAGTAGATCAAAATTTGGAAGGAGAGGAAGTTTTCACATTATGGGCTGATGTACATGTGTAGTATTATCACCCCTCTGAAAATCAATCTGTGGCGGATCGTTTTTTAGGGCCATTTGACAGTAGGTTTGGCGATTGATATGCCTTCTTAAGGCCTATAGGCAAGTGACACCTGGGCCGGGCTCTCGTCGACCCAAGTGGATGTCATATGACGTCATCACGGATCGCCGTGTCAACTAAAGACAGCCAATGACTGATCACTGTACCAACCCGCTGCCGGGAACCAGGTGCAGGGGACTGTGTAATGTAAAGGGGGCCAGAGGTGCAGGGGGCTGTGTAATGTAAAAGGGGCCAGAGGTGCAGGGGACTGTGTAATGTAAAGGGGGTCAGAGGTGCAGGGTGCTGTGTAATGTAAAGGGGGTCAGAGGTGCAGGGTGCTGTGTAATGTAAAAGGGGTGCAGGGGCTGTGTAATGTAGAGGGGCCAGAGGTGCAGGGGCTGTGTAATGTAAAGGGGGCCAAAGGTGCAGGCGGCTGTGTAACGTAAAAGGGGCCAGAGGTGCAGGGGACTGTGTAATGTAAAGGGGGTCAGAGGTGCAGGGGGCTGTGTAATGTAAAGGGGGTCAGAGGTGCAGGGTGCTGTGTAATGTAAAGGGGGTCAGAGGTGCAGGGTGCTGTGTAATGTAAAAGGGGTGCAGGGGCTGTGTAATGTAGAGGGGCCAGAGGTGCAGGGGCTGTGTAGCTGTATAATGTAAAAGGGGCCAGAGGTGCAGGGTGCTGTGTAATGTAAAAGGGGTGCAGGGGCTGTGTAATGTAGAGGGGGCCAGAGGTGCAGGGGCTGTGTAGCTGTGTAATGTAAAAGGGGACAGAGGTGCAGGGTGCTGTGTAATGTAAAAGGGGTGCAGGGGCTGTGTAATGTAGAGGGGGGCAGAGGTGCAGGGGCTGTGTAATGTAAAAGGGGCCAGAGGTGCAGGGTGCTGTGTAATGTAAAAGGGGCCAGAGGTGCAGGGGGCTGTGTAATGTAAAGGGGGCCAGGGGTGCAGGGGGCTGTTTAATGTAAAAAGGGTGCAGGGGCTGTGTAATGTAAAGGGGGCCAGAGGTGCAGGGGGCTGTGTAATGTAAAAGGGGCCAGAGGTGCAGGGGACTGTGTAATGTAAAGGGGGTCAGAGGTGCAGGGTGCTGTGTAATGTAAAGGGGGTCAGAGGTGCAGGGTGCTGTGTAATGTAAAAGGGGTGCAGGGGCTGTGTAATGTAGAGGGGCCAGAGGTGCAGGGGCTGTGTAATGTAAAGGGGGCCAGAGGTGCAGGGGGCTGTGTAACGTAAAAGGGGCCAGAGGTGCAGGGGACTGTGTAATGTAAAGGGGGTCAGAGGTGCAGGGTGCTGTGTAATGTAAAAGGGGTGCAGGGGCTGTGTAATGTAGAGGGGCCAGAGGTGCAGGGGCTGTGTAGCTGTAGAATGTAAAAGGGGCCAGAGGTGCAGGGTGCTGTGTAATGTAAAAGGGGTGCAGGGGCTGTGTAATGTAGAGGGGGCCAGAGGTGCAGGGGCTGTGTAGCTGTGTAATGTAAAAGGGGCCAGAGGTGCAGGGTGCTGTGTAATGTAAAAGGGGTGCAGGGGCTGTGTAATGTAGAGGGGGGCAGAGGTGCAGGGGCTGTGTAGCTGTGTAATGTAAAAGGGGCCAGAGGTGCAGGGTGCTGTGTAATGTAAAAGGGGCCAGAGGTGCAGGGGGCTGTGTAATGTAAAGGGGGCCAGGGGTGCAGGGGGCTGTTTAATGTAAAAAGGGTGCAGGGGCTGTGTAATGTAAAGGGGGCCAGAGGTGCAGGGGGATGTGTAATGTAAAGGGGGGGGGGGCTAGAGGTGCGGGGCTGTGTAATGTAAAGGGGGCCAGGGGTGCAGGGGGATGTGTAATGTAAAGGGGGGGGGCTAGAGGTGCGGGGCTGTGTAATGTAAAGGGGGCCAGAGGTGCAGGGAGATGTGTAATGTAAAGGGGGGGGGGCCAGAGGTGCAGGGGGCTGTGTAATGTAAAGGGGGCCAGAGGTGCAGGGGAATGTGTAATGTAAAGGGGGGGGGGCTAGAGGTGCGGGGCTGTGTAATGTCATCTTTTATTAGCAGGTGAATACGGCCCTCCATGCATTCACATACATTGAATCCGGCTCTTAAGGGGAAAACGATTGCTGACCCCTGTTCTAATATATTACTGGTTGTTAAATTGTAGTTGTAAAATTTGGCGCAATCTGTTATCTTTTGCTGTGCATCATTTTTTTTTATTTTTTTTACAAGTAATTTGTCTTTCGTTCTTTAGTGCAAGGAGAGGATGAGGCCAGTGAAAAAAGCTCTGAAGCAGCTGGATAAACCTGACAAAGGTCTGGCCGTCCAGGAGCAGCTGGAGCACACCCGGACCTGCTTGCTAAAAATCGGAGACCGCATATCTGAGTGCCTTAAAACTTACAATGATCAGGAACAGATCAAGTTGTGGAGAAGGTACAGATTGCTTTAAAATGATTGGCCTTGATGATAGCTGATTTGA
Source organism: Rana kukunoris (assembly GCA_029574335.1). Classification (NCBI taxonomy): domain Eukaryota; kingdom Metazoa; phylum Chordata; class Amphibia; order Anura; family Ranidae; genus Rana; species Rana kukunoris. Next base: position 23,958,054 of record CM056051.1, read on the forward strand.
CCTAATTGGTGTTTTGTTGACTCTTGATAATGTAGGGCAGTGATGGCGAACCTTGGCACCCCAGAAGTTTTGGAACTACATTTCCCATGATGCTCCACTACACTGCAGAGTGCAAGAGCATTATGGGAAATGTAGTTCCAAAACATCTGGGGTGCCAAGGTTCGCCATCACTGATGTAGGGTATACTATTGCATATAATGGGCGAAAGATGGCAACACTGTGTCATCTGTCTATTACTTCTTTATTTGCTAAAGTAATAAGAGGGCTTATACTTTCAGCTAAACAAGCTTACTCATAGCACGCTAATGCCGCTTACACACGACCGTTTTTCGGGTTCTAAAAAACAGTTTTTTTCCACCGATCATTAAAACGGCCTTGCCTACACACGATCATGAAAAAAAATGCTCTAGCAAAGCGCGGTGACGTACAACACGTACGACGGCACTATAAAGGGGAAGTTCCATTCGGATGGCGCCACCCTTGGGGCTGCTTTTGCTGATTTTGTGTTAGTAAAAGACGTTTCACGCTTTTCAGTCTGTTACAGCGTGATGAATGTGCTTTCTCCATTACGCATGGTAGTTTTAACGAGCGCTCCTGTCTCATAACTTGCTTCTTAGCATGCACGTTTTTTTTCATGTCGTTAAAGCCCACACGTGACCATTTTTTATAACCTTAAAAACTACGGGCCAGATTCAGAGAAGGGGGCGTATTTTTCTGCGGGCGTAGCGTATGCTGTTTACACTACGCCTCCGCAACTGTTATGGGCAAGTGCCTTATTCAGAAAGCACTTGCTTCATAAGTTGCGGCGGCGTAGCGTAAAGTGGCCGTCGTAAGGGCGCCAAATTCAAATTAGTAATGTGGGGGCGTGATTCATGTAAATTAATCATGGCCCCACGCAATTTACGTATTTTCTGAACGGCGCATGCGCCATCCGTGAACGTATCCCAGTGCACATGTGTGAAATCACGTTGCAACTAGTCAATGTAAACGACGTGAACGTAAATGAGTCCAGCCCCATTCCCGAACGATTTACGCAAACGACGTACAATTCAACGCTGTCCCGACGTCCATACTTAACATTGGCTGCGCCTCATATAGCAGGGGTAACTTTACGCCGGACTAACGCTTACGCAAACTACGACGTCCGGCTGCAAGTACGTTCGTAAATCGGCGTAACTAGCTCATTTGCATATTTTACGCGTAAAACAACGGCAGCGCCACCTAGCGGCCAGCGTAAATATGCAACTAAGATACTACGGTGTAACAGACTTGCGCCGCTTGTATCTTAGCAGAATTCCGGCGTATCTTGTTTTCTGAATACAGAAAAAAGATACGCCTGCTCAGAATAGACTTTACGTGGCGTATCTATAGATACACCGACGTAAAGGCTATCTGAATCTGGCCCTAGAACGTTAAAAACGTCGTAAAAAATAGAGAATGGTCGAAAAAAAAATGGCCATTTTTAGAACCCGAAAAATGCTCTGGAGCCCACACACGAACGTTTTTAATGACATTAAAAAAAAAAAAATTTACAACCCAAAAAACGGTCGTGTGCACGTGCACAAGGGTGTCACCAAAACATTGTCCACAAATGGGCTATTTTAGTGCCTGGGAGGCCCAGTGCATAGAATGCATACAGACCTAATACCCCAAATGCAGATCGTCTATATTCAATTGGTCAGGATTTACTAAAACTGGTGCACATAGAATCTGGTGCATGTGTGTATAGTAACCAATCGGCTTCAGAGTTCAGCTTGTTCAATTTAAGCTTTGACAATAAAACCTGGAAGCTGATTGGTAATATGCAGAGTTGCACCAGTTTTTTAGGGGCCCCATTAGTTGGTGGGGTCTAAATGGACCCCTGATGTCTCACTTTTGAGACAAAGGAAGGGCAGAGATTCCCCAGTCCCTTTCTTCCTTTCTTTGTAGCCAAGCAGCAGGGGGAATCTGCCAGCACAGGGTGATTAGGGTGTGCCCAGGCACACCCTGTGCCCAGACCAATGGTTACATTCAGTCTAAACAATGCCTGGCCTCATTAAATATGTGGGGAAGGGGGATGGGGTAACCCAATAGACCACAGGTGTCAAACACAAGGCTTGTGGGCTGAATCTGGCCCTCCAGGCCATTTCATGTGGCCCTTGCACCTCTCCTGCAGCAGCAGGAGAGCTCCAGCCGTTCTCTGGTCCTACTCCAGACCCTTACTTTCTGCTTTCAAGCAATGCATCCAACTTCTTCCCAGCAGCAGCATAAGGGAAAGGGGGTGCACTGTGATGTAAGGGAGAGTGGGGGACTCAACTTTTGATGGTGGGGTGACTCTTGAAATCTAATGAAAAGGGGAGGGGATGCGCTGGACATCCAATCTTACAGATACAACCGGCCCCTTTTGAGGGCAATCAGAATGCTAATGCGGCCCACAATGAAATTGAGTTTGACACCCCTGCATTAGACCATCTTGAATGCAGTTCAGCCCCAAGACTAAATGTTATTAACCCCCCACTGTGCCAAATGTTCAGTGCCAGGAAGAGGACTGGCTATCCCGTTGAGAAGATTTCTACACATAGAAGTGGCCTGCATGATGTAGGACACACTTGATTACTTTGTTTTACATTTGATTCTTTTATTATTATTTTTTTTTAACCAAACTTCATTTTTGAAATTTTGATTCCTGGTTTTGTTTACCATTCAAACAATGGCTATTATGAAACTTCTTAAGTCCCCTTTCACACTGGGGCGTTTTTCAGCCGCTTTTGGGCTCCCCTGCACACTGGATCTGTGCCCCTGCAGGACGTTAGAAAAAGTCCTGCAAGCGGCATCTTTCGGGCGGTGCGGAAGCGGTGTTTACAGCACTCTTCCACCGCCCCTGCCATTGGAATAATGGGCACCACTGCTGAAGCCCCTGGAAAGCACTTCAGCAGCGGTGCTTTGCGGGAACTATTAACCCTTTATTTGACCGCTAGCGGGGGGGGGGGGGTTTAAAAGCTCCCTGCTAGCGGACGAAAAGCGCTGCTATTAAAGCGGTAAAGTTCCACTAAAATTAGCGCTTTACCGCTAACGCACCCCCGCCCCAGTGTGAAAGTACTCTAAAGGGTTTGAGAGACGGAAGAGTTTGAGAACCCTGATGTGAGGAATTATTACTTTCCATGTAGGTTGACTTGTCACTTTTCTTTTCTTTAAATTAAGAAACCTCTGGATATTTGTCTCCAAATTCACCGAGTTTGATGCCCGGAAGTTGCACAAGTTGTACAAAATGGCGGATAAAAAGAGGTCCCAGGAAGATGATGTAAAGGTATTTGTCTTTTCTTGTCTCTGCACGTCTCTTTCATTGTGTCGGCATCTCTACAACTGGAGGAGAAGCAAACCGGTTTACAGCATTTCCGGAAAATGTGTGTGGCAGATGCTACAGGGCAGGGACTTGCAATTAGCGGACCTCCAGCTGTTGCAAAACTACAAGTCCCATCATGCCTCTGACTCTGGGTGTCATGCTTGTGGCTGTCAGAGTCTTGCTATGCCTCATGGGAATCGTAGTTGTGCAACATCTGGAGGTCCGCTAATTGCATATCACCGCTGTAGGGGTTTCTTGATAAAAGAACATGTTTTATCACATCTTCATTAGTGAACTGTGTGATGCTTAAAGGGGTTGTAAAGGTACAATTTTATTTCCCTAAATGGCTTCCTTTACCTTAGTGCAGTCCTCCTTCACTTACCTCATCCTTCCATTTTGCTTTTAAATGTCCTTATTTCTTCTGAGAAAGCCTCACTTCCTGTTCTTCTGTCTGTAACTCCACACAGTAATGCGAGGCTTTCTCCCTGGTGTGGAGTGTCTTGCTCGCCCCCTCCCTTGCACTACAGGAGAGTCAGGACGCCCTCTACATTGCAGATAGAGAAAGGAGCTGTGTGTTAGTGGGCATCCTGACTCTCCAGTATTCCAACACACAGCTCCTTTCTTTATCTGCAACGTAGAGAGCGTCCTGACTCTCCTGTAGTACAAGGAGAGAAAGCCTCACATTACTATGTGTAGTTACAGACAGAAGAACAGGAAGTGAGGATTTCTCAGAAGAAATAAGGACATATAAAAGCAAAATGGAAGGATGAAGTAAGTGAAGGAGGACGGCACTAAGGTAAAGGAAGATATTTAGGAAAAAAACATTGTACCTTTACAACCCCTTTAACTACATGGAAGGAGGTTGGCCTCTAGTTCTACTTTAAGTACACCTCTGCAGGGTGTACAGGTAGGTATAAAAGTAAAAAAGAACATATACAAGAATGCAGGGATTTACTAATTTATTGCTTTTCTGGTGTGGTGCTACAACTGAAATTGTATTTATTTTATATATTTAATTGAAATTGTATTTATTTTATATAATTAATATCTCGATCTATAATATATATATATCTTTCTGTCTCTCTGTGTGTGTGTATGTGTATGTATATGTATATGTGTGTGTATATATATATATATATATATATATATATATATATATGTGTATATGTGTGTATACATATACACATACATACATACATACATACATACATACATACATACATACATACAGAGAGAGCGAGCAATATCTGGTGGCAAGACAATCAATATAATTATATATATATTATAAATAATTTATAATATAAATATTCGGAAAAAAAAAAAATATATATATATATATACGGTATATAATATTTATTATATTTGAAATATATTTTTCAAATATAATCCCTTACTAATTGACCTGGATTTATTTATTCAGTCTTGCCAGCAGATTGGGCATTTGGTCTTATGATGTAGTAATTGCAGATACATCCAGTGCTTCCTGTGGCTCATCTGGTTTGGCCGGTGACTTGTTACACAGAGGGTCCAGGGTTCGATTCCCCTGTAGGACACTTGTGGCCGACGTTGACTAGTTGCATTAATTAGCAATTTAATGGGACTTCTGTCGGCCACATAGAAGAATTGGTTTCTGCCGACAGGGCCTGTTGAGACGTCGGGCTCCCTGTGCGATGACTCCATACATATTGGTTTTAGACTAATTACTTTTTAACTTCGGCCTCGTTCATATGTGCAAGGGCTGTGTTTGCCTGCATGGGGATGTGTCCCATTCATGTTGATGTCTCCCAGTTTAACAGCCGTGTGGGTGCCGGTGCATGCCCCCAAACGCAAGTAGTGTGCCATGTACCCAGGGGCGGACTGACCATTAGGGCACTCGGGCACTGCCCGAGGGCCCCATGCCACTAGGGGGGGCGCCATCAGGGTTGCCAGCCTTAGTAAAACCAGGGACATTATGTAAAAATCTGTTTTAAAAAAAAAAAAAGATTATAGCTGCCCCACGTGTCCAGTATCTTTTCAGTGTGTTTGTGTATATTGTGTGTGTGTGTGTGTGTGTGTGTGTACCGTGTTTGTATACTGTATGTGTGTATACTGTGTGGCCCCATAATCTTATTGCCCAGGGACCCCATAATCTCCTATTGCCCGGGGGCCCCATGTCAGTCTGCCCCTGCATGTACCCACGTGCTATATTGGCTATGAAGCCTACACAGGGATATATGGAACACCCCTGTGTGGGTAAACGTGGCCCTCGCTTGGGTGTGTGCTTTGGGTGTGTATTGTTATTTTGGCAGTGCAAAAGACATCCTGTATAAAGAAGATATTTTATCAGTAGCATCCCTCCCACTATGTTTAATGTGCTAGTTTGGTGGTGGTTAGTCTGTTAAGGGCTCGATTTTGTTTGCGGCCATCATTGCCACCCCTCTGGAAAGCACCCTGTGGAGTATCACTTTTTGAGAGGTGGCTCAGAGGTGATATGTCACCTCACTGCCTGTATTAACTATTGAATGCCCACCCTATTTCAACAATGTTGCTGTGCAGCCCTAGTCATGTGTATGGGTCATGTTTGGCACCAGTACCGCAACCGTAACAGTGTGTATAGGTCATGTTTGGCAGCAGTACCGTAACCATGGCAGTGTGTATGGGTCATGTTTGGCACCAGTACCGCAACCGTGACAGTGTGTATGGGTCATGCTTGGCACCAGTACCGCAACCGTGGCAGTGTGTATGGGTCATTTTTGGCAGCAGTACTGCAACCATGGCAGTGTGTATGGGTCATGTTTGGCAGCCGTACCGCAACCATGACAGTGTGTACGGGTCATGTTTGGCAGCCGTACCGGAACCATGGCAGTGTATATGGGTCATGTTTGGCAGCCGTACCGCAACCATGGCAGTGTGTACGGGTTATGTTTGGCAGCAGTACTGCAACCATGGCAATGTATATGGGTCATGTTTGGCAGCAGTACTGCAACCATGGCAGTGTGTACGGGTCATGTTTGGCACCAGTACAGGAACCATGGCAGTGTGTATGGGTCATGTTTGGCACCAGTACTGCAACCATGGCAGTGTGTATGGGTCATGTTTGGCACCAGTACTGCAACCATGGAAGTGTGTATAGGTCATGTTTGGCACCAGTACCGCTACCATGGCAGTGTGTACGGGTCATGTTTGGCACCAGTACTGCTACCATGGCAGTGTGTATGGGTCATGTTTGGCAGCAGTACCGCAACCATGGCAGTGTGTACGGGTCATGTTTGGCAGCCGTACCGCAACCATGGCAGTGTGTATGTTCATGTTTGGCACCAGTACTGTAACCATGGCAGTGTGTATGGGTCATGTTTGGCACCAGTACTGCAACCATGGCAGTGTGTACGGTCATGTTTGGCAGCAGTATTGCAACCATGGCAGTGTGTACGGGTCATGTTTGGCAGCCATACCTCAACCATGGCAGTGTGTACGGGTCATGTTTGGCAGCCATACCGCAACCATGGCAGTGTGTACGGGTCATGTTTGGCAGCAGTACCGCAACCATGGCAGTGTGTACGGGTCATGTTTGGCAGCCATACCGCAACCATGGCAGTGTGTACGGGTCATGTATGGCAGCAGTACCGCAACCATGGCAGTGTGTACGGGTCATGTTTGGCAGCCATACCGCAACCATGGCAGTGTGTACGGGTCATGTATGGCAGCAGTACCGCAACCATGGCAGTGTGTACGGGTCATGTTTGGCAGCAGTACTGCAACCATGACAGTGTGTACGGGTCATGTTTGGCAGCCATACCGCAACCATGGCAGTGTGTACGGGTCATGTATGGCAGCAGTACCGCAACCATGGCAGTGTGTACGGGTCATGTTTGGCAGCCATACCGCAACCATGGCAGTGTGTACGGGTCATGTTTGACACCAGTACTGCAACCATGGCAGTGTGTACAGGTCATGTTTGGCAGCAGTACCGCAACCATGGCAGTGTGTACGGGTCATGTTTGGCAGCAGTACCGCAACCATGGCAGTGTGTACTGGTCATGTTTGACACCAGTACTGCAACCATGGCAGTGTTTACTAACATGGCCGTTGACCATGTAAACTTGCGACTCTGCATTTGGGGGACAACACACCCATGGCTCAACCACTTGCTATTACCCATGTAAACAAGGCCTAAGTTTCTGCCTTTTTAATTCAGTATATCATTTTTTTTTTCCGACTGTGTTAGGATCATAAGAAGAAGGATGGACCTCCTGGCAAGAAGTTTTTTCGACCAGATTCATCTGGGCCCAGCCGTGACTCTCTCCCTTCACAGCAACACGGAGTCCACACCCAAGAGAAGCCTCATAATATGCCACCACATCCACCACAAATGCATGGGCACCAAAGAGAAGACTATGTCAGCCCTAATAAAAGACCATTTAATAATGCAGGTAAGTTGTGTCCACCGAGGAAAGGGAAATGAGCTACTGGTTAGTAACAACATTTATTATGGTACATTTGAGGCAGTCGTAAAAGAGATTTTGTCACTGGATGGCAATGGGGGAAAACTTCTACAGGTATACAGTCTGAATTGGCCTCCTAAGCTGTCCTGTCATGGCCAACTGCTGGGCCGTTCTGACCGGCATCCGTAATGCCCAAGCTTGCTGCTAATTCCCCCCCTCCTTTATATTGCGGTTTAAGACCCACCCTGAAATTTTCAAGTGGGGACACTAGTTCTGATGGCCTGCGGGGCGGGGGGGGGGGTGGATTTCCCTTAATTTGCATAGATGTCCTCTCACTTCCTGTTCGGCTATGGGACAGGAAGTGAAGGGAAATCTCTGCAATGGGACAGGGATGGTAAAAAATTTGAAGCAACGCCCCCCCCTCCCCCACAGTTTCAGAATGCCAACCGCCCACATACTCGAAGCAGTGCGACCGTTTTATGGGGGCGCTAAATGAATTTGCCTAACAGTGTAGCGCAAGTGTAGTGCTGCCCTAGGCCTGGGTCTTGTTGGCCTAGGCCAGGATACAGCATTGGTTAGGGACCTTGGATTGTAAGGTCCTTGAGGGCTGGGACTGATGTACAATATATATGTATGTGTAAAGCCCTGGTCAAATTGGTGGCACTATATAAGTGCCTGTAATAAATAAATAAATGAGCTGGAAACGGTCTCTTACTATCAGGAAGTTCTGAATCGTTGCCTTTTTAGATTGGCCTAATACTTAAACATAACATAAGGTTTAATGGGTTAATGAAGGTATGTGCAATTATCCTGTATGTGCTTCATACATGCAGCGGTGTTTCCCCATTTCCCCCCAGCGGTGTTTCCCCTTTTTCCATTGCTTACCAGTAAACAATGATCTATTGTAGAGATTACTGGAAATGGTGACTTTGTGTTGTTTGTCACGTAGATCGCGGTGAATGGAGAGATCGGAAATTTAACTACGGAGGCAATAGTAATAATAACCAGCCGTGGGCAGGAGACCGCCACCACCAACAACAATATGAGCAACCCCGGTACAAAGATCACCATTATTCCGATCGACGTCCTCATGGTGACCCTAGGAGGAATTCTGGAAACTACAGGCCAAACCCTGGACCCCGCAAGAGGCCTTATGATCAGTATAACAATGACCGAGACCATCGTGGTCACAGGGATTATTATGACAGGTACGGAGATCTCATGCTACAGATAGACAGTATACAAAGAAGAAATAAACTACCGTTTTATGTGTATAATTCCAGACAAAATATTCAATGTACTAGTTAGACACAAAACATAACATAACATAGCAAATCTTCACTTTTTATGTTCAGCCTAATTTTCTAATATTTAGAGAGGCACTAAGCTCCTTCCAGAGGCAGTAAAGTGCCTCATATGGCTCCCAGGTTTGTTTTTTATTTTCTAAATAGGTTCCATTAAGCTAGTGCATTGTTGGCTCACTTACCCTTTTCTTCGATTTACCTTCTAAATGTTTTTTTCTTTGTCTGAATTTCTCACTTCCTGTTCCTCCTCAGTAAGCTTGCCCCCATCATCCAAGCTGTTCTGGCTGGCGGTTAGGTTAGCCTGCTCACCCCCTCCATTGGGACTACATCCCTGCGGGGAGACCCTTTGAATAGCGAGGGCCACTTAAGCAACTTGGTAACCAGTCGCAATCAGCGGAGAGGTGACAGGTTACGGCTACTTTATAGGCCCTCCGATCTGCCCAGATGGAAGGGGACAAATTCCCCTCTGTTTTTCGGATTGGAGAAAGGCGGGTGTAAACGGACATCGGTCGCTCTGTAGAGGTGGATTGAGGGTCCCGTTTGGTCGGGCTGATCGTGTGAAAAGGGCCTAAGACTGCTTTCACACTGATGTGCTGCAGTTCACCCACACCGTGGGTGCAGCGTAGTGCACCTGTGTCTGTCCTGCGGGTTAGCTGAACTTTGCCATAGACTCCCCCTGTGGCAAAGCCGGCACTGTAGAGGAAACATCAGCGTATGGGGCTCTGGTCCGCAGCCGCTTTCTTCCTCTACCACCAGCTTCATTCACAACACTGATGCTGTTGTATGGCAGGTCGGCAACCTGCGGTCTGGGCTTGCCAACCAGCTATTCCAGGGCCACTGGTTGGCCACCCCTGCCCTAGAGAGTATAGAAAGAAAGGAGACAGAGAGGGAAGTGTAGGGGGAAGGAGGTGTGGGAGGAGAAAGAAGATTCCATAGGGTCCAAGCCCAGGTCCAGAACAATAGGGCATCAAGAGCTGATTCAGTCCGAATGTAGAGTGTTGTCTGGGTTCAGGCATCATTGTAGGATAGCCACAGACCCAAGACTTTCAGGTAACGTTCAAGATTGAGGTGAACTTTTCATGAACCATGACTCGTTGCTTACATTTTCTCGAAGGGGATAAATGGTTGGCACCAGACTTTAGCCAATGTCTGATGAGCACCAAGAAATAAAACCCACCAGTGTCCTCCGATTCCTGGAGATCCTTAACTCATTTTGAATTTCAGAGGAAGTTTAGGGAGATGATAAACTGTTATTATTCAGGTATCTATATTTTGGGGGATGTTCATGGATTGTTCTAAGATATTTATGATAATTCTCTTTTAGTAGACATCATCATGACAACAAGAGGAGGCGATCAGATGAATTTCGTCCTCAAGGTTACCATCAGCAGGAGTTCAGAAGAATGGGATCTGATCATCGCCCACCAATGGGATATCACGGACAAGGACCTTCAGATCATTACCGTTCATTCCATCCAGAAAAACCTGGGGAATATAAAAGTACTTCCCAGCAGTCCTCTACTCTCTCAGATCCTCGTTCTCCGCCAACTCAAAAGTCCCCTCACGATTCCAAATCCCCCATGGACAGATCATTAGAACAGAGAAGTACTGACTACAATTGGAACAGTCGAAAAACATAGGGCACCCGACCTCGGAATTCTAAGGAAAGCCCACAACGGCCACTGGCTTGAAGTGGTCCTTGCTGCTATAGACTTAAGCTCATTTTGAGAATTATGGGTTCTGGATAACCCACCATATAAAATGGCTCATTTTTCTAGCACCCGTGCCATGTGTGTGAATCCATCAGCTGTTTCTATCTAACATACACTTGTTGTTGAAAGTTTTTTTTTTTTTTTTTTAAACATTTCAAGTATTTACACCTTCTAATATGTTGGCAGGAACTGGGTGATGTATGAATTCTTTCTGGAAGAATGGGCACTGTTAGCATGGTCACTTTGTAATTTCAAGGCCTGGAAGATGATGGAATCTTGTGCAGTTGACGTGGCTCAGATGCCGAGGCGTTTGCTCGGAGTTGCTGGCACACATTGGACTTTCAATGTTGTATTTTGTCATTAATAGACCTTACTGTTATGAAGACAGAGGTCGCTTTGGCTGCAGCTTGAAAAGGTTTACAAAGAGATTTATTAGCCAAACGGGCAGCTGGGGCCCATCGGGAATATATTGCGTGATCTGGACCTAGATGTGAGCCTTTTACCATGTCAAGCCAGAAGTTCCAGCTGTCCTGAACCCTCTGGTTAGGTCACACTTCCTAAAATTTGAAGATGTAGATCATTTAACTTCTTCTGAATTCTTTTGCACAAAATGTGGCCACAGTAAAAAGCTAAGAAGGCTTGAAAGTGCAATCAATATGTAATGCCTTTCTATCTATAACAGTACGGTGGGAAACCAGGTACACAATGATAGAGACCTCCCCATCTTGTATTTTTTGTACATAACATTTGGAACAATTGTAGATTATGCAAGACATCTTTAAGATCACTTGCTGTATGCCACCTCAGTGTTCTTTAAATACCAAAAAAATACCATTCAGGGGGTGCAAGATTTCAGTATCGGCTGTTTTATGTACACGTTGATTTACTGTGCAAGTATCGGCTTTCATTTAACAGTTCTCAACATTTACTAAATGAAATATGCATATTAAATTCAATATTTAAATTTTCTAGGAATCGCCAGAACGGTTATTTTTTTTTTTCGATGGTCGTTTCTAGAAAATCTGTACTTGAAAGCCTAAGTTTCTCTCGTCGGAGACTTGTTTGCTGGATGTCACTTTCTTACATGCTTCAGAATGAAGCCAAGTTCTATGTAACCAAAATGTGTGTACTGAATTTTTTTAAGACTTTAAAGACTTTGTAGCTAATGACGTGCCCATGCATTAATTATGGTGTTTAGTTGGTAAAATTCTTTAGCAGAGATCACGTGTCTATTTTTTTTTCTTTAAAGGTCTTCCCAAACAATTCGCCAAAATAATAATTGAAAATGGAAGAAATCTGAATTCCAGTATTAGGCACTTCTAGCCAGATTCAGGTACCTTTACGCCGGCGTATCTCCAGCACTGAACCAGTGTGAAACGCGTTGGCTGTTCTTACGATTTCTTTGCTGTGACCTTGTGGTGCATTTCACTGTTTTATCAATAAAGACGACTTAAGTGTCTTTCGGAGTGCGGCTGTCCATCCTCTTGCTATTTTCCATGTTTGCCTAGTGCATTGGCAGCACCCTCGGTAACCTGAACGAATCCTTGATTGCATAGCAGACCCACCTGGAGCGGTGATTTTCCTCCTTCAGTATCTCCAGATACCCGTCGTAAGTACAAATGTGCGCCGTTGTACTTTTACGTCGATTCACAAAGCTAGATACGCCGTAAAACAAGGCTTCAGCTTCCCGACGTAACTTGGCTACGCCGCCGTATAGTTACGCTGGACGCATTCCGCGGTCCCATGTTAAATATGCAAATGAGCAAGATACGCCGATTCACGAACGTACGTAATCTACGCCGTTTACGTAAGGTGTTTTTCTGGCGTAAAGATAAACCACCAAAAAGGTGGCGCATCCCATGCAAAGGTATGGACGTCGGAACATCCGTCGTTTTTACGTCGTTTGCATAAGTCGTACGTGACTGTGGCTGGGCGTAAGTTACATTCACGTCATAGGCAGTGGTCTATCCGACGTGATTCTGAGCATGCGCACTGGGATTCGATCAAGGAAGGCGCATGCGCCGTTCGTTCGGCCCATCATTTGCATGGGGTCACGGTTCATTAACATGTATCACGCCCACCTTCCACCTACTTTGAATTAGGCGGGGCTTACGCCGGCCCATTTATGCTACGCCGCCGTAACTTAGGGAGCAAGTGCTTTGTGAATACAGCACTTGCCTCTCTAAGTTGCGGCAGCGTAGCGTATATTCGATACGCTACACCCGCCTAAAGATACGCCGCCCTATCTGAATCTGGCTATTAGTGATTTGTATGCCTTCTAGGACTTTTTGCAGACATGCACCCAAAATTCCCAATTGGATCTGAGCTACAGAGCTCAATAACCACTTATGACATACAGACTGATATACTTTTATAAATTTGAGTTAGACTCACATAGTACACTAACCTTAAAGTGGATGTATACCCAACATTTTTTTAAATAAAACAGACTTCCAGATAAAGACCAAAGTCCTTGCTTGAGTGACAGGTTATTTACATATTTACATATCTCGTGCACTAGCTTGCAGACATGCACAGCTTCTGTAAAGTGCACAATTCGCATCACCCTCCCCTCTCCTTCTCTCCTCTCCCCTTCGGCTCTCGCAGGATTGGCTGTGTGTTTCCTGTGTTTTGATTAAATGTTTTCAAAATATGGGGTGATCCACAGTTCAGTGTGAACAGCCATACATAGACAAGAAGCTGTGCATGTCTGCAAGCTAGTGCACTAGATATGTAAATAACCTGTCACTCCAGCAAGGACTTTGGTCTTTATAGGGAAGTCCGTTTTATTTCACTGAACAATAAAAAGAGGATTGCTCAGCGCTGGATTAACTCTGTGTGGCAAGACTGGGCACAGATGATAGGAAATCTTATTCTCTACATCTTAAGGAAGGGCAAATGATTCATGTTGCATTTACTTCCAGGAATCCATATGTCCTTTATAAAAATGAAAGGTAGGTTCATCCCAATGCAAAAGAGGAAATACACTTTATAAATAATATGCATTTTTAAAAGATTGGTATCTGCAAATGATTGACTTTATAAGTGTCTATTATGAAAAAAAAAACTTATTTAAAGGGGAACTATCATCCTTCCCAATGTTTAAGGCTACATTCACACCTAAGCGCCACTTTTTGAGCATTTCTATTTTTCAAGCATTTTTTTGTTTTTAATAAAGTTGCACGTTTTTGCAACTTTTGTTTTTTTTCTCTGGATGTTTTTCAACTAAAAGGTGTGGATTGCTGCTGAAAAAGAGGCAGAGAGCTTGAAAAAAAAAGAGTAAAGCTTATATTGCGCTTTTCATGCAAATACATTGTCGTCTACGGACACAAAACTGCTAAATTCGGCCGAAAAGTAGCTCATGTACTTTTCTGAGTGACAGATGTTTTTGCTACAAATGTAAGAATGCTAAAATGTGGGCTATTAAAAAAAAAAAAAATAGGTTTTTGCTTGTTGAGCGTTTTTGAGCTACCAAACACTCAAGTGTGAATAAGGCCTTAAAGCGGAAGTAAACCCATCAATTTACAAATTTTAAAAAAACAGTTACATTTCAGGCACGTCCCGGGAATGTAAGTGTCCCATTGGTTGTGCTCTCAACCAAACTGTCAAACCATCCAATGGCTGGTGTCATAACTGATCACATGTGGCAGTTGAACATCAAACGGAGGCCAAGATGGCGGCTTCTTGGCAAAAAATGCCAGGAGGGTTTATTCCACTTTAAAGTAAAAGCTGTTACCTTGTTCACCCAAAAAAAAAAAAGCCTCTCTTGCACCCCTCTGATTTTAGCTTTTTTGGGTAACAGAGGTCATACCAGACACTTTATTAGACATGTGCATTTGTTTTCGTTAGAATGCACTTTCGTCCGAAAATCAGAAAACGAAAACCGAAAGATCCGACATAAAAAATGCTTTGTTTTCGTTGCGATAACAATTCGATATAGAGAGATTCAACATTACGCTGACTGAATACAGTGAATAGCAATCTGTCTATCGAACCTGATATACACACACATACGGTACTTTTCGTCATTATAGGGAAAAGATTCGACGCTATAGGGAAAAGATTCGACGCTATAGGGAAAAGATTCGACGCTATAGGGAAAAGATTCGACATTATAGAAATAATAGATTCGACATTATAGAAATAATAGATTCGACATTACAGAGAATAGATTTCGATTTATGAGAAAATAGATTCGACATTATAGAGAGAGAATAGATTCGACATCCACATTATAGAGATTATAGATTCTTACTAGTCATACAACATTAGAATTCTTGTAGGCGGAATATTCGACCGGAAATGTACAATTCGGCGTAAAGTTTCGATGTTCCGTTGAATATTCTTTGACCATTCAACAGAAACCAAGTATTATTGGATTTTCGGACGAAAGCTATTCCCCAACAAAAAACGAAATCAAAACGATTTTCGGGAGTAACTAAATAAATTTATTTTCTGGACGAAAACAAAAAAACAAAACAAAATATTCCAGTCTACACTTTATATTGCCCATTTTGTTATATCTGTCGGATCAGGGCAAAACATAAATGACCTGTTGATCCTTCCAGAAATCTTGTAAGTGGATATTTTCCTGTGCTCTCTGTCTTTGCTGAGCATTATCAGATTTGTTACCAGAAGCGATCACCATGTGATAAAGCGAAAAAGAAAACGTAAACATATGAAAACAAATGCAGCCACTACATTTAGGGACTGATAAGATTCAATATAGGATTTAGTAAATTGTTTGGCTACATCCCCCGACGAGTATAAAGATTTAAGCACATTAGGGATATCAAAATGGCTTACCGCTTGAGTCCCGCTTAAATGACGTACCCCTATCACTCAGTATTATGTGCTTCATCCGTTTCAGGAAACAAGGAAATTCTGTTCCAACTATTAGAATTTGCACTTCTTCATTGTATTGAGGTATTTATGCATAGTCTGGTATTATTACATACATTATCACTTTATGAGTGCCTTAGTAATTTAGTCTTTCACAGTGTTGTAACATAGCGGTGCCATCAAGAATTGTCATCTTCATGGACAGGGGTGACACTGTATAAGTCAGTCTGTGCCCTGTGCAGAGGTGTTTGTTTTCCCTTTGTACTGTACAAATGCCCAAAGAGAGAAGAGATTGTTTATACCCGATCTGACCAACTTAACGTTGAACTCCAGGTATGATCTGTATTGCATACTTACATGGGTCCAGCTTGGCACAGTATAAGTATGCATATCTCATACCTGAGGGACCACTGGCGAAGTTGACAATCGCTGTAGTAGTCGGCACTACTACATTGGTAGCTCCTATCTTCCTGGTCTTGTGGTCAGTGTGTAGCATCAAACTGGAAGATCGATGCTCTCGCCAAATACTGTGGTGATTGTCCGCTTCCCCCATGGTCCATCAGGTATGAAATGAGACAAGATAGCACAGCCTCAAGCTTCATGCATAATTCTTGGGTCCTGGACTGCTCCATGAATCAACCCAAAGTGGGTAAAATGCACCAGAGGGGTGGGGGCTATGTATGGAAGCTGGTAAACCCCATGATGTGACATTTATAGAGTGCGGCTTCATTTTCTGCCTTGTTAGGGGGTCTGAAATATGCATATCTACCTTGTTCAAGCTGCCCAATGCATGTAAGATGCTTTATAGTGGTGAGGCTTAGGGTGGGGTGGGGACTATGTGTGGAAGCTGGTTGCATTGAATAAACTCTATTGTGTGACGTTCGTAGAGTGTGACTTCATTTTCTGACTTGCTAGGGGTATGAGATATACATACCTACCTTGTTCCAAACTGGCCTATGCAGATCAAATGTGCTATAGGGGGTGAGGCTTAGGGTGGGGACTATATGTGGAATCTGGTTGCATTGAAAAAACCCTACTCTGTGACATTTATAGAGTGTGGCTTAGTTTTCTTGCTTGCTAGGTATAAAAATATACATACCTACCTTGGTCTAAGCTACCCAATGCAAGTAAAATGCACCATAGGGGTGATCACTATATGTGGAAGCTGGTTGCATTGAATAAACCCTACTGTGTGACATTTATAGAGTGTGGCTTCATTTTCTTGCTCGTTAGGTATGAACTATACATACCTACCTTGGTCCAATCTACCCAATGCAGGTAAAATGCACCATAGGAGTGAGGCTTGGGGTAATGACTATGCCTAGAAGCTGGTTGCATTGAAGGTAAGTATGTAATGCAGATCATACCTGGAGTTCAGCTGTAACTTGTCTTGCAAACCGACCCCCATCGTCCAGCAATACTTATACAAACTTTTCTTTACACAAAAGGGACTTCTATATATTAGTAGTAATAGTGTTCCCCTACATATGTGCTGAACGAACACTATACCTAGTTTCAAGCAAATGTATTTTTTCCCCCCAATCAACTCTTTTTATACATTTCCTATATTGAACATTTGATGAATATGCTAAAGTTAAATATTTTATTATATTAGTTTTGGGACACATGTTCACATGTAGATTCTGCTATGGTAATTAAAGCTGTAGCCATAAAGCTCCGCACTTCACTTTATGGACTAAAAGTCATTGTTAACAGTGGGGAGATTCTGCTTTGTCATATAGGTTGTGGCTTTGTCACAGGTTACCCAATACAGAATAGATTAGCTTTAGGACATGAATTCATTAACAATACTGGACGCACAGTAATCTGTACTATACAACTTTAACAGGTAATCCACAAATATTTTCTGCTATATTAGAAGTGTAAATGTGCTTTTTTTTCCCCCCAGGCTGGGTCAATAGCTTAGATCCGAGGTCTCCAAACCTTCTAAATGAAGGCCAAGTTTAGTCTCCTTCAGGCTTTTGGAGGGCTGGATTGTGGCTAGTGAGAGTAAAAAAAAAAAAAAAAAGAAGCATAACGCCCATGGTCCGTAGAGGGAACAATGCCCCACCATTGGTATTAGTTGGAGAAAAAGTGCCCCATCGTTGGTATTGGTTGGAGGAATAGTGCCCATTGTTGGTATTAGTTGGAGGAATAGTGCCCATCGTTGAGCTGAAACCCAGAAGAAGTCAAGGAGAAAATGCTGGCATCAACGAGGTATATCACCGACGTAGGGCTATTCAAGCAAAGGTTGGTATGACAGGCTGTAGTTCTGCTTCAAGTGTGAGTAAAGGTGTCTATACAATATTAGATTTATTACTTCAACTGATCATTGGACAGGCAGTCCATATTCAGATTTGGCCATTCATGTACAGTTGATCAAATTTGAAAGATTTAACCACTTGGATTATGTTGGTGGTAATAATGGAAACAATCAATGACGTAGGTTGGAGGTAATGGAAACCATCATTGTGTCAAGGAATGGCGTGGTCACGTTCTTCCATCTCATCTGTTCTGAAGGTCCTGGATAGGGAGTGGGGACACAAATTTGGAGCCAGAAATGTTACACATTTTATAAAGTAATAGGTGTGCCTGTGCTTTAAATGCAGATTTCAAGCTCTATGTTGGAATTGGCAGTGAATATTCTGTTGGCGGTCCTTGAAGACTTGTGTATCATGAATTAAATCCAGTCTTTGTGTGTTTGTAATGACTGAAAGCTGTTTATTTAAAACACAGATGCACAGCCTACCTATGTAACGCCTTCAGAGCTTGTTCACACTATGTCCATTGAGTTGTGTTTTTGGCACATCCATGGCGTGACTTGATATCCAGGTGTTCTGTTCACACTATAGATATGCGGAGGTGTGCAGAAAAACAAAACTCAACAGGCATAGTGTTAACAAGCCCTTAAGGGGGGATCTGTTGGAGAGCTTCAAGCCTTTCATGAAAGCTTCAGTTGGAAGCATCCATCTCCTGAATCCCAGTCGACATACAAGATCTGGGTCAATGAAGTTAAATCTGTTAATGGTGTACAATCCAGAATGGCTACATCACGCCACACATTTCCCTTTAATTGGCTGGTAGGACATGCCTTTAGCCTTTGTTACTGATAGAAAAAAAAGTTTATGTACCATGAAGGATCGATGCACCAGGGGGCAAATGTTTTGTGCGTTTTTTCTTTAGACTTGTCTTGATTTTTCCTAATATATTTGTAACCCACCTTCTTTGCACAACGTACAGTTAAACAAACCTTACAACGCAATCACCCTGGTCTCTCTGTACAGATATGAATGGGAAGGTGTGTAATTATTAATTTATTTGGTAAAAGGCTATTTCTCTTTGTGATTTTCCTGTGTAAATAGTTTGTTTATATAGTATGTATTAAATTTTCCTACAATGTAAAACTGCTGTACTTTTCATTCTTGTACATTAAAACGTGATTGAGTTTTTCAAACAGCTGCTATTTTTTTTGTTACTTTTGTAATTGGAATGGAAAAATTGGAAAGCAGCGTGGATTGCCGAAATTCCGAACAAAGCAAACTTTTCTATAAAAAAATAAGTTCCAAGGAAAAAAAAAATTGACAGAGAGATCCCCCACCTAATGTTGAGTCCCATCAGATAGACTTTGTGATTGCCATAGAGAATAATGTGATGTATGGTAGCTGCGCTGTGGGGGAGGGAAGGGGAAGTGAAAAGGGAATGCAAAGTAAAGGGATCGTGGGTGAACTAAACAGTGAGAGGGAAAAAAAAGGGGTATCTGATGATATTACAATGAACAATACAGATGAAAATGAACAAACACCTATAATCCTGTAAAGATTTAACAGTGAAAATACATATTAAATTGGCTACTACATATACAAACACTGAAACTAGCATAAAATAAGTGGAAAAAAGTGCAAAACTATCAAAAATCACACATGTGATAAAGTCCTGTTCATAAATAAGGATCAGATCTAGCAGTCCAGTAATTCTTCCACAGAAATGCAACGTCCACAAATGAGATCTTCAGTGATGACTCCTCTGAGTGTGCTAGCAGCTCACCTCTCGGCTGTTTGCCCAAACAGCTAACAGAGATACTGATCTGGATGAGTGGGCCCATAAAACACCTCCTCCTAACTCCTAAGGCTGGGTTCACACTACGATTTTCCCGTCCGTCAGCCGCATACGATTTCAGTTTTGAAAACGTACAGGCCCGTACGGGAAAATGCATACGTAGACAATGCATTGCAAATCGTATGCACTCAGATGCATCCGGGTGCGTACGATTTGCTGGCAAAACGTTTTTTAACAGTACACAAAAGCGTGTTCGACCACGGTTTTGAGTCCGTTTTTGAAACCGTATGGCAAACGCATACGTTTTTTTTTAACATTAAAGTCAATAGAAAACGCTCATATGTGCGGTTCCATACGTATAAACCATTTGCGTTTTTCGTCTGCGCATGCGCATTTTCAAAACAAGAAAATCTTTTTTTATTAAATGACACTGATTCCAAAAACGTATGTGTTTTTTTAATCAAAACCGGATGGAACCGTACGCACTTTTTGAAACCGTATACGTTTTATAAACGCATACGTTTACGTACGGTTCAATCCGTTTCAGCCGCATACGTTTTTTCATATAAATCGTATGCGGCTGACGGACGGGAAAATCGTAGTGTGAACCCAGCCTCAGACAGCTCTCAGCGGCAATATGTGTCATGGAAAAGAAAAGATGTATGCAATGCATATAGCGTGACACTGTGAGGGTACCTCGAACAGGTAAAGATTTGAGAAAATGCACTTGCATGAATGAAAAGACAGCAGGCATAAATCCACGAGTGCCAAACTCGTATCCCCCTCAGAGTGTCAGCTATACAGGTGAGCGTGTGATCTGATCCTCATAGATCCAAATGGCAAGGCTCAATGTATCATGGGAGCATTAAGAAGAGCGAATAGAGAATGCCATAGAGAATAATTGTATGGAATTACGTGCAGGTCAGGTGGTACTAGTACAAATTGACATTGCAGGCCTCAGCCTTTTAGAATACTCAGTGACCATAGGGTTAATGGATTCAAGGAATACACAAAATTAGCAGATGTATAATTGAATATCATCACAAGGTCTATAAACTTAGATTACTATCTCCTGCTGAATGCTGTCTCCCCACAACAATTACCAGATTTTCTTGCTGACCTGGCAAAACATCTCTCCCAAGGAGTGATTGCGCCATTTCCAAGGTTAAGCCTTGTACACACGATCTGACTTCCATCTGACTTTTCCGTGGATTTTTTGTCCGAAGGGCGTAGTCCGTGAACTTGGTACGCATACGCACGGCAGAACTTTTTCAGCCAACAAACACGAACGTAGTGACGTAATAGACGTACTACACAATTTTTCTGCTCTTTAGCGCCACCCTTTGGCCAACTTTTTCTAATGTTGGTTGTTCTGAGCATGCGTGTTTGTACTTTGGATTTTAGTCCGATGGACTTGTGTACACACAATTGGATGATCCAATGTAACACGTTTTGTTGTCGGAAAATTTGAGAGCATTCACAGCGAACATTTGTCTGTGGAAATTCCGACAACAATTTTCCGATGGAGTTAACAGTCGGATTGTCCCATAAAACGCGTCCGTCGGATTGTTGTCGGAAAGTCTTGTGTGTATGGGCCTTTAGGATGGTTCCAAGGTTTCTACTTGCCCCATCTTGGACCAAAAAGCACCTTTTTTGTAAAAAGTTCCATATACAGTACTGCTCAGTTCAGGGTTCTTCCACAGGAGAATCCTGACCCTCTGTTCCCAGGTTCAGACCTTGCAGTTCAAAATCCATCTTACTCTCCACTTTTGCATGAGTCTGGGTCTGATGGTGGCCTCCTTCGATGCAGTCCACTTCGCCCAGTGAGAGACAAGAAGGCACATTCTGTGGACAATCGTGTGCGGCCGACACTGCCTGATGGATCTTGATGTCGGGCCGGACAAATCCTTCTTCCAACTGGCTTCAAAGATTCTCACAACAGATGCCAGCCTGACGGGCTGCAACAGTGCAGGGGACTTTGTTCATCAGATTAAGCCAATCTCCTGATGAACATCCTGGAGCTATGAGAAATTCGGTTGACCCTCCAACACTGGACCTCTTGAGAACACGGTCATTCAAACCAGGTTCATTTGGACAAAGCTACAGCAGTGGTACAAATTGATTACCGGGGTAGAACTAGAAGTCCCGCAGCTCAAATTAAAAGACCAGATTCTGAATTTGGCTGCACTTTATGTTCCACTTTACATCTGCCATGCACATTCCAGGCATGGAAATTTATCAGGTGGACTCTCTAAGGACTCATTCACACTGGCGGTGGTGCCTACTGCCCTCTGACAGGCAGGAGGTGCTACATACACAAGAGATTTAATGGAGAGCAGCTTCCTTTTTTTTATTGATTGGAAATGGAAAATCGACTTTATAGGCACCGCTGATCTAAAAACTAATTTTATTTTTAACAATTCACATATTAATTCTAAAATAACATATAAAACAATACTGTGGCGGCCTACAGTTTGGAAACGATATCTCCAATGGTAGCCACTAGAATCGGGTACAAGACCTGAAAACCCTATAAACTAGAACACGGCTGTAGAGATTAGACCGTAGCATTGGAAACGGCTCTTTCCAATGCTACGGTCTAATCTCTACAGCCATGGTGTACGTAGCTCTTTATCCTTCTTTTTTTTTTTTTATTGTTTTGAGAGTGAAAAATTAACAAGGAAGTTTCTCTACAGATCCAGTTCCACCTGATCTTCATGTTTCCCTCTCCGAAGCTCCTTGTCTGCTCCACAGATTTGATGGCATTCCAGTGATGCTCTGCATCATGTTGGCCCAGGTGATTGTGGTACTCCGACCTCATCAAATTTCCAGCAGACACGTGGACCATCTGTAACATGTCTGCTCTTTTCTGGTGTAATATCTTCACTATAATCCGCTAAACCCATCTCTGGGCACAAAATCCCCTCCCCTAATCCCTTTAAACCGCTCCCTATACCCTTTTAACGTAAAAAAAATATTAACCCCTTGTTTATGTATTGGAGTACTGTCGCATGAGCTTCTTCCAGAAGTGGAGCCTTGTGATCCACAAATGGTGTCTTGTGCCATCCAGTCTTGATGCCCCTGCTGGACTACACTCTAGAATGAACTCCTGGCCATTCCCATATGCCCCGTGGAGCCTCCAGCTCACAGCAGAGAGGGAAGAAGCTTTGCTTTCTGCTGCTTACCGAGGCTGAGGCTTCAGAACCGGTGCGCCACAAGGTGGCATCACCCTGGCCTATCTTTAATATGGCATGCCAGATGGAGGATGCAGAGCCTGCTGACTCCTTCCAACCTGAGTACCAGGAGGTGATGGCAGCGATTGCTTACATACTAAAGTCCGGGCCCTGGAGTTTAAAGTTGACAATGGGGAGAATAGGAACAACTTAAGGATTGTGCGGCTGCCTAAAGAAGTAGAAGGGAAAAAGTGACCATTTTTGTGAAAGAGCTGCTTAGATCTCTGCTGTCTGACGCACAATTCTACCCATACTTTAATTTGGAAAGGGCTCACCATATCCCGCCCCAGCCTGGACCTCAGGGTTCCCCTTCACGCACGTTATTCTTCAGACTGCTTGATTTTAGCCCTCCGGGCTGCTCGAGTTGAAGTACCAGAATGCAAAGTTTCTTCTTTCCTGACTAGTCAGTTGAAACACAGAAGCTCCGCAGATCCTTTGCTCGCGTTAAGATGGCGCTGCGGGCCCGAGCCATACGTAACGACATGCTCTTTCCTGCAAGGCTGAGAGTCCAAGATGGGGAGACCATTTGCTTTTTCACATCCCCCCAGGATGCTGCTTCTTGTCTGGATACATTTTTCTTGCCTATTGTTTATTGACTTTATTTCCCCGCAGGCCTCTGGGACCTGGAGTATTTTAGTGCCTTGAGTGCCTACTATATATACTGGGATACTTACATTTGTTTGCTGACACTGTTACTATTTTCAGCTTTGAGTTTTTATTGCTAATACTCCGATGCATGATGCCCCAGTTTTTTAGGTGTTCCTTGGCTCCCTATCCTGATGCACCTCAATGACCCTTGCATTTGAATGGACTCCATGCTGTTGGATATTCATGTTCTGTTTATGTTCTGCTCCTGCCATGGCATCCTTTGACAGGCTGTACACTACTGTTGACTGGATGATGTCTTTCCTCAGTGTTGCAAGGGCACCCCGCTGCAGGGGTTGTCTTTTATAATTTTGGTCTGTAATCAAGTATAGCCTGATATAGTTCCAGTAACTCAATTGAAACCTGCTGGAGTTTTAATTCTCCTTGTTGCCAAGTGGCTCACGCCCTTCTTGGTTTTAAGTGAGTTAGTAAGTTGGGGGTGCTTTTTTTTTGTTTTCTGTAACGTATGCATTTTGTATAATGGGGGATGGGGGGTGGGGGGTTGGTTGACCTGCTATTGTGGATCCCTGTGGGTTTTTCTGTGTTTTTGGTGGTGGTCTTTCTCCCCTGGAAGGGCCTGTTGCCCTTGTTGTTTTGTTTATTCACATGGTGTACTCACTTACTCTAAATGTCCAGTTTTTGTTGCTACGGTCAGGAGCCTGCGAAACAGGAGCATCCTGAAGAAGTTACGAGAAGTGACGAATACGCGTACGAGTTTACCAAAGAGTCCACCAAGAGGGTACCGGTGACATTGACGAGCGCACTATTCATTTATATGCCTGATTTTATTATAGCTATGTGAGTACCTTAGTGTATTATTTTTACTAATAAATATTTCCTACAATACTGCACTATTGGCACTTTATCTCTCTGGGTGCGAGTCACTGTCATCTATTGGACGTGACTAGCGAGAGGGATCTTTTTCTTCAGTTGCAGTCCATTTGGATACACTGTATGTAGATATGACAAGAAAGCACGCTTGGTTTTAATTTTATATGCTGTTACCTTACAACAGTAAGGTAAGGGGACATCCTCACTTGCTCTGAAAAGAATACCGGAATTCCTATCCTCCTTCACGCTGAATTCTGGCACCAGCACTTTATTTTGGACTGCCTTTTTTT
This sequence comes from Rana kukunoris, assembly GCA_029574335.1. NCBI lineage: Eukaryota > Metazoa > Chordata > Amphibia > Anura > Ranidae > Rana > Rana kukunoris. Next base: position 23,982,710 of record CM056051.1, read on the forward strand.
TGCTTTCAATTTTTTTGGTCGTTTTTTTGCATGGACACTTTGAAAATCTAGCCTATCACGGTGTGTTGTGCATTTCACGTCCTATATTTATATTTTTTGTAACAGTGAACGACTTCATCATTCAACTGCAACACCTTATTATGATGGTAGTACACATACCAGCACTGTTGTTTTGAATTGATGCACACCATTGTCAGCAAGGTATATTTGCACCCCAGCACGTTAATTTGGATTTTGATGCCAATTTATTTGACTGAATTTTGATGGTTATTGTGATCATTAGTAAAATTGCACTTTTCCCATATAGGGCCAGATTCAGATACATCCGTGTATCTTTCCGGCGGCGTACCGTATTTCATTTACGCTATGCCGCTGTAACTTTGAGATTCAGGTGCCGTATTCAGAAAGAACTTGCGCCCAAAGTTACAAAAAAACATAGGAAAACAAACTCAAATAAATGACAAAGTTCATCAAGTGTTAATAATTGACTCCAGAAAAAGTCCCAACTTCAGTGAATTGAGTAAAATATCCCAGATGAGGATTGTGATTCCATAGGATAGAAGAAAGCCTTCACCTCCACCTCTTATTATGAATCTGCTTACCAGATAGAAAATAAACACGAGCGTCAACACCACATCAGGCTGGGTTGTTTAAGCAGGTATCCAGGTAGATGTCCAATTTCAGTCTCAGAACGGCTGTATCTCAGAAAGCAATAACTCCCAATGTATAGCCCAAAAATGAAAGGAAAGGGATGCCAACATAGAGTAGTACCGTTTGAGTAAATTTTAATAAGAAAATTTAATTTGCACTTACAAGTGTCGAATCTTTAGGAGCATAAAAATAATAAGCCGGCCGGCTCTCACAATCCGCCCGTCCTTCCGGATGGTCGTGAGGGTAAAAACAAAAGTGACGTCAGCACGCCGTTCCTCCCTACGTCGTTTCGTCCAATAGCAGACTTCCTCCAGGGGCACCTATGCTAAGAAGGAAATTCTATGTAAATGATCATCTCCCACCCCTCCTAATATAACGTCCTGGGAAGCCATGATTGCTACTGCGTTGCCCCTTTATAAGTTAATGTACATCAATCACGGCTGGCCTTGAAAATCCCATAAAGTCTGACAACCATGGATCTCCCAGTAGAGATATCTTCCTGTGCGCTGTCCTTTTCCTTATGGGGATTGTTTGATGCCTCTTAGGGCCCCATTGTCCCTGGTCGGTGCCATCAACCCCCCCCCCCTTTTTTTCTATTTTTTCCATTATACTGCTCCCCACTTTCTTCTGGGATAATGATTTTGTTCCCATATGTCTTAAAGGTGCATTAAATACCAGGGGCCAGATTCAGGTACAATTGCCCTGGCGCAGAGTATCAGAGATACACTACGCCGCCGTATTTTACCTGGCTCTAAGACAAATTCAGGTAGATTTCGGCCCGTAAGGTACGGCGGCGGAATCGAAATACGCGAATATTGGGCGCGAAGCATTTAAATTAGGCGCGTCCCCGCAGCGATCGAACGGCGCATGCTCCGTTCTGAAATTTCCCGCTGTGCATTGCACGAAATAACGTCGTTACGTCAGTTTTTTTTGAGTAGCGTCGTTTACGTACATTCCTACTCCCGGACGACTTGCGCCAAAAAATAGAAATTCGACGCGGGAATGACGGCCATACTTAACATGGGCCGTCTAACTATAGACCAGCTGGTATAACTTTACGCAGCAAAAAGATGACTACAGATGCCGTAAGAGAATGCGACGGACGATCGTAACTTTGTGGATCGCCGGAAAAAGCAAATTTGCATACCCCGACGCGGAAAACGACCCGAACTCCACCCAGCGGCCGCAAAAAGATTGCAGCGTAGATCCGAAGGCGTACGAAGACGTAAGCCTGTCAGATCGAAGCCGTCGAATCATGGTTTGAGGATTCAAACTAATGATACGACGCGCGTAATTTGAAAGTACTCCGGTCTAACAGGAGATAGACCGGAGTAAGGGCTCTGTGAATCTGTCCCCAGGAGTGCATTACGTACAGAGTGAAGAGTTCAGGGGTGTGCTACATGCAGTATCCGGGGGTGTGATACGTACATTGTGCAGAGTTAAGGGGTGCACTTTGCCTTCTTCCACAGCTGCTTGCCTCTGCATCCCCTATCCACATCTCACTTTTACCTATCTTCCCCCTCCCTCCTTAGAAGCTCCACTATCTTTCACATGTCTTACTTGTGTTGCTGTGTTAAGTTGAAGCACCCAACCAGCTCTAGTACCTTCCCACACACTGTAGGTGGCTCTGCCTCTATCATTTTCACGGAGATAGTCTAGTAGGTGTTTTGGAATATGCAGTGCACCCCAGGTACCTTCATATCCCTTGTCCCCATCCTGCACTCTGTGGGAGCCGCTCAGAAGATCAGATCCGTGGGAGCAGTTCAGAGATAAGCTGTCACTGATAAACACAGAAGACGGACTTCTGTGTTTACAAGTGATAGTGATGAGAAGGGAGCAGAAGGCCTGAGCCAAAGGTGGTCGAACACAGTTCCACCAAGTTCCTGCTGAAAAAAAGCCCTGGTTAGAATACATCTGTATACTCATGCTGGATGTTTTTCTAGATTTTGTATGTCAGCCTTGTATGCTCTTATGTTATACAGTGTTAAAGGTTATTTTCTTTCCTTGTATAATGTGATATACGGTATTTTCTTTTAATAAAGCAATACTGATTGTTAAATAATATTGGGAAGTATGGATTATGTTGGACATCAGGAATCTGTTTGATTTTTGACATCGAGATGGATTGCCAGCTCTATTGCAGGTCATGCTTCCAGCAGGCAAGGTGCTGAAGTGTCAGGCAGTATGGATATCAGCTGTGGTGGTGCGTCGATAGTGGGCGCAGGAGCCCCCTATTCAGATGGCCGACCCCCTGGTGAGCGCCGGCCATCTGAATAACAGCAGTTGGTTGGCTTTGGAAGTGTCTATCAGAGCCAGAGGCTTCCCAATTACAGCCAGGGGGCCTCTTAGGCCACGTACACACGATCAGACCGGTCTGATGAAACTGGTCCGACGGACCGCTTTCATCGGACCACGCTGAAGTGGCCTGATGGTCTGATGTGCGTACACACCATCGGGCCAAAAATCCAATCAGACCAGAACGCGGTGACGTAGAACACAACGACGTGCTAAAAAAACCAAAGTTCTATGCTTCCAAGCATGCGTCGACTTGATTCTGAGCATGCGCAGGTTTTTGGTCTGATGCTTTTGTGTACTAACCATCGAATCTGTCCGAAGGACAGGTGTCCGTCGGACAGATTTTAAAGCAAGTTTTAAAACTTTGGTCCGACGGACAACGGTCCGATAGGCCGTACACACCATCGAACTGGTCCGATGAAACTGGCCAGCAGACCAGTTTCATCGCACCGGTCTGATTGTGTGTACGCGGCCTTACAGGGTGTGCGTTCCCTGGTTAACACTCACACACGTCTCAGCCAATCAGGTTCACCGGGTCTGGTTACCGGTAACCTGATTGGCATCGAGGGCGGGAGAAGATATCGAGGGACAGTTGAGAGAGGATGGCTGACCCGAGAAAGGTAAGTAGGGGGGGGGGGGCAATCTGGTGGTATTTGAGGGGGCAATCTTGTGGCATTTTACAGGGCAACCTGGCAGTTTTTGAGGGGGCAAACTGGCGGCAATTGATGGCATGGCACAGTGGAGACAATTTATGGGCACAGTGGTGACAATTGATGGCACAGTGGCTGCGTTTGATGGCATTGCAGGTGGCGACAATTGATGGGCACAGTGGCGACAATTGATGGCACAGTGTCTGTGTTTTATGGCTCAGTGGCGACAATTGATGGCATAGGTCAGTGGTGACAGTTGATGGCATGGGTCAGTGGTGACAGTTGATGTCATGGCACAGTGGCGACAATTGATGGCATGGCACAGCGGCGACAGTTAATGGCATGGCACAGTGGCAACAATTGATGGCACAGTAGCGACAATTGATGGGCACATTGGCTTTATTTGATGGGCACAGTAGTGGCATTTGATGGCCACAGTGAGGCTGCAATTATTATTATTTTTTTCGCCCCCCCAAAAGTTTTGAGCACCAGCCACCACTGGACATCGCACTACAAAGAGATCATGTAAATAAACTTCACTATTTGGCTCTGAAGACATTCATCTCATTTAATTGCAAAACATGTTTTGTCCACAAGAGGGAAGCACATACCTTTATTAAAATTCAACGATATATACTAACGCGTTCGAAGCATCTTCGAATTGGTGACAGCATGGCAGTATTTAAATAGAGATAATCAGAAAGGATTACAGGTTATACTGTTGCCAGCCGCCATTAACTCTTGTTTTCCCCCCTGAGACAAATCTAAAATCCTCCTAGTATTTCTGCAACACAGAGACTCGTCTCGGAGACTCTTACCGTACTGTAAACCATCAATTATTTAGACCAATTAACAGCACTCAGAAAATGTTCCACCCAGGACTAGAGCTAGGAAAGGGTAAAGTCAGCTGTAACCATACCTAGCAATGTGACCCCAACATTAAACCCTATAGATGGGGGTGCTGCAGTTATATGTATTACTGTGTGTGAGGAAGAAAACGTATAAGATTTCACCCCCAAACCTCCGAGGAATGTCTCCAACACCTTGTTGAATCTATGCCATGAAGAATGAAGGCAAAAGGGGGTCCAAGCCGGTGCTAGCAAGGTGTACCTAATAAAGTGTCCGGTGAGTGTAAATGGAAGATGCCATTGAGATCCTATCCTAAGTGTAGCAATAGGGTTACATTTAACCACTTAAGGACCGCCTAACGCCGATATGCGTCAGCAAAATGGCACGGCTGGACACAAGCACGTACAGGTACGTTGCCCTTTAACTACCCAGCCGAGCCGGTCCGAAGCTCCATGACCGCAGGACCCGATTGCCGCCAGTGTCCCGCGATCAGTCACAGGAGCTGAAGAACAGAGAGAGGTGAGTGTAAACAAACCTTCCCCGTTCTTCTCTGTGGCTTGCCACTGATCGTCTGTTCCCTGTCATAGGAAACGATAATCAGTGACATCACACATCCAGCCAAGCCCCCTACAGTAAGAAACACACAATAGGACACACTTACCCCCTTTAGCGCCCCCTAGTGTTTAACCCCTTCACTGACAATGTAATTTTCACAGTAATCAGTGCTTTTTTATAGCACTTTTCGCTGTGAAAATGACTGTCTCAAAAGTGTCCGATGTGTGCGCCATAATGTCACAGTCACAAAATCTCTGATCGCCGCCATTACTAGTAAAAAAGTATTAATAAAAATGCCATAAATCTATCCCCTATTTTGTAAACGCTATAACTTTTGCGCAAACCAATCAATATACGCTTATTGTGATTTTTTTTTATCAAAAATATGTGGAAGAATACGTATCGGCCTAAACTGAGGAGAAAAATCTTTTTTTTTAATATATTTTTGGGAATATTTATTATAACAAAAAGTTAAAAATATTGTTTTTTTTTTCAAAATTTACGCTCTATTTTTGTTTATAGCACAAAAAAATAAAAACCGCAGAGGTGATCAAATACCACCAAAAGAAAGCTCTATTTGTGGGAAAAAAAGGACGCCAATTTTGTTTGGGGGCCACGTCCGCGCACTTGTCAGTTAAAGCGACACAGTGCCGAATCGCAAAAAGGGGCCTGGTCCTTTACTTGCATATTGGTCCGGGGCTTAAGTGGTTAATGAAGGTACAACATTTAGCAACTCACATGGTTGATGATTAAAAGAAGCACATCTAAGTATGCAGGGATCCGGGGTAAAGCTGTCCACATAGACCATCCTCCACACCGTCGGCACTGCAATCGTGACCGGGAAGACCACTCTGCAGTAGAGCGATCTGAAAGTGAGGCTTGAACCACTCGTGGATCGCTGAGTGGAAGGGACGACATCAATGGTGGTGCAGAGGACGGTCTATGTGGACAGCTTAACCCCGGATGCCTCCATACTTAGATGTGCCTCTTAAAGGAACACTAAAGGTTTGTTTTTTATTAGATCAATTGATTGCTGTAAGCTAGAGCATTTAAATATCACTTACCTCGTTTTTTCCTTTTGACTTCCAAAATACAGTAGTCCAGGTTTGAAAATGCCATTTCCTGTCTCTCCTCTTCTTGCTTTCCACCAGCATCTGAGCCGTTTTGCATGGTGGAAAGCAGAATATGCTCACCCCCTCCCTATGACTACAGCCCTGCGTGAAGATGCTCCCTTATCCCTCACAGGCATGGAGGCTAAGCCTAATGGGAACTGTAGTTCTCATTAGGCCGTGATGTAGCAAGAATGAATGAGCACCGCAAACCAGGAAGTCAGTGAGAATAATGATTCAGGAGTGACGGAGGTGAATAAAACAGCTCGATTTCAACAGGTATCAAACTAGTTATAATGCAAAACATTACTTTTTACTTTATCAGCTACTGTCAGACTTTAATTTAAGAGGAAAATATTTTTTGTCTTTACAACCCCTTTAATCATCAACCATGTGAGTTTCTAAATGTTGTACCTTCAATAAATGTAACCATATTGCTACACTTAGAGGTGCCTCTTCTATTTTATACTCAGTTGTGACATGAGGCTACTCTTATATCAAGACATCGCTTGTATATCAAGTCAAAATGTATTAAAAAAAATGGCTTGTCTTGCAAAACGCTCTCAAACCAAGTTACTCTCAAACCAAGGTTTTACTGTATACTATTACCAAATAAAGAAATGAGTTGTAGTAACACTAAACGGTCACTAGATGTCAGCATCAAGACATACATAATGAAATCCATTGCAACGGCACACAATAAGGGCCAGTTCACGCCTGAATCGCACAGGAATACAGACTACAATTCAGTGCTGTGTGAATTTCAGAGCATTCATTTGAATTGGGCTGAAACCGCACTGGACTGCGCCAAGGGCAGTGCATGCCCTACTACTGGTAACATGTGATCGGCTGCAGGCAAATGGACCGCGTTGGAAATATGCGTTTGGGGAATACATTGACACCCGCAGCAGATCGCAGAGTTTCCCACACAGCATTTTGGTGTGAACTCTCCCTCAGTGTTCCAGAACATTTATCCTGGAGTTGGGCTTTTTAAAGCAAATCTGAACTCTCTCAATCAATATGAACTATTTTTAACCACTTAAGGACCTTGACTGTTTTTCAGACTCGGCGTTTACGAGTTTTTTTTTTTTGCTAGAAAATGACTTAGAAAAAAATGTATAATGTTTGGGGGTTCTAACACACTAGAGAAAAAAATGGCGGTCATTGCAATACTTTTTGTCACACCGTATTTGCGCAGGGGTCTTACAAGCGCACTTTTTTTCGAAAGAAAAATACTTTTTTGAATTAAAAAATAAGACAACAGTAAAGTTAGCCCATTTTTTTTATATTGTGAAAGATAATGTACCCATAGGAATGCCACTTCAGTCTCACTGATTCTCTTTGGATGTAATTTAGTTGTAATTGCAAGCAGATGTAATTACAAGCAGGCAGATGGTAGTCACATTGTGCTTCCTAATTATTAAATAGATACACATTTAATTCTCCTTTGGAATATATTCAGAACTAGAGTTGGGGCGAACGGTTCAGGCCGAATTGTTGTTGCGTTCAACCACTTGTTTCGCCGAGCGCCCCTACAATGCACAGCATGCCGCATAGTGCATTGGAAGCCCTGATTGGCTGAAGCAATTGGATTTGCCCAATCAGGGCACAGTGCACTGTCAGAGCCATGATTGGAAAGTAACGAGGACTGTGCCCAATCGTGTCTCATTGCTCATAGACCCCCTCCCCCACTATAAAAAGTTCCTCCCACAGCAGCCATTTGCAGTGTGATATTGGAGCGAAGGTAGAGAGAACAGGGCTCTGTTCAGTGCTAATAGCAAGTTAGTGTGCTATAGTGATTCTATTGTGAGTGTAAGTGTAGTGTAAATACAGTGATAGTGCAGTGTGAGTGTAGTGCGACCATTAATTTGTACTAGTGCACGTTTACTGCAGTATATGGAACTGCGTTAGTGCTAATTTACTGCATTATATTAAAGGTGCGTTAGTGCATGTTTACTGCAGTATATTGAGGTGCATTAGTACACATTTACTGCAGTATATTGAGGTGCGTTAGTGCACATTTACTGCAGTATATTGAGGTGCCTTAGTGCACGTTTACTGCAGTATATTGAGGTGCGTTAGTACACATTTACTGCAGTATATTGAGGTGCGTTAGTGCACATTTACTGCAGTATATTGAGGTGCGTTAGTGCACATTTACTGCAGTATATTGAGGTGCGTTAGTACACATTTACTGCAGTATATTGAGGTGCGTTAGTGCACATTTACTGCAGTATATTGAGGTGCGTTAGTGCACATTTACTGCAGTATATTGAGGTGCCTTAGTGCACGTTTACTGCAGTATATTGAGGTGCGTTAGTACACATTTACTGCAGTATATTGAGGTGCCTTAGTGCACATTTACTGCAGTATATTGAGGTGCCTTAGTGCACATTTACTGCAGTATATTGAGGTGCCTTAGTGCATGTTTACTGCAGTATATTGAGGTGCGTTATTGCACATTTACTGCAGTATATTGAGGTGCCTTAGTGCATGTTTACTGCAGTATATTGAGGTGCGTTATTGCACATTTACTGCAGTATATTGAGGTGCGTTAGTGCATGTTTACTGCAGTATATTGAGGTGCGTTAGTGCACATTTACTGCAGCATATTGAGGTGCCTTAGTGCATGTTTACTGCAGTATATTGAGGTGCGTTATTGCACATTTACTGCAGTATATTGAGGTGCCTTAGTGCACATTTACTGCAGTATATTGAGGTGCGTTAGTGCACATTTACTGCAGTATATTGAGGTGGGTTAGTGCACATTTACTGAAGTATATTGAGGTGCGTTAGTGCACATTTACTGAAGTATATTGAGGTGGGTTAGTGCACATTTACTGCAGTATATTGAGGTAAGTCAGTGCACGTTTACTGAAGTATACTGATGTGTGTTAGTGCACATTTACTGCAGTATATTGAGGTGCATTTGTGCACGTTTACTGCAGTATATTGAGGTGCGTCAGTACACGTTTACTACAGTATATTGAGGTAAGTCAGTGCACGTTTACTGCAGTATAATGAGGTGCGTTTGTGCATGTTTACTGCAGTATATTGAGGTGCGTGTGTGCATGTTTACTGCAGTATATTGAGGTAAGTCGGTGCACGTTTACGGTAGTATATTGAGGTAAGTCAGTGCACGTTTACTGCAGTATATTGAGGTGTGTTAGTGCACGTTTACTGCAGCATATTGAGGTGCGTCAGTACACGTTTACTGCAGTATATTGAGGTAAGTCAGTGCACGTTTACTGCAGTATATTGAGGTGCGTCAGTACACGTTTACTGCAGTATATTGAGGTAAGTCAGTGCACATTTACTGCAGTATATTGAGGTAAGTCAGTGCACGTTTACTGCAGTATATTGAGGTAAGTCAGTGCACGTTTACTGCAGTATATTGAGGTAAGTCAATGCACGTTTACTGCAGTATATTGAGGTAAGTCAGTGCACGTTTACTGCAGTATATTGAGGTGCGTCAGTACACGTTTACTGCAGTATATTGAGGTAAGTCAGTGCACGTTTACTGCAGTATATTGAGGTAAGTCAGTGCACGTTTAATGCAGTATATTGAGGTAAGTCAGTGCACGTTTACTGCAGTATATTGAGGTAAGTCAATGCACGTTTACTGCAGTATATTGAGGTAAGTCAGTGCACGTTTACTGCAGTATATTGAGGTGCGTCAGTACACGTTTACTGCAGTATATTGAGGTAAGTCAATGCACGTTTACTGCAGTATATTGAGGTAAGTCAGTGCACGTTTACTGCAGTATATTGAGGTAAGTCAGTGCACGTTTACTGCAGTATATTGAGGTGCGTTTGTGCACGTTTACTGCAGTATATTGAACTGCGTTAGTGCGTGTTTACTGCAGTATATGGAAGTGCCTTAATGCAGTTTTACAGCAGTATATTGAAATGGGTTAGCGCAGTTTTACTGCAGTATAATGAAGTGTGTCAGTGGAGTGTTACTGTGTAGTCAGTGAGTACTCAAGTTAAAGTGCACAAAAAGGGAAAATTTATATCAAATACTTACCGTAATTTTCCTTTCCTGATGGACTCCATGGCAGCCTACGTGTGGGTTAATCCTGCCTCTCATACCTCATAGGACCCTTCTCCCATAAATCTTTGCTCCTAGCCATAGCCAGTGTTCCGTAATATAGCCTACTCCAGCAAGGGAGGGGACTCCTGCTGCCATGGAGTCCATCAGGAAAGGAAAATTACGGTAAGTATTTGATATAAATTTTCCCTTTTCCTGACGGACTCCATGGCAGCCTACGTGTGGGAAATGAATAGCCGAACACACCCGGGTGGGTAATTGCTGGATAAACAAAAAAATATTTTAATTGACATCGTCAACAGATAAAACATGTAAACCAAAATTAACCGACGATAAAGAAGCCGGTTCAACACAATAATGCGTCATGAAAGTGTTTAGTGATGACCAAGAGGCCGCTTTGCAAATAACTTCTAGAGAAACATGCCGGGCAGCCGCCCATGAAGTAGACAAGCTTCGAGTCGAATGGGCAGTTACCGCTTCAGGCGGAGCCAACCCTTTTGCTTTATAAGCCCCTTGGATGGCTTGGACAATCCAAGCTGCAATAGTTCTGGAGGAAGCCCGGATTCCTCTATTCTTTCCATGAAAACAAACAAAAAGATGGTCGGACTGACGAAAGGACGCTGTAGCCTCCAGATATTGTTTTATGACCTTTCCGACATCCAAGGGATGAATATCAGAGTTCTCAGAGGACCGGAAGGTAGGGAGGACGATTTCCTGATTGTCATGAAACACAGATGAGACCTTTGGATTGGAACCAAGCATAGGGATCAATACTACACGGTCCGGGAAGAAAGTAAGGAATGGTTCTTTGGAACCCAGAGCACCAATCTCGGAGACCCTCTTAGCCGTTGTTATGGCTACGAGGAAGACCGCTTTGAGGGATAGATCCTTGATTGACAACTGATCTGTGAGACATCTTTCAGAGAAAAAATTCAAAACTAAGGGAAGATCCCATTTTGAGATTTTCTTTGAGGTCTTAATCTCATTGCACCTTTAAAGAATTGCCTGACGAGGGGATGTCTAGCCCAGGATATGCCTGTGAAGGCCGAGATAGCCGAGACCTGAACCCTTAATGAGCTAACTGACAGAGGTAAATCAAGACCCGTCTGGAGAAAGCCTAGAACTTCTTGAATTCTTGGATCTTTCGGAGAACAGTCCATGGAGGAAGAGTAATCAGAGAACTTCGCCCATATTCTTTGATAGATTTTATTGGTGCTTGACCTTCTAGCATTCATCAAGGTAAGAATGACATTGTTCGGACATCCTAGTGCTTCCAGCCTTCCCCTCTCAAAAACCAGACCATCAGATGCAGATGGGTTGGACATGGGTGAGGAATCATTCCTTGCAACAGGAGATCTGGTCTGATTGGAAGCGGAACTGGTTCCCGGAAGCTCAGTTGAAACAGCAGCGGAAACCACGGTCTGTTGGGCCAATACGGGATAATCGCCACTACCTCGGCATCCTCCCACCTGAGTCTTGACAGAAAGCGAAGGATGACCGGAGCTGGGGGAAAGGCGTAGGCCTTGCGAAACCTCCATCGATCTGTTAGGGCGTCCACCCCGAAGGCTTGGGGACAGCGACCTCTCGTGTAAAACTTCTCTATTTTGAAGTTGGACGGGGATGCAAATAGGTCTACTTCCGGTACAAACCCCAGGGACAGAATCCAACTGAACACTTCGTTGTGAAGAGACCACTCGTTGTTGTCGAGGGCGTTCCTTGAGAGGAAATCTGCCTGCAGATTCTGTGCTCCGGGAAGATATACGGCTGTCAAGTCTAACAGATGAGTCTGTGCCCAGGACATGATCGGCTCTACTTCCCTCAATAAGGCGATACTGCGAGTGCCTCCCTGTCTCTTGATATACGACACTGCTGTCGTATTGTCCATCCTCAGAAGGACTGAGGATCCCTTTATTAGATGGAGAAAAGCTTGAAGAGAGCAAAAGGCTGCACAGAGTTCTAGGACATTGGATACTATCTTCCGGGATGGAAAATCCCATTTCCCTTGAGCCACTTCCTTCAGGCAGAGAGCCCCCCAGCCACTGTTGCTGGCGTCCGACGTAATTGTGATCCAGGAGGTGGGGGCTAACGAGTGGCAGTTGAGAAGGTTTTTTCGTAGAAGCCACCAGAGCAGACTTTCCCGCATGGAGGGGGTTACCCGTATCAGGTGATCCCGAGAACTCGGATCCCATTGTAGGAGAAAACCTTTCTGAAAAGGCCGCATCCTCCATTGTGCCCACCTCACCATGGGAATCGTAGAAACCATGGTGCCTATTATTTTGAGACATTGCGAGACTTTGAGAAAAGGAGACTCCAAGGCAAGGCGAACTCTGTCCCGAACAACTGGGATTTTCTCCAGAGGTAGGGAGATGGAATTATGGGCTGTGTTGAATTGGGCACCGAGAAAAACTAGAGATTGAGTTGGTTCCAGGCGACTTTTTTCTGTGTTTAGAAGCCAACCGAACTCGGTCAGAATGAGGATAACTTGGGCCCGATGTACCAATAGTTGTTCCCTGTTCTGTGAAAGTAATAGCAGGTCGTCCAGGTAATGATGCAAACGAATACCCTTGGTTCTGATTAAGGCTACGACTGCCAGTAAGAGCTTTGAAAATACCCGCGGCGATGTTGTGAGCCCGAACGGGAGACATGTAAATTGGAGATGAAGACTGCCTATGGCAAACCGAAGGTACTTCTGAAAATCTGCTGCAACGGGCACATGGAAATATGCATCTTTTAAGTCTATGGAGACAAGCTAGTCGCCTGGCTGAACCGTCTGACGTATTGTGAGAAGTGATTCCATCTTGAATTTTTCCTTTTTGATAAAGGTATTTAGATGTGTCAAGTCTATTACTGGCCTCCAGGAGCCGGTCTTTTTTTGAACCATGAACAAGGGGGAATACATCCCTTGGAATCTTTCGGTTGTTGGTACATGAATAGCGGCGCCCTGGGCCAGGAGGGAGTTGGTATACGATAGAAGAATTTGACTTTTCTCTTCTGAGCCGGGAAGTGCGGTGAGAACAAACTGAAGAACAGGAGGATTGACAAACGTCCAAGAGTGGCCTGAGGATACTGTCTTGATAGTCCAAAAATCCTTTATCGAAGCTGCCCAGACATGCCGGAACTGAAACAGTCGCGCTCCGACTCGTTCCGTCTGAGCAGACCCTACATCAAAAAGATTTAGGGGCATCACGTCCACCAGAAGGAACCCCTTTTGTGGATTTTTGATCAGAAGACTGGCCTCTTCTCCAGTTCTTCCTGAACTCCCGACCAGGTTTGTACGGACGAGCATCTCTTGCACGATCTTGGTCTTGTCTAGGAAAAAATCTTCTCTGCCCAAAAGGACGACGATCCTGGGGAAGAAACCCCGACTTACCCCCTGTGGCACGGGTGATGGCGCTATCCAGTTTATTCCCAAAGAGGGAAGAACCTTGAAAGGGGATCCTGCACCATGCCTGTTTTGAGGCAGGATCAGCTACCCAAGGACGTAGCCATAAGGCAGGTTTAGCAGTAACGGAGGAAAGCATGACCCGTGCCACTAAGCGAATAATGTCAAGGGATGCCTCTCCCAGAAAGACCGAGGCCATTCTTAGTTCATGAATGGGCATGCACCTGGCTAAGTCTTCAGGAATACTTGTCAAGATTGTGTCCACTTCCCCAGTCCAGGCATCCATTGCTTTGGACAGGGCTGCAAGGGCTAAGGCTGGTTTACAAGCCATACCCGCGGTAATGTAAATGCGTTTAAGATCTGTATCTATCTTCCTTTCCAAACCATCTTTGAATGAAACGGTATCCTCCAGGGGAAGGGTGACATGTTTCACTAATCTCATCACGGCTGCATCGACCAGAGGGGCCGACTCTAGATGTTTCACCTCATCACTCTTGAATGGATACATCTTTGCCACTTTAGAGAGCAAGGAATTTTTATTTTCTGAGTTCGCCCATTCATCAGTAATAATCTCCCCAAGTTCACCTATAAGGGGAAAACATGGGCGTTCCTTCTTAAGCTGCTTGAAATACTTCCTTTGCTTAGAAGGCGCTTCAACCGTCTCTTCCCATTTTAAGGCATCTTTGACTGCTTTAACCAGATTTGGGACGAGAGAAAAATCGAAACCAACTGTATCGATAGCACTTTCTGCTTCACTATCCGATGCCTCACTTGGGGGGTGGACCAACTGAGATGGGCCTGGAGCCTCAGAGTTATCATGCAGAAAAACTGGTGACGGATCCACAGGTGGAACGACTGCACGGCTGGAATCAGAGACACTCATGGATTCCTGGACCACTCTCCTGACTAGGGCTTCCATTTGCTGGTCTGCACCACCTCTTTCCTTTGCAGCCCGGGAAAAGCATTTATCACAGAGGGATTTATCATCCGGGACTTGGGTTCTACACCCCCAGCAAGATCTTCTACCAGAGTGACTGGAATGGCGGTGGGAATGGTGTCCAGACGTGGACCTGGACCCCTCTCTATGATGTCTAGAGGGAGATCTAGAACGTCTAGAACTTGATTTTGAATGTGAATATTGTGGTGTAGTAATCACATAATCTTCGCGTACTGACGTTTGAAGCTCTGACCTAGAAGGGCTGAGGGAAAGAAAAAAGGGGTTAATGTGCCCTAAGCACAAAAAAACCCATACAAACAGGCAGATGAAAATCATTCACCCTACCTGCAGCGTAAGGGTTGGCCACAGGGGGGCGGTGACAGATCCATGGCAGAGGTAAACAGTACTGCAATAATCAAGTAAGAGAGAGCCAAATATAACACAGGAAAACACTAGAATGCATTTCAAAGTGAAAATAAAACAAATAAAAGGACCTCATACCTCCAGAACCACGCTAGGCTGTCTGGTGATCTGTGCAATAGGATCTGCCAATACAAAGTGAGCTGACAGATTTTTAAACACTGCCGCTCAACGATGACGTCACCGCGTTCGTTGCGCACGCCGTGCGCCTGCGCCGTGAACTGTGTGACCCCCACCGACCTCACGCGCCTGCGCGATCACGGCGAACTAGACCGGACCGCGCATGCGCAAGCAAGCCTCATTTCCGAGCGAGATTCGCGCATGCGCAGAACGGCGGGACGCCGTGAGACTGGAACGCAGGTGCGTTCCAGTGGCCATAGCCCCAGCTAGCCTGAGAATTTACCAGACGGACAACATAAACAAGGCTGCCAAAAGGAAAAAAACTTTAAGACATACATTACCACCCAAAACGACTTCTTGACCACGCCTGGGAAAAAGAGCACTACCGCTCCCGCTGCACGACCTGGGCAAAGAAGGGCCTCCTGCTAATAGCTAGGACGTTTGGCCAAGGTGCTGCTTTGCCTGCCAATGGCTGGATAGAAAGCTCTTCATGGCACCACCACTGCTGCCCTTGTCCATCCCGCTAATAGCCGAGAATGCTGGACTCCAGAAACCGCCAACAACACGTGCATCCACCAGGACTTTGATCAAGATACATCTTCGTAAGGTAAGATTACATAGGTCCTAGGAGGAGGACAAAAAAGGAACACTGGCTATGGCAGGGAGCAAAGATTTATGGGAGAAGGGTCCTATGAGGTATGAGAGGCGGGATTAACCCACACGTAGGCTGCCATGGAGTCCGTCAGGAAACACCACTTTCCACCACAGTGCATCTGGGTACACATTTTTCCTTCTCTTTTACATTTTGGTAATAAGCCCCCCCATTATGTCTGGGAGGCCAACAAGGAGAGGAAGATGTTCTCATGGCACTGTGAGGGGGCCAGCAGCGTATGTGTCCCCAGGCAAAGATAAACGTGGTCAGTCCTAAGGCAGGGTATCATTTCCTCTGTTTAGTGATGTTGTCTGTGCTATCCAGCCACAGCATGCAGAGGAGATCACCCAAGCCTCCGTCACCCAAGCAGGAGACTAGTGTGCAGTCCACCGCAGCTGCCAAAGTGGCTTATTCTGCCTTCTTGTCCACGGATACTCCTGTAATAGCCCCAGCATTATACATGGAGGAGTCAGCTGAATTATTTGAACACAGCATCAGCCACTTGCGCCTTGACGATGGACAGCCAGTACTTGATTTTGATGTTGGTTCTGAGGTTGAGGAAGGTTGGAACATGAGCCTACAGAGGGGTGAGAGCACTGATAAACAACAAATTGCCAGTCATGTTTCCCAAGACGCAGCGTGTTGCCAAGTTGCCTCCTTGTTCCTGCAGCACTGCTGGCTTTTCTTTCTCTTCTTCCTGCTGCACTGCAGGGAGATCAGTTATAACTTCTGCACCCCATCCCCCTGCTGTCTGGGCCCCCTGTGTTCTCCGTTTCCCTCACCGTGCTGCTGGCTTCGCTCCTCTCCTCTCCTGCAGGCAGCTGCTGCGTGCACTCATGGGGATGTTTAATGATGGAGAGTGGGGGAAGTGGCCAGTAAACATGTAATATACCAGCCCCTTCCTCTTCTTAATGAACACAGTGAGAAATCTTTAGCGATTTCTTCTGTGTCTAATTATCTCTGAAGCATAGTAAACTGCATTTACTATGCCAGAGGCTCTAATAGGCTTCAAATTAGGGTGGGCTCAGGGTGCAGAGAATGAGCTCTAAGCCGACCCGGGTGTGTTACAATAGCGAATGAATATTCGCTATTTTAACACTGATCCTCCTCCCGGTCAATCAGGAAACAGGTTGTGAGACCCGTCATCCAGTTGGGACAGGTGATCCCATCGTATGCCCAGGAGGAGGGGAGAAGTCACATGGCCGCAGCTATGGAGTAAAGGACACCGCCTGATGCCGATGCCAAGGGCTGAGGGGTTTGAGGTGCCGCCGGGGGGGGTGGGTGTTATTTGCCACCCCCAACAAAAAAACACCAGCCACCACTGGTTTAGACCTCTGAAATTTTACCAAAGCCCCCCAACAGGTATATACTCGAGAATAAGCCGGCCCGAATATAAGCTGAGGCACCTAATTTTACTGTCCACCCAGAGAGCTTCGTTCGACTGACGCTCTGTTAGCAATTATTAAATCTAGCCGATTAGCTTCGAAAGGTGGCCGCCGGCTCCAAACACTGGGGAATTTTCTGTGGAACCAGCTCCCTCATCAGCTCCGAGCATCCACCTCCTTGATGGCCTTCCGTAAGGGCTTGAAGACACTTTTGTTTTCACAAGCCTATAGATAGAGACCTGCCCTTCCAAGCCCTTAGCAGGACGCTGCCTTAATCCTAGGCTGCGGTCCATTGTCAGGGAGTAGGGATAGGCTTGCTGTGCCCTGACACCCCCCCCCCCCTTCTTTTTTTTTTTTAGCTTGTTGGTAAGCGCTTAGACGCGAGTATCACAACTTGCATTTGGCGCTCTATAAGTATTTAATCCAATCCAATCCAATCCAATTTTACGACAAAAAATGGGAAAACTTATTGACTCGAATATAAGCCTAGGGTGAGAATGCAGCAGCCACTGTAAGCAGAAAAGAGGGTCAACAATGCCCATTTGCAGCCTCACTGTGTCCACTGCATGCCTCACTGTGCCCGTTACAGTATCACTGTGCCCATTGCATGTCTCACTGTGCCCATTGCATGTCTCACTGTGCCCATTGCATGCCTCACTGTGCCCATTGGATGCCTCACTGTGTTCACTGCATGCCTCACTGTGCCCATTGATGCCTCACTGTGTCCACTGCATGCCTCACTGTGCCCATTGTTGCCTCACTGTGCCCATTGCATCCAGTGTACAAAAGCCACACCTCCTCCTCGTCCTTGTTCGTGATAGGCGTAACACTAAATTTCCCAGCAGTGAGTCAGTGTTCAGTGTTCCACCTATCAGGGACGTCTACTAGTCCTCGTCCATGGGACGAGGACGAGAGGATGTCCATGATAGGCAGAACTAAACACTGACTCACTGCTGGGAAACTGAGTGTTCCCCAAACACGGACGAGGAGGAGGTGCAGCTTTTGTACACTGGATGGCCGCCGTCTGACTTCTCATTAGGTATGCAGATGACACAGACTCGAGTATAAGCAGAGGGGGCATTTTCAGCACAAAAAAAATTGCTCGGCTTATACTCGAGTATATACGGTAAGTCTAATTTTTTTTTTTTTTTAAATGAAGAGCTCATTGATGTGTTCTTTGTTCTCTATAATTTCTGCCATGGCTGTAAAGCATGGCATCATGGCCTTGGCATGTGAACACCCCTAGCCACTGCCTCTGTTGCTCTGTGTTTGAGCTTTGGAGTGCACACACAGGGCCGCTGATAGGGGGGGACCACCAGCCCTCCTGTAGGGAGCCCAGGCACACAGGGGGGCCCAACAGCAGTAGGAATCGGTGCGGTTGGGCGGAGGGCCAATTACAGAAAGATGCCATGTGCGGCTTTCAGCTGCTGCAGGGAGAGACACAGACACAGGGCATCGTTACTGCAATTGCTTCCCCCGCACCGATCTCCCTCCCTGTTCTGCTCACTTCTAATCCCCCCACCCGTGTGTGCCCCACTGTCACTGTGCTGCCCCCCTCCTGTGGCACTGCCAGCTTCCATGTCCTGTAAATAAATAAATTGTAAAAAATAATAAAAAAATAATAATAATAAATGTTTTAATTGTATACATTTAAAAACAAAAATATGCATTTAAATAAAAAAAAATAAGAAAACCTAAAAAAGGGTTAATTCACACAGGTTCCATTTTATGTTTGCGTCTGCTAATAATTATTTTAGTATATTTGTTGTGAAAATATTGTTTTGATATATTGGGGGGCCCTGCCAGGTAGGCTGTACAGGGCCCCATGATTTCTAACAGCAGCCCTGTGCACCCATGTGTGTGAAGCCATGAAGTTGTGTCTTTTGTGTGTCAGATATGACCACGTAATGGGAATGTGGTGGTGGTCATACAGGATATCTATAAACTTTTGTAAGCCAAGTAATTTCTGCATTTTGTATATTTCCTCTGAAGTGATCAATAACACATATAAATTCGATCTTCATGCACAATTTTCAGCCGGTACAATTTTTATAAATGCCTCTCAGTATGTTAAGCTGAGGAGGGTCACACGGCACAGGGGGTCTCAGTGAAAAATGGCATTTTGTTGAGAACAGAAACGGCTCTGTGTATTGTGAGTACAGGTGACAATGACAAACAGTCTTGGCATTTTGGTTCTAACCCTCAGGCTGGAAAGAGATCCCTCACTGCGTTCACATACCAGAACTATCATTAATAACTGAGATACACAGCCGGTGTGAAGGAGAAAGCCATGTCCTTTCATCTCACAATGGGGCTGGGGAATAAAAAATGGCTGGAGGAGGAAATGTTCTTGCTACTACCCATGGCTACCATTCAAATTCTCTCTTTTATTCTCCCATACTGAACTGACAACCTAAACGTGAGGATCAGATTGGGTTTTGTGGGCAACAAAAACAGTTCTTCCTGCAGAGACCTTTGACATTAAATCCTAACTCCCTTAACCGGTTTAGACCCGGACCAATATGCAGGTAAAGGACCTGGCCCCTTTTTGCGATTCGGCACTGCGTCGCTTTAACTGACAATTGCGCGGTCGTGCGACGTGGCTGCAAACAAAATTGGCGTCCTTTTTTCCCCACAAATAGAGCTTTCTTTTGGTGGTATTTGATCACTTCTGCGGTTTTTATTTTTTGCGCTATAACAAAAATAGAGCGACAATTTTGAAAAAAAACATTATTTACTTTTTGCTATAATACATATCACCAAGAAAAGATATAAAAAAAAACTATTCGTATTCTTCTACCTATTTTTGATCAAAAAAAAAATCCCAATAAGCGTTTATCGATTGTTTTGCGCCAAATTTTTAGCGTTTACAAAATAGGGGATCGTTTTATGGCATTTTTATTAATATTTTTTTTACTACTAATTTGCGACGATCAGCGATTTTTTTCGTGACTGTAACATTATGGCGGACACATCGGACACTTTTGAAAATTTTTTGGGACCATTGTTATTTTCACAGCGAAAAGTGCAATAAAAATGCACTGATTACTGAGAAAATGACAATGGCAATGAAGTGGTTAACCACTGGGGGGCGCTGTAGGGGTTAAGTGTGACCTTATGTGTGTTGGACGTGCGACATCAGTGATCGTCGTTCCCTATTTTAGGGAACAGGTGATCACTGACATTGCTATGGAGAAGAACGGGGAAGGTTTGTTTACATTCACCTCTCCCCGTTCTTCAGCTCCTGTGTCCGCGGGTCCCGTGGGCGCGGTCATGATGCTTCGGACCGGGTCGTGAGCGTGCCGCCGCTGGCGTGCTCGCGACCCATTGCTGGGCTTTTAAAGGGGGCGTATATATACGTCCATCCATGTGCTCAGCCGTGCCATTCTGCCGACATATATCGTCGTGCGGCGGTCCTTAAGTGGTTAAAGCAGAGGTCCACCTAAAAGAATAAATTGTAAAAGCCAGCAGCTACAAATACTGCAGCTGCTGACTTTTAATATATGGACACTTACCTGTCCAGGGTGCCCGCAATGTCGGCAGCCAAAGCCGATCAGTCGCTCGGCTCTCGGCTGCCCCTGCCACCATCCGCGGTGAGGGAATCAGGAAGTGAAGTCACTTTCTGGTTCTCTACTGGGCATGCGTAAGTCGCGCTGCGCGTGCTCACTGGTCCCTGTTGTCTTCTGGAACATGTGTGTTTCCCAGAAGACAGCAGGGAGAGGACAGTGTAGGCGTAGGAAGTGGCGTAGGTTACTGCAGTGATCTATGCCAGGAAGTGGGAGAAAATACCTATATTACACAGGTATCTGCTCCCTCCTGCCCCCTGAAAGGTGCCAAATTTGACACCAGAGAGGGGAAGCCTACTCCTCCAGCCGGCAGAGCAGCACCCGACTACACTAGACAACATACAATTTCTGTTATGCAGTGTACATTTAGGTACACTACCCACACATGAAATGCACTCCAAGCCCATGAGACAGGGCCTTAAATAGACTCTGCCTGACCCAAGATGGCCACCAAAGTCACATGGGGCTGCAGCATCCAATTGGATAGTGGCCCAGGAAACTTTATAGGAACCGTGTTCCTCTTAACCTCCTCCCCCTCCGCAATGCCACTGAAGTTGAGCACCACCTGCAGTGAAGAAAGTAGACTGCACCTGCCTAAACTCAGATATCCCCCAGCAGTTAAAAGAAGGAAGAACCCCACTGCTCTAAGACTTTTTAAATTCCCCTCCAGCCACCTTCTGGGCACATCTTCCCAGGGATTGTCTGGAACCCAATAAATATTCAGACTTTTTGATTTTTCTCAGTCAGCTAGTGTCAGTGGGAGAGTAGGACGCTCCGGCCTTCCGCTCGAGTCTGCTCCCGCCAGGGACCAGCTAGTCAGACAGTGGCTAGACAGACTGCTAGGTTGGATCTCTCTATCCCCCCAAAGACCAGAGACTCACCATCTGGCTTCCATCTGGCCTCCCCCAGCTTTACCAGACCCCCCCTGGCTCCCCTTCTTCACCCCCTCTCCAGGGGAACCAGCAGGTAAGCCATCCACTGTAGGGGCAGGCGGCCGTCCTTTTCAGGACAAGCCGCTGCTACCTGCTCAATTCCTCGGCTCTTCCACTCTCCATAACTCCCCTCCTGTACCCCCACGCCATCTCCCCCACTCTAGTTACCCATCCGCCACCCATCCAAAACCATTTTTACGCCTTTTCGGGTGTTTTTTCCATTGCTCCGCGTCGGCCTGGAAGCATCCGCGGCAGCCGCAACTAGGAAAGGCCGCGGCTTCACCCGCGGCCTAGCAGCGTGCCGCTTCTTACCCCCGGCAACTGTCACCAAACACCTGAAACGGCCCAGAAACCCCCCAGACCCCTGGAAAGTACCTTCCACCCCCTGTCCACCAATCCTGGCCCCCACAGCAGCACCAATCCACTTAATCTGGGAGCTCACCAGTCTGGATCCTGCTGCTGGATCGGTGGCCATCTTACTACACCCAGCCCTAATCTCCCTTTTCTCAACACCATTACTACTTGATCCAGGGTTCACCCGATCGCCTTTCAAGGGGTCAGGAAGGATTCTTTTTCCCTGCCGCAGCATATTGGCGTAGCACGGTCAGGGTTTTCTTGCCTTCCTCTGGACCAAGCCATGATAGAGGATTCAGTTAATCCTTGAAAATCCCCCCCCCCCCCCAGTGTTGGCGACCATGGTTAATCTGCAATACTCGGCAGAGACCATCTGGGGTTTGAGGCGATTTGCCGCAATACTACCAGCCATCACCAAAAAAGCCCTTCGAACTGAGCAACTTCTGAGAATCGATCGTCGATCGACTATCAAAAATCTCAGCCGTTTGCCCCAGCCTAAGCACATATCATGTGCTTTGATCAACACAAAATCGGCAGTAAAACACTGGCTAAAAATCCATGATTTCCTCCTACAATACGATTTAGACTGCCTCTTTATTACAGAGAGCTGGCTCACAGCCGACTGTAACACCATTCTAGGAGAATTGCTGCCAGAAAACTATCGTATCATAACGGAAAACAGAATAGGGCAAAAGGGAGGAGGACTGGCTGTGATCCATAAGACTCATCTTGCGATCACAAAACCAATACTTCAAAACCCTCTTCCATTCATGGAAACCCTTACCCTGCAACTGCAAGTAAACTCCCAGGAGACCGTCTGGATTCTACTCTGCTATAGGCCACCCGGCCCAAAATCGCAGCTTCTCCCTTCATGGACGGACTTTATCTCCACCTATACCCTGAACAGCAAACATCTTCTGCTGCTCGGGGATTTCAACCTCTGGGCCAACTCCTCACAAGACCCCGTTGCTGACGCCTGTATTGACCACATGGAAGGATTAGGGCTACAACAACTAGTATGTGGGCCCACACATGCTTCAGGTCACACACTCGATCTCATTTTCAGACAAGATCTGGAAATAGAAATCTTGGGAAATGAACCGTTGCCATGGACAGATCACCATGCAATCAAATTCATTATCCCCAATTCCCCCCCCCTAACAAAAACATCAAATCAAGTGACAACACACTGGACTAGATGTCAGAAGAAGCTCCACTCGGAATTCTTCAAAGCCACGTTAAGGAAAAAAATAGAAACAATTCAGCCGCATCAAACGGCTGAAGAAACACTGGAGGCCATAAACACAGCACTATTACAGGCAGCTGACTTAACAGCGCTGAAACGTAAAACCCACATCCGAAAAAAAAAACTCCAGCTGGTTCAACAACCAACTGGCGTTACTGAAGCAAGAACGCAGAAGGGCTGAAGCCGCCTGGAAAAGAAACTCATCTGATGAGAATCTTTCCATCTACAAGGCAATAACAAGGACATATCATAAAAAAATCTTCAAAGCCAAGAAAGACTATTTTTCTGAGGCTATCAATAGCGCCCTGAATCGCCCCCGTGAACTCTTCAAGCTGGTCACTCAGACCATGAATCCAGGATGTCTTGAAGCCCCCAATTCCGACACACAAGAATTTTGCAATGAATTATCGGATTACTTCATCAATAAAATTGAGGGTATCCGGCAAAGCATTCAGCAAAACAATTCCCCAGGTAGCCCCCAAAATACGGCCGCCAGACTTGTGACTGGGAAAAAACCCTGGGAATCAATCTCACCCTCACTGAGATCCCTTCACTACCAGTAAAAGACAGAATCACTTTTAAAGCTCTCTGTCTAACGCAGTGTTTTTCAACTCATGTCCTCAAGGCACACCAACAGGTCATGTTTTCAGGATTTCCCTCAGATGAAAAGGCTGTGGTGATTACTAAGGCAGTTAAACCGATCAAATCACCTGTGCAAAATATTGGAAAGCCTGAAAACATGACCTGTTGGTGTGCCTTTAGGACTGGAGTTGAAAAACACTGGTCTAACGCATAGATGTATTCATGGGAATGCTCCCCATTATTTATGCGAAAAAATAAAAGCTTATAATCCCAATCGCGTCCTGCGATCCACCAATCAAAATCTACTCCAGATACCGAAAGCCAACTACAGGTCCAAAGGAGATAGAAGATTCGCGGTCCAAGGTCCCAGACTATGGAACGCTTTACCAACCAGCATTCGGTTGGAGGAGAACCACTTAGCTTTCAGGAGAAAGATCAAGACTCATCTCTTTTGATACCAAAGGAGACAGGAACAACAAGCGCCCAGAGGCGATTTAGTTTGCAAGTGCCGCGCTATATAAGTTTTCATTCATTCATTCATTCATTTATTCATTCATTCAGACTGCTGTTTGCCTTGCCCAACCTTCGATGTCCCAGAAACCTCTGGAAGGAGAGCAAGCAAACCTGCAGTCTGTTAGCCCCAGCGCATCCAAAAGAAATCAAAAGCTGCTCTACTGACTACAGGAGAGCCAAAAAGATAAAAATGTACCCAGATTCCTAGCAACCTAACAAGGAGGGTGCTACATTTGTTATGACATTCATTATGACGTCATGCCCGGCCCGCGGATGTAAGCAAAGCCGAGATCTTGGCCTGAAAGCATCAGATCTGTCATTTTTTTTTGATCTGATGCTTTCCAGCCTGGAGGAGAGATGTGGGGTCCTTTAGAAGCCACATCTCTCCATAAAGAGGACCCGTCACACACCATTCCTATTACAAACCACACATGTGAGGTATCACCGCGTGCGTTAGAGCGAGAGCAACAATTATAGCACTAGACCTCCTCTGTAACTCTAAACCCGTAAAAAAAAGTTAAAGCGTCGACTATGGAGATTTTTAAGTACCAAAATTTGGCGTCATTCCACAAGTGTGCGCAACATTCGTGACATGTTAGGTATCTATTTACTCGATGTAACATCATCTTTCCCATTGTGTAAAAAAATTTAGCTAACTTTACTGTTTTGTTATTTTTAAATTCACGAAACAGTTTTTTCCAAAAAAAAATTAGTTTGTTTGAAAAATTGTTACGCAAATACTGTGTGACATAAAAAGTTGCAAAAACCGACATTTTACTCCCTAGGGAAGTGATGGCAAACCTTGGCACTTCAGATGTTTTGGAACTACATTTCCCATGATGCTCAACTATTTTTCAGAGCGCATGAGCATCATGGGAAATGTAGTTCCAAAACATCTGGGGTGCCAAGGTTCATCACTGCCCTAGGGTGTCTGCTAAAAAAACATATACAATGTTTGGGGGTTTTGAGTAATTTTCTAGCAAAAAAAATATGATTTTTTTCATGTAGGGAGAAGTGCCAGAATAGGCCCGGCATGGAAGTGGCCACATGCCACGGCCTACCTGAGTATTGTTGGTGACCATGTCCATCCCTTTATGACTGCAGTGTCCCCATCTTCTGATGGCTCCTTCCAGCAGGATAATGCACCATGTCACAAAGCTCCAATCATCTCACCACTGGACTATGAGATCACTGTCCTCCAATGGCCTCCACACTCACCACATCTCATCCAATAGAGCACCTTTGGGTCCATCCTGGATGTGCAGCTGACAAATCTGCAGCAACTGTGTGATGTTATCATGTCACTATGGAGCAAAATCTCTGAGGAATGTTTCCAACACCTTGTTGAATCGATGCCACAAAGTATTAAAGCGGAGTTCTTCCCAAAAGTGGACCTATCGCTTATTTGTCTCCTCCTCCCCTCTGGTGTCACATTTGGCACCTTTCAGGGGGAGGGGGAAACAGGGACCTGTTTCTGACAGGTCCCCTTCCCCACTTCTGGAGGGGGTGGCATGGCGACCGGGCCAATTAGAAAGTGCAGCACGCTTCAAGCATGTGCACAATGGGACTCGCTGTGAAGCCAAAAGACTTCACTGCCGGGTTCCCTTACCGGCAACGGCGGCTGCACCCGACAGCCAATCCAAAGATCGGCTGGGATGCCGACATCACGGGCTCCATGGACAGGTAAGTGTCCTTATATTAAAAGGCAGCAGCTGCACCATTTTGTAGCTGCTGACTTTTTCTTTTTCTTGGGATGGGCGGACCTCCGCTTTAAAGGAACTTTTTTTTTTTTAAATAACAAACATGTTATACTTACCTCCTCTGTGCAGCTCGTTTTGCACAGAGTGTTCCCGAATGCTGTCTTCTGGGGTCCCTGGGCGGCTGTCTCGGTTCCTCCTCGCAAAAGCTTTCCACCTTCATGCGAGCGAGCCCGCATGGTGAAAAGCTTTTGCGAGCGCGCTCCCGTGTTACAGCGGCGGGCATAGCCGCTGACTGTATCACTGGGCCCCGCTCCCCGGCGTGCCGCGTCATCCGCTGTGACTGACAGCAGCGCCAGCCATTGGCTGCGCTGCTATCAATCCGTCCAGCCTAGCCAATCAACGGCCAGGCTGGGAACCAAAGAGGATCACGTGGACCCGCGCAGGACGTTCGAGGGGTCAGGTAAGTAAAACGGGGGTTCGGGGGGTTCCACTCCTCCATGATGACATCACAGAGCTGGTGGATGTTAGAGACCTTGCGCTCCTCCACCTCCCATTTGAGGATGCCCCACAGATGCTCAATAGGGTTTAGGTCTGGAGACATTCTTGGCCAGTCCATCACCTTTACCCTTAGCTTCTTTAGCAAGGCAGTGGTCATCTTGGAGGTGTGTTCAGGGTCGTTATCATGATGGAATACTGCCCTGCGGCCCAGTCTCTGAAGGGAGGGGATCATGCTCTGCTCCAGTATGTCACAGTACATCGGGACGGCCGCACTCCAAAAAAAAATGGTTCCTTTTAATAAAACTGGTCACAACATGAACATATCACAGCAAAAAATCAGGAGAAAAACTGACGCGTTTCACACTATCATACAGTGCTTATTCATGAATAAGCACTGTATGATAGTGTGAAACGCGTCAGTTTTCTCCTGATTTTTTCCTGTGATATGTTTATGTTGTGACCAGTTTTATTAAAAGGAACCATTTTTTTTTGGAGTGCGGCCGTCCCGGTTTTTCTCTATACATTTTTGCATACTATTGCAGTGCCTGCACCCAGGCGTTTGGATTCCACCTTGCAGTTCCCTGGGACCTCTGAGTGGTAAACTTTCTTTCTCATGTCACAGTACATGTTGGCATTCATGGTTCCCTCAATGATCTGTAGCTCCCCAGTGCCGGAAACACTCATGCAGCCCCAGACCATGACACTCCCACCACCATGCTTGACTGTAGACAAGACACACTTGTCTTTGTACTCTTGACTAGTGTTGCTCACGAATATTCGCATTGCGAATATTCGTTACGAATATTGCATATTCGAGTATTCGCGAATAAATCGAATATTGCGGCGAATATTCGCTATTGCGAATATTCGTATTTTTTCAAATTTATTTTTAAAACAAATCACATCCAAGTGATCTCCATCGACGTCTAAAAGCATTGCTGGTATGATTAGAGACCCTGGGCCGAGTAGCTGAGGCGATCCTTTTATGTTGCCGAATATTCGCAATGCAAATATTCGTATTACGAATATTCGCGAATACTTTCTCTGCCCTTCTGTGTTTTGTGTATAAAAAAAAAAAAATTAGCTTTAGTTTAGTCATATAAGTTTGTGTAAGTAGAGTTAGTGTTTAGTGCATATTAGTTTAGTAATCCAGGAAATGATCTCCGTTTTCGTGTGTTGACGAGAATTTCGCAATCAATTTCGCATTCGCATTAGCGAAATTTCGCAAAAAAATTATTTTTATAAAATATCACGAATATTCGATATTAACGAATATTTCGCGAATATTCTTCTATATATTCGTGAAATATCGCACAATCGAATATGGCGTATTCCGCTCATCACTACTCTTGACACCATCTGAACCAGGGCCGATCCTAGGGTCACAGGCGCCTGGGTGCAGAAATATTTCTGGCACCCCCACAAAGGGGGCGTGGTCATCTTACCAACAAATGTTTCTATGGCAATGACTCAAACACAGAGATGCTCCTCTAAGAAGTATTTGTTGCCCTGGGATCCTCACATGATCTTTTAACAATAAAGAAAATACTGGAAGAGCGTACACTAATGAGACCTGGAGGGGAGCCTCTCTGATACTGTTAGAAAGTGCCCCAAAACATAGTACAGGAGATGGTCAGAGACTGTAGACATGATACAAGAGATGGTCAGAGACTGCAATCATAGTACAGGAGGGGATCAGAGACTGCAGACATATTACAGGAGACGGTCAGGGACTGGAGATATAATACAGGAGACAGTCAGAGACTGCACATATAATACAGGAGATGGTCAGAGACTGCAGTTCCTATTGGCATAAGTAGATAATGGCCGATAGGCTCTCACCTGACCCAGCGATACAGCAACAACGGTTCCTCTGATCAGGAGTCAGCTCACTCTGAATTGCCCATGGATACTCCGCTGGGTAGAGCCCAGATCTGTATTCTGGCAATGACTCTTCCTTTCTCCGCCAGGGATGGCACTAGGCTGTGTGGCTTTGCCTCTGGTGGCGCACGGCAGCGGGGTTCTCTCTCTGATAGTGTTCTCTCAGCACTGTCCTCTCCCTCTGGAGTCCTGGGTGCACTTCCCTGAAAGCTTTCCTGGGGTCCTGGCTCTCTCTCCCATTTAGCTGAACATGCCATGTGGGCTGCAGTCTCTTTGTTACAGTGGGGTTGCCAGTCCTCAAACTACAAGTCCCACAATCCTCTTCTCTGCTCCTTTTTCTATTCTATTCTAGAATATTCTATTCTTTTTTCTATTCCTTCCCCTTCCTCCACCTATAGTTGCCCCTCAGTACAGACCCCCTCCACTAAGTATAGACCCCCTCTGTCAGTGCAGACTCCTCACTAAGTATAAACCCCCTCCCTCAGTACAGACCCCCCAGGACAAACCACCCCCCATTAGTACAGACCCCCAGGACAAACTATCCCCCTCAATTAGTACAGACCCTCCTCTATTAGTACAGACCTCCCTAGGACAAACCACCCCCTCCATTAGTACAGACCCCCAGGACAAAACACCCCCCATTAGTACAGACCCACTTGCAGTATTAAAGACCGCCCCAGAACAACCCCCCCCCCCCCCCATTAGTACAGACCTCTAGGTCAAACCAATCCCCCTCCATTAGTACAAACTCCCCATTAGTACAGACTCCCCCAGGACAAACCCTCCCATTAGTATAGACTCCCCCAGGACAAACCCTCCCATTAGTATAGACTCCCCCAGGACAAAACCCCCCATTAGTATAGACTCCCCCAGGACAAACCACCCCTCCATTAGTACAGACCCAACCAGGACAAACTCCTCATTAGAACAGACCCCAGAACAAACCCACCCCCATTAGTGCAGAACCCCCCCAGAACAAACCCCCCATTATTACAGACCTCCAGGACAAACACCCCTATTAGTACCGACCCCCCAGGATAACCCCCCCCATTATTGCATACCCCCAGGACAAGCCCCCCCATTAGTACAGACCCCCCAGGACAAACCACCCCATTAGTGCAGACCCCCCCCCAGAACAAACCCCCCATTAGTACAGACCCCCCAGGACAAACCCCCCTTAGTACCGACCCCCCAGGATAACCCCCCCCATTAGTACAGACTCCCCCCATTAGTACAGATCCCCCTCAGGACAAATCACCACATTAGTGCAGACCCCCCAGGACAAACCCCCCCATTAGTACAGACTCCCCTTATTAGTGCAGACCCCCCCAGCACAAACCATCCCATTAGTGCAGACCCATCCAGGACAAACCCCCCCATTAGTACAGACCCATCCAGGACAAACCCCCCCATTAGTACAGACCCCCCCAGGACAACCCCCCCTCATTAGTGCAGACCCCAGGGACAACCACCCCCCCCCCCATTAGTACAGACTGCACCCAGGAAAAAAACGCCCCCTACATTACTACAGACCCCTCCCCCAGGACAAACCCCCGTCCATTACAGCAAATAAAAACACACGGTCCATCATGCCTGACACTGCTCCTCTCTGTGTGTGTCATAAAAAACTCCTGTCTGCGGCGATCTGTGATCCACCCGGGCGGCAGCTGCAGAGGAGGGGACAGTGTGCAGCCGCGCCGCCCGGGTGGATCACAGATCGCCGCAGACAGGAGTTTTTTATGACACACACAGAGAGGAGCAGTGTCAGGCATGATGGACCGCCCCCTCAGCGATGTCACTGAGCAGCTAAGTCTCTCCACACAGAGACAGCCACTCCGATCTCCGGACTCCTCACTCCCCTCTCTAAGAGGAGGAGGAAGAGGGGACAAACACAGCAGCGGCGGTGGCGGGGAGAGCCGCCGGCGCCGCACTAGTACTACACAAACAAGGAGAGTGATTTTCAGACAGGCACTCTGGCGTTTCAGCGCCCCCATCTCTGTGGCGCCTGGGTGCACTGTACCCTTTGCACCCCGGGTAGGATCGGCCCTGATCTGAACCAAATAAGTTTATCTTGGTCTCATCAGAGGTCCAGTAATCCATGTCCTTAGTCTGCTTGTCTTTAGCAAACTGTTTGCAGGCTTTCTTGTGCATCATCTTTAGAAGAGACACTCAGCCATACAGACCAATGTGATGCAGTGTGCGGCGTATGGTCTGAGCACTGACAGGTTGACCGCCCACCCCTTTAACCTCTGCAGCAATACTGGCGGCACTCATACGTCTATTTCCCAAAGACAACCTCTGGATATGACGCCAAGCATGTGCACTCAATTTCTTTGGTCAACCATGGCGAGGCCTGTTCTGAGTGAACCTGTCCTGTTAAACCGCTGTATGGTCTTGGTCACTGTGCTGCAACTTAGTTTCAGGGTCTTGGCAGTCTTTTTATAGCCTAGGTCATCTTTATTTAGAGCGACAATCCTCAGAGAGTTCTTTGCCATGAGGTACCATGTTGAACATCCAGTGACCAGTATGAGAGAGTGAGAGCGATCAACACCAAATTGAACACACCTGCTCCCCATTCACACCTGAGACCTTGTAACACTAACGAGTCACATGACACCAGGGAGAGAAAATGGCTAATTGGTTTTCCCAATTTGGACATTTTCAATTAGGGGTGTACTCACTTTTGTTGCCAGCGGTTTAGACAATAATGGCTGTGTGTTGAGTTATTTTGAGGGTATGGGCATCTGCTCCATAGGGCAAGGAGGGCAATTGACCCCCCCCCGGATAATCGAGAAGGTGTTGAAGAGTCTCGTGGCCGTGGGCTGTCTGAAGGGGGGTATGTGCTGAAGGGGGAGTCCATCTGTTCTGAAGGGGGGGATCTGTGCTTAAAGGGGTCCATCTGTGCTGAAGGAGGGGGGGTCTGTGCTGAATGAAGGGGCATGTGTGGAATGGGGGGTCTGTGCTGAAGAGGGGCCATCTGTGCTGAATGGAGGGGTGTGTGCACAATGGGGGGGGGGTCTGTCCTGAAGGGGGTCCATCTGTGCTGAATGGAGGGGTCTGTGCAGAATGGGGGGTCTGTGCTGAAGGGGGTCCATCTGTGCTAAATGGAGGGGTCTTTGCTGAAGGGGGGTCCATCTGTGTTGAAGAGGGGTCTGTACATTCTCTAGACCAGTGATGGCAAACCTTGGCACCCCAGATGTTTTGGAACTACATTTCCCAAGATGCTCAGCTACACTGCAGAGTGCACGAGCATCATGGGAAATGTAGTTCCAAAACATCTGGGGTGCAAAGGTTCGCCATCACTGCTCTAGACTATGGGCCAGATTCTCAAAGACTTACGACGGCGTATCTCCATGTACGCCGTCGTAAGTCCGAATGTGCGCCATCGTATATGCGCGCCTGATTCTTAGAATCAGTTACGCATAAATTCGGCCAAGATACGAGCGGCGTAAGTCTCCTATGCCGTCGTATCTTGGGTGCATATTTACGCTGGCCGCTAGGTGGCGCTTCCGTTGATTTCCGCGTTGAATATGCAAATGAGCTAGATATGCCGATTCTCAAACGTACGTGCGCCCGTCGCAATTAGTTTACGCCGTTTACGTAAGACATACGCCGGCGTAAAGATAAAGCTGCTCTCTAAGTGGTATGGATGTCGGAACAAGCGTATCTTTTTACGTCGTTTGCGTAATTCCTATGCGAATAGGGCTGTGCGTAAGTTACGTTCACGTCGTAGGCAGTGTTCAACGTATCTTAGGCATTCTATGCGAGGCATGCGCGCTGGGATATGTCCACGGACGGCGCATGCGCGGTACGTTAAAAGCGTCAATTACGTGGGGTCACGATTAATTTACATAAAACACGCCCACCGCTTCCACATTTGAATTAGGCGCGCTTACGCCGGGACATTTACGCTACGCCGCCGTAACTTAGGACGCAAGTGCTTTGAGAATACTGCACTTGCGTCCTAAGTTGCGACGGCGTAGAGTAAATACGATACGCTACACCCGCTCATAGTTACTCCGCCCTACGTGAATCTAGGCCTATATTCAGATGTGAGGGGTGTACTCACTTTTGTGAGATACGATACATTCTGGCATCCCGTCCCACACATCAAACTTCTGGGAAATTTTTCACAAGAAAGAACGTTTGGTGGTTGCCTCTCACCTGCACATCCAATGGCTCCCTAGGTAGCTATAGGCTGATGTATTCATAATACATTTGACAGACCGTAAGATATTTCTTCTTTTCCAACCTGGTATTGACTATGAGTAGAGATGTAGCTTACACAAGACTTTGGAGATAAAGCTAAAGAAGTATAGAGAAGGGGCAGAGTGCAAAACAACTCTCAGGGAGATAGAGATAAGATCCCGCTCCTTTGTTAGATAGAGGGCTGTTTATCAGGGTTTGAGTACAACAGTGTGAAAAAAAAAAAGTATAGGTAACTGATAAGCTGTTCATCGCCAGAGGGCTCTTCAAATAGCAGAACTGACAGAAAGGAGAGGAGTAAATTACCACCTGTGATAGAGTGACCTAAATGACCAATTATACCTTCAACTACCGATCCCCCGACCTCTCATTTTTCTAGGAGTCGTTTTTCGAGAGAGCTGTTAAAAATTACTACCCGGCACAGTTTCGCTAAATACCCAAACACAAAACATTTTCATCTCTCTTTAAGAAACCCGATTTACTCTGAGAAGCTGGAGAAATTACTAACTACAGGTATCATTTTTCTTAGCCGTGAGCAGTAGTGTAGCAGTTAAAGAGGAAGTAAACCCTGATGGGTTTTACTCAGGCCTGTCGCTACAGGACAGGCAAAACAAACAATTGCTTGGGGCCCCTAACTTCCCCTTCCCAGGCTGTAGCGTGGCCGAGCTCCTCTTCCTTCCTCCTGGAGTCCTGTCAGTCCGGCCGGGTACCGCACATGGTACAGGAGATTCAGTTTCCTGTTACCGGCCGGACTAACAGGAAGTGCTCACTGAGTGCTCACTTCTTGTCAGTCTGGCTGGAAACACAGGAAACTGAATCTCCTGTACCGCGCGGTACCCGGCCCGGGCACTATCTGATAGGGGACTGGGGACCCATAATCAGGGCCGGTGCAAGGATTTTTGCCAACTCAGACGAAGGTGCATTTTGCCGCCCCCTCCCCCCAGCACGCACAGCACCTCATAGCGCCACAAAAACGACAGTAAAGTGCCGCTAAAATTTTAGCGCCGTTTTACTGCCGACGGCACAACGCCCCAGTGTGCTGCTGCGCTGCCTGGCTTTGGGGTTCCCCTAATTGCAAGTCTCCTCTCTGTCTTGTCCTCTACAGAAACCTCACCTCATTTTACATTACACAGCACCGCACCTCTTTTACATTACACAGCACCGCACTGTGTCTCTCTCTCCTGCGATACTGCCTCTCTCTCCCCTGCTTACCCTGCTGGATGCTCCAGATGTAGAAAACGAAATTTGGCGCTGCCGTGCTGTAAAGAGAGCATCATTTCCTATACGGCCAATCAGCCCACCACAGAGGTACAGCGCCTTCCACTCCGCTGCCCGCCAATCGCGCACAAACTAGCCTAGAAAAAACTTTTCCCCGCCCACCCCCACATCGAGGCCGGTAGACAGACAGTTCCACCAGCTAACCAGGCGGAAAAAAAACAGAACGGCGCAGGAGCCCAAGTGAAGTGTCGTGCCGTGTCCCGCGGCCCTGCCGGGGCTATAGTGCAGGAGGTGGCTGCAAGCCGTAGGACTGTTTTTTTCCGAGCAGGGAGCTCTTTTTTGGTGCCCCCCCAGGGCCGGCGCTGGCGCCGTAAGGAAAGTGCCCATGTTGCCTTGCGGTAGCCCCGGCCCTGCCCATAATGATAGAACACCGGACTGACAGGAGGAAGAGGAGCTCGGCCATGCCATAGCGGCAGCCTACAGGGAAGAAGGTGAGAATAGAAAAACATAGGGACTGGGGGGGGGGGGGGAGGAGTAAGAACATGGGTGTAAAAAAATTGTGAATCGCTAACGTAGGCTTTGCGTGCGGCGGGGGTGCTTGGTGCCCCCAAATTACTTCAAACGGCCCTGGTTTTACTTCCTCTTTGTTCCCTGCAATGTAAAAGCATAATGGGCTAGTATGCATCGCAATATTGTGCCACTCACCTGCAGACGAAGATCCAGCGGCCCTGAGGCTGTAGTCGGCTTCCTGGAGCTTATCATCAGGACGTACCGGCAGTGCGTTCCTTGGATAAGATTGACAGGCGTCTCAGCCAATCAGTAACCTGATTGGCTGAGCGTCATCGAGGGCGGGACGAGGGACGGTAGAAGACAGAAAGGTAAGTGCCGGGGGGGGGGGCATTTTACTGTGGGCACAGTGGCTATAATTGCGGGGCACAGTGGCTACAATTGGGTGCACATTGGCTACAATTGGGGGCACAGTGGCTACAATTGGGGGCACAGTGGTGACAATTGATGGCACAGTGGTGACAATTGATGGCATGGCATAGTGGTGACAATTGATGGCAAAGTGGTGACAATTGATGGCACAGTGGCTGTGTTTGATGGCATGGCACAGTGGTTACGTTTTGATGGCATGGCACAGTGGTTGCGTTTTGATGGCATGGCACAGTAACTGCGTTTTGATGTCACGGTGGCTGCGTTTGATGGCATGGCATAGTGGCTGCATTTGATGGCATGGCACATTGGTGACAATTGATGGCACAGTGGCTGCGTTTGATGGCATGGCACAGTGGTTGCATTTGATGGCATGGCACAGTGGCTGCATTTGATGGCACAGTGGCTGCATTTGATGGCATGGCACAGTGGCTGCGTTTGATTGCATTAACAGTGGTGACAATTGATGGCACGATGGCTGCGTTTGATGGCATGGCACTGTGGTGACAATTGATGGCACAGTGGCTGCGTTTGATGGCACAGTGGCTGCGTTTGATGGCATGGCACAGTGGTTGCATTTGATGGCATGGCACAGTGGTGACAATTGATGGCACGGTGGCTGCGTTTGATGGCATGGCACAGTGGCTGCGTTTGATGGCACAGTGTCTGCGTTTGATGGCATGGCACAGTGGTGACAATTGATGGCACAGTGGCTGTGTGTGATGGCATGGCACAGTGGCTGCGTTTGATGGGCACAATGAGGCTGCAATTGTTTTTCTTTCCGTTTGCGTCCCCCCCAAAAATGTTAAGCACCAGCCGCCACTGATTGGTGCAAAACCAACATTTCAGTAAAAGAAAAACCTGAGAAAAGGGAACCAAGGCCGTGGTCCTGAAGCAGTTAAACCTTTGTTGCTTGTGACAGGCAAAAGGTTCAAATCCACCAGACTACAGCTTGGGAACGGAGTGGATGTTAGAAGATACATTATATACTTAATTAACCATTTGGCAGGGTTACAAGCCTGCACAGAGTATAGAAGCTCATATATCTGCAGCTCCCAATCTACCGTACGGATTATGTATCTTGGCCATCGAATTCAATGCCGGGAAGTGAGCGCTAGGAAAAGCCGGTGAAAAACCCAGGAAAAACACACGGCAAATATGCAGCAAATTGCAAGGCCTATTAAAATGCTGGTTTACATAGGAGTCTGTCCTCCAACACCATCACCTTCACAATGTATGTATAGTTTATAGGGCAAACATTTTCTTGTAAAATCTGCGTATAGTAGACATCTTGGCCTTACATAATGAACTCTTTGTCGGGTTTCCTAGATTACCTGCCTACTTCATAATTATAGAGCCACCTGCATTTAGGGCTTGCAGATTTTCTGACATGGGATAAAATGTTGCAGACGTTCACTTCACAGAATCAGTGGCGTTGTCAAGTGACTCTGTCAAGAACAAAGTGCCCCTTACTAAGAGGCAAGTTCACACTTAAAGTGATTGTAAAGGTGTGGAGTGTCTGAGACGGACGTCGGTTGCTGATAAGTGGTTGGCTGTTATTAGGGGTGCAACGGATCAAAAAACTCACGGTTCGAATCGTTTCTTGGATCAGAGTCACAGATCGGATAATATTTCGGATCAGCGAAAAAAAAAAAGACAAGTTCAAGCTCCTCCATTCCTCCGCTCGCCATGACCACGCTGATTCCTTCCCCAAAGTAGAGGCAGGATGTGGAGGCGCTTTGGTCGCTGCCACAGGCAGCCTGGAGGCTGGAACACTGGGCACTGTGGGCAGTCAGGGAAGGCATGGGAGCTCACCTAGGCCGCCGCTAGGTGGAGCAAGATGGCCGCCACACCAGGAGGTAGGCAGATGCTGTGGCCTCTCCCAAGGCAGGTGTAGGCTGCAGATGTGCTGCGGGAGCGCTCTCAGGCACTCCGGAGGCTGATCCAGGACCCAGAGGGGAGCGAACTCCAGGCAAATCAGGCCAGGAAAGCTTGTTGTGGCTGCCGCCAGGTGGACCAAGATGGCCACTGCTGCGGGAGCTAGGCCGAAGCTGCGGCCTTTCCTATGGGCAATGCAGGATTGGGAGGCCCGCGGATCACATGTGTGCCGACACGAAGGTGTTGATCCATACGGATCAATGAGGATCCATTGCACCCCTAGCTGATATCCAGGGCACTGCTGCCTCTGCTGAGACACATTTGCTCTGCTGTGATGTGTCCCCTTTTTATATCAGTGGACAAGTTATTACCATAAATTGTCTCCATTGTATTTGGTGGGATTCCATTTAGGATATTTGTTTGTGGACAGAGCTTGATGGTCTCTTCGGGTGTTCCTCATTTATGCTCCAGCAAAATACCAACTGATCCGTATGTTACCATCCCAATATCCTGTTTTACTCTGACACAGTGGTCTCGGACAACATTGTCTAAAGGGGCCTTTTATTTGTTACCTTTGCAATCAAGATGAAGCTATGAGCGAAACACGTCAAGCTCATATCACACCTGCAAAGTATATGGATGGTGCTTCACCATTTCACTTTTTTGACTGGCATAAATATATGGCCAATGGCACGAGAAACTGTTAACTCTGTTTTTTCTCTATTCTTTTATAAATGTTTGTGATAACTGTTTTTTTCTTTTTACGTACACATTGTGTATGTATGTATTCCTTTCTGGTACCAGTAAAATCCCATCCGGTTAGGTTCATTGATTGTAAAGGATCAACTCTTTTTTAAATAGATGCACGCTCGCGCCACCAACCTGCCTTGCATTGCAAAGAAGCAAGTTTGTGTTTACCTTTCCACAGTGACAGTCCATAGTGACCTCTGAAGAATCTTCAATATCATCTGACACATTTCCGGGTGTGTTGGATGCCAGGTCCCTCACTGCTTTCATTGGTTTGAACCTAAGCCCCCTTATTCGCTATTGTGTCTTGTGGTGAGCAGGCAAGTCAGGACACTCTCTACTTTGAAGATTGAGAAAGGAGCTGTGTGTTGGCATCCTGACACTCTTGCTCGCCCCCTCAAGAGGCTTTCTCCACACCAGGGAAAAAGCCTTGCATTACTGTGTGGAGTTACAGACAGAAGAACAGGAAGTGAGGATTTCTCAGAAGAAATAAGGACATTTAAAAGCAAAATGGAAGGATGAGGTAAGTGAAGGAGGACTGCACTAAGGTAAAGGAAGCGATTTAGGGACAAAAATATTTTCCTTTACAACCCCTTTAACACAGGAGACAAAAGGAATTCTTAAAGGGGAGTTCCACCCACAATTTCAGTTTTTAAATATAAATACCCCTGTAATACACAAGCTTAATGTATTCTAGTAAAGTTAGTCTGTAAACTAAGGTCCGCTTTGTTAGGTTGTTACAGCATTTAGTTTATAATCTAGAAATAGACCGTGGCCATCTTAAGTGTGGGCATTTTGAAGCCAGACTGTATGACTTCCTGGATTTCAGCTTTGCAGATCTCGCACATGCTCAGTGCTGCACAAGCAATGTAATAGGTTTCAGTCAGGTTTGCAAGGACTACTGGGAAACATGATGCCTATCCCAGAAACCTTTGCAAATAGCCTTGTGACTTAATAGCCTAGGCTAATAAGGAGGAGGAAGTAATGAAGGACTACAAAATAAAGGTATTTATAAGCAACAAAATAAATAAAAATTGTCCATTCTGAACACTATGAGATTAGGGCATACAGCACAGACAAACATAAAAAAATGGGTGGAACTCCACTTTAAGCCAGTGTTTGACACGGTGTTACTTACAGGCATGTATCATCTGGAGCAGGGGGTTTCCAAATATTCTAAACAAAGGGCCAGTTATTTGTCCTTCAGACATTAGGGGGGCCGGACTTTGGCCAGCGGGAGTGGAAGTTTTCCTGGCATCAGTAGAAACAAACATGTCCACAGTTTGGAGACCACGGATCTAGAGGCTTAATTCTATGTATACTTATTGTGTGAAACGGCTAAAGGAAGTTGTGTAACAGGC
This sequence comes from Rana kukunoris, assembly GCA_029574335.1. NCBI lineage: Eukaryota > Metazoa > Chordata > Amphibia > Anura > Ranidae > Rana > Rana kukunoris. Next base: position 24,021,384 of record CM056051.1, read on the forward strand.
CATTTTTTTTTAATCTGTATAGAATAGATGCTAAATATAATCATAATTTCCTGTTATATTCACCATAAAAGTCCTGAGAATATTGACCCCTAGGATTATCAATTTCTTCGCTTATGAAGGAAATCAACATCTTGAGCGGGTATAATCCTAGAGCCACCTTACATACAGCTCCACTTTTCTGAGAAAAACTGTGATGCATGATATACTATCAGTGCTTGTTCAACTCCAGGAGTCGCATATAGATCTAGTTTCTTTGAGGTCCTAAAGAAGCTGCTTGTGAAACGAGTCAACCTCGATGACAATTTTTTCAAGGAAATACTATGTGAAGTATATATGTATTGGCCTATCATGTGATGTTTTTAGAGCATTTGATCTAATATTTTAAACTGTTTTCAATAAAATATTTATAATAAATTAATGTGGTTAATAGGAATAAGTTCAACTTGAAAATCGGGTGTTCGCCCACTCGCAGAACAGCGGACATTATGCAGTGTTCGTGGCAAATTCGAAAGCCGTGGGACACTGTTAAAGTCTGTGACATTAACATGAAAAACCCAAAGTGCAAATTTTAAAGGCTTATATGAAAGTTATTGTCATAAAAAGTGTTTGGAGACCTGTGTCCTGCCCCAAGGGACATGTTTTTGATGCAAAAAAAGTCATTTAAAACTGCTCACGGCTGTAATGAATTGTCGGGTCTCTGCAATACAAATAAAACTCATTGAAAAAAACAGCATGGCCATGCCATTTGGGTCTGGTATGATAATTAAAGGGGAACCCAGAACCAAAATTAGAAAAAATAATTACGTGGGGGGTCCCCCCCAAAATTCATACCAGGCCCTTCATGTATGGTATGGATATCAAGCGGAACCCTGTGCCAATTAAAAAAAAATAAAAATGGCGCAGGGGTTCCCCCCCAAAATTCATACAGATTTTAATTCAATCTTAAAGTAACAAAGTAAAAAAGTATACAGTACACAGATATGTCATACAGCAAAACATAGATAGATAGATAGATAGAAACATCATATCAATAGGGGAACACTGTGCCAAAATTTAAAAAAAAATATGGTCTAGGGGTACCCCCCAAAATCCATACCAGACCCTTTTCTGAGCATGCAACCTGGCAGACTGCATAAAAAGAGGGGGGGGCGGGGCGAGAGCGCCCCTCCTGAATCCTACCAGGCCACATGCCCTCAACATGGGGGGGTGCTTTGGAGTCACCCCAAAGCACCTTGCAACAAGGTCCTCATCACCACAATCCTAGCCCGGTGGTTGTGGGGGTCTACGGGCAGTGGTCTTATCAGAATCTGGAAGCCCCCTTTAACAATGTGACCCCCAGATCCCGGCCCCCCTCATGTGATCTAGTAAGAGGTAAAGTATCTCCTGTCTTTTACTATTTGACACCAATTCACACGAAGGGGATGGAATCTGGGGGTCCCCTTGTTAAACGGGGCTTGCAGATTCCAATAAGCCCCTCACCCACAGACCCCCAAAACCGCCGGGCAAGGGTTGTGGGGATGAAGCTCTTGTCCCCATCAACAAGGTGCTTTGGGGGTGACTCCAAAGCACCCCCCCCCCCACCAATGTTGAGGGCATGTGGCCTGGTACGGTTCAGGAGGGGGCGCTCTCTTGTCCCCCCTCTTTTCCTGAGGCCTGCCAGGTTGCGTGCTCAGATAAGGGTCTGGTATGGATTTTGGGGGGACCCCCCCGCAATAAATCTTTTACATTTTGGTTCGGGGTTCCCCTTAATATTCATACCAAACCCAAAGGGAATAGTACCCAATCATCGGTGTCAGTAGGAGGAATAGTACCCAATCATCAGTTTCAGTAGGAGCAATAGTACCCAATCATCAGTGTCAGTAGGAGGAATGGTACCCGATCATTGGTGTCAGTGGGTGGTGTTCGTGTCAAAAATTATGCCCCCATTGTTAGTGTCAGGAGGAGGAACAATACCCCAAGGGTCAGAAAAATTCAAGCAAAGGGCCACAGTTTGGAGACCACTGGTCTAAGAACATCAAATGAAAAAGGCAGCATATGTGCAAATGAGACTCCATTTCTAAGGTAGTCTTTTTTTTTTTTTTATATATATATAATGAACAACGCAGACTCAGACTCAATGATAAAAACCTTTACTTGCAGTTTTTCAATAAATAATTTACATTATCTACATGAGTCAATGTGTATGAAGAGAAGTAAAAACAGGTTTGCTTTCTTTTTCCCTTTTGCTGTAAAGTATGTCACTTCTATATTAGATGGGTCTATCTTGGCATCATTTAACCAGGTTTTTCTTTTTAACACAACCACAATAAAGCGCTTCACTTATTCTAAACATTGATACACCAGCAGTTATTTCCTTCTCAACCCATAGAGTTACAACGTGAAGTAAGCTACACTAGACAATGTTCGAAGGACAGACACCAACGTCTGTTTAATGGCTGGAGAAACACAGCTGTGCTAATCACTAGCATGTAGAAGGAGCGAGGACAATGTACATAGCAACAACTTCATGGAACCCCCCAATTTAATGAAAGCAAAGAACTATTTGCCCCTTTGGAGAACAAAGTGCTGGGGTAACATCATGGTAAATACAGTTCTAAATTAACTGTAAAATGTGATTCCCTGCAACTCCAGCAATGAGTGGGTCCCCAGTAATATTGAAAACCTTTTTGACAGATACATTGCCAGGACAGACAGGGCTCAATTAGCAGTGTAAGATTTTAGTACCACTAGCGGTTTAAATCTAATAGTAGAAGTTAGCAAACTCATTGGGTATCCAAGAGCTGGTTGGCCATTTCCAATTAGTCACAGATATATATCCATTGGAGTCAATCGCCGTGCCAAAGAAACTCAAGATCCAACTTTAATTTTTAGATACAAAGGTTACATGGTTCTTGGGATGTGTCCACGTCTTCATCCATAATGAACCAACCATGGTTTTTAGCAGTGGATTGGTGAAGTTAAACCACGTTTATGGTCAAACTATTGGAGCTCAAAGTTGACAAAGCAAAAAAGGGCTTGTCTACATAAGGACTTTCCTATTTGGTTTGTTCTGAGGACACAGCATGAGCCACCACTTGTGTTTACTGCATCCTATGCCAGTGTTCATGGGAATACCCAACCACCATTCATGCCATAGGGCAGCTGATTTCTTCTCACAAGTGTCCGAAATATGGAGGAAACCCATCGCCTACGCTCCAACAGAATTTAGTACATTTTAGGAGTGTGCCATGAGTTACCTCCATATTTAGGTGAAGATAGCTCTGTTCGAAACAAGATGTTTGAGCACTGGAATGGATAAAAATTATCCTTGGGCCAGTTTTTACAGTGGAGCGCCTGCTGTTGAAATACAAAAAATGTGGCTGCCGAGATCCATTTGGAACCCAACAATATGCAGAAAAACATCAATGGTTGAAAGACCATCTTGTCTTCTTACACACTATAGAGCAGTGACGGCAAACCTTGGCACCCCAGATGTTTTGGAACTACATTTCCCATGATGCTCAAATACACTGCAGAGTGCATGAGTATCATGGGAAATGTAGTCCCAAAACATCTGGGGTGCCAAGGTCCACCATCACTGCTATAGAGGAACCCTATAGTGTGGTCTGAACCAAGGTTCCTGAGAATTCAGCTTGCCACAATTTGTTACTATATGAAATATTCTACATTTAATGTCTCAGCCGTGTTAAATTCAATCAATAAAGGGACAAGAATGTTGGTGTCGTCCACTAAATAGGGGCAGGAAGTGTGTGAAATGGCACCGGTAGATAGAAAGTCACAGCTGCCATAACATTTTCTGTATCTGGTTAAAAGAAGTTAAAAATTTTCCCATGAGAGTTCTAGTGTTTACACAGTACATCAGGAAGGTCAAAATTCAATCTAATGGGAATAAAGTAGTTTCCACATCTAGCTTTTTTTTTTCCAACACACTGAACACATTACATCTCTATGTACAGTGAAGCTATTAAAAAAAAAAAACACAAACTCTCCACATATTATAGACAACATAAATTACATCCAACACAAGTTGCATTTTTTTGCATTACATGTGACTACTATAGGATATTTACACTTTACTTCTGCTTTAGCAATCAGTGTCATACCAGTAAATGGTGTTTACTATGATCACAGGTTTAAAGACCAGGCTGCTCTGCAAAACATTCTGGGATTTATAACCATAATATAACAAGCTGTAGGGTTCTTCTTTTTTTCGCCACTAGAGGCAGTCTCACCATGGTAGGCTGAGCGCTCATAGTACTGACCCCGCGCTGATAGCGGTATCTGTGGATCAGTTCCTCCAAGCTCTTATCAGTATGCAACATCTGCAGCTATGGGAAAAGCATGCACCTTGACCAATATGACCATAAATGTTCACCCGTAATCGTGACAGCTTGACTTAGTGAAATGTTAACGCAGACATTCCACAGATTTAATCTGTTCGAGTTTTAAAAACTAACTAGTTGATCAAGATTTTAATCGTAGTGTAAACTCAATGGCTTTCGCCATTTGAAGCTTTACAGCTGAAAAAAAAATATATAAAAAAGGTGTAGCCTATAAAAACCACATTGTCCCTTTCATACACTAGAAACCGAATTAAACCAAAATGAAGACTTGGGCAATATCAACCAGTCTTCCTGGAAAAGGTAAGTGAACCAACAATGCACTAGTTTAAAGGAACCTATTTAGAAAATATAAAACACATCTTTACAATCTCTTTAAACCAAATGAAGACTTGGGCAATATCAACCAGTCTTAATTTGAAGATATGGTCCACTAGATCCTATGGTCCTACATAAGACCATTACTCAATGAAGATATGGTCCACTAGATCCTATGGTCCTACAAAAGACCATTACTCAATGAAGTAATCTCCTATGGTCCTACAAAAGACCATTACTCAACAAAATATTATATTTAAACCAAGGCTAGCATTAGCATGTCAGAGCTGCAACATCTCTCTTGGTCTTTACCCATAGTTCTGCAAGGTTAAAGGGGTTGTAAAGGGTTGTTTTTTTATTTTCTACATAGGTTCCTTTAAGCTAGTGCATTGTTGGTTCATTTTCATTTTCCTTTGATTCCCCTTCTAAAAAATGTTTTCTTTGTCTCAATTTCTCACTTCCTGTTCCTCCTCTGTAAGCTTGCCCCCATCATCCGAGCCGTTTTGGCTGGGGGTTAGTCAACGTGCTCACCCCCTCCCTTGGGACTACATCCCTGCAGGGAGAAGATGATGTACCCCCAAGGGAGTGGGTGAGCACGTTGACTAACCCCCAGCCAAAACGGCTCGGATGATGGGGGCAAGCTTACAGAGGAGGAACAGGAAGTGAGAAATTCAGACAGAGAAAACCATTTAGAAGGGAAATCTAAGAAAAAGGTAAGTGAACCAACAACGCACTAACTTAAAGGAACCTATTTAGAAAATAAAAAAACAAACCTTTACAACCCTTTTAAACCAAATGAAGACTTGGACAATATCAGCCAGTCTTCCTTTGAATATATGGTCCACTAGATCCTACGGTCCTAAGTGACATAAGACCATTACTCAATAAAATATTATGTTTAAACCAAGGCCAACGTTAACATGTAAAAGCTGCAACATCTCTCTTGGTCTTTACCCATAGTTCTGCAAGGTTAAAGGGTTGTAAAGGTTTGTTTTTTATTTTCTAAATGGGTGTCTTTAACCAAATGAAGACTTGGGCAATATCAACCAGTCTTCCTTTGAAGATATGGTCCACTAGATCAGGGGTGTCAAACTCAATTTCATCGTGGGCCACATCAGCATTATGATTGCCCTCAAAAGGGCAAGTTGTATCTGTAAGATTAGATGTCCAGCGCATCCCCTCCCCTTACATTAGATGTGAAGAACCCCCCCACCATCAGAAGTTGAGTCCCCTACTATCCCTTACATCACAGTGCACCCCTTTTCCTTATGCTGCTGCTGGGAAGAAGCTGGACGCATTTCTTGAAAGAAGTAAAGGGTCCTGAGGAGGGCGAGGGCCACATGAAATGGTCCGGAGGGCCGGATTCGGCCCGCGGGCCTTGTGTTTGACACCCATGCACTAGATCCTACGGTCCTAGGTGACATAAGACCATTACTCAATAAAATATTATGTTTAAACCAAGGCTAGCGTTAACATGTCAAAGCTGCAACATCTCTCTTGGTCTTTACCCAAGGTTAAGTGTAATGGCCAATGCGAAATATGGCTACTTTCACAATTGACAATGAGACGCCTGTTCTCATATGTGCTACAGTTATAATGTCGTCCGATACTGACTGAGCACCCCCTAAATTGTTCATGCATTTACAGCTTTTTATGGATCACAAAAGCCACATTCACAAAACGCTAATTTTCACAGCCACCATGATACTTGCTGTAACACAAATAAACCAGAGAGGAATATTCTTTTCCCCTCTACAACTTCAAAATGTTGATTGAACACATGAGGTATGGCGCACGAATGCTCTGCCCGGCAAATCTAACAGATAAGCGACATCTTATCCATGATTACTTTGTGCCAGAGATGCATAAACAAGGTTAAACGGCTCCTAATTTCTCTCTCCTAGAGTCCAAATTCTAAAGGATTAAGAAGAAACCTGTTTGAAGGCATCTACTCTATGAGGGCCATCAAATGGTGTTTACGCTTTGGATCAATGGCACTAGAGCAAACACAGAAGCGGTAGATCTCCCGAAGGGAGTGTTGTCGTCTCCTTGGTGTTAAAAAGTATTTAGGTGTACCTTTAGCAAGTTGTTGAACACTTTAAATAAATTATTCATACAGGTGTTAGAACTTGTGCTTTCACAGAAACAAATACACCTTGAGTAGCTAGGCCTGCACCTCTGCAATCATCCCACAAATGTGAAAAGATTTACACGGTAAACATAAAAACTTTACAGCAACACTGAAACAAACACCAACGCCACGAGAAGCTTGACCACCTCTAGGCCTAACCGAGGAGAAGAATTGCCAGGCCCCAAGTCTGTGGTCCTTTCATACAGATGAATTTTGTCCTTATTGGAGTGTAGTAACTTTACATCCTCGAAGGCATAATAAGCAGCTAGAGTGAAATTCACATCTCCTGTAGTGAGGAGGTCAAACACACAGGAGTGAAAGTAGAGGTCTTCTACCGGAAGCTTCTCCTTACACTTGGCTCCTGCCATCTGAGGAGTAAACGGTGGCCCACGTCTCAACAAGCCAGTCTCTGGGGTTTGAGCGTGAAAGGTTCGGAAGTCAATTTGCTGGTTCTGAGGGCAGCCATGAAGACAAAGGTAAAGTCCCTGGTTTTCTTTGTCCTCGACTGCATTCACCACCTCTTCCGGCATACGCACTGCAAAGGTTAGGTAGCGGCCGACTTGTCGAACCACTATGGTAGTCCCAATGTATTTGGCTTGAATCTCTATGTGCTGCCCAGAAACCTTCTCAATAATTTTCAAGCTGTTTGCTCCACTTTTATCTCCACCATTCTTGGATCCATCTATAAAAGCTGCAGGAAGCTCATCCATTTCAGCTTGGTAGACCTTCTGGTCTACACACTCCTGGAAGTTCTTGAAGATTATTGTGATCTGAGGAAAAACAATAGAATATAAATTAATAGGAGTATAAAAAATGAATACAAAAACTATTTGAAAATATGAAAAGCCCAACAGAAGATACAAAACAAACTCTAGGAACAGCAGCACGTTGTGCCTTGCCGTGGTTCATTGACCATGCAATTTTGCGCTTTTTCCTGAAAAGAAATGCACATATTAACGTCTTGATTATTTCCCGCCTTGACTACTGCAACGCTCTTCCTTAGGCCGGGTTCACACTTGTCCGACAAACGCTCCGACATTGGGAGCTCATGTCGCATGACGTGTGAAAATCAACGTTTCCCTATGGGAGCCGTCTTAACTGGTCTGACACAAGTCGGTCCGACTTTGAAAATGCTCCCTGTACTACTTTGGTCAGACTTTGATCCTACTTCAGCCCGTTGAATATCATTGAAGTCGGATCAAAGTAGGATCCTTGTCCTTATCATCCGAGTTTGGCATCCGACATGGTAATTACAGCAGCAGTAAAAGGAATTTATCTCGCACTAGGATTGTTTTGATTGGTCAAAGGACAAGTCATACTGTGACAAAGTCGGACCAAAGTAGTATCCTGTTAATTCAAGTCTGATGTATGTAGGACAGATGTTGCAGAGCAAAGTTGTAAGAATGCCGTGTAGTATCAGTGTGAACCAAGCCTTAACCGCTTCAATACTAGGCTTTTATACCACCTCCATACCGGGCCTATTCTGACACTTCTCTCCTACATGTAATAATCATCATTCTTTTGCTAGAAAATTACACAGTACCCCCAAACATTATATATGTTTTTTTTTAGCAGACACCCTAGGGAATAAAATGACGGTCATTCCAAAGTTTTATCTTGCACGGTATTTACGCAATTATTTTTCAAACGCTTTTTTTTGTAAAAAAAATTGTTTTATGAATTAAAAAAATAACAAAACACTAAAGTTAGCCCAATTTTTTTGTATTATGTGAAAGATTATGTTACACCGAGTAAATAGAGACCCAACATGTCACGCTTTAATTATGCGCACACTCATGGAATGGCGCCAAACTTCGGTACTTAAAAATCTCCATAGGCAACGTTTTATTTATTTTTTACAGGTTACAGTTTAGATTTACAGAGGAGATCTAGTGCTAGATTAGTTGCTGGCACTCTAACGCACGCGGCGATACCTCTCATGTGTGGTTTAAACGGCGTTTACATATGTCGGCGGGACTTGCGTGTGCGTTCGCTTCTGCACGCGAGCTATCGGGGACAGGGGCGTTTTCATTTTTTTTTTATCTTTTATTATTTTTTTTTACTTATATTTTATTTATTTTTACACTTTTTTCATTTTTTTTTTTTTTTCCACTTTTATTCCTATTACAAGGAATGTAAACATCCCTTGTAATAGGAAATGTGTGTGACAGGTCCTCTTTATGGAGAGATGTGGGGTCAATAAGACCTCACATCTCACCTCCAGGCTGGAAACCATGAGATCGGTGAAAAAAAATTCACCGATCTCATGAATGGCGACTTACAGCCGCAATCGCGGCTTTGTTTACATACGGGGACCCGGGCGTGACGTCATCAGATCGCGCCCGGGTCCTCCGACGGTCATAGAGATGACTGGTGACCATCTGGTCACCAGTCATCTCTATGCTTCCTGCCGCCGCCGACGATTCGTTCTCCGGGCCCCCGAAGGTACAGGTAAGCCCGGAGAAGCACCGGATGGCGGCGGGAGGGGGGGGATGTCCCCTCCCGCGGCCTGTAAGAACGATCAAGCGGCGGAACCGCCGCTATGATCGTTCTTACTTTGTGCAGAATCGCCGGCTGAAGAGATGGATATCTGGATGATGCCTCTGGCTGCAGGCATCGTCCAGATATTCGCCTGCAATACCCAGGCCGTCAATTGACGGCCACTTAGGATGGTAAATCCCATCCCAGGCCGTCAATTGTCTATGGCTGGGTATTGAAGTGGTTAATGGCCTACCCTTAAGCAGGCTATCCCCCCTTCAGTCCATTATGAATTCTGCTGCTAGACTAATACACCTCACTAACCGATCCGTGACTGCTGCTCCTCTCTGCCGATCCCTTCACTGGCTTCCCCACCCCAACTTGTAAAGTTCAAAATGCTAATCACATCATACAAGGCCATCCACAACATCGTCCCCATCTACATCACCAACCTCATCTGCAGATATCGCCCAAATCGTACCCCCCATTCCTTCTGCTCTCTAGCTCCTTTGTTACCTCCTCCCATGCTCGCCTTCAGGAATTCTCCAGAGCCTCTCCCATCCCCTGGAACTCCCTGCCCCAGTATGTCCGATCAGCCCATACCCTGTCCACCTTTAGGAGATCCCTGAAAACTAATTTATTCAGGGAAGCCTATCCCAAACCCACCCAACAACTGTCCCCGAGCCACCCCTATCAAATCATTCTTCGCAGCTAATACCTTTTGTTCCACCACCCCCTCCCTTTAGAATGTAAACTCTACAAGCAGGGCCCTCCTGTACCCTTTGTTTTGAACGGTACTGTAATTTTGCTGCCCCCCCCATACATTGTAAAACGCTGCGTAAACTGTTGGCGCTATATAAATCGTGTATTACAAATATTAATAATAATAATAATAGTAGTAGTAGTAGTAGTAGTAGTATGCTGCATTTTTACGCAATGCAGATCAACACACATGTAAGGTGTGCATAGGGTACATAGAGAACAAATGCTTCTATGTGTCCTTGCACTGATTAATGTAGTTTACTGTACCTAGTGTGAACAAGCACAGAAAGTTTTTTTTAAGGCCAATATAAAAAAAAAAAACACAATGCAACTCACAACAAATTAGAAGTCAGGTTTTAAGTCTTTAGAATAGTCAAACAAGTTGAAACTAAATTTCTGATTGGTTTCTCCGAGTTGACACAAACCACTTTTTTCGGAGTTTTGGGCGTTCCCGTTTAGTGTGTTCGAGCAACTCAAATGACATTATCATAATCCATAAAAAAAATGTATTTGGAAACCCCCCCAATACTAGCCATCACAGGTGTTTAAGACCCACTTAGATACTTTAGACACTTAAAGGGGAGGTTCACCCTCCAAACAAATTTCAGGCATGCCATGGAGCCCACCCACCCGAACGACAGTATGCCTGTGTTTTTTTTTCTCCATACCTTTTTACGGGCTCTCGTAAAAAGGTATGGAAAACCCGAACGTCGGTGCGCAGGCGCCGTATAGGGCCGCACCGACGTTTTGGTTCCTTTGGCATCTCGTGTCACGCTGTATGCGCCGGGCTGAGGGACGTCAATCACAGCCTGTGATTGGAAAAACCCAGTCACGCGCGATCGCCGGAGGGGACGAGAGCCCATAAAAAGGTGTGTATAGAAAAAAAAAAAACCCTGGCATGCTGCCGGTCGGGTGAGTGGGCTCCATGGCATGCCTGAAATTTGTTTGGAGGGTGAACCTCCACTTTAAGTGCAGAGATCTCACAAATAAAGTCCACAAAAAGTTGTTGGCTATATTCCTAGCATCTACCAAAAACACCAGTGCCAGTTTGGATTCTACAAGGAGTCTACACCAGCCTTTCTCAACCTTTTTACCCCAGAGAAACCCTTGAAATAATTTTCAGGTCTTGGGGAACCCCTGGTAAGATTAGTCAAGGGTCACTGGTAAAATGTACCTTACATTGGCAGGAAGCAAGTAGGAAGAATGCCCTCCCCCTACATGGGTGGTCAGAATCACCCTTGCAGACATGCCACTGGCTCTGCCAAGTGGCATTGGACCTGGAACTATGCCGCAGATAAGAAGTCAGTTAGGCACAGCACAAGAAACCCCTGGAGGAACCCTGGTTGAAAATGGCTGGTCTACACATCTGAACTAATCTAAAACTAAATCAACCAACTGTATATCACTGATAGTAGCTAAATACAGATAAACCACATGTGATATCCACGTCTTACCCATTTTTCCCACGCTTTTATAACCTATAAAGCAGGTATGAATTATAGACTTATCTATGACCATAAAAACTAAAACATGAGAAGACACAGGAACCCTAACAGTTTAAAGTGGAGTTCCACCCAAAAATGGAACTTCTGATAAATCCACTCCACACCCCCTTACATGCCACATTTGGCATGTAATTTTTATTTGGGGGGGGAGTGGGGGCTTCAGGAGGAATGGGACACTTCCTGTCCCACTTCCTCCTTCCGCCGAGGGGCTGGTAAGGCGATTAAGCTTAATCGCCTTGTTGCAGCCCCTCCCCTAGGCGATCGCCAAGGACACTGACAGGTCCTAGATGATCGCCTGTCCAATCAGCGGCGGGCCGGGCGCGCATGTGCAGTACCGCTCGTGCATGCGCAGTGGGTGCCCGGCCGTGAAGCCGAAGGCTGTCACGGCTGGGTGCCCACAGCTAGAATGAAGACTCCGGCCGGGGAGGGGGGAGAGGAGCGGACCCCCCGGCCGGCGCGTCGCTGGAACGTGGAGCATGTAAGTGAATGTTTATTAAAAGCCAGCAGCTACACTTTTTGTAGCTGCTGACTTTTAATAAACATAAATTTTGACTGGAACTCCCCTTTAAAGGCTGCTAAAAGTTATACTACCGACTACTTTAAAGTGATATTAAAGCTTTTTTTTTCTAAAAAAAATAAACATTTCATATTCACCTTCTCTGGTTCTGCACAGAGCAGCCCCTGATCCTCTCTCCCCCACCCCCACTTTTGGCTCCACCTCTATAGCAAGTGCCCTCAAAGGGGACACACATGCTGGCTCGCTCCCGAGCCACCATGTCTGCGTCTACTGACACAGGCAGGATTGCTCGGCCCTGCGCCGTCACAGGATTTAATGGACAATGGCTATTAATCTGCCTAGTAAGGAGAGAGAGAGAGAGAGAGAGAGAGAGAGAGAGAGAGAGAGAGAGAGAGAGAGAGTGAGAGTCGGAAGAGTCGCTGCTTTCAGGCACAGGGCTGGATCAAGAATAGGCTCGGGTAAGTATAAGGGGGCGGGGGAGGTTTTCTGTTACACAGAAGTTTATTTTTTTACCTTAAAGTGGATGTAAACCCCCCCCCCCCCCCCCCCAAAAAAAAAAATATTTTTTGATGTCAATGTAGAGTATAAGATTTCCTATCATCTGTGCCCAGTCTTGCCACACACAGTTATTCCAGCTCTGATCAATCCTCTTTTAATGTTCAGTGAAAATTAACAGAATTCCAGATAAAGACTTGCCAAATTATAAAGTCTGTTTCTCTGTTCTTGCTTTGAGCGACAGGTTATTTACATATCTAGCTTGGACATGTTTATCATATGTTATGTTAATCATAACATGAGGTGATCCACAGTTCATTGTATATTACCAGGATGTGTTATGTGGGGGAGGGGTGGATTTCTCACTTTTTATACTGCGAATCACCTCATGTTATGATAAACATGTCCAAGCTAGATATGTAAATAACCTGTCACTCAAAGCAAGAAGACAGAAACTGACTTTATATTTAGACAGGTTTTTATCTGGAATTCTGTTCATTTTCACTGAACAATAAAAAGGGGATTGCTCAGAGCTGGATTAACTCTGTGTGGCAAGACTGGGCACAGATGATAGGAAATCTTATACTCTACATTGTGACAAAAAAAAAAAAAAAAAAACATTTTTGAGGGTTTACATCCACTTTAATGCATTAAATGGGTTGTAAAGGTTTGTTTTTTTATTTTCTAAATAGGTTTCTTTAAGCTAGTGCATTGTTGGTTCACTTAGCGTTTTTTCTTCAACTTCCCTTCTAAATGTTTTTTTTTCCTTTGAATGGCTCACTTCCTGTTCCTCCTCAGTAAGCTTGCCCCCCATCATCCGAGTCGTTCTGGCTGAGGGTTAGTCAACTTGCTCGCCCCCTACCTTGAAACTACATCCCTGAAGGGAAAAGATGTAGTCCCAAGGGAGGGGGCGAGCACGCTGACTAACGTCAGAGGGTGCAGTCACATCTCACGAGGGAGGGAAGGTCTGTCTGACCAATCTGGCAGTTCAGGTAAAAACACAGTGGAGTAAGGCTTAAGTGTTTGCATGCCTTAACACAACAGGAGGCGGATCAAATGCATTTTTATACTTTCTACATTTATAAGCGGTCATGTCTTTAACCGCTTGAGATCCGCGCTATAGCCGAATGACGGCTTCAGCGCGCATCTAAATTGCCAACAAGCCGTCAATTGACGGCATTCCAGCAGCACGTTCCCTGTGCGCGCTCCAGAGTGCGCCGCGGGTAAATTCTGTGTTGGCCGTGTCCCTTGGACACAGCCAATCACAGATCGCCGCGAACGGCCAATCAGAGTGGCCGTTTGCGATGCGATCTGTGTGGCGAATGAGAGATGATCTCATAGATCATCTCTCATTGCCGTTTTACACAGAGACAGCCTCCTGTCTCTGGAGAGCAGGAGACGGATCTGTGTTCCTTGTACATAGGGACACAGATCGATCACCTCCCCCAGTCACACCCCCTCCCCCCACAGCTAGGACACTATGGGCCAGATTCAGGTAGATTGGAGCATCTTTGCTCTGGAGTAACGTTTCTCATTTACGTTATGCTGCCGAAATTTTAGGAGCAAGTGCCGTTATTCATGAAGCACTTGCTCCTAAAGTTGCGGAAGCGCATCGCAAATGAGCCAGCGGAATTCAAATTGGGTTGGTACGGGGCGTGAATTATTTAAACTAAGCGCGATCCCGCGGCGAACGTACTGCGCATGCGTCGAGTGTCAATGCATCCCAGTGCGCATGCTCCAAATTCTGTCAGTGAACGTCAATGACGTCACATCACCATTCATGAAAGTTTTACGCAAGCGACGCGATTTTTTTTTTTCCGACGCGATGACGACGCCTATACTTAACATAGGATACTCCACTAGGGGGCTGCTTTATCTTTAGGCCGTGTATCGCTTACGGAAACATCGGAAAGTCACTGCGTCACGCCCGAATACGATCGTGAATTGCCGATTCCCGCTGATTAACATATTTTTTCAGCGTAAATCAGCGGGAACGCCCCCGGCGCCATTTTTAAATTAAAGTTGCGATGCAATGGCAAAATTCAATTGCGCCGATCGCATCCGAACTCCAACCCGGCGTTTCTTGTTTTCTGGTTACAGACAACAGAAACGCCGGTTTAAAGTGACAGTTAGGCTGGCGGATCAATGGATACTCCAGCCTAACTCTACCTAAATCTGGCCCTATGTAGGGAATACATTTAACCCCTTCCTCACCCCCTAGTGTTAACCCTTTCAATGCCAGTCACATGTATACTGTAATTAGTGCATATTTATAGCACTGATCGCAGTATAAATGTGAACGGCGCCAAAAATGTGTCAAAAGTGTCCGATGTGTCCACCATAACGTCGCAGTCCCAATAAAAATCGCAGATCGCCATTTCTAGTAAAAAAATAAAAAAGAATTATGTAGGCGCTATAACTTTTGCGCAAACCAGTCGCTTATTGCGATTTTTTTTTTTTTTTACCAAAAATATGTAGAAGAATACGTATCGGCCTAAACTGAGAAAAAAAAATGTGTTTTTTTTTTTTAAATTGGGATATTTATTATAGCAACAAGTAAAAAATATTGTATTTTTTTTTCAAAATTGTCGACCTTTTTTGTTTATAGCGCAAAAAAAAAAAAAAAAAAAGCGATCAATTACCACCAAAAGAAAGCTCTACTTGTGGGGAAAAAAAGGACACCAATTTTGTTTGGGAGCCATGTCGCGCGCAATTGTCAGTTAAAGCGATGCAGTGCCGGAAGCTGAAATTTCACCTGGGCAGGAGGGGGGTATATGTGCCCAGTAAGCAAGTGGTTGAATGAAAAAAAAAATAAAACGTACAAAAAACAAAATAGACATATCATAGACTTGGAAGACAGACAATTAATAAAATACTATTTAGCTTTCAGGCCAAAGGTGTCAAAAAAGTCTAATTGATCCTTCAGCCCGAAGCGTAAAAGAATGGAAAGAATGCGAACACAGCGCCAGGAGAGATCTAAAGCTATCTAGAGATCAAATGGCCAACTCTGACTACTCTACACTCCGTGGAAAGCTGCAGCAACAATGGTTTAACCCATAAAGCTTCAGACAAACAAATCCGAAAATTCCTTGGATTTTCAAACCTAAAATGGAAAATATGCAGTTGAAGGAAGGAAGCCTGATATGGGAAACAAAAAGACTTTCCTTTGTAAGATTTTCCAAACATAAAAAAAGGTACATGGATCTTGCTTCAGCATCCTGTGAGTCCTTGGTACAACGTTTTTGGTCATGCACCAAGATAGTCCAATGTAAAAGACTAAAAGGGGTTGTAAACCTTGGTGTTTTTTTTTACCTTAATGTTGTCTATGCATTAAAGTGGATGTAAACCCCCAATTTTTTTTTTTTTATGTCACAATGTAGAGTATAAGATTTCCTATCATCTGTGCCCAGTCTTGCCACACAGAGTTAATCCAGCTCTGAGCAATCCTCTTATTTTTCAGTGAAAATTAACAGACTTCCAGATAAAAAACCTGTCTAAATAAAAAGTCCTTTCCTCCCGCCTTGCTTTAAGTGACAGGTTATTTACATATCTAGCTTGGACATGTTTATCATATTGTTATGTTTATCATAATATGAGGTGATCCACAGTATAAAAAGTGAGAAATCCACCCCTCCCCCACACAACACATCCTGGTAATATACAATGAACTGTGGATCACCTCATATTATGATAAACATAATATAACATATGATAAACATGTCCAAGCTAGATATGTAAAGAACTTCTCACTCAAAGCAAGGAGAGAGGAAAGGACTTTTTATTTAGACAGGTTTTTATCTGGAAGTCTTAATTTTCACTGAACAATAAAAGAGGATTGCTCAGATCTGGATTAACTCTGTGTGGCAAGACTGGGCACAGATGATAGGAAATCTTATACTCTGCATCAGGGATATGCAATTAGCGGACCTCCAGCTGTTGCAAAACTACAAGTCCCATCATGCCTGTGCCTCTGGGTGACATGCTTGTGGCTGTCAAGAGTCTTGGGAATTGTAGTTCTGCAACAGCTGGAGGTCCGCTAATTGCATATCCCTGCTCTACATTGTGACAAAAACATTTTTTTTGGGGGTTTATGTCTACTTTAAGGTGAAAAAAACACCTTACCATGTCCGCCCCCTAAGCCCCCGTTTTACTTACCTGTGCCCCGAATTTCCAAGGGCTTGATCCCGCATCCTTCTCTCCATAGCTGCATAGGATGCATTAAGGTGAAAAAATATGAAACTTTACAACCCGTTTAATGCATCCTATGCATTAAGGTGAACCCCCCCCTGTTTTTCTTACCTGGGCCTCGAATTTCCGTGGGCACGATCCCGCGTCTCTCTCCCCGCGGCTTCTCGGCTCTTCATTGGATAGATTGATAGCAGTGCAGCCATTGGCTCCCACTGCTGTCAATCAAATCCAATGATGCGGCTGCCAGGGGGCGGGGCCGAGTCATACACTCAGCGGCTATGCACGCACAGTGTATAACATGGGAGCGGGCCCGCAAAGGAACCCCCCAAAGGGGGTCAGCTCTTGTGGGGAGGAGCCGAGACAGCAGCCGTGGGACCCCAGAAGTGGACTTCGGGACCACTCTGTGCAAAACGAACTGCACAGTGGAGGCAAGTAGGACATGGTTATTATTTTTTCTATTTTTTTTAAAACAAACCCATAGTATCACTTTAACTTACCTTGCTTGTAGCAGTTGCAGCAGACCCTGGATGAACAGGAGTGTTGGTAACTTGCACGTTCAAGTAATTATTGTCTATAAGAGGCCACGCCCCCTGTATTTTGCAGGTCTGGAAAGTGTCCGAAAACGTCCTAAGATGGGGATCCCCAAAGAGTCCGCAGTGGGTGTAATTTTGGGCTGAAGCATGCCGGTGAAAATTCTTCTCATAATTACAGACCTCGGGGCTGTCAGACCTTTCCTGGCTGTCCCATGGAGGTGGAGTGCGTACCCGAGGTTGAGAGGTGGGGCCATCTTTCGAACAGTTGTGTTGGATCATGAGGTCATCAATGCCATGGACAGCCGAATGGTAAGCCAAGTCTCCTCTACAATAGCGGGCAGTGCGGCGTGTGCAATGGGCGTAGGACCTTATCGCTGTGCAAACCTCCACAGGGTCCTCTGCGCCAATGTGGTGATGGGAGTTTGATGTTGTTAACCAGAACTCAGAGTTACACTTCAGAATTCTGCACGAGGAGCCAACCACTGCAAATACAAAACAAAAAAAGTTATCAAAATGTGTGACTTCATAACTTCACAACAGATGTAAAAATCTTGTGATCATGAAACAGAAGGTACAAAACATGGAAGCAATCTTTGACTTGATTACATCAGCTCTCATCAGCAAAAAAAAATCAAGTCCATGCAATAAACCTGAACAGATCTGAATTTCTAAAAATGAAAAAAATTTAAAAAAAAATTTTTTTTTAAAAAAAAATTGAGTTCCTTTTTCAATCACAGTGGGTAAAGCTAGATTTTCATTCAAATGTTTAAAGAAAATTGTCCATCAGAATATTATTATTATTTTTTTTGCCAGTGAGTCAACCAATTTAGTTTGAAAATTTCATCCAGACATGTTATTTAAATTCCAGGCTTAAACTGAATAGGCTTCACAATATTGGTATTTCCCCCCCAAACTAAAAAACACTTGGTGTTAGAATTTAGTTTACTCAGCAAAAAATAAAAATTCATCCCAATCTGAATTTTCTCATCACTATAGTTGAAACCAAGGGTCAATCTAAACATTAAAAAATTGAACGAACGTTCCAAAAACTAAAAATGTTTGAACAAAATTAAAGCAGAGCTGCACCCAAATGGGAAGCTCCACTTATATGCTTCCTCCCCCCTCCGCTGCCACATTTGGCACCTTTTGGGGTGGGGGGGATTGGGAGAACGGGTACTATTAAAAAAAAAAAAGAAGAAGTACTAGTCCCCACTTCCTGGAAGTTCAGCCCCCTTCCTAAGGCTTCACTGCCGGTTTCCCTTACGAGGAAAAATTGGCTAGGGTGCCGACATTGTGGGATCCCTGGACAGGTAAGTGCCCTAATATAAAAGGTCAGCAGCTACACTATTTGCAGCTGCCAACGTTACATAGCTTTGCTTTGAGTATAGAACTTTTATCAGCTCATTTGAGAAAAAAGGAACATTGCAATGATTGCCGAAGCAAGTATATCTCCCTGAAGACATCTCTGTACGGCCCAAGAACAACTGTAGATCACCCATAGCCAACACAACCTCTCTCCAATTCAGACAGGTCTTTACCATTGTATACCAAACTATTCTTTCCTTCACCTTACCTCTAAACTGGGGGGTCCCCAAATGTTCTAAACAAGGGCCAGTTGACGATTCTCCATGATTTGGGGGGGGGGGGGGGGCGGCAGCGGCGACGACAGGCTGTGACCAGTGGGATTAGTAAACGCTCTGGCATCAGCGGGAGTAAACAATGAATTAGCATTGGTTTTAGTGGATGGAATAGTTCCCTATTGTTGGGATCACTGGAATAAATAGTGAACCATTCATTGTTGATATTACTGGGATGAATGGTGCTCCATTGTTGGTATTACTGGGACGAATGGTGCGCCATTGTTGGTATTACTGGGACGAATGGTGCGCCATTGTTGGTATTACTGGGACGAATGGTGCGCCATTGTTGGTATTACTGGGACGAATGGTGCGCCATTGTTGGTATTACTGGGACGAATGGTGCGCCATTGTTGGTATTACTGGGACGAATGGTGCGCCATTGTTGGTATTACTGGGACGAATGGTGCGCCATTGTTGGTATTACTGGGACGAATGGTGCGCCATTGTTGGTATTACTGGGACGAATGGTGCGCCATTGTTGGTATTACTGGGACGAATGGTGCGCCATTGTTGGTATTACTGGGACGAATGGTGCGCCATTGTTGGTATTACTGGGACGAATGGTGCGCCATTGTTGGTATTACTGGGACGAATGGTGCGCCATTGTTGGTATTACTGGGGTGAATGGTGCGCCATTGTTGGTATTACTGGGATGAATGGTGCGCCATTGTTGGTATTACTGGGATGAATGGTGCGCCATTGTTGGTATTACTGGGATGAATGGTGCGCCATTGTTGGTATTACTGGGATGAATGGTGCGCCATTGTTGGTATTACTGGGATGAATGGTGCGCCATTGTTGGTATTACTGGGATGAATGGTGCGCCATTGTTGGTATTACTGGGATGAATGGTGAACCATCGTTGGTATTACCTGGATGAATGGTGAACCATTGTTGGTATTACTGGGATGAATGGTGAACCATTGTTGGTATTACTGGGATGAATGGTGAACCATTGTTGGTATTACTGGGATGAATGGTGAACCATTGTTGGTATTACTGGGATGAATGGTGAACCATTGTTGGTATTACTGGGATGAATGGTGAACCATTGTTGGTATTACTGGGATGAATGGTGAACCATTGTTGGTATTACTGGGATGAATGGTGAACCATTGTTGGTATTACTGGGATGAATGGTGCGCCATTGTTGGTATTACTGGGATGAATGGTGCGCCATTGTTGGTATTACTGGGATGAATGGTGCGCCATTGTTGGTATTACCGGGATGAATGGTGCGCCATTGTTGGTATTACCGGGATGAATGGTGAACCATCGTTGGTATTACCGGGATGAATGGTGAACCATCGTTGGTATTACTGGGATGAATGGTGAACCATTGTTGGTATTACTGGGATGAATGGTGAACCATTGTTGGTATTACTGGGATGAATGGTGAACCATTGTTGGTATTACTGGGATGAATGGTAAACCATTGTTGGTATTACTGGGATGAATGGTAAACCATTGTTGGTATTACTGGGATGAATAGTGCTCCATTGTTGGTATTACTGGGATGAATGGTGAACCATTGTTGGTATTACTGGGATGAATGGTGCTCCATTGTTGGTATTACTGGGATGAATGGTGCCCTAAAACTGGCGTTGATGGAAAGAATAGTGCCCCATCACTGGTATCAGTGGATGGAATGATGCCTCAACGGCTAGATAAAGGCACACAAAGGGCCACATTCGGCCCACAGAACAGTTTCCACACAACTGCTGTAAAAGGTCCCAGCTCTGCCCAATTTCACTGCAAATTTTTATCTGCTATCCGTGGCATTTTGTTTTTATGTAAGGAAAATGGATCCAGCATTTTGAGAGTAAGGCCCCATCAATGTCAAAAGCAACTGAGCAAACCTGAGACTAGGCCGCAAGTCAACTGTGACTCTGAAACAAAATACTTTTTTCGGAGATGACTGATCGTTTAAAAGAAATCTGTCACAAAAGAAATATGGAGGAGGGCAGCGTTGACCTCTCCTGAGAATGCCAATGGCCTGGGGGTCGCCCTGATGCAATCTTGGAACAAGCTCCATGGATGGTTTAGGTCTGACTCAGAACCATTAAAGCCAGACAACTAACTTTTTCAGAAGTGTATTTTTTATTTATTATGCTGAAACATATCTGCAATAGTATGGCATTTTGCCACCTAAAAACATTTATCTACATGCCGTCATCACGTAATGAATGGTCAACCTTGGTGGTCGAAAATGGAATTGCTGACCATAGACTACACGCCTATTGGCAACAATGGCTGCTTCCGTACTATACACTCTTACAAAAAATAAAATAAACTTCCATTCCATTAAAAAAAAAAAAATCTTGAATTGCCAAGTTCTTACAAGTCTTTGTGACTTTCGAAACGGGACAAGGCAGAAAAAAAAAAAAGAAAGAAAGATATCTCAAAAAGAGCTTTATCACCAGACACTGATATAAGCCGACCGTAGGAAACGTCTGCATGGGGCAACTGTCCTCTGATGTCGCCGGGTTTCATAAAGGGGACACATGAGTTTATCGGTCCCAAAGCAAAGTACAAGTGAAGTATAGAAGTCTACTGCTATCAGTTAGTATCACATACCAGGCAGTAAAAGCGAGCACAAGCTGGAAGTGCTTTGCTAATCCCGACACCAGCCCCCACGCCCATATAGCAACCACAGTTTATTTGATGTTTATGAGATACAGCTGCTTATGAGATACATACTTGTGAAAAGGAGGAGTAGGGGGAGAAGAACCACGGCTCTTTGAATCACTGTAATATATTACTCAATCAATAGCCCTGGAGGGATTTCAAAGCCCACTGTACTCTAGGCCAAGTCCAACAAAACCAACATTTTCAGTACTGGGTGGAAGCTTGTGAGTTTAAGCATAAAACTGCTGAATTTTCCTTTCTGGGTCCCCCGATCTAAAATCTCTGTAATTTTTGTCCTTTTCCTGCCTTCTTGTTGAACCCCCCCCCCCCCCCCCGCCGCCGCTCGCCTGTGCCCTCCGCCGCCGTCATTAGCGGCAGAGGCGATCGGGTCCTGTCCAGGGTCGTACGGACAACTCATGGGTAGGGTGACCACGTGTCCTGGATTGCCCGGGGCAGTCCCGCATTTTTCAGGTCTGTCCCGGGCACCTTCATTCCAGGACAATACAGTGTCCCAAAATAAAACGGACACAGCCGCCCCCGGGCCAATCTGATGCCCCCAAAAAGGTCAACACATCACCACTTTACTCACCGACAGTACTTGTCCTGGCCGGGAATGCCTGGAGGAGCACAATCCCCCCCCCCCCGCTTGCGATTGGAGAAATCATAAATCCCGCCTCCTGTGTCCAATCACTGTGCTGTGATTTGTTACAGCACAAGCATTTTTAGGGAAGGGAGGGTGTCCCTGAATGGTAGTTTGGAAATGTGGTCACCCTAGGCGGAGGCGATCGGGTCCTGTCCAAGGGCGGACCGACAACTCATGGGCCCCCAGGCAATAGGAGATTATGGGGCCACACAGTATACATACACAATATACATACACAATATACACAGAAAAGGTACTGGAGAGGCGGGCAGCTATAATCTTGGGATTTTTTTTATTTATTTTTTTAAACACAGATTTTTACATACTGTCCCTGGTTTAACTGAGGCCGACAACCCTGATGGGGACCCCTAGTGACATGGGGCCCTCTGGCAGTCCGCTCCTGGTCCTGTCCATGGCTGGGTATGGAGATGAGTGAGGGGAAGATGGCCCCCACCCATCTCCATACCATAGCAGTTTTTTTATTGCATTTTAGTGTAAATATGAGCTGTGAGGTCTTTTTGACCACCAGATCTCATATGTAAGAGGACCCGTCATGTTTTTTTTCTATTACAAGGGATGTTTACATTCCTTGTAATAGGAATAAAAGTGACCCAATTTGTTTATAGATTTTTTTCAGTTGTATGGCTAAACTCGCATTAGATTTGTACGAAAATGGTGCAGGGACTCCCCCCCCCACACACACTAAAATAATCAGATCGCATGAGTGTTCTCACGGTCACGCATGCATGCCGATTCATGTGCGAGGTAACAGTTCGCACTGCGATCTGTGAACCGATCTGGGGGTGTCATTAATGTATTGACACACATGCGAGGACAGTGTGAACTGCCTGCGGGAGAGATACGATGCGGGAACCGGTGACGCGTTATATTCGGCTCCCCCCATTGCAGACTGCTCCGGAAGTGTTGTGGTGGCCAACTGCACATGCGCGATGCGTTCCAAACGCATCTGTAATGCGTTCCAATGCATTTACGACACTGCACACCAGCGAAGCCGTCATTCAGAGCGACGTGGACTTAGGGGAAGGTGGCCAGTTGGCCTCTCACTTCGCTCCGACGGCCTCCTGGCTCTTTTTTTAACATCCTCCAATCCACGGGGATGTTAAGGAAAGAGCCTGGATGCCGAACGAGGTTTCGCTGGTGTGCACTGCCGTAAATGCATTGGAACGCATCGCAGATGCGTTTGGAACGCATCGCACATGCGCAGTTGGCCACCACAGCACTTCCGGAGCAGTCTGTGATGGGGAGCGGAGTATTACGATACACCGGCGCTGTAATCGCACTGGTTCCTGCATTGCACATATGTGAAGCTAGGCTGAGGCAGGGACTAAATGGGAATTAACAGTATGTATAACATTGCATACATTGTAATAAATAAATGGTGAACATCACCACAAGGGTCACGTCTAGGAATGAGCTCCGGCGTGTTCACACATTCCACGTGCCGAGCCCACCAGGAAGTCATTAAGGCGATGCGATAATCACAGACAGGGAGACATTGTCCCGATGCCGACTTCCTGGTGGAAGCATGCAAACACGACAAAGCTCATCCCTTCTTGAACCCCCTTGTATGCCCACCTTAGGTTACATAGTTACATAGTAAGTGAGGTTGAAAAAGTCCAACCTATGTGTGTGATTATATGTCAGTATTGCATTGTATATCCCTGTATGTTGTGGTAGTTAAGGTGCTTATCCAAGTTTTTTTTAAACCATCGATACCCCCCACTGAGACCACCACCTGTGGAAGGGAATTCCACATCCTTGCCAGTCTTACAGTAAAGAACCCTCTACGTAGTTTAAGGTTAGACCTCTTGTCATTTTAATGAGTAGCCACTCCCTTCCACGAAAAAGTTGTATCCCTATTGTGGGGTCACCAGTACGGTATTTGTACATTGAAATCATATCCCCTCTCAAGCATCTCAAGGTGCTTTCCCATTACAGAACAGAGAAATTCTGCAAACCCGATTTCAAATTTAAGGTGGTTGTTCTGCAGTTCAGTATTACGGCAATCAAACTAAGGTCATGACTGTTGGAAGTCATTTAAAAAACGATTTCTGTCTTTACACAATTTCCATGCTATGGTCCTTGAAGACCCAATTGCTGGTTGGGTTGCTATTGGGTTAAAGAAGACCCAAAGGGCTGGCTGCGGAAGAAGATATGTATTCGATTTGGAAGCTGTGTGTTTGGGCTGCGATAAATAAAAAAAAAAAAAGTTGCTTATTTCACAGAGTATTAACTTGTGTTTGAGCTGAACGGCGAAATCCAACCCCAAGGCGATGCAGGACAGCTGCGTTCCCAGGTGAGGCTGTTAGAGACTCATTTCCTCCCACCTCCCTTCCCAAATATCCTCACTATTTAAGGCGTTACATACTGGCTGCAGGCATCAAAAGCATACATCTGAATGCTGCACTGACATCTGTCTGACTGTCTTGCAGCTACTAAATAAATTGCTGTGTCCTTGCCAAGAATCTTTTTCTATTATTATTCATATAAAAATGCAAGCTACGCGATATTCTATCTCTATCAGATTTCACTTGCTCGCTGTTAAAAAGGAAGCAACTTGTCACTCCCCCCTTTAAAATATGGCACTGGGAAATACCAAGGAGAGACAAAAAACATTCACTACTCGCTGGCCGCGGCTTTTCTAGTCCTGGATGGAGAGGCACGGAGAGGCACGGAGAGGCACGGAGAGGCACGGAGAGGCACGGAGAGGCACGGAGAGGCACGGAGAGGCACGGAGAGGCACGGAGAGGCACGGAGAGGCACGGAGAGGCACGGAGAGGCACGGAGAGGCACGGAGAGGCACGGAGAGGCACGGAGAGGCACGGAGAGGCACGCATGGAATTCACAAAGCAAATGCTCCCAACTCTGCGCCGGCGTAGCGTATGTTCGTAGGCGCAAGTGGAAGTGAGCGTGACCCCTGCAAATGAAGCGTGACCCCATGCAAATGAAGCGTGACCCCATGCAAATGAAGCGTGACCCCATGCAAATGAAGCGTGACCCCATGCAAATGAAGCGTGACCCCATGCAAATGATGTGCCGGGCGCCAGACAAGTACTTAAACTGAACTGAGCATGCATCGGGACATAGACGTATGCCCGTGTGCATGCTCACAACCACGTCAGAACAACTGCCTAAGATACGCCGGATCACTGTGTACGCCGTAAACGTAACCTACGCCCAGTCAGACCCACGTCGGCCTATATTCACAGACGTCCAACGTACAATACGTAGGCTTGTGTTCCCTGGTCCATACCTTTGCATGGGTTGCGCCTCATTCTATGGGGAATAACTTTACGCCGAACGTAAAACTTACGCAACCCGCTTAAATCATGCGCCGGGCGCAAGTACGTTCGTGAAGCGGCGTATCTCCCTCATTTGCATATTTGAATAGAAAATCAATGGGAAAGCCACATAAGTCTGGCGTAAATATGCGCCCACTCTACGCCGGCGTAGGAAAGTTACGTCGGTGGGATGAAGTCAGTTTTTAGGCGTATCTTGGTTTGTGGGTACGGCGCACAGATACGGCGGCGCATATTTGTACTTACGTGGCGTATCTGGAGATACGTCGGCGTAAGTGCTTTGTGAATCCGGGCCATAGTTTATATCTCTACATTATTTCCACCAATGTTCCTGCCTTCCCCTCCATCTCAACCAGCGAGCAGAGAGAAGTCACCCAGCCTGAAGACAGAAGAAATGAATTGCAATGAAATTGGCGGTTGTGTGAACTATGACAAGAGTTCTATGTACAATGCATGTTTATTCAATAAACTCTGCTCAACGGAAGAGTAAGAGCCGGTTCACACAGGGGCAAAAACTACTCTGGCTGCGACTTTGCGAGGCGACCTGGACACGACCTGAGCGCGTGACTTGGGGCGACTTACAAGGCGACTTAAAGTCGCCTCCAGGGCAGGCGACTTTGCCAGTGGCCAATCAAACAACAATC
Source organism: Rana kukunoris (assembly GCA_029574335.1). Lineage (NCBI taxonomy): Eukaryota > Metazoa > Chordata > Amphibia > Anura > Ranidae > Rana > Rana kukunoris. Next base: position 24,047,526 of record CM056051.1, read on the forward strand.
GGCTCTGTGGGAGGGAGGGGTTTGCCTGAGAAAACAATTTTCTCTTCATGTATTGTTGCTTCAGTTAAGACACGATCCGACTTTGGAGGCAACTTCCATTGAAATCAATGAGTACAAGTTGCCTAGAAGTTGGACTGAAGTAGGAACCTTTTCTAAAGTCGGAGCGACTTCAGTAGTGTACATCAAGATGGCTCCATTCACTTCCATTGATTTTCTCAACAGGGCAACTTGAGGCGACTTCAAGTCAGATCCCAAGTCACCCCTGTGTGAACCGGCTTTAATCAGTTTGTGTATCTTAGAACACAATAGTTTTGGAAACAATTTAAAGTAAACATTTTTGATCCCATTCTGGGTAGACCAAGGGAAGGTTATGGCGCGTACACATGATCAGTTTTCGGGTTGTAAAAAATGTAATTAAAAACGATCGTGTGTGGGCTTCAGAGCATTTTTCGGGTTCTGAGAAACGGGCAAAAAGAAAAATTCGAACATGCTCTATTTTTTCACAACGTTTTTAACGTTGTGCTTTTTTAGGGTTGTAAAAAAAGGTTGTGTGTGGACTTTAACGACGTGAAAAATCCGCGCATTCACAGAAGCAAGTTGTGAGACGGTAGCGCACAGAAGCAAGTTGTGAGACGGTAGCGCACTTTCTGGTAAAACTACTGTTCCTAATGGAGTAAGCACATTCTTCACGCTGTAACAGACAGAAAAGCGCAAATTGTCTCTTACTAACACAAAAACAGCTAAAGCAGCCCAAAGGGTGGCGCCATCGGAATGGAACTTCCCCTTTAGAGTGCCGTCGTACGTGTTGTACGTCACCGCGCTTTGCTAGAGGATTTTTTTTTCACATTCGTGTGTAGGCAAGGCCATTTTAATGATCGGGTTGAAAAAAAATGTTTTTTCTAGAGCCTGAAAAACAAAAGTAAAAATAAAGTTTTTTACAACCCGAAAAATGATCATGTGTACGCGGGCATTAGGGCTAGTTTTCACTTCCTTCAAAACAAGGCTTCAGACACGCTTTGTTCTGCCGCATACACACGATTGGAAATTCGTCAAAAAAAACACGTGGATTTTTTTGTGAAGGAATGTTGGCTCAAACTTGTGTTGCAAGAACGTAGTGACGTACGACGAGCCGAGATCAATGAAGTTCAATAGGCAGTTTGTCTCTTCTGCTTGATTCTGAGCATGCGTGTTTTTTTGCACGCTGGAATTGCATACACACGAGTGGATTTTCTGATAGGGACTTTTTCCGTCTGAAAAATAGAAAACCTGCTCTCAAGCTTTTGCTGGCGGAAATTCGGACAGCAAAAGTCTGATGGAGCATACACACCGTCAGAATATCTGACCAAAAGCTCACATCGAACTTTTCTTGTTGGAATTTCCGATTGTGTGTACGAGGCATTAAAGCTCTCTAAAACGCCAGTCGAAACCTGTCACTAAATAAAATGGTTAGCCTTTGGTGGAGCGTCGGTGAGCCCTCGGTGGGAGCCCTCGGTGGAGCGTCGGGGAGCCCTCGGTGGAGCGGCGGGGAGCCCTGGGTGGAGCGGCGGGGAGCCCTGGGTGGAGCGTCGGTGAGCCCTCGGTGGGAGCCCTCGGTGGAGCGTCGGGGAGCCCTCGGTGGAGCGGCGGGGAGCCCTGGGTGGAGCGGCGGGGAGCCCTGGGTGGAGCGGCGGGGAGCCCTGGGTGGAGCGGCGGGGAGCCCTCGGTGGAGCGGCGGGGAGCCCTCGGTGGAGCGGCGGGGAGCCCTCAAGTGAGCTTTGCTATAAACTTCCATGGTGGCTTTGAAGACTCTTTGAAGCACCACTAAAGCTACATTGGGTATCATTTTTGAAGCAAAGCAAGGTGTAAACAGGACTGCAAGTTAGCCATTTTATTTAGTGACAGGGGCTTTGAACAGCGTTCAGAGAGCTTTAAAAAAGGCGTGTTAGAAGCATTGTTTTGAAGCAAGTGTAAACTAGCCGTTAATATGTGTTGAAGCCGAAGCAAGTGTAAATGAGCCCTTATAACCCCAATCAGGTTGTATTTTTACCATTTGTGTCCCATTGGGGAGATTTCTCTTTACTTCCTGTCCCAAAGCTGCAGTAGGAAGCAACAGGTTACACCTTGCAGCTGCAAATATACAAAAGGGATGGGAATGCTTGCGACATCAAAAATGGCCACGTTAGATCAACGATCTTGCCCAAAATATGGCCACATGGTCTCATTGGATCAACCACACTGATCAATTATGTCCATGTGACCATATTACATCAACAATATTGACCAAATAAGGCCACATGGCCATATTAGATCAATGAATGACGAAATACGGTTAGGTGTCCATATTAGTTCAACGATATTGACCATATATGGCCACATGGCTGACGTTTCTGAAAGCTTTCCAGCGACTCATGAGCCACTCGGAATGCTTTTAGGAAAATGCCAGCCACTGGCTGTAAAAACCAAGTCCGGGGTTATGGCCGATATCTTCAGCCATAATCCTGGTAAACCACTTGAAAACTTCAACACACGCGCAACACACGCGCAACAGACGCGCAACACACGCGCAACACACGCGCAACACACACAACACACACAACACACACAACACACACACACACACACACAACACACACACAACACACACACATATTGGGTCGGAAAGTGGTTAAGCAAATTTATTTTGTTCACCCCAAAACTCTGGCCCTCGAGGACTGAAACGGGGCCCTTCCGATATAAAAGACTCTGTAGGACTAAACTACAGCAAACTCATTTCCAAGAATGATATTTCACCGAGAAAGAAAGATTTTTTTTTTTCTCCGTTGTGCTTTGTTCATCCATGTCTGTGAATGTCTTGCAGATTTTGAGACGTATTTATTCAGAAAGATCAAAAGGGTAATTTTGACCCCTGATCCACAGGCACAGTAAATTCCTGCCGTACGATGGAAACTTCCTAGATGATGTATAGAAGATGTTACACATCAGATGGTGTTTATAGAATGTCAGAGAACCCCTGAAAGATCTTCTAAGCATTAGTGGCTGAAAATTCCCAGCTTTACATTGTCCCTCCCTATTGTTAAAAGGAAAAAAAAATGTTGCCTAAAATTAAAGTGGATGTAAACCCAAAATGTTTTATTTTATTTTTTGATGTCACAATGTAGAGTATAAGATTTCCTATCATCTGTGCCCAGTCTTGCCACACAGAGTTATGGCCCATACACGATCCGAATATCGGAATATCGTACGACTTTTTTCGCTTAATAATCGCAAGTAAAATAAAATAGGTTTTTAAACTCACGAAAATTCTCGTACGATAGAAAAAAACGATCGGAAGTGATGTCACGTGTTGTAATGTATTTGTATTGTATTGTCGGACGACGGCTGTACTGACTAAACGAAAATTTTCGCGCTTGTCCGATCGAATTTAATCGGATGAACGGTCGTGATCGGCTGTCGAAAGTAGTGTACACACGGTCTGAAAATCGTACGATCCATCATCGGACGATCGTTTTCGTCCGATATTCGGATCGTGTGTATGGGCCATAAATCCAGTGCTGAGTAATCCTCTTTTAATGTTCTGTGAAAATTAACAGAATTCCAGATAAAAACCTGCCAAATTATAAAGTCTGTTTCTCTGTTCTTGCTTTGAGTGACAGGTTATTTACATATCTAGCTTGGACAGGTTTATCATAACATGAGGTGATCCACAGTTCATTGTATATTACCAGGATGTGTTATGTGGGGGAGGGGTGGATTTCTCACTTTTTATACTGTGAATCACATCATGTTATGATAAACATAACACAACATATGATAAACATGTCCATGCTAGATATGTAAATAACCTGTCACTCAAAGCAAGAAGAGAGAAACTGACTTTTTATTTAGGCAGGTTTTTATCTGGAATTCTGTTAATTTTCACTGAACATTAAAAGAGGATTTCTCAGAGCTGGATTAACTCTGTGTGGCAAGACTAGGCACAGATCATAGGAAATCTTATACTCTACATCAGGGATCCTCAAACTACGGCCCTCCAGATGTTGTAGAACTACACATCCCATGAGGCATTGTAACACACTGACATTCACAGACATGACTAGGCATGATGGGAATTGTAGTTCCTGAACAACTGGAGGGCCGTAGTTTGAAGACCCATGCTCTACATTGTGACATCAAAAAAAAAAAAAATGGTTTGGGTTTACATCCACTTTAATTTTAGGCAAAAATGTGTTTTTCCTTTTACAACTCCTTTAACAATAAGGAGGGACAATGTAAAGCTTGGAATTTTCAGCCACTAATGCTTATAAGATCTTTCAGGGGTCAGACAGACAGAATAGTGTAACGAGTAAATACCTATTAACTAATCATAAGAATCAGACAGACAGAATAGTGTAACGAGTAAATACCTATTAAATCAAAAATAGAAAAATACTACATAGGGTAATAGAAAGGCTGACTTTTTCAGGCAATCACAAGGACATAGAAGTTAAGAAAAAATATTTAATTATATATCATAAAATCCAAAAACAAAGAATAAAATATACAAAAACAGGGTATACAGAATATACATAAGCAATGTTAGCTTGCATCTCGCCTCTGTGAGTGCTTTTATGTTTCCCCATTCCCTATATTTTTGAACTAAATACCTATTAAATTCCTTCATCTATATCACCTTCGGCGTTCTCGTTTCTGTTCTCTCATTCACTTCCTGGTTTGCGGCGCTCGTTCATGTAAGAACTACATTTCCCAGTATGCATTGCGGCACGCCCAGTAATTCACACCTCCTTGAAGTCTCTAACACGTAGAGAGCATCCTGCCGCACAGATGTAGTTCCCAGAAGGGGGCGAGCACGTCACTGACCACCGCAGTAAAGCCTCCCTTCACGGTGGTGAGTAACAATCATACAAGCAGGAAGTGAACAGAACAGAGAAGAAATATAGAAACTTCTGAGAAAAGACGAACAATGAGGAAGTGAAAAGAGGAATGTCTGCAGGTAAAGGATGCTTATTATGAAAAAAAAAAAATGTTTTCCTTTAGAACCCCTTTAAGTTTTATGCACCAATACAAAACAGAGACCCCTAGGGCACATCGTCTTTCTGTTTTCTTCCCTTTTTTTGTGTTTAATCAAGGAGGCCCAGTATTCTATGTCTTGTGTCTTGCATCTCCGACACAAAAAGGAGGTCAGCGTGGAAAGAAACCGTATTCACTAAATTTAGGTCAAGTATACCTTAGAATAAATGGACACAAAGAGGAGCGCTCATAAACCCAGCTAGACACCCTATATGAGATGCAGAGTTCGCTCAATGGCACGGTTGTTTGAAACCTGGATGGATCACAAAACCTTTCTGTGTGACTCATGCCTGGCAGGAGATGTTGGTATTGTTGGCATCCATACCCTTAGAACTTTATTTACTTGGTTTTGACACAGATGGGGGGAAAAAAAAAAAAGGGAGAAGACGACAAAGTGCCAACATATCTTGGCTTGTGGCTGCCACATCTTTCAACAGGGAGACCAGAAGATTGAAAAATTAGCTGATTGAAATGAACGCTAAAAAGACTTATTCAAGTTCCTCCAGTTCCCTTCCCCCGGCAGCAAGGAACAAAGCTACAGACACATTTCATGGCTTCAAAAGTCGTGTTTTTTGCAATAAACTAATTGATTTTATAGAATTTCTCACCTTCGGGAATCCACAATTTTCTGCATCAACGGGAACATCAATATTTAGAACTACTTTCTAAATAAATGTTTTTGGAAATCACTAAAAGAGCTAATGTCTTGACAAAATTCATTAAATTCCCCCCCATCATCTGCAAGCAGGGATGGACTGGCCATTGGGACTACAGGGAGTTTCCCGGTGGGCCGATGGCTCAGTGGGCCGGCTTCAGTGACAGCGGACAGAAGCCCCCCTCCGCTCGTTTGTCTCTACCTCCCCGCAGCGCTCACATGGGGGGGGGACACAGAGAAGAAGGGGTAGGACCAGAGGAGCAGGGGGGCTGACAGAGGCGCATGGGGGGGACCAGAAGGAGCACGGGGAGAGGACAGACAACTGACTCAACAGCTATGGCCTGGGAGTTTCTCACTTCTGCCTAATCTTGTCCCATAAGAGGGGCACCGAACTGATTCTTTGCCCCGGGTGAAATAATGTCTAGCTTCCCCACTGGTACTGCCTATAAGAGTATCAGTACCAGCCATTCTACTCCAATAAAGTAGAATGGCTAGTGGTTAGTGAAGGGGGAGAGGGGGCTTGGGTGGCCGGGTGGGGTGGGGTGGGATGTTGTCTGGCCGCCATGGGAGAGACCTGTTAAAATGGGCAAATTTTTGTCCCAGTCCAGCCCTGTCTGCAAGCCTCCGATATACAGGGAGGGAAAAAAAAAGTATTTTATCCTCTGCTGATTTTGTACGTTTGCCCACTGACTAAGAAACGATCAGTCTATAATTTTAAACAGAAAGTAAATCCCTGCAAGAAAAAGGCATAATGAGCTAGTATGCATAGAATACTAGCTCATTACCGTATTTTCCGGCATATAAGGCCGCATACACACGATCGGTTAACCAGAGGACAGCGGTCTGATGGACCGTTTTCATCGGTCAAAACCGGTCGTGTGTAGGCCCCATCGGTTAATTAACCTTCGGTTAAAAAAGCCAACTTGCTTTAAAATGTAACCAATGGACGCCTAACCGATAGGTCAAAACCGATCGTTAGTACGCACCACCATCGGTTAAAAATCCACGCATGCTCAGAATGAAGTCGACGCATGCTTGGAAGCATTGAACTTCATTTTCTTCAGCACGTTTTACGTCACCGCGTTCTGACACGATCGGTTAATTAACCGATGGTGTGTAGGCACATCAGACCATCAGTCAGCTTCATCATTCATGGACTGATCGTGTGTACGAGGCCTCAGACAACTTTTTAACCCATGAAATTCTTCTTAAAAAGTCGGGTGTTGTCTTATACGCCGGTAACCCAACATGCATACTCTCAGTCAGACCGCGGCCGTCCATTTTTCAAAAGCCGCGGCTCCTCCTCCTGCTGTTCCTTAATAGGCGGAACACTCAGATTCCCAGCAGAGCCTCTGTTCAGTGTTCGGCCTATCACGGATGCCCTCTCGGTCTCGGACGAGAGGGCATTCGTGATAGGCGAAACACTGAACACAGTGTCTGCTGGGAAGCTGAGTGTTCCGCCTATCACGGAACAGCACGAGGAGGCGGCGCAGCTTTTGGAAAATGGACGGCCACGGTCTGACAGATTCTGCATGTCAGGGATAAGGTAAGGGATCGTCGAGGCATGAAATGGTGGCACAGAGAGGCATGTAATGTGGCACAGAGAGGCATGCAATGGTGGCACAGAGAGGCATGCAATGGTGGCACAGAGAGGCATGCAATGGTGGCACAGAGAGGCATGCAATGGTGGCACAGAGAGGCATGCAATGGTGGCACAGAGAGGCATGCAATGGTGGCACAGAGAGGCATGTAATGGCATAGTGAGGCGAGGCGAGGCATGACTAGTAGGAAAGGGGTCGTCTTATACGGTGAGTATATCCCAACATTTTAGCTGGAAAATTAGGGGCGTCAGCCTTCGTAGCGGTGCACAATCCTATCATCCATCTTTCTCGTATGACGGCTCTGGCGCTGTGACCGATCGGAGCCGCGATGACGTTACTCCCGTGCACGAACCATCAATAACGGCATAACCACCCTTAGTAACGGCACGCTCAGTGCGCCTGCGTGCCGTTGTCTACGACTCATTCGTTGTAGACATCTGTGCATTTCTTTTGGAATCATCTTCTAAAACGTGTAGGTTTAGGAGATATTTATTGCACCTACAGGTAAGCCTTAATCTAGGCTTACCTGTAGGTCTAAGTGGTAGCTTTATTTTAACAGTGAGAGACAGAACAAAATGCATTTAAAATAAGTTCTAAATTGATTTGCATTTTAATGAGTCAAATCAGCAAGGTTGTATATGCTATGCATACTAGCTCATTATGCATTTGTCTTGCAGGTGTTTTTTTTTTAAGTTTACAACCACTTTAAAGATAGGCAGACTCCTTCCCTCAATTTCTTTTTCTTGGGGGGTGATATCTGCCAGCATTAAGCTGACACCCCCCCCCATTTTCTGTGTTTACAGCTGGCCAAAAATCTCCTATACATAAGCTGAGCTGTAAAAAAAAAAAAACTCCTCTTGACGTGAGCATTATAGGTTTCAATAACCCAAAAGAGCCTGGCAAAGAGCTTTCCTATCCCTACAGCTCGATAGACAAAGCACCCATTGTGACTGCATTAATCACAATTACTACATTGCAAAACAGTGCGGTGAGACTCATTATGCCACGGGGACTGGTCTCTGCAACATGCCCGCATTTTTAAAAGCACATTTCCGTGTGCTCTCAACTGACACTTTTTTTTTTTTTGCCTACTGGCGTGCAAACTGCGCAATCAATTCAACTAATTGTAATATTTCTGTGGTTGGCACCAAACCATTTGGGGTTACGGCTCAAAAGCTGAATTTGTTCATTTAGCAAACGTGTGAAGTCCCCCTCCCCCACACTTTTCTTAGGATGATCAGCTCTCTCAATGATCACCATCTTAATGAAGGAATTTGCATTTAAATGCCCTAGTAATTACATTTTACACAATAGTATTCTTAGGCTATAGGAAAATAATCACTAAGGAGTTGCTCTACTTCCTTCCGATAGAACTACGGCGTCAAGTTCCGATAGAACTACGGCGTCAAGTTCCGATAGAACTACGGCGTCAAGTTCCGATAGAACTACGGCGTCAAGTTCCGATAGAACTACGGCGTCAAGTTCCGATAGAACTACGGCGTCAAGTTCCGATAGAACTACGGCGTCAAGTTCCGATAGAACATCATTATGTGGATGAAATGATAAATGCATTGAATTGAAGGAAAACATTTTTTTTTTGTATGCTTATGTATAATGTATAAATGTTTTGAAAAGCTCAAAAATAATTAATAAAAAAAAAAGAACTACGGAACCTGTAGCCGTAGTTCTCTCGGAACCTGCAGCCGTAGTTCTCTCGGAACCTGCAGCCGTAGTTCTCTCGGAACCTGCAGCCGTAGTTCTCTCGGAACCTGCAGCCGTAGTTCTCTCGGAACCTGCAGCCGTAGTTCTCTCGGAACCTGCAGCCGTAGTTCTCTCGGAACCTGCAGCCGTCGTTCTCTCAGAACTCGACGCCATTGTAGCCGTCGTTCTCTCAGAACTCGACGCCATTGTAGCCGTCGTTCTCTCAGAACTCGACGCCATTGTAGCCGTCGTTCTCTCAGAACTCGACGCCATTGTAGCCGTCGTTCTCTCAGAACTCGACGCCATTGTAGCCGTCGTTCTCTCAGAACTCGACGCCATTGTAGCCGTCGTTCTCTCAGAACTCGACGCCATTGTAGCCGTCGTTCTCTCAGAACTCGACGCCATTGTAGCCGTCGTTCTCTCAGAACTCGACGCCATTGTAGCCGTAGTTCTCTCAGAACTCGACGCCATTGTAGCCGTAGTTCTCTCAGAACTCGACGCCATTGTAGCCGTCGTTCTCTCAGAACTCGACGCCATTGTAGCCGTAGTTCTCTCAGAACTCGACGCCATTGTAGCCGTAGTTCTCTCAGAACTCGACGCCATTGTAGCCGTAGTTCTCTCAGAACTCGACGCCATTGTAGCCGTAGTTCTCTCAGAACTCGACGCCATTGTAGCCGTAGTTCTCTCAGAACTCGACGCCATTGTAGCCGTAGTTCTCTCAGAACTCGACGCCATTGTAGCCGTAGTTCTCTCAGAACTCGACGCCATTGTAGCCGTAGTTCTCTCAGAACTCGACGCCATTGTAGCCGTAGTTCTCTCAGAACTCGACGCCATTGTAGCCGTAGTTCTCTCAGAACTCGACGCCATTGTAGCCGTAGTTCTCTCAGAACTCGACGCCATTGTAGCCGTAGTTCTCTCAGAACTCGACGCCATTGTAGCCGTAGTTCTCTCAGAACTCGACGCCATTGTAGCCGTAGTTCTCTCAGAACTCGACGCCATTGTAGCCGTAGTTCTCTCAGAACTCGACGCGATTGTAGCCGTAGTTCTCTCAGAACTCGACGCGATTGTAGCCGTAGTTCTCTCAGAACTCGACGCGATTGTAACCGTAGTTCTCTCAGAACTCGACGCGATTGTAGCCGTAGTTCTCTCAGAACTCGACGCGATTGTAACCGTAGTTCTCTCAGAACTCGACGTGATTGTAGCCGTAGTTCTCTCAGAACTCGACGTGATTGTAACCGTAGTTCTCTCAGAACTCGACGTGATTGTAACCGTAGTTCTCTCGGAACTCGACGTGATTGTAGTCGTAGTTCTGATAGAACTACGGCTACAAGTTCTGATAGAGCTACTACGGCTACAATCACCCCCAGTTCTGATAGAACTTAAAGCGGAGGTTCACCCTAAATATAAGATCTCCCATGCGATCCAGCATACTGGCGTCAGCATGCTGTTTTTTTTTTTTTTTTAATAGCACACTTACTGTATTATTGTGGAATTCCTTTTTTGTCCCCCGCGGTGGACGGCTGTAGTATAGCGCGTCACATCTTCCTAAAATACCCGATATGGACTCGGGTAATCTCGGCGAAAATGCTGCGCCTGCGCACAGACCTAGGAGCTGACTGCGCAGGCGCCGTATTTCTCCGAGTCCTATTTCGGAGGGCGTGACGCGCCATAGCCGTAGGACTCGGAGAAATACGGCGCCTGCGCAGTCAGCTCCTAGGTCTGTGCGCAGGCGCCGCATTTTCGCCGAGATTACCCGAGTCCATATCGGGTATTTTAGGAAGATGTGACGCGCTATACTGGCGCCGTCCACCACGGGGGACAGAAAAGGAATTCTACAATACAGTAAGTGTGCTATTAAAAAAAAAAAAACCCAGCATACTGGCGCTGACGCCAGTATGCTGGATCGCATGGGAGATCTTATGTTTAGGGTGAAATACCGCTTTAAGTTACGCAGGAACTATTGGCAAAAAAGTAAAAAAAAAAGGTTTAATTTAAAATTTAAATTGAAGTCGTCACTCTTTAGGAAACGCATTATCGGCACGAGGGTGAAACTACTAGAAGTGTAAAACTTTAAAAAAAAAAAACAGCAAAAGAGTTTACTTGGAAAAACTTGTTCCTGGGCACCGAGGTCCTTCCACTGACCTCTTTTGAACTGCTAATCAAGCAATCTTGCGGAATAATGGCCTGATTATTATTGTCTTGTTTGCATAACAAAGCACTCCAATAAACCGTATTTGACTGTACTCAGAGGGGTGTGAAAGATCAGCTGAGAATAGAGCCTCTGGAATGCAGAGAGCCTCACTAAAGCTTGGACTCAAGAATAAAGACAATGCAATTTGCCATCAAGAAAAGCCCAATAGGCCAATAAATTACCCCATGTGCAAAGGGATTAGCTCAGGTTTCAGTTACACTGGAGAGTGGGGGTTGGGTGGAGGAGGAGGAGGAGGAGGGGGGGGGGAGGGGGAAGAAAGCTTTGCTTCTCTTAAAGACACAGGGGCTCCTTTCATTCAAAAGCCCGCTCAACAGGAGTCTTCCAAGACATATGGTGCAAGGCTTCATTTATACACTTGATAAAGAAAATGCAAAGCTGAGCCGCCCAACTTGTTTACCGGTCCTGTAACCCCCCATCCAACATCTGGCGAGGACACCTAGGTATTCAGTTATGTTTAAGTAAAAATGCAAAAAATAATAAGAGTAAAAAACAAAAACATAAAAAAAATAAAAAATAAATAGAAAATAAATAAAAAATTGTTTTGTACAACTAGGGCAGTTTTTTTCTTTTTTAGAGTGAACAGCAAGCAGGGTGGATACATTTTTTAAATGTTTTATCCACCCTGCTTGCTGTTCATTCTAAAAAAGAAAAAAACTGCCCTAGTTGTACAAAACTATTTATTTATTTTCTATTTATTTTTTTTGCATTTTCACTTAAACAAAACTGAATACCCAGGTGTCCTCGCCAGATGTTGGATGGGGGGTTTTAGGCAAGAAAAAAAAAAAGAAGACTTTTTTTTTATCAAGTTATATTAATGAAATTCTTTTGGAGTAAAATTAGATCTAAAAGATAGTTTTCTATTTAGGATACATTAATAAATTTTACTCAGCATCGAATGGAGCCTAGTTAAAGCGGAGTTCCACCCAAAATTGTAACTTCCACTTTTCAGAACCCCTCCGGTGTCACATTTGACACCTTTCAGGGGGAGTGGTGGGGCGCAGATACCGGTCTAATCCAGGTATTTTGCTCCCACTTCCAGGCATAGATACCCAAGCCACCTGCCAGTATTTACGCCACTTTCGCCGCCTTCACCGCCCCCCCCCCATATCTTCTGGGAGACACACAGGTCCCAAAAGACAGCAGGGACCAGTAGGATCGCACAGCACGAGTCGCGCACTTCCTGATTCCCTTAATAAAGATGGCGGAGGCAGCACCCGAGAGCCAAGGTAGAGATCGGCGTCAGGTGCCGACATCGCGAGAGCCCTGGACAGGTAAGTGTCCTTGACTTTTGAAACAAAATAAATAAATACGTCGGAACTCTGCCTCATAGTAGCATTAAACTGTATATTCTGCAATATTTTTGGTAAATTAATTCAATGAATCCAAGCTCTGCAAGCTGACATAATATGCACTGCATTGATGCATTCACACAATTTCACAGTAGCCATGAGATGAAACAAAGTTCAGGAATATTACTTATTCTATTGTTTTGCAAATCTTTGTGCACTACAAACTGTATGATTGAATCAGTTCTGATATCACTGATATACTGATATCACTGTTTTACTAACCTGACAGCTAATTATTCTGAATAGGAAACCTTAATTTTGTTAGAATCTTTAATATTTGCAAACTACCAGCAAGAATAAACCCTTACGTGTAAAGAGCACCTGTCATTTCAGATCTATAATGGCAGCGCCTGTTAGCGGGCATCTGATCACCTGCTGCCGCCATGTCCCTCACCTTGTTGCGTCTCTTCCACATCACCAGCTGTCCCAATTAAAGTGAATGAGACGGTCGGTGAGTCAACAGTAGTTCAGAGGAGGAGCCACTGAGGGACAGAGATGACAGTTGCTCTCTGAAAATTATTTATTTAAATCATCACCAGCTGTCCTTGGCCCCCCCCTTTGAACTGATGGTGCCCGAGCCCAGTATAGGAGGGCTTCAGCAAGTCCCTGACCCCCTTTGAACTGATGCCGGGGCCCAGTATAGGAGGGCTTCAGCAGGGCCCCCACTTTGAACTGATGGTGCCCATGCCCAATATAGGAGGGCTTCAGAAGGTGCCTGGGCCCCACCTTTGAACTGATGGTGCCCAGGCCCCTGCCCCCCTTTGAACTGATGGTGCCCAGGCGCAGTATAGGAGGGCTTCAGCAGGTCCCCCCACTTTGAACTGATGGTGCCCATGCCCAGTATAGGAGGGCTTCAGAAGGTGCCTGGGCCCCACATTTGAACTGATGGTGCCCAGGCCCAGTATAGGAGGGCTTCAGCATGTCCCTGCCCCCCCATTTAAACTGATGGTGCCCAGGCCCAGTATAGGAGGGCTTCAGCAGGTGCCTGCCCCCCCTCCTTTGAACCGACAGTGCCCGGGCCCAGTATAGGAGGGCTGGCTGTACTGCCTTATCAGCGGCCCTGGTGCTAACCACTAGGCACTTCCATTTATAAAGTGACAGTTGGAATTTCATAGGTCCCTATGGGCAGCACAGATTTTTTTTCCTTTCTCCATACGGAGGCCTAATGTTCGGAGATCAGGAATATTTCCAGCTCCAGTCACATTCATTGCTTGTAAACCACTCAATCTGGGTAACAGGAGCTCAGGATTCTGCTAGCCTAACAGCTCTCTTGTCACGAGTATCACTTTACCGCATCCTGTCCCAGAATCCCTTGCATGGAAAAATGAAAAATCAAAACACCAGCTAAGCATAATTCCCGTCTCGGTAACAGGGTCATCATCTTGTAATAGTCACACCGATAACTGCGCTGTAAATGATTTAAAGTGCACGTGGGATTGCTCGCTAACCATTGCTATTCAAGCGCAAACATCAGTAACTCCTTATCTACAATTGTCTGTAAACTGGTTCCCAAAATTAATCACCATTGAGATCTAACTAATGATGTGAGGACAATTCTCAGCGGCGAGGCAATGCGGACAAATGTTTTACTGCGCGTCATTTTTAACAAGTCAAGTCTCTGTCCAGCCTTAAATGTTATATAGACACCAAGATGAAACTCGGCCAAGAAACTGACTTTTATATCTAATGAGGAGAAAAATACGAATCTTTTTGGCACAATACAGAACTCTCAGACAATGGTGCTTCTCCACAACAAAACTCCAACTTGGCTACGGCCAGAACAAGACGCGATATATACAGGGAACGCGAGAAAAAGTTTTATCTCAAGGATTTGAAGAGAGTCCTAGAAGCTCCACAAGACTTTTAACAGCTTGTCCTTCTCACCTTATAAAACTTCACACAGTGCTAAATATGCTTGTACAAATCCCACATGACACACTTATCTCCAGATAAGAAAAATGCTTCCCAAAGCTGTCACCATATTGTCAGCATGAAGCAGATCATTAGACAACACACTTAACCATGTCTAGGGAGACCCATGAAATCTGCTGCCACATAAAAAGGCACAGAAGGACCCTCAAGGTGAAGCACATTTTATTTTATCTTCCTTGGATTGTGAAAGATTTTGCAGAAGATCCGTCTTAAAGGGGTTGTATGGGCTCAGTTTTTTTTATTAAACAAACATGTTATACTTACCTCGTTTTGCACAGAGTGGCCCCGAACATCCTTTTTTGGGGTCCCAAGGCAGCTCTCGCAGCTCCTCCCCACAAGAGCTAACCCCCTCTGGGAAGCTCTCTCTCAACGGCGTTACCTTGCGGGCGTGCTCCCGTGTGATACACTCGGCCGCCAAGTGTATGGCTCGACCGCCTCGGCCGCCAAGTGTATGGCTCGGCCGCCAAGTGTATGGCTCGGCCGCCATGGCCGCCAAGTGTATGGCTCGGCCGCCATGGCCGCCAAGTGTATGACTCGGCCGCCATGGCCGCCAAGTGTATGACTCGACCGCCATGGCCGCCAAGTGTATGACTCGACCGCCATGGCCGCCAAGTGTATGACTCGACCGCCAAGTGTATGACTCGACCGCCATGGCCGCCAAGTGTATGACTCGACCGCCATGGCCGCCAAGTGTATGACTCGACCGCCATGGCCGCCAAGTGTATGACTCGACCGCCATGGCCGCCAGTGTATGACTCGACCGCCAAGTGTATGACTCGACCGCCAAGTGTATGACTCGACCGCCAAGTGTATGACTCGACCGCCAAGTGTATGACTCGACCGCCAAGTGTATGACTCGACCGCCAAGTGTATGACTCGACCGCCAAGTGTATGACTCGACCGCCAAGTGTATGACTCGACCGCCAAGTGTATGACTCGACCGCCAAGTGTATGACTCGACCGCCAAGTGTATGACTCGACCGCCAAGTGTATGACTCGACCGCCAAGTGTATGACTCGACCGCCAAGTGTATGACTCGACCGCCAAGTGTATGACTCGACCGCCAAGTGTATGACTCGACCGCCAAGTGTATGACTCGACCGCCAAGTGTATGACTCGACCGCCAAGTGTATGACTCGACCGCCAAGTGTATGACTCGACCGCCAAGTGTATGACTCGACCGCCAAGTGTATGACTCGACCGCCAAGTGTATGACTCGACCGCCAAGTGTATGACTCGACCGCCAAGTGTATGACTCGACCGCCAAGTGTATGACTCGACCGCCAAGTGTATGACTCGACCGCCAAGTGTATGACTCGACCGCCAAGTGTATGACTCGACCGCCAAGTGTATGACTCGACCGCCAAGTGTATGACTCGACCGCCAAGTGTATGACTCGACCGCCAAGTGTATGACTCGACCGCCAAGTGTATGACTCGACCGCCATGGCCGCCAAGTGTATGACTCGACCGCCATGGCCGCCAAGTGTATGACTCGACCGCCATGGCCGCCAAGTGTATGACTCGACCGCCATGGCCGCCAAGTGTATGACTCGACCGCCATGGCCGCCAAGTGTATGACTCGACCGCCATGGCCGCCAAGTGTATGACTCGACCGCCATGGCCGCCAAGTGTATGACTCGACCGCCATGGCCGCCAAGTGTATGACTCGACCGCCATGGCCGCCAAGTGTATGACTCGACCGCCATGGCCGCCAAGTGTATGACTCGACCGCCATGGCCGCCAAGTGTATGACTCGACCGCCATGGCCGCCAAGTGTATGACTCGACCGCCATGGCCGCCAAGTGTATGACTCGACCGCCATGGCCGCCAAGTGTATGACTCGACCGCCATGGCCGCCAAGTGTATGACTCGGCGCCCCCGCCCCCCCAGCTTACCGCATCATTGATTTGATTGACAGCATCGGGAGCCAATGGCTGCGCTGCCATCAATCTAACCAATGAAGAGCCGACAAGCCGTTTGGAAAGCGACGCAGGAACGAGCCCATGGAAGTTCGGGGCTCAGGTAAGTAAAAAAACGGAGAAGGGGGGCCGGAGAGTACAAGGGTTTTTTTCACCATAATGCATAGGATGCATTGAAGCGGAGTTCCACCCAAAAAAGGAATTTCTACTTTTTGGAACCCTCCGGTGTCGCATTTGGCCCCCTTTGGGGGGGGAGCAGATCCCGGTCTAATACAGGTATTTGCTTCCACTTCCTGGCATAGATCACCTCCGTGATCTACGCCACTTCCGGCGCCTATTCTGTACCCCGTTGTCTTTTGGGAGACACACAGGTCCCAGAACACAGCGGGGACCAATGAAAATGCGCAGCGCTACTCGCGCATGCGCACTAGGGGAACGGGAAGTGAAGCCGCAATGCTTCACTTCCCAATTCCCCTACCGAGCATGGCGGCGGCAGCAGGAAGCTGCAAAGAATAAAGTACAGTCTCTACCACAGACCTTCCTTTACGATGAGACATTTTTGGTCCTGAATCCCCTTAATACAGGATTCAGCACCTAGATCCCTCCAGATTCACTTCTGTAGAACTCAGATCTGACAGGCGATCACTATCAAACCTCTCAGTGTACAGTGCATCCTTCGATGAAGTTTCCAGGCCTCCTCCCAAGATACCAGCCTCTTGCATGGTCCTCTCCAGGATAGGTCCTCCCCTGGCTTCCTCCCTCCAGGACAGACAGCACAGGATCACCTTGAAAGCGCAGACCCCAGGCTGACTACTGGGC
The DNA here is from genome assembly GCA_029574335.1 of Rana kukunoris. NCBI lineage: Eukaryota > Metazoa > Chordata > Amphibia > Anura > Ranidae > Rana > Rana kukunoris. The sequence goes on from CM056051.1 coordinate 24,064,762, forward strand.
CTACTTAGACAGATCACAACCCTGGACCAACGTGGTCCCGGAGCCAGGATTTCGGGAACACGCACCACTGGCCAGGTGGGCCACGAGGTGGTGGGACGACAGACAGACGACCGCGGTCCAGTGGCGTCTGTTCCTTAAATACCCCTCCCCAGCATGAACAGCGGGACGATCATCCCCACTAATTGGCTGCCAAGGGGGAACAACATAATACACCCTCACTCTGCTGCTGCCACCCTTGGCCTGGAGTGGTAATAACACCCCCAAGCGAACATTGGTGGTTACTCCCAGCACAGCCATGGCTGGATCAGAGGCTAAATTTAGTTAAAATTACACATGTCTGAGTTAATTAACACTCAGACCCCCGATAAATTCAAAGCAGCACCTGCCCAACAGGAGCAGTCTGCTACCTCCCTCTCTCTCTCAGACATTATATTATATTATATTATATATATATATATATATATATAATCATTTATATAAAAAAAAAAAAGCTGCTTGGTCCCCTAGATGTAAACCAGCATTTAACCCTTGCAGTGTGCGGCAGCCCCACTACAAGGAAGGATTTTTACATTCCCTGGAAAGCACCTGCGATTGCCGAATTCAAAGAAGCAAGAAGATTTATGAAAGGGAGTGAAATTTTTACATTCCTTACTTTTATAGCAGCCTGACCTCTGGCGGGTTATTAGTAAAAAAACAACCTCTCGTATTTTGCACACTATGATGTAAGCCCGGCAAATATCTTGATGCAATGAACTGCCCCCCATCTGTGAAGCTCAAGGCAATGGAGCAGTTACAGCTCAACTGCAATAATTGGCTGTTAATAGGACCAATTATTTGACCAGGTGTATACACAGCCCTCTGTGTTAGCACAGGAAACACACCGAGTTTGGGTTGTGTGCATGCAGTGTACACAGGTGTTAGAACCTAAGAAATGCACACAGAGGAACCCACCGCCAATTACCCATCCAGCTAAATGTAGCCGTCTGCTAAAAGAAGGGTCTACAGCACGCTGACCACAAGAAATTCCTCATCTATCCCTTAACCAAACTCTTGGCAGCCGAGCCCAACCTGCGGTGGCTACCCTCCGCCTGTACATTATGCCCCTTATCCAATTCCGTGAGAACCTCCAGCTTTTATGGAAGGGAAGTGTGTAAAAAGCTCCTGCGTTGGCTATGACCTCTACAGCAATATCTGCATTCGTGACCGATAACCCAGGGACCCGATTGATCTGTCCTTGCAACGCAAATTTACTCAAGCACCTAATCTCCCCTTTCTGAATCCAAGCCTTGCCGTGATTTCTGGGTGTTGGAAGGTCACGTTATACCTTCCTATGGCAGAATTAACCTAGTCCTGGGATACTGAGGCAAGAAGGGAAATGTAGACATCAAAACACAATTACTATATGAAAAGGAGGATCAGCGCACACCAAACATCAACTTGTAATAACCGCTTTAGACTTAATTGCAGAGTAGCAATAAAATAAGCTCTTTAACTTTTATTACACCATGAATAGAAAAAAAGAACTGCCAATAGCGTGGGGGTTATGAATAATTTGTAGCATTATTATATCACACAGGGAGCTCAGCATTCATGCATCTTTCATAAGGGCTCAAGCACTGAGCAAATCATGCTGTAAATTGACAGGTAATTTCCTCCCGATACAGGTCTGATAGCCGACCGTTCTAAACGAGGGGTCTCCAAACTACCGCTTGTGGGCCAAACCGGCCCGCTACAGCAGTGGTCATCAACCCGGTCCTCAGGGCCCACTAACAGGCCAGGTTTGCAAGATAACTGTAATACATTGCAGGTGATATAATGTTTGTAGCATTCTAGTCTGCATCTCCCCAAGGTAATACACAAAACCTGGCCTGTTAGTGGGCCCTGAAGGACAGGGTCGATGACCACTGCGCTACAGGACTGCATCCAGATGGGTCAGGTTCCACCCACTGAGCGGTCTTCTATGAAGTCAGTAGGTTGCTTGTGGTTATCAAAAGGTAAGGGTGGACTACTTGTAGGGAATCTGGTGTATGGGGGGCTCTGATGTATAGGAGGGGAACTTTGAAGTGAGGTTGGACTCTGCTAGGATCCATGATGTAGATCCTAATGTAAGGGGGTCCTTTAATGGGGCCTCTGAAGTAAGCGGGACCTTGCTGGGAGCTTTGATGGGGGACCCCAATGTAAGGGGGAGCTCTGATGCAACAGGGACCCTGATGTAAGTGGGAGACTCTGATTCAAGGGGGGACACTGCTGAGAGCCTTGATGGGGACCCTAATGTAAGGGAGGATTTAAATAGGAACTTTGATGCAAATGGGGACTCCTAAGACAGACCATGTTGTAAGTGGGGATTTCTAAGGTGGACGATGTAAGGGGGGCTATGATGGGCACCCTGATGCAAGTGGAATTTGATAAGGACCCTGATGTAAGTGGGGAACTCTGAAGTGGGGTTGGATTCTGCTAGGATCCATGATGTAGACCTAATGTAAGGGGGTTCTTCTGATGTGAGGGGGGACCCTTCTGGGAGCTATTATGGGGACCCTAATGTAAGGGGGAATTTTAATGGAAACTCTTATACAACAAGGACCTTAAGGTAAGGGGGGACTTTTAAGATGATCTCTGATGTAAGCAGGGCAGTGATGGGGAGCCTGATGTAAGTGGGAGTCTCTGACGAGGGGGGGGGGGACCCTGCTACAAGCTTTGATGGGGACCCTAAAGTAGGGGAGGACTTTAATGGGGATCCTGATGTAACAGGGACTTCAAAGACAGACTATGATGTAAGTGGGGACTCCTAAGGTCGACTGATGGGGACCCTGATGTAAGTTGGGGACTTTGATGTGGGGGGGGGGGGCTGTGCTAGGAACCTTGATGGGGACATTTTGATGAAGACTACGATGTAATTGGGGACTCCTAAGGTCAACTTTGATGTGAGGGGGAAGAAGGGATCCCCGATTGGAACTCTGATGTAAAAGGACGCTGATGGGGACCTTGATGTGAGGGGGAACCCTAAAACAAGGTGGTCCTTTAATAGGGACCATGATGCAAGGAGAACTCCTAAGGTGGACTCTAAAGTAAGGGGAGACTCTGGTGGGGGAAGAAAAAACGAATTTAGGAGTAATCTTCTGAAACTTAGTCCCTCAAGCATTCAACGATCATTGCTTACAATTATTGTGAAACAAAAAGTTGCGTTTTCGCCGCATCGGCCACAAAATGAAAAAACATTTGTGGACAAAACACGAAGCAACTGCCAGCAACATAAGGACTTGGCTGGTATCTTTCAAATGTTGGATTTATCTCTCCATACTCCGGTGCACCAAGCACCTCACCCTACCATGTGCAACAACAACTATAAAGAAGCCGAATCCAAGAGCCCTATGGGGTGCACGACCTCCAAAGAAAAATATTTTCACATCTGTGCTTCATCTGGGAATGTAGAGACGTGCTGTCAGTGGAGGATCAGAAAAGGTGCTGGTTTCACCATTTGGAGGGGCCGCTCTATTTTTTCTGCACATCCCCCCCTTCCCTGACAACACAAAGGGGATTTATCAGCCAACAAAGCCCCAACGAGACAGATCTGCATCTAACAACAACAACAAAAGAAGCTGAGCCAGGGAGCTCGGAGGTGTGCAGCAACCTCTGAAAAGCCCTTCAATAAAATGACGGATGTCCCAAACTTTATGGCTGCAGGGGGTCAGGCGATCTTCCCATCCTCTCCTGTTACAAACAGCAAATTTGCATTCTTACAAAAAATTTCAGCACATTCGATGACTTGTTGAATGTTCTTCAAAAAATGTTTTTTTTTTTTTTAACCTTTCATTTTTGAACGTATGGACTCCCCCAAACAAAAACCACGCTCGTTCCGCGTACACATGATCGGGATTTCGGAAAACAAAAACGTGCCCCCCCCCCCCCAAGGGATGTTGGCTCAAACGTGCATAAACACGGTCGCACAAATGTTGCTTGGACATTCCGATGGTCAAGAACGCGGAAACGTACAACACTACGACGAGCCGAGAAAAATGAAGTACAATGATTCCGAGCATGTGTCGAATTGGTTCCGAGCATGTGCAGCACTTTTGTGCGTCGGAAATGGTCGAAATTTGGTCGGAATTTTCCGACAAGAACTTTTGTTGTCGGGAAAAATTAAGAACCAGCTCTCAAACATGTTGGAGATTCCGACAGCAAACAAATATCCGATGGAGCCTACACACGGTCGGAATATCCCACCAAAAGCTCACATCGAACATTTGTTGTTGGAAATTCCGATCGTGTGTATGCAGCATTGGAGTGCTTTCACACTCACAGCGCCCGGGCATCAGCGGTAAAGCGCCGCTATTTTTAGCATAGTTTTTGCTGCGCTTTTCAGCCTAAAGTGCTGCAAAGAAGTGGCTTGCAGGATTTCTTCTGATGCCCTGCCAGTGCAGCGCCCCAGTGTAAAAGCAGCGGAGGCTTTTTTTAGGCGCTTTACTGAAAAATGGCTCCAGTGCGAAAGGGGTGTCAGGCTCGCTCCACACTGCTGTGACCCCAAAGTCATACGACTTCCAGTGCGTCTTTTGATTGCGATAGATGCTTTGCGGCTGTGGCCAAATCATAACAAAACAACAACACATATTATTGAACGTACAAAACCCTCTAAAGTCGCAGCCAAAGTCGCTAAGATAAGGCCTGGTTTCCACCTATGCAGTTTGCTTTTGATCCATGCCTGCAGTGCTTTTTATGGTGAAATTTGCACAAACTTTTTTTATTCATTATGCATTTTTTCCCACCCAATTTGTTGTTGGGCAGATTAAAAAACAAAGACACTTTATGATTTCCTGCAGCTTCTCTATTGAAGTCTATTGAACCAAAAATGCACCGTTTTTCTTAAAAAAAAAAAGTCTCAGCTGAAAAAAAAAAAAAAAAAAAAAAGGAAGCATAGATGTGACTGTGTCCCATAGGAAACCATGCTAAATGGACTGTAGTGCATTTCTGCGAAAAAGGCACAATAAAACGAACAGACAAAGAAGGGTTTCACGGATATATCTTTTTATTTTTAAATCAGAGAGTAGAAGTACAGATACTTGTGCTCAAGCACTCACTGATACCTCTGCGATGTGATTTGAGCCCATATAAAAAGAATGGGCTCAAATTGCACTGCAAAGAATCGCATGTGATTTGAACAGGAATGTGGTATAATTCCTGTCCAAATCGCATGCACTTTCCTGCACCGCTTCTGTGTTAGCTCAAACAAGCCTGGGTTCACCAAAGAGCGGTGAGAGAAACCACATGTGATTCGGACAGGTATCATACCGCATTCCTGTTCAAATCACATGCGATTCTTTTATATGGGCTCACATCTCACCGCAAAGTTATCAGTTTCTAGAAGAGGATTGCGATTTTGACACACGTGCGCAAACTCCCTAAATGAGAAGTCGAGCCAGATTTGCTTCCCCCCTTACATTTATTATTCTCCGTAAATCTAAAATTTGAACTATTGAAGAGCTTCTCGTTAATTAGCGGGATTAAATCTTTCACCCGGAGTAACACTTGAATGATACAAGGAAAATCCATGAAAGCAGAAAATCTGAAGAGTATTTAGGAAGGTAATCTGCGCTAAACAGAGGTCATTCCTTCTACAAATGGCTCGAGGTGATCAGAAGCATTTTTTCAGTCTTTTCTGAATTAAAAATGTTCTTTAAATAAAACACCTGCTACCCTGAAGATCAGCCCAGTGCGTTTTCATCCGTGGACTACGTTACGAGGAGCAATGAAATCGCACATGAACCCCTTGTACACAGCACTGATGCTTTTACATCGGATCTTCCTGGTAGAAAGTTCCTGCAAGCAAACGTTTGCGTCTACACACACTAGCATCCATACACATAGAACATTCTATTTTTCTAGCTTCCAGAATGATCTTCTGCATAAAAAAATAAATAAAATAAGAAATAACAAAATTCTAATAGTTAAATTGATCATTTTGGCACGCTTTCTTTTTTTCTTGCACACGTAAATGACGTTTTCTTATAAAATACAGACCAGTAATGCAAGTTTTTTCTTTTTTTTACTACAGCGCTATTTAACCAACATTCATGTGGCCGTGTGCTCAGGCCCATAGAAAGCAATGAGCTACATTCAAATATAAAAATAAAATAAAAATAAAAAAAAAAGGACTGAAAGCTGAAAAGGTAGACAGATTATATTTTGTATTTGCTTTTTCAGCAGGGGTTTAAGATTAGATCATCCGTTTTATAAAAAAAAATAAAAAATGCATCTTGCATGCCTTGCTAGCTGTAAGCAATCAATAAAAATAATGAAACAAATAATATATAAAAAAAAGTTTTTATTATATTATTTTAAAAAAAAACAAAAAAAAAAAACATTATTTTTATTGATTGATTACAGCTGGCAAGGCATGCAATAGGCATTTGTAATAAAACTGATGATCTAATATTCAAGCACTATTTAAAAACAGAAGAAAAAGGTTATTAAAAAAATATATATTATCTATCATATCTATGTAGAGGAGAGAGATACAAAATTCTCTTTCTATCTCTAGATTATATATATATATATATATATATATATATATATATATATATATATATATATATATATATATATATATATATATATATATATATAGATGAGATATATATATAGATAGATATGTATATCTAGATATATATATATATATATATATATATATATATATATATATATATATATATATATATATATATATATATATATATATTATAAAGCAGGGGCGGACTGACAACTCATGGGACCCCCGGGCACTAGGAGATTATGGGGCCCCCAGGCAATAGATTATGGGGCCACACAGTATACTTATACATACACACACACTGTAAAGGTACTGGAGAGGCGGGCAGCTCCAATCTTGGGATTTTTAGACAAAAAAACAAATTTTTACATACTGTCCCTGGTTTTACTGAGACTGGCAACCCTGATGGGGCCCCCTAGTGGAATGGGGCCCTCAGGCAGTGCCCGGGTGAACAAATGGTCAGTCCGCCCCTGATCTCTAGATATATATGAGAGATGTATCTCTAGATATATATCAGAGAGTATATATATATATATATATTCTCTCTCTCTCATATATCTCTATAGATACATCTCTCTATATATCAATAGAGATAGATTTCTAGAAAGATATATCTCTCTCGAATATATATATATATATATATATATATATATATATATATATATATATATATATATATATATATATATACACATACACACACACACATATTTATTCTATTTTTTTCTTATATATATATATATATATATATATATATATATATATTCTCTCTCTCATATATATCTCTATAGATAGATTTCTAGAAAGATATATCTCTCTCGAAATATATATATATATATACACATACACACACACACATATTTATTCTATTTTTTTCTTATATATATATATATATATATATATATATATATATATATATATATTCTCTCTCTCATATATATCTCTATAGATAGATTTCTAGAAAGATATATCTCTCTCGAAATATATATATATATATATATATATATATATATATATATATATATATATATATATACATATACATATATACATATACACACACACACACACACACATATTTATTCTATTTTATATATATATATATATATATATATATATATATATATATATATATATATATATATATATATATATATATATGTGAAAAAAATAGAATAAATGTATGTATATATATATATATATATTACACACACACACACACACATATATACACACACTCTATCAGAGAGATTATAATAAATATAAATTATATATATATATTCTCTCTATTATCTCTCTCCCCCTCTATAGATAGCTATAGATAGAGATAGATAATATTTTCTGTTTTTAAACAGGAGCTGAAGATTAGAACACAAGTTTTATTAGAAATGGCCATTGCAAGCTGTAAATCAAAAGTAATAAAACAAAAAGATAAAAAAAAGTGTGTGCGTGTGTTACTTTATTTATATTTTTAGTTATATTCTTCTGGAAAGCACTTTTTTCCCCCTTTATAAATCCAGCCTGATAACGTGCTTTCTGCATGTAGGTTTCAATTTGCTACAAAAAGTTACAAACAAAGAATGTGTAACAAAGGTCTGTTACAAAGAAATCTTCTCCCATGTAAATGGCCCCCAGAGGTCCTTACACACATATTGGGCTTCTCATCATACAATTACAAAACTTCAGCAGAGTGCTTCCTAAGTTTTCAGAAACTCGAACATCTTTGCAAAGAACAAAACCCCCAGTGTGGAGCCTTTGCCCTCCCCCAACAAAAACAAGGCTGGCAGGAATTCGCAGGCAAGGCTCAACCCAGCAAAACACTGGGAATCATTAGAAACAGATGCCTATTTCTGGCCTAATTCTATAGGATCTGTAGCCCTACCTTAAAAAACAATAAAGGCGGCATGCAATTCTGTGCGTTCATTTACTACTAAAGTCCAAGGGTCACCATACACATTGCAATCTGACCGTACAATCTTTATACACTCAACTTTAGAGAGTTAGCAAATCAATGTTCAATGATGACCTAGCTAATCTGTCCAGTGAATGTGTATCCACTTGGGAAGGCCGTAAGGCTGCATTCACACCTGCGCAATTTCTAAACCTGCAACACAACAGTGCGTATTGCAGCACGCTCCAGAAATGCCCTGCAATCGCGAGTCAAGCTCGCGATGCCATTAATTGTTGGCACCCCAAGAGCAGGTCGCAGAAGCGCGTTTATCCGCATAACATGCCAAGATGTGAAATCTAAAAACCGCTCAACGCTCTGCAACCAAAAAAGTTCTGGAGCTGCTTTGGGACGTTTGTTGTTCATTTTAAGTGAATGAGCTGCCCTAAGCACAACACACCTGCGTAAAAGCGTGCAAAAAAATAAATAAACTCTAGCCGCAATGCACGTTCCTGCTATGCTCAGGGGTGACTGGGGCCCAAAACATAGTTGTCGACAGATCTGAAGGTGATTGTACAATCAGATTTTAATGTGTGTGGTTAGCGTAAGAAGCGGACAATGGTGGGAAGGAATTTCTTTCCCGAACTTTACTCCGAGATCTGCATAAACCTCATAACACATAGATGCTACATTGCAGAGCAGCCCCGCTCCAGACCTTCAAGGGCTTCATACAGGCCAGACATACTTGTGCGTCTAGAACTAAACCTGAATGCGTTATTGTGTGTCCAATCCATACATTATAAAATCTCCATTACACCGGAAAGTCTCATTAATTCAACTGTGTGATTGCTGGAGAATCTGAACACAAGGTTACAATTTCCCTGAGGTTCAAGTTGCAAATTGCATTGATTTGACTTTCACCAATCACAGTGGGATTTACACAATACTCAATTCACACAACTGCCTGGACTGTAAGATAAGCAATATAAATGTTGATGTAGAGCAGTGGTCTCCAAACTTTCTAAAGAAAGGGCCAGTTTACTGTCCTTTAGACTTTATGGGGGCTGGACTGTGCCCAGAAGGAGTAAACAATGCCACATCTTTGGTAGTAGGGGGAGAATTAGTTGGCGTCAGTCGACGAAGTCGTGCCCCGTCGTAGGGCGCCAGTCGAAGAAGTCGTGCCCCGTCGTAGGGCGTCAGTCGAAGAAGTCGTGCCCCGTCGTAGGGCGTCAGTCGAAGAAGTCGTGCCCCGTCGTAGGGCGTCAGTCGAAGAAGTCGTGCCCCGTCGTAGGGCGTCAGTCGAAGAAGTCGTGCCCCGTCGTAGGGCGTCAGTCGAAGAAGTCGTGCCCCGTCGTAGGGCGTCAGTCGAAGAAGTCGTGCCCCGTCGTAGGGCGTCAGTCGAAGAAGTCGTGCCCCGTCGTAGGGCGTCAGTCGAAGAAGTCGTGCCCCGTCGTAGGGCGTCAGTCAAAGAAGTCGTGCCCCGTCGTAGGGCGTCAGTCAAAGAAGTCGTGCCCCGTCGTAGGGCGTCAGTCAAAGAAGTCGTGCCCCGTCGTAGGGCGTCAGTCAAAGAAGTCGTGCCCCGTCGTAGGGCGTCAGTCAAAGAAGTCGTGCCCCGTCGTAGGGCGTCAGTCAAAGAAGTCGTGCCCCGTCGTAGGGCGTCAGTCAAAGAAGTCGTGCCCCGTCGTAGGGCGTCAGTCAAAGAAGTCGTGCCCCGTCGTAGGGCGTCAGTCAAAGAAGTCGTGCCCCGTCGTAGGGCGTCAGTCAAAGAAGTCGTGCCCCGTCGTAGGGCGTCAGTCAAAGAAGTCGTGCCCCGTCGTAGGGCGTCAGTCAAAGAAGTCGTGCCCCGTCGTAGGGCGTCAGTCAAAGAAGTCTTGACCCGTCGTAGGGCGTCAGTCGAAGAAGTCTTGACCCGTCGTAGGGCGTCAGTCGAAGAAGTCTTGACCCGTCGTAGGGCGTCAGTCGAAGAAGTCTTGACCCGTCGTAGGGCGTCAGTCGAAGAAGTCGTGACCCGTCGTAGGGCGTCAGTGGTAGGAATAATGCCTCAAGAGCCAATTAAAAGGCATGCATCTGGCCACAGTTTGGAGACCACTGATGTAAGGCATCCATGCAATAATAGCAATGACACCAGACTGTAGGATTTAGTATATATGGCATACATGGTCTAATAGCAACATCACCGGACTGTTGGATATCATTTATGTTTATCATGCATCCTCCAATAGCAATGCCACTGGACTGTTGGATTTAGGTTTATACAGAAAATGCTTCAATAGCAATGCAACTGGTCTGTAGGATTTAACGGTTATATACAGCATGCAAGCTCCGATAACGATGTCACTGGACTGTTAGATAGAAGTTGATATATGGCATTCTTCAATAGCAATACCACTGGACTGTTGGATAGAATTCATGTATAGTATGCATGCTTCAATAGCAATGCAACCAAACATTTGGATATAAAAGTTTATATATAGCATCCTTCAATTGGCATGCTTTAATAGCAATGCCACCAGACTGTGGGGTATAAGGTTATATATGGCATCCTTTAATAGCAATGCCACCTGTCTGTAGGATAGAATTATGTATAGCATGAATGCATCCACACTTTTAAATTCATAAAAGATAGATGGATAGATAGGATAGATAGATAGGATAGATAGATAGATAGAATCCTTCAATAGCAATGCAACTGCACTGTTGGATATATAGAATGCTTTAATAGCAATGCCACCAGACTGTTGGATATATTGGTTATGCATGTATGCTCTAACAGCAATGCCACCAAACTATTGGTTATAAAAACTTCAGAGATAGCATGCATGCTTTAGTAGCAATGCCACTTGACTGTTGGATATACTTATGTATAGCAAGCATACATTTATATGCAGCATCCTTTGATAATAATGCAACCGAATTGTTGATATATAGCAAGCGTTGATAACAATTCCACCAGACTGTTGGATATATTGGTTATGTACAGCATGCTCCAACAGCAATGCAACTGGACTGTTGCTATTATTATTATATTATTATTATTATACAGGATTTATATAGCGCCAACAGTTTATGCAGCGCTTTACAATGTAGAATAGTATAACCCTTCAATAGCAGTAACACCAAACTATTGGATATAATCATTACATTTAATATGTGAGGTTCAATAGCAATGCTACGGAGCTGTTGGATACAAGTTTATGTAGAACATGCATCCTTCCATAGCAATGCCTTTGTAATGTTGATGTATTGGCTCCAATAGTCCAATAGCACTACAATTGGACTGTTAATGAATGCTCAAATAGCATTGCCCCCGGACTGTTGGGTATACGTTTATATATAAACATGCATCCTTCCATAGCAATGCATTTGGACTGTTGATGTATAGGCTCTAATAGCATTACCATTGGACTGTTAATAAATGCTCCAATAGCATTGACCCCGGACTGTAGGATATATGTTTAATAAAAGCATGCATCCTTCCATAGCAATGCTACTAGGCTGTTGGATAGAAGTTTATACACACACACACACATACATACATGCATCCTTTCCATAGCAATGCCTCTGGACTGTTGCATTTAATATATAGCATAATCCTTCAATAGCAGTAGCACCGAACTATTGGATATAATCATTAGGTAGAATATGTGCGGTTCAAAAGCAATGCTACTGGGCTGTTGGATATAAGTTTATATAAAACATGAATCCTTCCATAGCAATGCCCCCAGACTGTTGGATGGCGTCCTTCCATAGCAATGCTTCTGGACGGTTGGATATAAGTTTATATATACATGCGTCCTTCCATAGCAATGCCCCCAGACGGTTGATGTATAGGCTCTAATAGCATTGTCATTGGACTGTTAATGAATTATCCAAAAGCATTGGCCCTGGACTGCTGGATAGAAGTGTAATTAAAGCATGCATCGTTCAATAGCAATGCTACTGGGCTGTTGGATATAAGTTTATATATACATGCATCCTTCCAAAGCAATGCCCTGGACTGCTGGATGGCACCCTTCCATAGCAATGCTTCTAGACTGTTGCATACAAGTGTATATATACATGCATCCTTCCATAGCAATGCCCCGGACTGCTGGATGGCACCCTTCCATAGCAATGCTTCTAGACTGTTGCATACAAGTGTATATATACATGCATCCTTCCATAGCAATGCCCCGGACTGTTGGATGGCATCCTTCCATAGCAATGCTTCTGGACGGTTGGATATAAGTTTATATATACATGCATCCTTCCATAGCAATGCCCCAGACGGTTGATGTATAGGCTCTAATAGCATTGCCATTGGACTGTTAATGAATGCTCCAAAAGCATTGGCCCCGGACTGTTGGCTAGAAGTTTAATTAAAGCATGCATCCTTCAATAGCAATGCTACTGGGCTGTTGGATATAAGTTTACATATTAATGCATCCTTCCATAGCATTGCCATTGGACTGTTAATGAATGCTCCAATAGCATTGCCCCCAGACTGTTGGATATAAGTTTATATATACACATGCATCCTTCCATAGCAATGCCCCCAGACTGTTGGATATAAGTTTATATATACACATGTATCCTTCCATAGCAATGTCCCCAGACTGTTGGATATAAGTTTATATATACATGCAACCTTCCATAGCAATGCCCCCAGACTGTTGGATGGAATCCTTCCATAGCAATGCTTCTGGACGGTTGGATATAAGTTTATATATACATGCATCCTTCCATAGCAATGCCCCCGGACTGTTGATGTATAGGCTCCAATAGCATTACTATTGGACTGCTGATGAATGCTCCATTAGCATTGCCCCCGGACTGTTGGGTATAAGTTCACATACATCATGCAAGCTCCAATAGCAATGCCACCAAATTCCTTCCATTTCATACACTTGTCCGCCAAGGTTTTGGCAAACCCAATAACCGGTTGAAATGAAAGCAATGTTGTGCAATAAGCATGCAATCCACCCGTGTGTGGGACAGGGCCAACTTTTATCACAGAACCAGCGAAGATCTCCCTTACCTGTGTGCAACGAACACAAGACGACGGTGAGGATTTTGAAGAGTCCCAGGGCTTTGGGTCCTGCCCCTCTCCCCATACCCATCCATCCAGCTCGGGCTTTAACCACAATCCTCGCCCTGGACAAACAGAAAGGAGAGAATGGATCACACTCCAAGCAAGAGATCAACTTTGTGCAAAGCTCCCCCAGGGCTGCAAGCACTGCAATGAAAGATTACCCTGTGCTTCCCCCCCCCACCTCTTCTCCTCCTCCTCCCAGCACAACACAAGAGCTATCAATCACCTCTGCTGCCTTCCAATGCCTGGCCAGCTACTCCTTCCTTCCCAGCCCCCACCCATGTGTGATCTCAGT